>CM077167.1:38614256-39284275 GCA_039583875.1 Platanthera guangdongensis | reverse complement strand
AAAATACAAATTTTTGGCATATTGTTTTTTTTTTTTTCGGCCAGACTTATTCTGGCACAGTGATACATGTGCATATGTACGAAAAAATCTCTCTTAAAATATAGTGTTTAGTGTTTATATTTTTTAGAATTTAGGATTTAGTGTTTATGGCAGAGCTCGACCAGCTGAATTCAATTCAGACTATGGAACAATTATACAAAATTGTACGGAGATGAAATCTATTGGATCTTCAAGATAGAGATGCACAATCAGACCTCACAAATGACGGCCACATCTTTGTTGAATCTCTTGGGAACAAAGATCAAAAATAACCAAGAAAAAATGCCAAAAAGAAATAAAACACGAGATTTATGTGGTTTAACAATATGCCTACTACACGATCACACTAGGGTTCTTCACAATATTTTTTTTCAATTACAAAGAGAGATGCATGAAAACACTTTTATACTTGAAATCTAGGACTACCAAGAAACAACAATGTACATCATGTACAATTCTTCTCTGAGTTGATAATTTTGCTTGCTTGCAGTACTTCATGGAGGATGAATCCATTGTAAATTATTGAATAATCTATTCATTTAACATGGAGATAATGATTTTTTTTATTGTGCATACTTGCTATTTTGAGAGGTTCAAAAAACTGGGTCCGGGGCCCGGCCCAGAAAAGCCCCGCTAGTCTCTGGCCCGGAAGAAATCCATCCCGGGCCTAGGCTAGGCTAGGGGGTTTTGCAGAGCCCGCATTTTGACTCGATGCCCGGCCCGATGACGGGCCCAGGAAGGCCCGATAAGCACGGGTGTCAGGCCTAGTCTGGGCCCGGCACCACCGCCAGCAGAAAATCCACCTCCTGACGGGATGTCCTAAGAAACCCCGCCAGCAGGCGGGATTTCCTGAGAAATCCGGCCAGCAGGGATTTCCATCCCGCCTATATAGGAGGGATTAATCCCGCCTATTAAAATCTAATAGGTAGGATATTAATCCCGCCTATAAGAAGATTGGCTCAGCCCAGCCCGGCCCAGCCTTGGGGCCTTACCAGAGCGCCTCCTTAAGAGGGTCCCCGAGAACAGCCTAAGCCCGGCTCAAGCCGGGCCCGGTTGGCAAAAAGCTCAGACTTGATCGGCCTGATTCAGCTTGAAATGTGCGGACTTTTTAAACACGACTACTTGGTAATGGAAACCGGCTTACGTTTGTCAATACTTATTTTGATAAAATAAATTGTGGGTAATCATTGAAAACATTGAATATTGTTTTTCTTGTATTTTTTTTACTTAGAAAACAGCCATATAATTTGTTATTTTTTGGACAGTGACCATTTATTTTAAATTAAAAGCTCGCATATTCTTATCTAATATTCCAATATTCCTTACAAATAATATAAGTGTTTTATACATCTTTCATTATTATAAGGGAAAGTTGTCTTTGGCGAAAGATTCAAAAATTCAATTATGCCCTCATTTTTATATTTTAATGACTTGACATATATTATAATTTATTTCAAAAAATTAAAATAAAATGTTCATTCAATTAATTAGGCTATCAAAAAATTAGAAGTAATGATGAAAATCCATTTAAATTCAAAAAACTTTTAGTAGAGCTCCTATACCTACTATGTTAGGTTGTCGTTAGGCATGTCAGCGGTCTATTCAAAGAAGGTTGTTATTATGCATATCAGTGGTATTTTCAAGGTGATGACATTAAATCAATCAACTTTATTAAAATCAAAATTAATATTTTAGGTCAAAACATATATTGTTTTATAAAATAAAAATTGTAATATTTATGTATATTTTTTTACGCTCATTTTGAGTACTCATATGTATATGTTGCGGGCGAAATCCGTCTTGATGGGGCGAGCGAAACCCGTCGTCGGCGGTCGGGTTTCCGCCCCCATCCATTTCCTGGATGCGCCCAAAGGCCGCCCGAGAGCATCGAGTCTGGACGGGCGAAGCCCGCCGTCGCCGGCCAGGTACTGTCGCGTCTGGCCTAGATGTGGAGCCCCATGTCGGACACTCGTGTGTGTGTCTGTACATATTATATAAATATATATTAATATTATATATATATATATATATATATATATGCAATATTAGGCTCTCTTTGCAATATTATGACATGAAATGAAATCAAAATAAAACAAGAAGACATGATCTTTTATTTCATTAAAAAAAGTTATAAATGTTCGATCTTTATGATGCTAAGATTGAGGCGATGAATAAAAATCAATTTTCATGTTGTATACCAATCCTTCTCTCAATGATCGGTTGACTTTAGCCTATTTATCCCTATACGAGGCCTAGGTTACCCCTAGATCTAGCTTTAGACCTAATCGCCACTACCCGCGGCGAATTTCCCACTTAGTCGCTAATAGCCGCGACAAATTCATTCCTAGTAAACAATAAGAGATACAAAACAATAAAGAAAGACTCCCTTAAACGAAGAACTTGAAGACGGGGATGAAGGTATGTCAATGAAGTTGGAGTTGATGCAAGGGCATTCTCGTAGAATATGTGTGTAGATTCCTCCTTCAAGCTCCCGACCTCTTGAACGGTGTTGGGAGTTCTCTATGTTTTTGAAGAGTGCTCTCACAAAGATATTTGAGTTGTCTCTCATCATCTGAAAGGAGGAGATCCAAATTAGGCAACGCCAATTAACGTGTTGTGTTAGTCTTACTGCTCCGCATTACCATTATCTCTTTTGTTCCATCAAATCTCTTTCCTCTTTCGCTCAACAATCAGTCGTAGAATGTCAGACCTTCCATATATTAACGTTGGGCGTTATAGCTACATGTCGTGGTTGAACTTGTATATGTGGATCCACACCCACCTTCCTTTCTAACACAATTTTCCTGTCACGCTGATATTCCCTTTTTAAATCGATGTTATCGCCAGCGTTAGCATTACCACTCCGCGGTAGCACCTGATTCATAGAATCATATTTATCATTTTATATTGGTTGTAAAGGAGTATTGAACCTATAGTTCCTACAACACTATAAGAACACGACATATGTTGAAACCGTATTCTGCTTCCAAGAGGAGTTTGGACCCTTTGGGTAATGATGCGCGCGAAGCCCGGCTCTTATTTTATCTAGGGAGCACGACGGGTCCGGATTCAAGCGGCAAATTATAGGCAAGTGCACCTATCGTAAGTAATACAGGATATTCGGGGGGATATCGAGATCGTAAATTCCCGGGAACGGGTTGAGTATCCTTACTACTCCGAAAGAACTATTATTTTACCGAAATATGTAAGTTGTCGATTTTAACTAAGAAAAAACTAGAAATAGATTAAGAACAAGGTCGATGAAGAAATAACATTTGATATTGAATTACGTTAGACTAAAATAGATTTGAATAATTAGAGATCTTAGGTTTCAATTCAATTAAAGCGGAAACTTGGCTGTGGAGGTTCAAAAGAATGAGCTCACCTATCCATAGGAATATCTCTCACCTGAACATTAAGACTATTCGACCGACTCTCATCCGACGAAAGATTCATCTTAATGCCCGCATTACGCTAAGAACCCCGCTATTGGGGGGAACCCAATCCGGTAGAATTATGTGCCTCCTCTCTCGAGGGTTAGTGTGAAACTCTCTTTACCCATTGGTGATCAGTCCATACGCACGGTCTCTCGTCTAGCTAGCGTATGGATAACGGAAATAGAGCTAACACATCGATATGTGATTCTACGCGTCATTAACCCGGGGTAAAACTTAAGTTTTTAATTAAATAGAAAAACAAGACCTTTAGTTTTTAAAAATATTTTATATTCCATGCTCTTCGATACCGAGGGATAAAACGATTAGCCACTCATCGGAATGAGGATGACTTATTAGTTCGGTTATGTGTGAGTTCTAAGCTATGTGATAGCACTAATACAGCCTCCTAGAAGCAGCCCCTAAGACCAAAATGGTTCAAAATTTCGAACCCACACCCTTACGGCAAGGTCCTATTTATAGCCAAAAAATCAGATTACACACCCTAGGTCACGGGCGTGTAGGGGGGCATGTCAGCACTGTTGGTGAAGTGAAGCCGAGCATCCAATGCTTGTTGACTTTAGTGCGGTCCACGTGGAAGTCACGCTCGTGACCCTGCTGACACGGGCGTGTAGCATGGGCATGTCCAGAAGGTACATCTGGGAGAAGGCATCACGTCATTTCGTCACCGGTGACGTCTTGTCTCGGATAGGTGGAGAAGTCATGCCCGTGTCGCATCTTGAAACGGGAGTGTCGGTCGGTTCGACGATCTTCGAGCGCAAATTGTCGAGCTATGACACGAGGCGTGGTCACGGCCGTGTAATATTGGACACCGGCGTGTAGGGGGGCATAACTTGATTTTTCTTCGAATAAGGCTGAATTCTGGTGGAATTGAAGTAACACGCCCAGGTCACGGGCGTGACTTGAAGTACACGGGCGTTTACTTGGCAAATTTTGACTTTTCCTGAAAAATTTCATAAAAATAAAATTAACTTAAGTTAGAAATTATATAATTAAAATGGAGTATTTTATTGAACAAAATTAACTAAAAATAACGAAAATAAATGAAAACGACTTAATTAATGTACATAAAAATACGTATATTTATAACTTATCAGATAACTTGTATCTATTTCTCCCAAGTAAGAGCACTTGAATGGTTACTTGGAACTAAGAAATAGATCCTGGGCTATAGTGAGGAGGTCTGACACACACCAGGAAGATCAAAGAGATCTTCCTCTCCATAACCAATGTTGAGCTGGGCACCTTGAAGGGAACTTGGGGTCAGCTAGGACTAACAGAGAAGGAGGAAGTCAATGGAAAGGCCCTCCCCAAAGGTGTTCTTCGGGTCTATTTATAGTTTTCTGAGAATGTCTGAAAATAACGTAATTCAGCCTTTTGGTTTTACTATGTGCAATTGATGCGCTAGCGGTAAGATTATCGTTCACGACCAAGTAATAAAATGGAGGAGTAGCTTCCCCAAGTATCGATCTCACGCGGAGTGCAAGTAGGGAGCATGGATTTCACTTTCAGAGAAATGAATGAAAGTACTAAATAAAATCGAGGTGTTTGATTTAGGTTGTCCTACCCTAAACAGCATCAAACTAGTGCGGGTCGTCACCACCGTGTCGCCAGGGTGAATTACTCCAACGAGTAATAGCGGAGACGAACAAATTATCGAGGGTCGTAAACCCTCTTCGCAAGGCGCGCTTCTAGCAATTGCTAGAATAGCTCAAAAACGACTTTCTCTAACAAGGAGGAACTCAACAAATACATCATGAACAAAGAATCACCGTACAAAAAATCGTAACAAATCCTTGAACAAACATAGCTAATAAACCTCAAGCAAAGTAGCACAAGTTCAGTGTAAAGTAAATCCAAGAAAAGGGGGAGAGGAAATACAACCAAGCACTCGAAGACTCTCAAAGATTCACGGCCGAAAGTGAGGGTTGTCAAGCCTCGTCCGAGCTGGGTATTTGGAAGATATCCGGGATCCCGAAGGGCTGTCGCTTCCTTCTTCATGTCCGGCTTCTTCGTGTTGTAGTTGTTGATGCGGATCAGAGCAAAATGATTCACAAGTTCAGCAACAAAGAACTCAAACAGCACTTCGGAGGTCGGTAATGGCGATGGTGGCCGGAGACGAAGCTTTAGCAAGCACTTTGGAGGATAAAGAGTGGTCGGATCAACCCTCCAAGGAGGAGAGAGAAAAAGAAGGCTGGAGGGGTGAGCTCCCGCTCCAATGGGCGGAAATGGCGGGGGAAAACCAGAGTATCCTAGTCCAGGAGAAATCTGCGGCTTAAATAGTAAAAGTCAGAAAAAATGGTCACGCACGGTCTGGTGCATGACCGTGCGTGATCCATGCGATATTAATATCCAGAAGGTGCCTGAGGAAGAAGAAGTGTTGACCCGTGCAATTTTACTCCTGCACGGGCGATTCCGCCCGTGCGTGAAGTAATTCGAGCGGGTAGCGACAGCAAGCAGAAAACGCAGGCAACCGGGATAAATCGTGCGTTTGCGCGCGCACGGGCGCTTCCGCCCGTGCGTGAAGAAGACGCACGACCAGCCACAGAACAGAGAAAAACCAAAAGGCTACAGGAAAACCATGCGTTTACTTAGCACACGGTTCCGATGAAACCGTGCGTGATGCAATCGCACGGGCCGGTCATTCTTCCAAAATAATTTGCAGGAAAACGCACAATGGAAACATACCGTGCGCCAATAAAACGCACGGTCGTGCGTTTTCCTCAAATCAGTAAACTGAAGAGGGGAAAACTGACGACCTGCACACAATAAAACTAGAAACGGAGGACCCTCCAGCAATAAACAAAAAAGCAATAAAACTACTGGAACGAGCCCCGGGGAGCACCAAGTACACAACCCCAACAATCGAATGCGCAATTGCGCAGCCATGGGCTAAAAAGGTGCACTAAACGAGAAATACAGTATGAACTAAATACCAAAGAAAATAACTGAAAAGTGAAGTGCAAAGACAGGAAAAACAGCCCACATGAGTCCGCAAAACCCTATATAAACGGGACTCATCACACCCCCAGACTTACCTATTTGCGCGTCCCGAGCAAAGAAGATCTTTGCATAATAGAAAAAGAACCGACTAACACAGCAATTATTATTCGGGGTACCATGCGAAGTCGCACGCTCGCGGGCGTAAAAATTCAGTAGAGAAAATTTCTAAGCATACAAAATAATTTATACTTTTCAGCATGCGTAACAAAAATTCTATGACTACTCAAAAACAGAATCATGGTGAATCCTCCGGTCACGCGTAGGGAGAAAATAGACTATCCGCTAAGACGAGTATTGCCAAAGATCGGGATTCATGACAACCTCCAAAGGAATCCACCAATGTTGGTGACCATATGCTTTCCCGTTCGCACTCTCTTCACGACACTAGTTTGCCTTAAGTGTAAGTCCGCGGGATTTTGGGTGGTAATGGGGCTTGGGTTATGGCGGGGTGATCAAGGATAAAAGCGAAGGCTATGCACAAACCCAGCTGAGCTAGCACCAAAAGAATCTATCCGCTATCCACAAAACTTGCGGGGACACCACACCCCCAGACTTAATTTTTGAAATACGGGTGTGCGCACCGCCTACGCCATAACATATACTAACTCAAAACATATTTTCAGGTACGCTTTTCCTTCTACTTTTTCTTTCTTTTTCAAATTTTCTATTTATAACTTTTCTTCTTATATCATCTTTTCTTATGCACAATTCCAGCAAAACTTTCATGGGAGCACAACCACACATTTCACAAAGATCAACCCCGCATCAACACCTCCAACAAGAAATTAGAAAACAGTAAAGCTAGACTTGGGTGTGCGACTAGGATCGACCACTAGGCTTTGGTGAAATAAAAGTGGAGCTGAATTAAAGGACGAGTATGCACAACGGGGCTAGTGAGGATAATATGATAGGAACGGGTATAAAGCTCAACCTAGACCAAATGATGGCCTACATCATGCTCACGCATAACTAACCCTGTGTCAATGCTTTGAGAGTAGCTTGGGGCAAGTTCTTAGACAACGAGAAAGACTATCCATCCTCCCGACTCGAGCAATACGAATCTAACGACTGTCTACACACATCCCTAAGCTACCGTCGGATTCACACCGGATTCAGCAATTTTTGAGTAGAATAAAAAGAATTTACGCAATTAGAAAATATAAAACTAATAGCATGCAAAAAAATAATTCTACTCTAATTTCTACACGAGACGGGAGCACTCGACTAGGAGCACAGCAAGGACAACATTTTACCCCGTCTCACAATCCTATGTTAGCAAAGTAATTGTTCTAAATCTAACGAAGAAAACAAGTTTGACTCGTCGTACACAAAAAGCTAAGTACGCGCTCATGTGGGTGCAAAGATGCGCAATGCAGTGAACAAAACAAATAAATTAAAAACAGCTACTGGTATGCAAATGAAGTGCATGTGCAAAGGTAACAACGACAAGCTCTCCTCCCCCCCCCCCAGACTTAAGCTAAAAAGCACAACAAAATATGTTGAAGTGAAAATTAAAAATGAGAGAAGGGGAGAAGTTACCCAATGCTCAGAAGATGAGCATACTAGAAGATTGGCTTTAAACTTGATCAATAAGCCCACAGCCCAGACAAAAACACCTGCAAGAAGCTCATCTCCAACCAAGCAAATAATAGGCCTGCACACTCAAAAAGCTAAGCAAACAAATTAAATGCAGCAAAATTGGGTTGTCTCCCAGAAGCCCTTTCCTTTACTGTCCTTAAGGTGGACCAAATACCTGTATTAACAGTTTTATAATGTTCAGGAAGCAAAAGCTTAATATGCAGAGAAAGAGAATTCAAAGCCACATAAAGCGTTATGCAAATAACATGCTAGCAGCAACAAGACAAAAGGAAACAGCCCCGAAGATCTCTCACTTTTCAGCTAAATGCTGATTTGTGATAGATTCCCCCAGACACACGAGATGAGGAAGAGGGGAAAGCTTTAGGGCCCAAGGAAGACAAGTCTCCCCTGCCCCTACCCTCCTCCCTCATGTGCCTATGTGCAAAACTCTGCGCTTCGCACAGAAGCAACTCCTTTTGATTTAATTCCACAGAAGAGGAGCGCCAGGGCGGTATGGTCACACCCTGCTCTTTAGCAGCTAAATTAGCATCCAAATCAGTGGGCATCCTTTCTTTACCCACTGAGGGCAAAACATCAGCCCACGATACCCGTTTCATAGTTTTACAGACTTTAGCTAAACAACTTGAGTTTTGAAACCGAAATTCTGCACGCCCACATCCGGCGTGCACAGCTCATCCATTTACCCAGCAGCATCATGCATCACATCAAGGACCTGTTAACTTCTTTCCATGTAGTTCTCATTGGCGTTTCAACATCTTCCTCCACCTGTTCTTGTCCCGTCGATTGAATTTTTGCATTAGCACCACTAGAAACATCATTAGATGACACGATAGTTAAGTTCACTGGTTCTATGAGGTCAATAACAATTAATTGAGGAGGCAAAGATGGTAAAGGTGCAATAACTTTGGGCGTAATAGTGACGCCACCAGCACCAAAATGCAACGTAGCCTCACTGGCTTTAAGGAAGGGGACCCCAAGGATGGGTTTTGGCGTGTTACCCCTGGGTCCAAGCACCTGAAAGTCTGTGAAGACAGCTGCCCCATTCAAAACCACTTATACACCCTTCACCTCTCCATTGGTCTCAACAAACAGATCCATCAGCTAGCATTAAGGATTTCCTTCCATCAGAATAGATATTCAAATTCATCTTTTCAATATCTTGCAAAGCAAGAATGTTGTAAGATGAACCGGAATCACAAAGCGCTAGAGTCTCTATGGCATTTATCTCACACTTAACAGTCGTTTCTCGGCCATTAAATTCCCCCACATCCTCAACACTCTTACCCTGCTCACGGGGATTCTTCTCCGTGTCGCTAGGAAGTGTACCTCAGGTGCGCTCAGAAAAAATGTGGGCCAATTATCACAACTGCGTTTCCAAATTCCTCATGGATGCAGTCTGCATAGCCATATTTGACCGGGCCATTTCAATAAACTTTTCCATCAACTCCTCTAACGCCCTCATTCGCGACCCTTGCAAATTCTGATTATAACCCGACTGAGATGGTCGTGGCTGGCTACCAGAAGCCTGAGCATCGAATTGATGCTGGCCCCCTGCCATCTTTGACCGGGCGCGTTTTGGTTCCACGAGAAATTTGGATGGTTTCTCGCATTAGGGTTATAGGTATTATTGTAAGGCACAACACGATTTTGCTTATTTATAAAATCAACATTTTCTTCACAAGTCTACCTGCCTGTTCAGCAAACACTTCACCCGCAGGGCACTCATAAGCGTGGTGGCCAGAGTTACCACAACCCTGGCACGATATGCTCATCATAGGGGCAGGCGGTGTGGTAGATCAGATCAACATCATCTTCCCGTCCAAAGCAGGATGGCTCGATTCGGCATGCAGCCCCACCGCATTAGCATCAAACAAATTTCTTGCCCCTATAGGAGCATTCCTGCCCGCTGTCCAGTACGTATTGTGGGAGGTTGTGTCTTTAAGGAGTCTCAGCGCTTCCTCAGGAGATAAGCTCATGATTGTGCCACCCGCCGCCGCATCGATCATTGCCCTGAAATTTGGCTCAATGGCGAAATAGAATATCTCCACCAAATTCCAAGGCTCACAGCCATGTTGAGGACAACGGCGCTGCAGGTCGGCAAATCTCTCCCATGCCTCGGAAAGAGTTTCTTGATCCAGCTGTCTGAACGTGGCTATTTCCTGCGAGCATTAACAATTTTATCAACAGGATGAAATTTAGCCAAAAACATGGAAGATAAAGCTTCCTAGGTGATAGCGGCGCCAGGTGCAATCATATGCAGCCACATCTTGGACCTATCCCTCAATGAAAAAGAAAACAACTTTAGTTTCACAACTTCATCTATAATGCCCGTATAGCGGAAAGTGCCACATATCTCAGAAAATTCAGCCAAATGTAACTGAGGATCCTTGCTCGGCAGACACGAGTACTGAGTATTGTTCCTAATCATATTCAAAATTGCAGGCTTGATCTCAAAATGATTATTAGCTATGGCTTTCCCGAACCCTGGATAAACACTCCCCACAGTAGGGGTAGTGAAATCCCACATTGTCCTAATGTGAGGATGGTCCACATCTTGGTTCTCAATAATTTGTTCCCCTTGGCTGTTTCCCAAATGGCCCAAGTCATCCATCCTTCCCTCAGCTGCAGTAGCACGCAAGCGAGCTCTCCTTGCTCGTACAGTCTCGGGATCAACACCCAAATCTTCGTGCCTTCCACCAAGGTTCAGATCTGTCATAAACACTCACAGAAAGAAAACACTAAAAACAACAAAACACCCCCAAACTTTTCCCAAAAGAAACAAAATCCACACAATAGTTGCACTCCCCGGCAATGGCGCCAAAAACTTGATGCGCTAGCGGTAAGATTACCGTTCACGGCCAAGTAATAAAATGGAGGAGTAGCTTCCCCAAGTATCGATCTCACACTGAGTGCAAGTAGGGAGCATGGATTTTGCTTTCAGAGAAATGAATGAAAGTACTAAATAAAATCGAGGGGTTTGTTTTAGGTTGTCCTACCCTAAGCAGCACAAACTAGCGCGGGTCGCCGTCACTGCATCGCCAAGGTGAATTACTCCAAGGATTAATAGCGGAGACGAACAAACTATCGAGGGTCGTAAACACCTCTTCGCAAGGCGCGCTTCTAGCAATCGCTAGAACGGCTCAAACACGAGTTTCTCTAACAAGGAGGAAACTCATCAACATACATCATGAACAAGGAATCACCGTACAAAAACCGTAACAAATCCTTGAACAAAACATAGCTAATAAACCTCAAGCAAAATATCACAAGTTCAGTTTAAAGTATATCCAAGAAAAAGGGGAGTTCGAAGACTCTCAAAGATTCACTACCGGAAGCGAGGGTTGTCAAACCTCGTCTGAGCTCGATCTTTGGAAGAAATCCGGGATCATGAAGGGCTGTCACTTCCTTCTTCACGCCCGGCTTCTTCGTGTTGTAGTTGTTGATGCGGATCGGAGCAAAATTCTTCACAAGTTCAGCAACAAAGAACTCAAACAGCAGTTCGGAGGTCGGCAATGGTGATGGTGGCCGGAGACGAAGCTTTAGCAAGAACTTTGGAGGTGAAAGAGTGGTCGGATCAACCCTCCAAGGAGGAGAGAGAAAACGACGATTGGAGGGGCGAGTTACCGCTCCAATGGGCGGAAATGGCGGGGAAAAATCAGAGTATGCTTGTCCAGGAGAAATCTGCGGCTTAAATAGTAAAAGTCAGAAAACAATGGTCACGCACGGTTTGGCGCACGACCGTGCGTGAGCCGTGCGATATTAATAACCAGAAGGCGCCTGAGGAAGAAGAAGTGTTGACCTGTGCAATTTTACTCGCGCACGAGCGATTCTGCCCGTGCGTGAAGTAATTCGCACGGGTAGCAGCAACAAGCAGAAAACGCAGGCAACCGGGAGAAATCATGAGTTTACGCGCGCACTGGCGCTTCCGCCCGTGCGTGAAGAAGATGCACGACCAGCCACAGAACAGAGAAAGACCAAAAGGCTACATGAAAACCGTGTGTTTCCTTCGCGCACGGTTCCGATGAAACCATGCGTGAAGCAATCGCACGGGCCGGTCAATCTTCCAAAATAATTTACAAGAAAACGCACGACAGAAACAAACTGTGCGCCAATAAAACGCACGGTTTTGCATTTTCCTCAAATTAGTAAACTGAAGAGGGGAAAACTGACAACCTGCACACAATAAAACTAGCAAAGGAGGACCCTCCAGCAATCAACAAAAAGCAATAAAACTACTGGAACGAGCCCTAGTGAGCACCAAGTGCATACCCCCTACAATTGAATGCGCAATTGCGCACACATGGGTTAAAAAGGTGCACTAAATGAGAAATGCAGTAGGAACTAAATATCAACGAAAACAACTGAAAAGTGAAGTGCAAAGACATGAAAAACAACCCAAATGAGTCCGTAAAATCCTATATAAACGGGCCTCATCAGCAACCCAAACTAGTCTGCCAATAATGAGACTTCGCTGTTTAGAGGTGCTATTAGAAGGACAAAATGGAGCCCCTGAAGCCTGATATCGCCTTAGGAGCTGGATCTCGCCTCTAGACCCTGGATCTCTCCTCTGGACACTAGATCTCGCCTCTGGACCCTTAGTCTCGCCGTTGGAGCCTAGATCTCGCCTCTGGACCCTGGAGCTCGCCCTTAGACCCTAGAGCTCACATTTGGAGCCTGGATCTCGCCTCTAGACCCTAGATCTTGACTCTGGACCCTAGACCTCGCCTCTAGACACTAAATCTCGCCTTTGGATCCCGGATCACGTCCGTGGTGGTGACTTCTATTACACTTGCCCTAGGTAAGCGAGTTCCTTTAGGTCATCCTCGATAATTTCTGATCTAGATGAATTACGGGTTATACAACAAGCATGAACAACTACACAATGAGATTTGTTAATCTCAAAACAAGAGATGTGGAACTCATTTTCCATCAATTACCATCTATGAGCACTATGAGTTCACTGTGATGTCGTTCGACCACTCAAATGTACCATCAGTATTCATGAATTTGATGAATAGGACGTTCCAGGAGTACTTGGACCGATTCATGATCGTCTTCATTGATGACATATTGGTGTGCTCCCACTCTGAAGAGGGGTTTTAGATCATCTATGGGACATTTTGAGCACCCTAAGGAGGAGTCAATTGTATGCCAAATTCTCTAAGTGTGAGTTTTGGATACCGTCAGTGGCATTCCTCAGACATGGTTAGTGGAGAGGGCATCACATTTGATCTGTCAAAGATAGTGGCATGTGCTGAAAAATGTGGCAGAATTCTGAAACTTCTTGGGACTTGCTAGCTACAGCATGTGCTTCGTGGAAAACTTCTCAAAGATTGTACTTCCTCTCACTATATTGATTAAGAAGCAGAAGAAGTTCATTTTGTCACTAAAGTGCGTACGAGCTTTAAGGATCTAAAGAGTCGCCTGACCACGATGACCATTTTTTGCTCTCCATATGGTACACAAGGCTATGTAGTTTACAGTGACACATCAGGGAGCAGAGTGGGTAGCGTTCATATTCAATTCGAGAAAGTGATTGCATATGACTCGCACCAATTGAAAGTGTATGAGAGGAACTACTTGGTCCATGATAAGAAGTTGGCGACCGTGGTATTTGCTCTTAATCTATGACAACATTTCTTGTATAGAATGAAGATCAACTTCTTCACAGATCACAAGATCTTGAAATACTGAGTGAATAAAAAGGAGTTGAAGTACGACATAGGAAGTGGATTGAGTTCCTTGAGGAATATACCTTTGATATTCATTATATACTTGAAAAGGGTAATGTTGTTGTGGATGTATTGAGTCAGCGGGCTCTCATGAAAGAAAATTAGATTCTAATGCACGATAAGCATCTAATCTGTGACTTGGAGTCTCTTGAGATCTCTTGCATTGATAGGAGTTCAATAACAACAACATTCTTGAGTTGGACGGAGATTTAATATGATCTTGAGGATCGATTCTGAAAAGCTTTGGATCTTGATGAAAGCATGAAGCGTTATATGATAGAGAATGTGGATGGGTTAAACACTAGGTTCCCCTTCAACGATGGACTTCTTTGGAAGGCTAACAGATTGTGTGTCCCCAATGTAGGTAAACTGCAGGAGGAATTTGCGTACGAGACCCACTTTATCAAGTACTCGTTTCACCCTGTGAGTACAAAAATGTACATGGATATGAAGAAGCACTTTTTGTGTCGGGGTTGGAAGAAATATATTGCCCACTATGTGGTCAAGTGTCATACTTGCACATTGGTGAAGGACAAATGTCAATGACCCAGTATATTTTTAATGTCCTTGCTAATTCTAGAATTAAAGTTTTGATGATACATCAATAGATTTAGTGCACGTATTATCGAGATTGCAACATGGAAACAACACAATTTGGGTGATCGTCGATTGTTTGACAAAGGTATCTCTCTTCATTCCAAACCGGAAAGATGACTCTATGGAGAAATTAGCACAGTTATATGTTGATAACATCATACGATTGCATTATGTTCCTCGTAGTATTGTGGGCGATTGTGATGGGAGTTTCACATCAAATGACTGGAGGGTAATCCACTAGCTATTTGGTACTAAGCTAAATCTTAGCATGACCTTCCACCCACAAATGGATGACTATGGAGGTAATGCTTTGAAAGAGCCCTTAAACTTCAGAAAGAGATTGGAGGACCACCTCTACCTGACTGAATTCACCAACAATAACGACTAACAAGCGAGCATTCAAATGATGCCCTTCGAGGTCCTATATGGTAGGATGTGTCGCACACCCTTATCCTGGGCAGAAATGAATTACACAAAGTTGTTGAATTGAAAAGAGGTAGAAGAGGCGAATATGTTAAACCAGGAAATACAAGAACAGTTGTTAATTTCCCGGGATAGACAGGAAAAATACTACAATGCAAAGCACTGAAACATCGAGTTCTCCATTGACAACTCTGTTTACTTGAAGATTGATCCGTTCAAAGGGATATCGAAGATTCGACGGTTGGAAATTCTAAGTCTGAGGCACATGAG
Organism: Platanthera guangdongensis; assembly: GCA_039583875.1. NCBI lineage: Eukaryota > Viridiplantae > Streptophyta > Magnoliopsida > Asparagales > Orchidaceae > Platanthera > Platanthera guangdongensis. The sequence continues at coordinate 39,269,157 of CM077167.1, read as the reverse complement.
AACATTTGAGATTTTGGAGCACATCAGTGAAGCTGCCAACAAGCTTGCTCTATCTACAGAGCTAAGCATTATACATGATGTGTTCCACATTTTTGTGTTAAGCAAGGCGGAGCAAGATCCTACACATTTGATTGTGGTCGACAAGGAGCCAGTTGATGGTGGGCTAACGACAAAATTAAAGCCCATTAGCATCAAAGACACTGAAGTCTGACAGTTGCAGAGCAAATTGATCAAAAAGGTCAAGGTCTGATAATATAATTACGGATGAGAGGAGCTCTCTTGAGAGTGAGAGAAAACCATGTTTGGGTAGTTCCCCGAGCTATTCCACTTAGGTACAAGTTAATTTAGTACTTTCTTATTCTTAAAATTTTGGGACGAAATTCTTTTAAGGTAGGAGAGTTGCAACACCTCACTTAACAATGCTAATTAATTAATAAACAACTGGAAGTAGAATGCTAATGCCATGTGGTAGGGGTACCGCTATAGGTAGATCTCTTACCATGTCGATGAGAAGAGATAACATGTTAATTAAAAAAGACAACATGTCGATAAAAAGTGATAACGTAGCTCACATCGACATTAGAAGACCTCAACGTTGGAGCAATATAACGATGTGATAACTTCTATCGTCGCACGCTAGCTGACGGACCCAGATTCATTAATAAGAGATCGTGGCCATTAAATCTATTTGGGATTTGGTTCAAATGGCTGGGGATTATTCTAGATCCTACTAGATAGGTCGAGGATAGAGTTTATGGTTACTTTCCATTATACTTTCTCTCTCCAAGGTTGAGAAAGAAGAGACACAATGAAGAGGAAGAAGATTTGCCATTAGAGGAGCTTCAGAGCTCCAAATCATGAGTCGACTCTGGACCGATGGATTGGAACCCGATGCGGTCATTTCGATATGGCTCAATCTTCAATTCATGGCGCCAAATTGAATGTCAAGGGCAACGATCCTCCTCCACAGTCTTAGGACGTGTTGGCCCATTCTTATTTTGATATGCTTGCATAGGAAGAGTCTACACAACTAATTAGTGTATGGTAAGACTTTAATTTGTTCGTTGAAACCATGCGTCAATTGTGCATACGGATTCAGGCATTGTATGTGAATTCTACCAATGGTCGTTGACTTCGGTCGATGATTCTTGTTTTCATGTTGCATTTAGGTTAAGCCTACTATGTGTTCCTGAGAATGACTCCGAGAAATGCATTATTTCATTATGGGGCTTACAATTAAGATAGCTATTGGTGTACTTAGCGAAAGCCCCATGATTGTGTTGTGGTTGAATGCAAACCTTCACCACTAATTTGTTGTGTAGTTGACTTCTCCTACGTCGATAGTACTTGTGAAACCTATATCCTCTTGTATGTATTAGGTGCATAGATAGATATTTTGGTAGCACTTATATGTGTTGTACACTTACAAGCTGATGCAAAGTAGTACTCGTATTATGCTAGTTGATCATGATGACTTAAGAATAGTGTTGAGAATATTGCCCACAATGTTACTAATTTAAAGAAGTCCTCACAATACAGATGAACGCACTTTTATTTGATGTGTATGATTTTGTAGTGATGTTTACAGGAACATGATAGTGCACGCTCAGCATAAGGCTTGACTTAGTTTCATCAAACATAGTCTTGCTAATTTAATCCCACATTGTGCAAGAACCATGTCAACCTAAGATATATAATGTGTTAGACTTGATACTTGCTCTTAAAATTACAGTAAACAAAGTCTAGAAGCTTTAGTAATGCAATAGATTCAAGTATAAAAAGATAGAAATTGTCATCTAATCGAGTGTTTAGAAAATCTAACTGAATGAGTTGTGGAATTAAGACGAATCATGTAGATATCAACGGACTACAAAAATTCTATCGAGACACTAATTTGACTAGATAGTCAAACCAAATATGCAGCAGAATCAAGAAGAATTGAGTGAAATTTTTAGGATGATTCCTAAGTACCAATTTGACTAGATTATCTAGCGATTCATGCAGAAGAGTCAAGACTATTCGAGTAGATATCTCATAATGGAAAAGTATGATGAAGTACAAATTCAAATAGACATCTAAGTAATCATGCAGAACAATTAAGAAGATTCGGGCTGATGTACTTACAATGCAAAAAGTCTGAGTAGATTCAAATAGATATCGAACCACTTGTGCTGATGAATCAAGATTATTTGTGTAGATGATAAATATGTATAAAACTATTAAGTGCATAATCATTTAGATCATCAATCATGTAGAAGGCTCAAGGCTATTCGAGTAGATATTCTTTAAATCTCAAAGATGTGTTGAAGTCTTGAAGGAAGAAGGTTTCGCTTAAGATATAATTAGATTAGATATCTATTAATTCGACTAGATCCATTCGACCAGATATGGAGAAAAATAGTACTCATAAAAAACTGTTTTAAGTAGAGATTCAACCATAGGTTCATTATTCGACTAGAAAAAGCCCCAAAAAACTATTCTGACTACAAGCTTCTAGAATAATATCCACTAAGTAATAATTCAACTTGATATCAAGCTATTCGACTAAATATGTAATATATTTGACTAAATTACATTGTTTAGAAGAGTGAACAATCATATTTGACTAGATGTCTATCATTTGAACAGAAGAAGCACTGAAATAGCAATTCAACTGGACATGAAGAAATTCGACCAGATATACTGTTAAATTTATTAGACAAGTTGTATTCGAATAACTATAGGATCTCTATGAGATCTGAGATATAGTGTCGTAGTGACCTGAGGTAGGGGGCCAACTAATGTCTCTGAGGTAGGAGACTCTAACTCTAAGCTATAGAATTCGTTTGTGGAATCATAGTGTAGCATTCTCATATGGAATCTGAGCTATAGGATTCTGAGTTTGGGGATCTGAGGTAGGAGGCCAGTCAGTGCCTCTGAAGTAGGAGACTTATTCTTTGAGTTGTAGTATCTGTCAATTTGAGTTTTGGATGGAGTTTTGATGAGGCTAGCTCACTACTAGATAGATTGAGGGAAATAATCGGCGTACCCAACTCAGGGAACCACTATAGTTTTATGTGTCTGTGGTGTGGATTATTTGTGGATGTGTGCATGTCGCTCTTACTTTAGTTATTTCACTTTAAATTGAGAAAAGAACAACATCACCTATTCTCCCCCCACCCCCAACCCCCTCTAGGTGAAGAGACATCCCACAACTTACATACGGGCAAAGTTGAACCAAACCCATTACAAGCAGATCGATGAAAGGTCTTACCCTCCAGTACACTGTTTGATCATGGGTTAGGCTGCAGAAGGTAAGATAACCTAAGATGAAAATAGCTCTTTCTTTCCACCTAAGTTTGCATAACTTGGGTTGGAGATAGTACTTGCTTGAGAGTACACAGAATGCTTGCCTTGAGTAGAGCTGAGCATATTATTCGAAACTCGAAAGTCGTTCAAAAATTGAGCCGAATCGGAATCGGTTAAAATTGATTTGACTCAATTTGAGTCGATTCAATTTGACTCGAATCTGATTTCGAAATGATTTTGAGCCAGCCCTAAATCGCTCGAAATATGATTTAAATCAACTCGAATTAATTTTAAAAATTATATATTTATTAATATATTCTTATTTTAAGATTAAAAATAACAAAATTTAAAGCTAAATAAAAAGAATAAAGGTTTTAAGTGTTTCATTTGCTAAATTTATATGTTGTCCGATTTAATTTTGAGCAAACCAGAAATAAAAGGAAAAATTTCTCAATTTTAAGCCGACCGGAATCGATTTTGAGCTGACTGTTGGATCCCTAGTTTGATTTGGGCTAGGTTCATTAACTAGGATAATTGACCCACCATGTATAGTCAGGGTCATATTTATGTCCTAGAGTTTAGGCTATGTCCTTAGATTTAACATCACATGAACCAGCCAATAGAAGACTGTAGAAGACTCCAGACTTAGAGAAAAATCAAGTTTCAGGAAAGTGAGTTCGACGTTCGTCGAACTCAGCTCGACGAAATTCGTGCTCTGCTCGACGAACTCAGAGACAATTCTCTGAACTGAGCTCGATGATATTCGAGCTCAGGTCGACGATTTTTGGAAGTTCAACTTCAACATTCTAAGTCCAGAAACCTTTCTCTGAACTTCAGTCGACAAAGTTTTGTTATCAGCTCGACGAACTTAGAACATAGAATTGACAAGTTTTATCAGAAAGCAGTTAGCTATTATGAGGTCGATGAACAAGAATTATCTGGTCGACGAACATGATCTATCTGGTCAATGAACTCTGGACACAGGTCGACGAAATCTGTTCTTTACTCGACGAATGCTATGCAGATCCAGACTTGGATTTTTTTCTTCTTTTGTCATTATTCTATTGTAGTAATTCCTGAATAATCAATGTTTAATATTCTCTGAATATAACCATTAGACGCAGTATTGATTATGGTATTCATCAGGATTATTACTTGCTGCTTTTCAATAGGACAGTTGGGGAAATCCATTAATTCAGATATTATATCGAGCCGTATTTCATTCTCCAGGCAGTCAGCATTCAATGAAGACAATTCAAATTCAAAGGAGAATTATACAGAGAAATATAAAAAGAAAAAGGGATTCTTTTCTGGATATACAGAACAGACAGACAACAGTCAAAACTAGAGAGAATATACAAGGCATATAGAGAAGATCAACAATATTTATTTATTTTTTATTCTAATCCTTCTTTGTACAGAAAACAGTCTGGTCTTCTCCTTGACATTGCTAAAGAAGAAGAAGAACATTCATTACAAATCAAGAGTCTTCTTCAACCTTCACTCCAGGACTTTACAAGGACAACAAACTACTATAAGTCAAGAAGTTCCTGGATCTGTTGAAATCAAGGCTGAAGATAGAAGACCTACACCCTGAATCAAAGCTCAAATCTTCCTGAACAACTCAATATCTCATGGGGAGCTTTGACAACATCAAGATCCACTAGCCTTCTCAGTTGTTTTGAGAAAGAGAAGACACCATAAATCTCTCACCCGCTCTATGTACAAAGGGTTCTTTAACTCCCTTCAAAAGTTATTCCATGGGTGCAAGTCACCGGACCAAAAGACTTGAGTTGGTTTTTGAGCACCTGATCAAAAGCTCATTGGTGGCAGTCACCTGATCAAAACCTGCTAGTAGATTTCTACTAGGGTGGTAGAAGAGTGGATGTATCCAGGTTGGGGAAGCACTATAAAAATTCTTGTGTTGTCTGGTTGCATTCGTTATTTTTGTTCTTGTTGTGGCTGTGTTAGTCTAGTTTTGTTGTGGCTGTGTTAGATTAGTTTATCTTAGGTTGCCATTCTGCTAATTCTATAATATTAGTATAAATTAGTTGCTCTACTCTGAAAATTATATAAGCAAAAAAAGTTTTAAAGATACTCTATTCACCCCCCCCCCCCCCCCCTCTAGAGTATATCAGGTCTAACCCTCACTTTCAAATGTTATTAGGGCAGTGTTTCTTTGGTTGTACAAGCTAACCCATGAACCAAGAGATTTTGTGTTAGATCTGACGTTTTATTTCTCTTAGGATTATTGTCACAGCATGTCACAAAATAAGGATTATGCAAGCACTAGACCTCCAGTGTGCAACTTGAATAAGTTTGTCATCTGGAAGGCAAGAATTAAACTTTATCTGAATTCCATTGATGAGGACATATACAACTCTATTTTGACAGGTCATCCTCAACCAACTGCATCCACATTTACATCAACATCAAGCACACATGTTGTTCCACCACCTGAGTGGACAGATGCTCAGAAGAAGGCCAAGATTGCTGATGCAAAGACCATGAATATTCTGGCTCAAACTATGTCTTATGACATCTTCCAGAAGGTGGCTGAATGCACATCAGCCAAGACTATTTGGGACTCCTTTAACCAGATGGTAGCTGGTTCTGCTGATGAGAGGAAAGATAGAAGATCAACTCTAATCTCCAAGTATGAGAACTTCAAGAAGGATGAGTCAGAGGCTGTTGCTGAGATGTACAACAGATTGAGCTCAATAATCAATGAGCTGAAGACTTTAGACAAAGACTTCACTCTTAATGAAGTGAATGATAAGATCCTCATGTGCTTCCCAAGCTTATGGGATTTCAGGATCTGGCCAATCAAGGAGGCCAAGAGTTTAAATGAGATTTCCACAGAATCTCTATTGGGAAAACTCAAAACTTATGAGCAGCTGATAAAGTCTAGAGAAGATGCAGAACAAAGGACTCCTCTACCAGCAAGAAAGGAGCAAAATATAGCATTCAAGGCTGCTGAAGAGACTAAAGCTTCAATAGTTAATGAAGAACTAATGAGTCTCTTTGACAAGAGATTCTACAAAATGGTAAGAAAATACTTCAGGAGAAAATCATCCAGGCTGGATGATAAGCCTAGGTATGATAAAACCCCCACTAAAGAAATAGTGTGTTTTGGCTGCAGGAAACCTGAACACTTTATCTCAGAGTATCAAGAGAATTAGAAGAGGGAAAGAAGAAGAGAGAAGGACCCCAGAAGACTATAATACAGGAGGCCTTCCTCCAACAAACAGAAAAGGAAGGAGAAGGGCTTTATTGCTAATACCTGGAGTGACACAGAAGGTGAATCCACATCTTCTAGTTCCAGTGAAGAGGAAGAAGAGTCAAAGGCCAAGGAAGTCTGACTCATGGCCATCAATGCCTCTAGCAGTCCATCAGATGATGAAGAAGAATCTGATAATGAAGAAGCTTCAGAATTAGAAGCTGATCAGGTACTATCATCATTTGATTATAATTCTTATAGTTTCAAAATTGAATTTAAAACATTGTGTATAGACTTAATTAACTCTGAAAAAGAAATCAAAATGCTTAGGGAAAGACTGTCTAATCAAGAAAACTTGATTTCTGAAAATACTAAATTAAAAGATGAACTGACCCTAGCAAGTGAACAAATTACATCTTCAAAACCTGAACTGGCTGAGGCAAGGAAACTTGAAGAATCCTTGAATGGGAGAAGTATCAAGTTGATGGACATCACAAGCACAGTTAATGCCAGGTTAAATGGCAAGCTGGGCTTAGGTGTTTCATCAAGCCTACCCCCACTCATTCAGAAAAATATATTAATCACCCCAATAAAATTTGTGTCTGAAAAGGGTAAGGAGAAAGTATAAGATAACAATCTTAATCAAATTGAAATTACAAACAAGAATAAAAAAAGAAGAAAGAGCAGGAAAAATAATAACCAGAACAATGTTCAGCAGTTTCGTCGAACTCCGATCGACGAAACATGTACAGTTCATCGAACTGAAGTTGACGGATGCCGAACGCAGATCTATATTATAATAATTCGTTGAACTACGATCGACGAAACCATTATGGTTCGTCGATCAGAGATCGACGATTTTGGGGCTCAGAAAATGACTTCTTTCATTCTCTGAATGGAGTTCGACGAACTCATCACAATTCGTTGAACTCAGTTCGACGAACATACCAGAGTTCGTCGATCCCAGGTCATTATTACAAAAACTCTAACACTAACAAAAACTTTAATAAATATCTTAACCAACCTAGGGAGAATATCAACTCATTCACCCTATGGATAATTCCTCCCAGAAGATTTCACCCCTTAGGATATAAAAGTCAACCTGAATGTTCTTACTTCTCAAGTTTTTCTTATGAAAAGAAACAAGGACCCATGGTGACCTGGGTCAAGAACATTTAACTTATTTTCTTGCAGGTGAAGAACTATCCTATCAATCAAAATAAGTGGTATCTGGATAGTGGGTGCTCAAAGCACATGACTGGATGCCAGGATAACATAATCAATTTCAAGGCAAAGTTAGGTCCAAGAGTGATCTTTGGAGACTCCAGTTTTGGACAAACTAAAGGCTATGGAGACTTCAATAGTGGAGCTATCACTTTCAGAAAAGTGGCATATGTGAATGGTCTCAAATATAACTTAATATCCACAAGTTAGTTATGTGATGCAGGTTATCAGGTTTGCTTTACTGATTCAAAATATATTATTTCCTCAAATAACCAAACTATTTTAACAGATTGTAGACAAGGGAACATATACCTAGTAAACTTTAAATCTGCTAGTTCAGAACTATGCTTGTTCAATCAAGTTAGTAATAACAACATTCTTTGGCATAAGAGACTAGGTCATGTTAACCTTAAGAACATATCTAAGCTATCTAGGGACAACCTTGTCAAAGGATTGTCTTCTGTTCCCTAGAAGAAGTAAAGCTTGTACAAGGCCTATCAAGAAGGCAAGCAAACTAAAAACATCTTTAAGTTAATTAGTAAGAGTGATTAACCTAGGATCTTGCATTTACTACATATGGACCTTTTGGTCCTATTGTTGTACAAAGCTTAGGAGGGAAGTCTTACACTCTAGTTATTGTAGATGACTTCTCTAGATTCTCTTAGGTGTTCTTCTTGAGAAACAAGTCAGATAACTTTAAAGTCCTTACAGATTTTCTTAAGAGCATAAGGATTAAGTATTCTACTCCAGTTGCATTGATCAGAAGTGATCATGGTACTGAGTTTGAATCTCTTCTCATGCAAAGATTCTGTGACGAGGAAGGTATCACGCATTATTTCTCTGCTCCTAGAACTCCTCAACAAAATGTGGTAGCAAAAAGGAAAAATAGAAGCCTCATTGAATCTGCAGGAACAATGCTTGCAGATGCACACATACCCCTATCCTTTTGGGTAGAGGCTGTGAACATAGCAAACTATGTGCTGAATAGGAGTTTGATACACAAACTTAAGGGTAAGACCCTCTATGAATTACTTAAAAGGAAGAAACTCAAAATTGATTACTTTAGAATTTTTGGGTGTATATGTTTCATTCATAATAATAATAGGAAATACATTAGAAAATTTGAAGCTAAAGCTATAGAGGGAATTTTTCTTGGATATTCCCAAGTTAGCAAGGCTTATAGGGTTTTCAATAAATCATCCTTAAAATGGAAGAATCTATACATATTTCTTTTGATGAAGCTAACATGTATTATTAGGAGAAGGACTCTTCTACCTCAGATCTCTTGCAGGTATCTCACTTGTGTAAGAAAATGGATGAACTAAACCTTACACCAAAGGTCATATCACATCCTCCTCCATAAGCTGATAAGGACAGTGAAAAAGAATTTTTGGACGTGACTGAACCTCCTCCAACAGCAGATATTACTCGACAAGAGGACTTAACTCCAAATACTGTTGCTGAACCAACTCCACCCACTGACCATGTCGCATTGAGGGATGACCATAGATCTCAAGTGATTGGGGACATGTCAGTAGGTATACAGACAAGGCATCAACTCAATCAAGATGTGATACATGTCTGTTTCCTCTCTCAAGTTGAGCCTCAATCCATAATTGATGTAGAGCAAGATCCCCACTGGATCATTACAATGCAAGAGGAGCTCAATTAATTTGAGAGATGCAGAGTTTGGGACTTGGTTTCCAGGCCTAAAGGCTATCCAGTAATTGGAACCAAGTTGGTATTGAGAAAAACACTTGATGCCCATGGTGTAATTGGGATAAATAAGGTTAGGCTTGTTGCTCAAGGCTATAGGCAAGAGGAAGGCATTGACTATGATAAAACCTTTGCTCCTGTTGCAAGAGTAGAAGCAATCATGATTTTTCTTGCATATGCTGCCTATAATAAGTTTAAAGTCTATCAAATGGATGACAAGAGTGCCTTTCTAAATGGAGAAATAAAGGAAGAAGTTTATGTTAAACAACCCCCAGGTTTCATCTCTCCAACTTATCCCTCATATATCTTTAGATTGTATAAAGCACTTATGGTTTAAAGCAAGCTACAAGAGCTTGGTTTGAGACCTTAGCTAGCTTCTTGATAGAGCAGAAATTTACTAGTGGCATTGTAGATAGAACATTATTCACTAGGCACCATAAGGATGAAATATTGTTAGTACAAATTTGTGTAGATGATATTATATTTGGATCTACAGATTCCAAATTATGCAAGAGATTTTCTGACCACATGCATTCAAGGTTTGAAATGAGTAGCATGGGTGAGCTCTCATACTTCCTTGGTCTCCAAGTGAAGCAGCTACCTGATGGCATATTCATATCACAGGCTATGTATGCTTAGGAGCTTCTCAAAAAGTTTGGGATGGCTGATTCCTTAGTAAAGAAAACACTCATGGCCACTAATGCTATAATAGACTCTGATGAACATGGGAAACCTATTGATCAGAAATTATATAGGGGCATTATTGGATCCCTATTATACCTTACAACTAGCAGACCTGACATAATATTTGCTACATTTTTTGTGCTAGGTTCCAAGTGAATGCTAAAGAATCTCATCTAGTTTTCTTAAAAATAATTTTGAGATATATAAAGAGTTGTCCTAGTTTAGGACTCTGGTATCCTACTGAGTCAGTGTTTGAGTTAACTGGATACTCAGATGCTGACTTTGCTGGATGCAAAGTAGACAGAAAAAGTACCTCAGGAACATGTCGGTTCCTTGGAATGAGATTAGTCTCATGGTTTAGTAAGAAGCAGTCATTTGTGTCTACATCAACTGCTGAAGCAGAATATATCACTGCTGGCAGTTGCTGTTCCTAGATGCTGTGGATTAAGAACCAACTTCTATACTATGGGTTCAACTTAAATAATGCAACTCTATTATGTGACAACTCAAGTGCTATATAAATAGCACAAAATTCAATCCATCACAATAGGACCAAGCATATAGACATTAGACATCATTTCATAAGAGAGTTTGTAGGCAAAAATAAAATTAATCTTGTCTAAATCTACACTGATTTATAAAGGGCAGATATCTTCACCAAACCTTTGGATGAGAGAAATTATATGTTCTTCATAAATCAGCTTGGTATGATAAATGGAGAAGACTTAATTTGATTTCTGTCTATGGTCGACGAATTTTTCAAAGTTCGTCGAACGGAGATCGACGAACAGAGAAACGTTTTAGAGAAATCATCGAATGGAGTTCGACGAACTCTCTGTGAGTGAAGCTATTTTCATCGAACGGAGATCGCCGAATTTGCTTCAGAAAACTATCATCGACCGGAGCTCGACGAATTGTTTTCACATCTTCTGACAGCAATCGACGAATTCTTTTGACCATCAAATATTTCGTCGACCTTAGCTCGAAGAATTTTTAATTTCTCGCCGAACGGAGTTTGTCGATTTATATTCTGAAAAACCTTATATCTAGGTTTTCTTCGACCTCCGTCCGGCGCTTTCAGTTCTCTTGCACTTGATCTCTTTTGTGTTTGTTGTGGGTGAACTCATGGAGATTCCAGCAGGCGTTCTTGGTGCGATGAAATTTGATACAGACTTTGATATCGACTTTGAGTCGTTTCAACATTCTGACCCGGTCTTCCTCGAAATTCTGAAATTGATTGAAGATCAGCAATTAAAGTATCTGATGACCACAAGAATAAAGATGGCTGGAACAGAAATAAGAGAATGGGTTTACACCTCCTCCTCCCCAGATGATGAAACCATGATGGGAACCATATCATGTACTGAAATATATCTTACCCCTGCCGTCTTAACAGATATTTTTGGATTAGTTAATGGTGAAAAAGAATTGGAGATCGATAGTGATGAATTTGATGAGTTGTTGAATAAGATGGGTTATTCTGGACCCACACCCAACAAACTGCTAAAGAAACATTTGTCTACTGAATACAAGTTTCTAGCAGATGTCGTTGGCAAGGTACTGCAGGGAAAACACACAGCCCATGACTACATCACTAGGCATCAATTCCTTGTGATGTGTGCTGTTGTGAATAAGAACACTGTGAACTGGGCTAGGATTCTGTTTGAGATGATCAGGAAGAAAAACACCAAGAAAGAGGTGTGGTTTGGAAGGATTCTGGGCATCTTCCTTCAATCCAAGGGTGTCGAATCCTTGGTCACACCGACCATATTCATTAATGCCTCCAAGAGGATTACTTGTGCCCTCTTTGGCAGGTGGGAGAGGAATATCATCAAGCCATACAAGGCTCCCTCCTCTTCCGCTAGACCTTCTGAGAGTACAAGGGATACTCCAGCTACTCCCCACCATGCAAAAGATATTCCACCTCCAACCTCCCTAATTTATCTCTCTTCACCAGCTAACACCTCAGTCCATACTCATACACCTCCATCATCTCTAGTGCTTCATCCACAATCATATTCACTCTCATACACCATCTTCATTATCTCCAGTGCATCATCCACAAACTCATATTCACTCTCATACACCAACTCCATCACACCATGGTACACCAACTCCATCACAACATGGTACACCAACTCCATCACACCCCGGTACCCCACCCTCATCTCCTCTACCAACACATCTAGCCAACATACCCCTTTCCAACCTCCTCTCACTCCCTTCTTTTGACCTACTGTCATACCCCCTTCATACTCCATCACCTGCAGATGAGCCAATGCCAGATTCTCTACCTTCCCCTCCACCACTCTCTTCCCTCTATACTTTTGTATCCACTCAGACACCTTCTGAGTTCATGTCATTGGACTCTCCTTCAATTCCACATCTTCTGGCAATTCTCACTCCCCTCATCAAAAACCTCATAGCAGAGGCTATTTAACCTCTTGCTTCTTCCATATCATCCCCTGCTGCTCAAATTTCTGCCATCTCTGTCCCTCCTTCTTCAGTCAGGGTCCTGGCTCCAGTTCCTGCTGAAACCAGGCAAGGGGGAGATACTCCATGAAGAAGTAGCTTAAGTTCCAATAGAAGCAGCAGTAGCAGAAGCAGCAACAGACTCAGTTATTCCTACTGATTTACTTGATTTTATTGAATCAGATATGGATATGGATGAGCCAGTTATAGATGAAATAAACACTATTGGTGATTACATTATAAATCTCATAGTAAATATTTTGAGTTTGTTAAATATTTTTGATACAGTTCATTTGAACTTCCTTCCAGAAAACAGTCATAAGCCTTCTATGGATATAGTTCCTTATACCTCCCCAATAAGCACTAAAGTTGTTATGCAACTCAAGGCCAGTTTTGCAAGTATAGAGGCTCCAGTTATTCCATCTCCATCAAAAGAAGATTCTTTCACTGTTCCATCCCCTCCCAAAGCCATCTCTGCTCCAACATATATAATGTATGACAGCCTCATGCCAGATCTAGATGAGTTAATAATGGCAGATATAGAGGCAGAGAACCAATCAGCTCCAGCTCTAGCTCCAGCAACAGCTCCAGCTCCAGCTCAAGCTCCAGCTCCTGCTCAAGCTCCAGCTCTAGCTCTAGCTCCAGCTCCAACTCCAGCTCCTCCTCAGGCTAAATAATTGTTGGTATCTGTAGAATCTTCAAAGGAAATCAATGCATTATATGATAACCCCCAAGATTCTTCTGATGATGATGATGAAGATGATGATGATTCTGATGAGGAACCAAAGTCAAAGAAAAAGAAAATCTCTATGAAAAGGAAAGCCCTCCAGCAGCTGCTCCTAAACCTAATCCCACTCATGATACCCCCTATTACATTCTTCAAAATATTACTCCTTACAAGGGCATGCCAGCTTGTATGTGGCTGTCCAAAAATCAACATAAGGACATAAAGAAGAGCAAAAAATATTCTCCTCAAAGATACAGGAAAGATCCTCCTCCTCCTCCTCCACCTACTGCTGGTGCTTCAGGCACTTCCTCTCAGAGAACTACCCAATTTCAAACTTATCAAAGACAACAGGGTAGATCATCTTCACATTCTGGAAGCAGCCAGCACAGGTACTCCTCAAGCAGGCAACATCAACAGCATCAACATCAACAACCTCAGCAACATCTACAGCAAGCTCCTAAATCTCAGAATGCTGATAGTCCAAAGAAGCCTGTATCTCCCCCTGTTCCATTTGAGGATCCTGAAATAGCTACTACTGCTAGAATGACCAGGTTCCAAGAACTGGTTGGGTTATCTATGATAAATATGGCAAAAGCTGAAGGAAAGGATCTCTCACAGTATTCCACAATATCAAAGTACAGGAAAGAGGAATTAAACAGGTATGCAAAAGCTAATAAGTTCCTTAATAAAAAAAAGTTCCTTAATGTAGATGATTATATGAAATTACATCCAGAGGTTGTTGTGCCAATGGCTATATCCCTCAACATCATTGGAGCTGTTGATATGACCATGACCAAAACTCAAGCAGCTAATCCTAACAGGGAGATCAAATTCAATCAGCCTGCTGATAAAGCAAAGGAGGACAAGCAAAAGGAGATGATGAAGAAGAAATGAGTATATGCTGTTCAGTTTTTTTGTGTGTTTTTGAAACTGTTCATTTATTTCACAAACACAAAGCTACATTGTATATATATATCTGCTGCATGTTTTAATCTTTTTGCCGGATATATTATTTCTTTTGCTTTGGGAATGTTGTTTTGTTTTCATTTGCATTAGTGACCTCACCCAAATAGGGGGGATTGTTGGATCCCTAGTTTGATTTGGGCTAGGTTCACTAACTAGGATAATTGACCCACCATGTATAATCTGGGTCATGTTTCTGTACTAGAGTTTAGGCTATGTCCTTAGAGTTAACATCGCATGGACCAGTCAACAGAAGACTGCAGAAGACTCCAAACTTAGAGAAAAATCAAGTTTCAGGAAAGTGAGTTCGACGTTCGTCGAACTCAGCTCGACGAAATTTGTGCTCTGCTCGACAAACTCAGAGATAATTCTCTGAGTTGAGCTCGATGATATTTGGGCTCAGGTCGACGATTTCTAGAAGTTCAACTTCAACATTCTAAGTCCAGAATCCTTTCTCTGAACTCCAGTCGACGAAGTTTTGTTATCAGCTCGACGAACTTAGAGCACAAAATTCGCAAGTTTTATCAGAAAGCAGTTAGCTGTTCTAAGGTCGAGGAACTTGGTGTTCAAGTCGACGAACATGAATTATCTAGTCGATGAACATGATTTCTCTGGTCAACAAACTCTGAACTCAGGTCGACGAAATCTGTTCTTTGCTCGATGAATTTTGTGCAGATCCAGACTTGGATTTTTTCTTTTTTTTGTTCTTATTCTATTGTAGTAATTCCTGACTAATCAATGCTTAATATTCTCGGAATATAATCGTTAGACGTGGCATTGATTAAGGTATTCATCAGGATTATTACTTGCCACTTTTCAATAAGACAGTTGGGGAAATCTATTAATGCAGATATTATATCCAGCCGTATTTCATTCTCCAGGCAGTCAGCATTCAATGCAGACAATTCAAATTCAAAGGAGAATTATACAGAGAAATATAACAAGAAAAAGGGATTCTTTTCTGGATATATAGAACAGACAGACAACAGTTAAAACTAGAGAGAATATACAAGGCATACAGAGAAGATCAATAGTATTTATTTTTTTTATTCTAATCTTTCTCTGTATAGAAAGCAGTCTGGTCTTCTCCTTGACATTGCTGAAGAAGAAGAAGAACATTCATTCCAAATCAAGAGTCTTCTTCAACCTTCACTCAAGGACTTTACATGGACAACAAACTACTATCAGTCAAGAAGTTCCTGGATCTATTCAAATCAAGGTTGAAGATAGAAGACCTACACCCTGAAGCAAAACTCAAATCTTCCTAAACAACTCAATATCTCAGGGGGAGGTTTGACAACATCAAGATCCACTAGTCTTCTCAGTTGTTTTGAGAAAGAGAAGACACCATAAATCTCTCACCCCCTCTCTATACAAAGGGTTCTTTAACTCCCTTCAAAAGTTATTCATTGGTTGCAAGTCACCTGACCAAAAGTCTTGAGTTGGTTTTTGAGCACCTGATCAAAAGCTCATTGGTGACAGTCACCTGATCAAAACCTGCTAGTGGATTCCTACCAGGGTGGTAGGAGAGTGGATGTACCTAGGTTGGGGAACCACTATAAAAATTCTTGTGTTGTCTGGTTGCACGTTTTCTTTTTGTTCTTGCTGTAGTTGTGTTAGTCTAGTTCTACTGTGGCTGTGTTAGATTAGTTTATCTTAGGTTGTCATTCTGCTAATTGTATAATATTAGTATAAATAAGTTGTTCTACTCTGAAAATTATATAAGCAGCAAAAGTTTTAAAGATACTCTATTCACCCCCCCCCCCAATAGAGTATATCAGGTCTAACCCTCACTTTCACTAACTCGATTCGATTTAGAGCCTACTCGGAATCGAGTCATTTCGATTCGAGCCGGCTCCGTCTCGGAGTCGGCTCGAAATCAATTTTGATTTCGAGATGATTTTGAGCTGAGATCGAGTCAAAAATTTCGATTTCGAGCCGAACCAAAATCGCTCGAACTCTACTCGATATCAACCCTAGCCTTGAGTGCATGATACACATGGTTGTGAGTACCCGCAGATGTGTTGTGGTGATTTGATGTTATGTTAGCCTCATATGTGTTTGCTTAGGCAATTCTGGGGAACCTCCGAGTGAACCCAATCAAGATCATTTGCATTACATAGGTCCCTTTTACTTTGATGCTCAACCTAAAAGATTGAATGTGCTTGAAACCTCACTTTTTGTGCTGTATTTGCACTTTTTCTTTTGCTAAATATTGCATGTACAACTTGCTTGCAGGTGAGAGGTGTCCCACACTAGAGCGGGTCATTTACCTCTTACTTGTGTATGGTGCATGTGATGGTGAGATAAAATACAAATAGTGGGCAGAATCCCAATGCTGAGTTGTCCCTCGAAGGCCAAACAATTTTACGCATTTTCATGTATTTTCGACCTGCATGACAACATATGTTTAACATGTTTAGAGTTTGATATATTGAATGAATATAGGACACCTAATAATTCCGTGTTCAACACATCATGGGATGCAGGTCAGCTACTAAGATTTGAACATACTTAGATGAGTTGTTTAATAAGAAGAATGTAGCGAGGCTATAATTCTTGAAAAATGAGTTGGCTAATGCCACTCAAAGAGATTTTGTCCATTTCTATTTTCTTCTTGAAGATGACGAACTTGTGTACTAAGATATAAACATTATATCCAGATGAGCTTATTTCTAAGGCTAAGTTGAAAAGACACATTATCTGAGGTTTGCGGAAGGAGTATGTTTCCTTTGTCACTTCAGTGCATGGATGAGCTACACAACCATCCATGCAAGAGCTGGTGAACTTGCTAGCTTCTCAGAAGAGCTTAGCAAGACAAATGTCTGGATGTCCTATATTAGCGGAAGATAGTGATGTATTGTTTTCAGGGAAGAAGAAGTGGAACAAGAAGATGAAGTCTCAAGCAGGTGAAAGCACATCGACCTCATCACATCAGGAGGGAGGCAAGGCACCTCCTAAGCATGATGGACATCAAAATGGTACAAGGTATTTTAGATGTAACAAGGATGGCCATATGAAGAGATACTGTAGAGTCAATCTTCAGTCAGGCCATGCTGCAGAGAAAGGAGAATTATCCAGTAGAGAAGGAGAGTGGGAGAACTCCTTCAAGGCATACATGACAACAATGTCTATTGATGCATTGACCTTCATAAACTTCCAAGAAGACAGGATAGTAGACTCGGGGTGTGGTTGATGAGTTCGATATTTATAGTGTTTTTCGGACTCATCTGCGCTGCTTTTCTCACTCGTGCACTGCATTTCAACCGGATAATAGTTATACTTGAACCATTCGATCATGGACTATTTTGTGCATTATTTTGGCCTGACGGTGTGCAATTGCGCATTCTATTATTGGGGGTATGAACATGGTGCTCCCCATGGCTCTTTCTGTTTGACTTTCTTTGCTATATGTTTTGTGCTGGGAGCTTGTGCTCCAACTTTGTTTCATTGATGTGCAGGTGGTGCGTTTTCCCCAAGGCAGAAATTCTGATTTGTGGAAAACACATGGTCATGCATTTCTTGCATGCACGATTTATGCCAGATTGTATGTTTTATTTTGCTAGAAGAACGTCGAGTTGAGCTCGATGAATTTCGTCAAGCTGAGTTCGACGATCCTCAAGCACAGTTGACACACGATTTCATCATAACCTTGCACAAAGGAAACACATGGTTTTCCTGTAGCGTTCTAGTTTGTTCACTTTTTTGGTTAATCGTGTGCTTTGTTCACGCACGGGCGGCAGCACCCGTGCGCGAGTAAAATGCACGATTCCCCTGTAGAGTCCTGAATTCCTGCTCTCTGTCGCTACCCGTGCGATTTCCTTCTCGCACGGGCGAAAACTTCCGTGCTCGAGTAAAACGCACGGGTCAACGCTTCTCCTTCCGCAGGCTTGTTCTGGAAGTTAATATCGCACGGTTTGAGTACGGTCATGCGCCAAACCGTGCATGTCCATTTTTCTGACCTGCTTCTATTTAAAGCGCAGATTTCTTCTTCTTTGGGGGAGTGCGGATCCAGTCTGACCCAGCCGCCCTTTTCTGCTCTTTTGAGTGGGGAAATCTTCCCTCCAGCTACCATTTTCTCTCTCCTCCTTGGAGAGTTGATCCGACCACCATTTCTTCTCCAAGAGCTAGCAAACTCTTCATCTCCGGCCACCATTGTCATCTCCAAGCTCCAAGCTCCATGTCAAGCTCAAAGGTTGCTGCATCCATGAAGTTTTCTGGTTAGAACTAGCCAGTGATTATTCACGAAGAAGACGGGATATTCAAAGGAAGTGATAGCCCTTTTTGGTTCCCGGACGTCAACCAAAGACCGAGTTCGGAAAAGGCCCGACAACCCTTGAATCCGAACGCGAATCTCGAAGAGACTTCGTGCGTTTGGTTGATTTTCTCACCCTTCACTAGTAGCGTTTCCTTTTTCTGAATATTTGAAGAGTTTGAATGATGTGTATGAATATTATTAGCTTGAATATTTCAGCATGTCTAGGTGTTGATTTATTTCAATTCTTGATAGCTTGTTGAGCTCCATTTTTCTTGTGCTAGTTGTGAATACGTTGTTCTAGCGATTGCTAGAAGCATGCATTGCGAAGAGGTGATTGTGACCCTCATTAGCTCATCCATCTACCATATTACTCTCTTGAGTAGTCCTCCCAAGAGACGTGGTTGCGGCGACCCGCAATAGGATTTTTAGCAATAGATTTAGGAAAACCCCAAATCAAAACCCCCTTTGGTTACTTTCCCGCTTGCAATCCCTCTTTCAAATAGCGAAATCACACTCTCTACTTGCACTCCTTGAGAGATCGATATCCAGGGATTCAACACCTCACATTATTACTTGACTACGTTCGGTACACTTGCCGACACATCAAGTTTTTGGCGCCGTTGCCGGGGAGTGCAACCGTCGTGTGTATTTTTCTTTTGAAAACGTTTACAAGTGTTGTTGGTATTTTTGAAAGAATTTTTTGTGTTGTAAGACAGATCCCAACTCCGGTGAAAGGGTTGAAGATCTTGTGGTTGAGCATGAAACTGCATGTGCGAGGCGATCTCGTTTGCGTGCTGCTGCTGCTGAAAAAAGAATGGAGAATAATGGCCTAGGAGGAAATGGCCAAGGAGAAGAGGTTGTTGCTGGCCAAGAGGTGGTCCAGCCATGCATTAGGACAATGTGTGATTTCACAACCCCAACTGCAGGAAGTGTTTACCCGGGCTTCGGGCCGGCCATCGTAAACAACAACTTTGAGATAAAACCCGCCTTCCTGAATATGATCTGGAAAAATACGCAGTTCTCGGGATTGCCGAGTGAGGACCCTCAGCTCCATCTGGCGGAGTTCTCAGAGATTTGTGGCACATTCCGGTATGCTGGAATTTCTGATGACGTTGTGAAGCTGAGTTTGTTCCCATTCTCACTGAGGGAGAAGGCAAAGACCTGGCTGCAAACCATTGTTCTAGGGACCGCTATTACTTGGAAGGCATTGACGTCTATGTTCTTGGCAAAGTTCCTCCCGGTGGATAAGATAGTGAATGCTTAGAGGGATATTGCAACCTTCCGGCAACTAGACCATGAGACGCTATTCGAGGCGTGGGAGACATTCTCGGAACTGCAATGTCGATGCCCAGAGCACGGCTGTGAGCCGTGGAAGCTAATTGAAATTTTTTATTCTGGTATTGAGCCTAATTTCAGGGCAATGATCGACGCAGCTGCTGGTGGCACGAAAATTAAATTATCTCCAAAAGAGGCATTGAGGCTACTTCGAGATACCGCCTCCCATAGCCATTATTGGACCGCCGAGGGAAATGCACCTAGAGGGCAAGGACTTTGTTTGAAGTTAATGCTGTGGTGCAGCAATCAGAGGCGAGCCATCACACTGTAGATGGAAGGAATATGCTGACCAGATCGGCCCCTCCTCCAGCTCGGTATATGGACATATCTTGTTAGGGTTGTGGTAACCCTAGCCATCATGCCTACGAGTGCACCACTGGAGAAAGTATTGCTGAGCCGTCAGGTATAATGTCTGTTGAAAATTTGAATTTTATAAATAGTCAAAATTGCAATGTTCCTTTTAATAATGTTTATAATGCCAATGTGAGAAATCATCCCAATTTCTCATGGAATCAGAATGCTCCCGGTCAAAGATGGAAGGGAGGCCAGCATCAGTTTGATTCCCAAGCCTCTAGTAGCCAGCCGTGACCACCGCATATGGGTTATAATCCTAACGTGCAAGGAATTCGTAAAAGTGATTTGGAAGAAATAAAGGAGAAGTTTGTGGAGATGGCCCAATCAAATATGGCCACTCAAACCGCATCTATGAGGAACTTGGAGACGCAGCTGGGTCAACTGGCCCTTGCGTTCTCCGAGCGTACTCACGGCACCCTCCCTAGTGACACATAAAAAAGTCCCCGTGAGCAAGGGAAGAGTGCTAGGGATGCGGAGGAGTGCGATTATAATGAATTGGCCGTCAAATGTGAGATCAATGCAGTTGAGAAAATATCTCATGCGATTCTGGATCATCCTGCAACATTCTTGCATTGCAAGATGTTGAAAAATTAAATTTAAGTATCGAATCTGATGTCCAGAAATCTCTAGTGCTAGCGGATGGATCGGTAGTAAAGACCGATGGTGAGATCAAAGATGTGGAAGTAATTATGAATGGGGTTGCTGTGGTCACTGACTTTCAGGTGTTAGGACCTATGGGTAACACGTCAAAACCCATCTTAGGACTCCCATTCCTGAAAGCTAGTGAAGCTACATTGCAATTGAATGCGAGTGTTGTCACTTTGGCTCCTAAGGTCAATCTGACTCTACCATCTTCACCTCCCCATATTAGTTTAAATGAACATGGAGAATTTTTGCAATTAAATGATTCGTTATCTAACGATGTGTCTAGTGCTGCTAAGACAGGTCTTCCACTGAAGGAATGCGAGCGGGTTAAAAAAGTGATCAAACCGCTGATGGTAGCTAAAGGAGAGATAGAGACGGAGTTACCTGACGTGGAGCAAGATTCCGTTGAGAAGAAATGTGAGCTGAGCGTGCTTGTAGAAACCGTGAAGAAATCTGATTTGAAAACTTCTATTTATTCTAACAAAGTTTATAAGACTATTAAACAGGTAACTTGGGCTGATCTTTCACCCGCTGCGGGTGAGGAAAGGATGCCCCCAGTTATGAAAGATAAACTTGCTGCTAAAATGGTGGGTGTGATCATACCACTCTTGCGATCCCCTTCTGTGGATTTGAAATGAAAGGAGTTGTTCCTGCGCAAGGCGCTGAATTCTGCCCGACGGCGCGAGAAGGACAAGGTTATCGGCAGGTTAGAATCGTCTACCCTGGGCCCTAAATCCTTCGCCTAGCCCTCATCTCGCGTATCTGGGGGGATCTATCACAAAACAGAGTTCAGCTGAGGAGTGAAAGATCTCCGAGGCCTGTTTTAGGTTTCTCCTTTCATCCGTGTGTGGCTCTAGATGTTTTCATTACGTGTTGAACTTATGATTTGAATAATATATATAACTGCTAATGCATGTATTTGGTGCACCTTAAGGACGGTAAAGAAAAGGGCTTATGGGATATAACCCAATTTTTTTGCTTTTAATTTGCTCAATTATGTTGTTGTTATTATATGCTTATAGTTTGCGTGGTTGGAGATATTCTTTTATGCAAGTGGAGTTCGTTTGGGTCGTGGACTGTCTGCTGAAATTAAGGCCAATCTTCTTGTATGCTCATTTGCTGAGCATGGGGTAACCTCTTCACTCAACTTTTTTTTTCTGTTTTTATTGCAAATCATGGATAAATTATTTAGTATAAGTCTGGTGGGGGAAAGTTTCGCGAGTTACCTTTACACATGCACTTGCATACCACAAGAGTATTTTCATTTTCAGTTTTTATTTTATCATGACAGCATTATGCATGTACAACCTTGTGCTCGCGAGTAGGCCGACAAAGCAAGGGAAGAAGGGACAGCTCGCAAGATAAGGCGAGACCTCGCTAGGCAAGATCTCGCTAGACGAGACCTCCGGGCGCGAGCGAGTAGCCCACAGGCGAGATCCCCTAAAAAGATTGGCGGGTCCCTCCCCACTCGCCGCAGGAAGGAAGACGGTTTTCATCTTTTTACCCATAAGGGGGATTTTACCTTTGGGCCCCAGATAGTTTTACATTTTTAACCCTGGAGGCCTGCGTATAGCTCTCCAGAACAGCGGAGTTGGGCTATTAGCAGACCCGGTCCAGGGTGTTATGGTCATTTCGAGATGGTTTGGAAGTGATATTTGCAGAACAGATTCAGAAACCTATAAATAGACCGATAAGGTGCCTGAGAAAAGGTTGTTGAACCTTCCCACTATTTTCCTCACAGGCACCTAGCTCAGCACTGGCTAGGGAGGGGAAGACTCTCAGTTCTTCCGGGTAAGAGGCGGGACCTCCAAGCTGAATCCCCTCAGTCTGTTTTGAGGTTACTGACTCTCGTCAGGACGGTAGCGCAGGGAGAGTACGTGGGGGCTGCATCCTGTTTCGAACTCTAGGTGGGATCAGAAAGCTGGTTCCAACATTTTGGTTTGGTGAGCGTGGACCGCAGCCCTCAGAGAAGAACCTTGAGCAACCACATGGCGGGAGATCACGTAGGAGGAGAAGGAGAGGGGTCAGACAACCCGGGAGGATTTGTTGGGAGAGAAGAGTTCATGACTTCAATCAAGGGGATCATGGATTTGCTGCAAGGGATCTCACGATCGGGAGATTGTTCAACCCCACTGCCTCAAGTGCCGGCTCTCGCAACTCAGGAAGAACTCGTCTCAGCGCGAGTAGGGGAAGATGCCCCGGGGAGAAGACCGGGAAAGGAAGTGATGGTAGAAGGGAGCGGGAGGGACATGGCGGGAAGGGAACTGTTCCCAAGTCCGGCGAGTGCCATCTCGCCAGGGGAGGTCGTCGCGCGAGTAGGGGTGGCGAGACCGGCGGCACGAGGGTCCCCTTTTTGCGAGCTAGTCATGTCTGCTCCGGTCCCAGAGGGCTTCCGAGAGCCCGAGATGAATTACTATGTAGGGAAGGACGATCCCCTCCATCACTTGCAGTGGTTCGAAGACGCTGTCTCGATCAGGCCCATGACGGACGCGTTTAAGTGCCGCCTTTTTGCGATCACTCTAAAAGACAAAGCTAGAGACTGGTTCCATCAACTCCCGGCGGGCTCGATATATTGCTTCAAGGACTTGAGTCGGAGCTTCCAGCTCCGGTTCTCCACATCTAAGAAGAGGAAGAAGAACCCGGAATCGATCTTTTTGATTAAGCAGAAGGAGGATGAATCACTGGCTCAGTACGTGGATAGGTTCCAAGTGGAAATTCTGGATATACAGGAGGTGCCGGGTTTTGCCCTCCAGATGGCTTTCACAGTGGGACTGCGGGAAGGATTCTTCAAGATAAGCCTCACCCGGAAGGCGTCGCTTTCCTTTGAGGGCTTGATGGAGAAGGCGGCCAAGGAAATAGCAATGGAGGCAGCAAACCCTACCTTCGCAAAGAAGCTGGCAAGGCTTACTGAGGTAGAGTCGAGGGAGACAGGAGGGAGGCAACAGGAAGCCAGGAGAAGGGAAGAGCCGAGGGCACCGGCGTATCCGGAGCTGGGGTGGAGGCAGCAGGGGGGGACTTCCCCCGGGCAAGGTAGAGGATTTCCCCAAGGGGGAAGGAATCAACAGGGAGTACCGGGAAGGTTTCACCAGATGGGGTGGGGATATGGTCATAGACCACCGCTACCCCCTCCGCAGCAGGCCATGTCCATCGGCCGAGGCAGAGGAAGGGGCCGGGAAAGAGGAAGAGGAGCAGGAGTAGGGAGAAGGAGGAACCCTCGGGAAGGGAGACCGGAGGGGGGGTGGCGTTGCCATAATGTGACTTCCACGAGGAGGAAGGTCACGCAACGGCTACCTGCCCGGATTTCTTGGTGTTAAGGAGGACTCGAGGAGCTGGAGAACAGCCAAGGCCGGTGCGGATAGAGGAAGTAACGATCGCAGGAGAAGAGGATCGATGTGTGGATAGAGCGAATGAAGGGGATCGCAGGCTGGTTGGAGTGATCAATGGGGGTGCGGATAGAGGCGGCCCGAAAGGCGAGCCTTCACACTATGTACCGCCGAAGTGTCGCCTCGACGTCACAGTCCCCTCCTCCAGATGAAAAGATTACCTTTTCAAGAAAAGACATGCCCGACCATGAGGACCCCTTTTGTGATGCGCTGGTGATACGGACCGCCATCGAGAACTTCACGGTATCGCGGATCCTAGTCGACAATGGGAGCTCGATGAACGTGATTTTTAAGAAGGCATTCAACGCAATGAGGGTGGAGGCACGGAGGGTGCTGGCGGCGGATGGACGATTGTTTGGATTCTCAGGAGAAAGGAAAGAGGTCGAGGGGGGTGTGGGACTCCAAGTAACCCTGGGAGGGCTATCCCGAAATTGCCGTTTTGTCATAGTGGAGGCCCCCAGTAGCTACAACGCTATCTTTGGGCGCCCCTTGATCAGCGCTTTCAGATGCGTTCCATCGTCGTTTCACCAGTGCTTGAAGCTGAATTCTGGAGGTACCCAAATCAGGGTACGAGGAGATCCAAAGGCAGCAAGGGAATGCTACGTAACGCAGTGAACACAATCTCCTGGCAGGGAGACGCAGAGGAGTTGGAAAGGAGGATGGAGCGATTACAACAAGAATGGGGAGGCGAAGAAGAGCGAGGAGAGGAAGGTGCTGGAGGAGAGGGAGAAGTAGTAGTGGTTGGAGGCATTGCGGGGGAGCCAGGAATGGCGAGAGAGGAGTTCGGGGAGACGGGGATGATAGAAGAAGGGGAGGAGGAAGGAGCTGGAGGGGAGGGGGAAATGGTGAGGAACAAGGACATGGAGGAGAAGCTAGAAATGGCTGGAGCGGAGGGAGGAGAGATGGAAGCGGCAGCGGAAGAGGGGCAAAGAAAAGAGGAAGGGAGGAAGGAGAAGAGGAAGACGGAAGAGGCGGGTGTAACGCCCCGAATTTTGTGTGCGAGTCGGTCGCGGAAAAAGAGTTTTTGGTGCCTGTAGGGGTACACGGCCTAGGACACGGGCGTGTCCAAGGCCGTGTCTGGCTGGTGATTTCTGGCCGTTTCCAACCCGAGAAGGACACGGCCAGGAACACGGCCGGATGACACGGGCGTGTCATCCGACACGGGCGTGTGCCAACCCGTGTCCCTACCCGTGTCCTGATGGGTCGTGTCCGTTGCCGTGGCGGTTATGCGTGACACGCCCACGAACACGGGCGTGTCGAGGAACCCGACACGGGCGTGTCAGGTCAGACACGGGCGTGTCTTGGCCCGTGTGCATTTCTCAGTTCGACGATCGTGCCTGGATCGAGGCACACGGCCTTGGACACGGCCGTGTGCCAAGCCGTGTGCGGCCCAGGTCTGGGGAATTTTGTGCAGATCCGAGCCATTCATTTTCTTTAATTAGGATCCAATGGCCCAGATTAAATCCTGCTCTGTTAAGGCCGGGAATAGGGAGTTATTCCCTCATTTTCTCTCCAAAGTTCTCCCCTTCCAAAGTGAGAGAGGAGAGGAAGAAGAAGGAGGTTTCCGGCCGCCGGCGGAGCATCGGAGCACCGTTTCGAAATCGGAGAGCGGATCCGTGGAGGGAAGGTCATTGCGAAGAGTTCTAACCGCGTAGTTTTTCCATGGCGCCAAAACGGACTACAAGGGTAACGATTCTCAACTCGAGCGCTTGAATCTCTTTCTTTCTGCATAGGGAATCCCGCCCCCGCGAGTATGCGGTGAGTGCGTGGTGTTCCTTGGGGTTGACGGGAATAGTCCCCCTTGTGTTGCATGTAGAGCCCGGAATCGTAAGTACGGGCATAGGCATTGTGTGTGAAGCCTACCCGGACGTGTTTTGTCTGGATCGGTGATGTTGTATTTGATGTGGTTTTGCCGGAGAAGACTCCGTGCTTTGGATTTTTCGGGTTTCCACGCGGTAGATTGCAGCAGGGATCCTTGAAGGTTAGCTTCAAGGCGCACCCGGAAAATTGAGCGGAAACGTGTTATGTTAACTTGGCGGTCTGGGAACCGGCCTTGATCATAACTGGGTTATGAGACTGTTTTGGAAAATTTGGGATCCGAGAGAAGCTTGGCCCGCGCAAAGTTCCTTAAATTGGACATGCGGCGTGAGCAACGGGCAAGTGGAATTGGACCTAGGCTATGTGGTTCGGTGCGAGAGACCCGAAGACGGGGACTGGCCGTTGGCATAGTCGGAGCCTTAGACGGTGGTCAGAAAGGCTAAATGCTCACATGTTGTTGCCATCCTGGGGATGGTGGTGAATGCACTGATTTGTCAGGGTTCACCGTGAATGTGCCCTGAGTGCACGGGGTGTTTGGCCGTGCGAGCCTACGCCTGTGGCGAATTATAATTGCAATATATATATTGTTGGGCTAATGAATTGCAGGGAAAGAGCACCGCCGTCCCGAGAAAGGGGCGGGGTCGTTATATTTTGGTCGGCTTTTAGCTGACCGTTGCTTTATTTGCCACCGTGCGGTGGTATGTGCTTGCAGGTGCTGCGGAGCCGAGCGCCAAATAGCGGGCTGGAGCCCATGTTGCTGTGCTGGCCCTAGAAGGCCGTAGAATAGCTGTTTTTATGTATTTCATGTGTGGCCGGCCTGCGAGCCGATGTATGTAAAACACTATTTATGAAGTGAACATTTGTAAGGCCATAAGGCCATGTACCCGTTTCTATGTATTTGAGTTTTCATTCCTATTGTTATAGCTGTGGACATTCATATTGATGGATTTATTTTTGGGTTCTTTCAACTTTAAAATCTTCCGCTAGAATGCTCTGTGTTTAGGACGAGTAGTATTAATTGGTTGGTTTGATTTATTCATTTAGTAACCCTTCCGACTGTCTGTGGTATATGGCGTCGGGTTCCAGCTGGACCTTCTGTTATATGTCATGCGACGGATGGGGGTGTTATAATTTGGTATCAGACTTCTGGTTACGGTCAAGCTTAAATGAATTCGTGGGCGAATTCTTTTAAGGGGTGGTGAGCACATGTGTGCGTCATCGTGATAACATTAAAAAGAACCCATGAATGTCAACTTAGGAATGAAAATACACTTGTTTTGGGGAACCTGAGTGTTCCAATGATTGCTTTTAGCAATTTGTTTGTCATCTAATCGTGTTTCTTTGCTTTTATAGGCAGCTAGGAGCGGTGTTGGTCAGTCAGAGCGTCCGCAATCAGCGGAAAGTAGTGCACCAAGGGACGTGCCTGCTACACCTCCTTCAGCGGAAACCATCAGGATGGTGGCTGAAGCCGTGTTCGCAATGATAAATGCCCAACCTGCAGGGCAAATGCATCGCGCACCTCCTGCGGATGAGCAAGAACCGGTTAGGGCGGCAGAGCCGAGAGTGGTGGAACGCGCAGCAGTTGAGTTAGTAGAGCCGAGGAGGACTACGGAGCGGCAGCTAAAGCACGTGATGGGCATTAATCCTCCAAGGTTTAATGGGGTTGGAACACCAACTCAAGCTGAGGACTGGCTCTCTTCCATAAAGAGGGTGTTGACGGCCACAATGACTGAGGAGTGGCAGAAGACCACCATAGCGACTTTTCTTTTGGAAGGTGAGGCGAGGCTGTGGTGGGATGAGTTGGAGTTTCATCTTCTAGTGGGAAGGCAACTTGCGGATGTGCCGATAGAAGAATTTTCAAGATTGTTCCTAGCCAGATTTGTACCTTCTGCTCAGAAGTTGGAGATGGAGAATCAATTTCTTGGATTGACTCAGGGATCCAGAAGCGTGGACGAATATCTGCATGAGTTCACACGGTTGGGTCGTTATGCTGGTGCTATGTTTTCTGAAGAAGAGAGGAAGACCAACCGATTCTATGAGGGTCTTCGTGGCGATTTACAGTTACTCCTTGCTGGGCCTAAGGCGCAGGGCTTCCTAGCCTTGGTCAATTCGGCCCGATCGTTGGAAAAGGTTGCGAAGAAAGTTCAAGAGAAGAGGGACCCAGGAGAAAGGAAGACCGAGTTCAAGGTGCCAAGTAACAAGACAGGTTTCCGCAGATGGAACAAGAAGCGGAGGACTTCAAACTCAGCCCCTTCGGCTGATGCATCGGGGGCAACTACAAGTCGAGTCCCCGGAGCTTGCTACAACTGCGGGAAGACGGGGCATTTTGCTCGGGAGTGTTGGAGCGGACGTTCAAAGTCCGAGAGGAGACCTGGAGCGACTTATGAGGAGAAAGGGAAGGCGGTGGAGTCAACCGCATCCCATCATGCTCCAGCCCAGCCTAGAGTCTACAATCTTGGTCTACAGGAGGCCATAAAGCAAGCAGACGTAGTGACAGGTATGAGTTAAATTATAGTGGTTTAACTTTTATAATTGTTACTTTTGTATTTGTTAGCTTACGTTTGTTAGTGCTAGGCTTTGTGTTGATCTTTGGGTTTCCGGCAAGAGCCCTTTTTGATACGGGAGCATCACATTCCTTCTTGTCTGAAAAGTTTATATCGCGCATCGGAGTTCCGTTCTCGATGGCAGAAAACAAGTTGGATGTGTTGTTTCCTAATGGGTGCTCAATGCGTGCGGATAGGATCTGTGTTGTAAAGATTCGGATTGGAGACCGGGAGTTTGATTTGCGGGCGTTGGTTCTACCATTAGTGGAGTTCGATGTAATCTTCGGTATGGATTGGCTCTCGGAGCAGAGTGCATGCATTGATTGCAACCGTAAGGAAGTCAAGTTGGGTCTGGACACTGATCGGGAGACTACTTTTGCGGGCATGAAGGGGTCAGGGAAAGTTCTGATGTCGGCCCTTCAGATGTTCAAGGCAGTTCGGTCTGGGGCAGAACTATATGTCACTCTAGTGCAGACTTCGACGCCTAAACCTAGTTTGGGCAACATCCCAGTTGTGTCCGAGTATCCTGATGTGTTTCCAGATGATCTCCCAGGAGCCCCTCCTCAGCGGGAGATAGACTTTACTATAGAGCTGGTACCGGGTGCCAAGCCGGTGTCACGCTCCCCCTATCGGATAGCCCCAAGAGAAATGGCGGAGTTGAAGGTGCAACTGCAGGAGTTGCTAGACCAAGGTTATGTGCGTCCAAGTTCGTCGCCTTGGAGCGCACCAGTTCTCTTTGTTAAGAAGAAAGATGGGAGCTTGCGGCTTTGTATCGATTATCGGGAATTGAACAAACTTACGGAGAAGAACAAATATCCAATCCCGAGGATTGACGATCTATTTGATCAGTTGGTTGGGTCAACTGTATATTCGAAGTTAGATTTGAAGTCTGGTTACTATCAGTTGAGGATAAGGGAGAGCGACATTCCAAAGACAGCATTCAGTACGCGGTTTGGGCATTTTGAGTTCACAGTCATGCCGTTTGGGTTGACGAATGCTCCATCCGTGTTTATGGATCTGATGAATAGGACGTTCAGAGAATACTTGGATCAGTTCGTGATAGTATTTATTGATGATATCCTGGTATATTCGCGGTGCGAGGAGGATCACTACAAGCATTTACACATGGTGTTGGAAACATTGAGGAAAAGTCAGTTATATGCAAAGTTCTCCAAGTGTGAATTCTGGTTATCCTCGATAGCGTTCCTTGGTCATGTTGTCAGTGGAGAAGGAATAGCTGTGGATCCGGCGAAGATAGTGGCGATACGGGAGTGGCCTACTTTGGCTACAGTGGCAGAGGTCCGGAGTTTTCTGGGGCTTGCTGGCTACTACAGGCGCTTCGTAGAGAACTTCTCGCGGATAGCACTACCGCTCACGACGTTGACAAGAAAGGATCAGAAGTTTGTGTGGTCTTCGGAGTGCGAACAGGCGTTTGTAGAGTTGAAGAGGCGGTTAACCACGGCGCCTATTTTATGTTCGCCAAGTCGAACCGAAGGGTTCGAGATTTATAGTGATGCTTCAGGCAGTGGTTTGGGCTGTGTTCTGCTACAGCATGGGAGAGTGATAGCTTATGGTTCACGACAGTTGAAGGTTCACGAGAGGAATTATCCGGTCCACGACTTAGAGTTAGCGGCCGTGATTTTTGCTCTAAAGCTTTGGAGGCACTATCTGTACGGTGTGAAGGTAGATATTTACACCGATCATAAGAGTTTGAAGTATCTATTGGACCAAAAGGATCTGAACATGAGGCAGAGGAGGTGGATGGAGTTCTTAGGGGACTACACCTTCAAGATACACTATGTGCCTGGGAAGGGAAATGTAGTGGCGGATGCGTTGAGTCGTAAGATTCCCGCACAAGCCAACTGGTTATCAGTGCATGATAAGAGATTGGTCCAAGAGTTGGAGGCATTGGAGATATCTTGCGTTGACAAGCAGTCTAGTGCCGAGGCGAAACTATTTTGGACAGAGGTGCAGTGTGACCTAGCGGATAGAATTCGGCGGGCTTTGGTTCGGGATAGCAGCATGAAGCAAATCCTAGATGGATCTTTGGATGGGTCAAATTCCCAGTTTGTGGTTGAAGATGGGTTGCTAAGGAAGGACGGTCGTCTATGCGTTCCTAGTGCGGATAATATTCGGGAGGAGTTGATGTATGAGGCTCATCATACCAAATACTCAATCAACCCGGGAAGCACGAAGATGTATAGAGACATGAAGAAATTATTCTGGTGGCCGGGTTTGAAGAAGGATGTGGCGCTTTATGTGGCCAAGTGCCGTACTTGTGCATTGGTGAAGGCGGAATGCCAGAAGCCCGGAGGTTTCTTGAAATCACTTCCTATCCCAGAATGGAAGTTTGACGATATATCTATGGATTTTGTGCACGGTTTGCCGAAGTCGCAGAAAGGGAATGACGCCATTTGGGTGGTCGTAGATAGATTGACAAAGGTGTCGCACTTTATCCCAATGAGAAAGGAAGATCCAGTAGAAAGGTTAGCCAAACTCTACGTGGATAATATTGTACGACTGCATGGTGTGCCTCGCAGTATTGTTAGTGATCGTGATGGACGCTTCACGTCAAATGACTGGAGGTTGGTGCATGGTCTGTTGGGTACTAAGCTAAAGTTCAGCACAGCCTTTCACCCACAGACAGATGGCCAAACCGAGAGAGTCAACAGAACTATGGAGGACATGCTTCGCATGTGCGTCCTAGATTTTGGGAAGCATTGGGAGGATCACATGTACATGGTGGAGTTTGCGTACAACAATGGCTTTCAGGCAAGCATTGGAATGGCGCCTTTCGAAGCTTTGTATGGGAGGAAGTGCCGTACGCCGTTGTCTTGGTTGGAGGCAGGCGAATCAAAGTTGTATAAACGTCAAGCAGTGGAAGATGTCACTTCAATGATACGGACAATTCAAGAAAGACTGAAGATTGCTCAGGATAGACAGTCAAAGTACTATAATGCCAAACATAGAAATGTGGAGTTCAACGTTGGCGACATGGTATATTTAAAAATCAAGCCGTTCAAGGGTGTATCGCGGGTTCGACGCTTGAAGAAGCTGAGTCCGAGATACCTTGGACCATTTGAAATCCTGGAGCGTGTTGGCGAGGCGGCATATAGATTAAAGCTGTCGACGGAGTTGAGTGGGCTGCATGACGTATTCCACGTATCAGTGTTGCGTAAGGCAGTTCAAGAGGCTTCGCAGATCATTGCAGACGATCAGGTACCGGTTGATTATGAGTTAACAACAAGGGTCAGACCAGTACGAATTGAAGATGTTGCAGTCAAACGACTCCGCAACAAGGAGGTCAGAATGGTTAAAGTCCGTTGGGATAATTGCGGACGTGAGGAGCTTTCTTGGGAGCGAGAGCAAGCTATGTTGGAGGAATACCCCGAGTTATTCCACTCAGGTATCATTTAGCTTTTTTTGTACCTTTGCTTAATTTCGGGACGAAATTCCTTAAGTGGGGGAGATTTGTAACGCCCCGAATTTTGTGTGCGAGTCGGTCGCGGAAAAAGAGTTTTTGGTGTCTGTAGGGGTACACGGCCTAGGACACGGGCGTGTCCAAGGCCGTGTCTGGCTGGTGATTTTTGGCCGTTTCCAACCCGAGAAGGACACGGCCAGGAACACGGCCGGATGACACGGGCGTGTCATCCGACACGGGCGTGTGCCAACCCGTGTCCCTACCCGTGTCCTGATGGGTCGTGTCCGTTGCCGTGGCGGTTATGCGTGACACGCCCACGAACACGGGCGTGTCGAGGAACCCGACACGGGCGTGTCAGGTCAGACACGGGCATGTCTTGGCCCGTGTGCATTTCTCAGTTCGACGATCGTGCCTGGATCGAGGCACACGGCCTTGGACACGGCCGTGTGCCAAGCCGTGTGCGGCCCAGGTCTGGGGAATTTTGTGCAGATCCGAGCCATTCATTTTCTTTAATTAGGATCCAATGGCCCAGATTAAATCCTGCTCTGTTAAGGCCGGGAATAGGGAGTTATTCCCTCATTTTCTCTCCAAAGTTCTCCCCTTCCAAAGTGAGAGAGGAGAGGAAGAAGAAGGAGGTTTCCGGCCGCCGGCGGAGCATCGGAGCACCGTTTCGAAATCGGAGAGCGGATCCGTGGAGGGAAGGTCATTGCGAAGAGTTCTAACCGCGTAGTTTTTCCATGGCGCCAAAACGGACTACAAGGGTAACGATTCTCAACTCGAGCGCTTGAATCTCTTTCTTTCTGCATAGGGAATCCCGCCCCCGCGAGTATGCGGTGAGTGCGTGGTGTTCCTTGGGGTTGACGGGAATAGTCCCCCTTGTGTTGCATGTAGAGCCCGGAATCGTAAGTACGGGCATAGGCATTGTGTGTGAAGCCTACCCGGACGTGTTTTGTCTGGATCGGTGATGTTGCATTTGATGTGGTTTTGCCGGAGAAGACTCCGTGCTTTGGATTTTTCGAGTTTCCACGCGGTAGATTGTAGCAGGGATCCTTGAAGGTTAGCTTCAAGGCGCACCCGGAAAATTGAGCGGAAACGTGTTCTGCTAACTTGGCGGTCTGGGAACCGGCCTTGATCATAACTGGGTTATGAGACTGTTTTGGAAAATTTGGGATCCGAGAGAAGCTTGGCCCGCGCAAAGTTCCTTAAATTGGACATGCGGCGTGAGCAACGGGCAAGTGGAATTGGACCTAGGCTATGTGGTTCGGTGCGAGAGACCCGAAGACGGGGACTGGCCGTTGGCATAGTCGGAGCCTTAGACGGTGGTCAGAAAGGCTAAATGCTCACATGTTGTTGCCATCCTGGGGATGGTGGTGAATGCACTGATTTGTCAGGGTTCACCGTGAATGTGCCCTGAGTGCACGGGGTGTTTGGCCGTGCGAGCCTACGCCTGTGGCGAATTATAATTGCAATATATATATTGTTGGGCTAATGAATTGCAGGGAAAGAGCACCGCCGTCCCGAGAAAGGGGCGGGGTCGTTATATTTTGGTCGGCTTTTAGCTGACCGTTGCTTTATTTGCCACCGTGCGGTGGTATGTGCTTGCAGGTGCTGCGGAGCCGAGCGCCAAATAGCGGGCTGGAGCCCATGTTGCTGTGCTGGCCCTAGAAGGCCGTAGAATAGCTGTTTTTATGTATTTCATGTGTGGCCGGCCTGCGAGCCGATGTATGTAAAACACTATTTATGAAGTGAACATTTGTAAGGCCATAAGGCCATGTACCCGTTTCTATGTATTTGAGTTTTCATTCCTATTGTTGTAGCTGTGGACATTCATATTGATGGATTTATTTTTGGGTTCTTTCAACTTTAAAATCTTCCGCTAGAATGCTCTGTGTTTAGGACGAGTAGTATTAATTGGTTGGTTTGATTTATTCATTTAGTAACCCTTCCGACTTTCTGTGGTATATGGCATCGGGTTCCAGCTGGACCTTCTGTTATATGCCATGCGACGGAAGGGGGTGTTACAGCGGGCGGGTCGCCCGGGGAGGGGACCCGTCCAGAGAAGAGAAGAGCCTCCTGGCGGGAGGAGGAGGACGCGAGCAAGTGGGAGGCGGAGCAGTCGGGGGAAGAGAGAATGGTGGCCAGCGCAGAAGGCAAAGCCCAGCAGCAGGGTACGCAGGCAGAGCAGGAAGGAGAGGAAGAGCCATCCAGGCTGAAAGCTGCGGTGGAGGTCCTGGAGGTAGAAATACGCACCAAGGAAGGCCGAGAAGAAAGGATAAAAATCAGTGGCGAGCTCAACCCGGAGGAACGGGAGAAGGTCAGGACCTGCGTGCAAAAAAATATTGACATCTTCGCGTGGAGCGCCGCGGACATGCCGGGGGTCGATCCAGACGTCGCCTGTCACCGCCTCAATCTTGACCCCAACACCCGCCCCATACAACAGAAGAAGAGGGCCATCGCCTCCAAGATGGCCGGACCTATTAGAGAGGAAGTGGAAAAATTTCTTAAGGCGGGGTTTGTGTCCGCCTGTAAGTATCCGGGGTGGGTGAGTAATGTTGTAATGGTCAAAAAAGGGGAGGGTAAGTGGAGAATGTGTGTGGATTTTTCTCTTTTAAATAAAGCATGCCCTAAGGATTGTTATCCGCTATCTCGAATCGACGCGCTGGTTGACTCAGTCGTCGGTTTCCCTTTTATGAGTTTCTTGGATGCGTTTTCTAGGTACCATCAAATACGCATGCATCCTCCGGACGTTAAGGACATCACCTTCGTCACGGAGGATGGGTGCTTCTGCTTTAATATGATGCCCTTCGGTTTGAAAAATGCGGGCGCGACCTATCAAAGGATGATGGATCGAATTTTCCGAGAACAGAGAGGAAGGAATCTCGAGGTTTACGTAGACGACTTGATGATCAAAAGCAAGGACCTCGGGGCTCATATCCTAGATCTGGAGGAAACCTTTAAGACCCTGAGGGAGTATAAGATGAGGCTCAACCCCCTGAAATGCGTCTTTGGCGCTAGCAGAGGAAGATTCCTGGGGCACCTACTCACTCCATCTGGAGTGGAGCCCAACCCCGAAAAAGTGAGAACAATCCTAAAACTGGAGTCCCCTCGGAATGTGAAGGAAGTCCAGCGTCTCGCAGGAAAATTGGCCGGGCTGAGCAGGTTCCTTTCCCGGGCGGGGGAGAGGTGCTCGCCCTTCTTTCGAACGCTGCGAGGGGGTAAGGGTTTCGAGTGGACCGCGGAGTGCGAGACGGCTTTTCAGGCCATAAAACAGCAGCTTACCCAGACGCCCTTACTCCAGGGACCAAGGGAAGCCGAGGACCTGTTCCTATATTTGGGGGTAGGGATGGGGGCGGTAAGCTCGGTTCTTGTGCGTGAAGAAGGAAAGAAACAATTCCCAATTTATTACGTAAGCAGGGTCCTGAAGAAGGCGGAACTCGGGTATCCCATCCTGGAGAAGTTAGCATTTGTCCTCATCGTCTCGGCCCGAAAGCTCAGACCGTATTTCCAGGCGCACTCCATCCGAGTGGTGACTGACCACCCTCTCCGTAACATCTTGAGTGGGGTGGAGCATTCGGGGAGGCTGGCAAAATGGTCAATAGAACTCAGCGAATTTGATCTCGTCTTCGTTCCACGGCTCGCCATTAAGGCGCAGGCGGTGGCCGATTTCTTGGCAGATTATGTGGTTGAGGTCCGAGAAGCGGAGGCGTCCCCTCGAGCAGCCTGGAAGATGATAGTGGATGGAGCGTCAGGGAGAAACTCTTTTGGGGGGGAGTGGTCTTGACCAGCCCGGAGGGGACCCAGATTGAGCAAGCCTTGAAGATTCATTTCGCAGTCACCAACAACCAGGCGGAATATGAGGCA
Source organism: Platanthera guangdongensis (assembly GCA_039583875.1). Taxonomy (NCBI): domain Eukaryota; kingdom Viridiplantae; phylum Streptophyta; class Magnoliopsida; order Asparagales; family Orchidaceae; genus Platanthera; species Platanthera guangdongensis. The sequence continues at coordinate 39,233,245 of CM077167.1, read as the reverse complement.
GTCATAGCAGGGCTTAGGTTAGCCCGGGAGCTGGGCATACAAGACATTGAGGCCTCGACGGACTCCATGGTGGTGGCAGGTCAGATCAAAGGGGAGTTCGAGGCAAGGGAGCCCACCCTCCAACTGTATTTAGGAAAGGTCAAGGACATCATAGGGCAGTTCCGAAGTTTCTCAATTCAACACGTCCCGAGAGAGGAGAGCACGCAGGCTGACCAACTCGCCAAGCACGGCCCACGAGCCGGGGGAACAGTGACGGAACTCTTCAGACCGTCCATAGAGGAAGGAGAACTTATGGAAGTATGCCAGCAAAGGTCGTGGATGGACCCCTTCATCACCTTTTTGGCATCAGGACAGTTACCCGCGATGGAACTCGACAAGAAGCGTACCAGATACAAATCGGCATACTACCTGCTGAAGGCTGGAGTTTTATATCGCAAGACCTTGACAGGTTTGCTGGCTAGGTGTGTGTCGGAGGAAGAGGTTCCCAGGGTTCTGCAAGAGATTCACTCCGGAGAATGTGGAAGTCACTCAGGGAGCCGGACTTTAGAAGGGAGGGTGCTGAGGCAGGGGTACTTTTGGCCTACCCTCAGGAGAGATGCGGAGGAATTCGCGAAAAAATGTCAAAAGTGCCAGGAGTTCGCCCCTCTTCAGCTCCTTCCAGCCCAAAGGTTGCGGACCATCACAGCTCCCTGGCCATTCGCTATATGGGGGCTAGATCTGGTGTGCCCCTTTCCCCAAGCAAGTGGCCAAAGGAAATTCCTGATAGTCATGGTGGACTACTTTTCAAAGTGGCTGGAGGTGAAAGCATTGGCTAAGGTAACCTCGCAGGTGGTCAAGAACTTCGTTTGGGGGGAGATCATCTGCCGACATGGGTTGCCGCTAGCCATTGTGACAGATAATGGACCTCAATTTGCAAGCCGAGAGTTCGTGGATTTCTGCATTCGTTTGGGGATAGATCTCCGCTTCGCCTCTGTTCATCATCCGCGGAGTAACGGACAGGTCGAAGCGGCTAATAAGGTCATTGTCAATCTATTGAAGAAAAAGGTGGAGAATTTGAGAGGAAGCTGGGTGGAGCAACTACCTTCAGTACTGTGGGCCTTGAGAACCACACCAAACACAGCCACGGGAGAAACCCCGTTTAAGCTCTCTCATGGCTCAGAGGCCGTCATAGCTGTCGAGTTTGAGGTCGCACCACCAAGAGTAGTGGTTGCAAGGGAAGGAGTCGAAGGATGGAGAACAGACAACGAAGAAGAGCAGAGACTTTCGTTGGATCTCGTGGAGGTGCTCCGGGATTTAGCAGTGGTCCGGCAGGAGGAAGTCAAGCGCCGGATGGCGAGGTACTTCGACAAGCATGTAAGGGTCAAACAGTTTGTGAAAGGAGATTTGGTCCTAAAAAAGGTTGACGCGGCGGGTAGAGGAGCCTCTGTAGGAAAACTTAACCCAAATTAGGAGGGTCCTTTTGTAATAAAAGAAGTCTTAAAGTCAGGAGGGTACCACCTCCAGAATGTGGACGGGGTATCTCTCGAGCGAGCCCGGAGTGGGGATGATTTGAAGAGATTTTACCCGTAGCACTCTACTTCACAGTATCTTTCTATTGTTATTTTGAAATGCTTATCATCCCGATGTGCTCTTTTGGTGGAAGTGTGGGTGACCTCTGTGAGGCACCAGGGGCGAGATGATTTGTAGAAACAACCCCGAGCAGACCCGCTGACCAGGCTCCCATCTAGCTGGCAGGGTTGTAGGCTCACTCGGTGGTTGGTGGTGTTTTGGAGAGGAGACCCCGAGCAGACCCGCTGACTAGGCTCCCATCTAGCTGGCAGGGCTGTAGGCTCACTCGGTGGTTGGTGGTGTTTTGGAGAGGAGACCCCGAGCAGACCCGCTGACCAGTCTCCCATCTAGCTGGCAGGGTTGTAGGCTCACTCGGTGGTTGGTGGTGTTTTGGAGAGGAGACCCCGAGCAGACCCGCTGACCAGGCTCCCATCAAGCTGGCAGGGCTGTAGGCTCACTCGGTGGTTGGTGGTATTTTGGAGAGGAGACCCCGAGCAGACCCGCTGACCAGGCTCCCATCTAGCTGACAGGGTTGTAGGCTCACTCGGTGGTTGGTGGTATTTTGGAGAGAAGACCCCGAGCAGACTCGCTGACCAGGCTCCCATCTAGCTGGCAGGGCTATAGGCTCACTCGGTGGTTGGTGGTGTTTTGGAGAGGAGACCCCGAGCAGACCCGCTGACCAGGCTCCCATCTAGCTGGCAGGGCTGTAGGCTCACTCGGTGGTTGGTGGTGTTTTGGAGAGGAGACCCCGAGCAGACCCGCTGACCAGGCTCCCATCTAGCTGGCAGGGCTGCAGGCTCACTCGGTGGTTGGTGGTGTTTTAGAGAGGAGACCCCGAGCAGACCCGCTGACCAGGCTCCCATCTAGATGGTAGGGCTGTAGGCTCACTCGGTGGTTGGTGGTGTTTTGGAGAGGAGACCCCGAGCAGGCCCGCTGACTAGGATCTCATCTAGCTGGCAGGGCTGTAGGCTCACTCGGTGGTTGGTGGTGTTTTGGAGAGGAGACCCCGAGCAGACCCTCTGACCAGGCTGCCATCTAGCTGGCAGGGTTGTAGGCTCACTCGGTGGTTGGTGGTGTTTTGGAGAGGAGACCCCGAGCAGACCCGCTGACCAGGCTCCCATCTAGCTGGCAGGGTTGTAGGCTCACTCGGTGGTTGAGGGTGTTTTGGAAGGACGGTACTCACTTGGGGGAACAAGTCTAAGGGTAAGAATTCGCGTGGAGAAAAATCCATGATTCATCAAAAGGGGGATAGTCCCTGAAACAGAGAGTGACCAGGAATGGGGCCAGGGTAGAAGGTCCCTGGCCGGCACTCGCCATAGGGGGTCTCGCCACTGGCGGGAGGGTTTTCCTCATCCCAGGATCAAGTGAGCTGAAGTGGCCGAAACCGACTGGCGAGACGGCTGGACCCAGAAATTTCGTGGCGAGATGATCTCGCGGCGCAGCGCCAACGGAGGTAATCAAGACGGGTAAAAAGCGATAAAGGGGGCCTCGCGCGGGTTTTAAGCGAAATGGAAGGCAATAAAAGTAGTGATTAAACAGCGTCCCAAAAAATAGCCCTACACCTTGGACTAGTAGCTAAGCGAGAGGGTGGAAGATCAAACTGGCAATTAAAATAAGGTACCTCCTAAATAACTATTACACAACACCCCAAAAGGGGAAGCGGCCGTCAGCATATAAAGAGTTTTAAACAAAAAATTAATGAGGCAGAGACACCTCGCTCTCCTTTTAAGAAAGGGAACCAGAATCATAAGTGTTAGACAAAAAGATGAGGGCGAGAGGAAGACATTGCGGGGGATGGTGCACTACTCATTGTCAGAGGAGGCGCTGCCGTCCGACTCGTCGAACAAGCGCGGGACTAGGTCGCGGACGGTCACCGTCTCCGCATCAGCGCGCACCACTCCCAGCTCCTTCATCATCTTAAGGACAACCTCCGCCGTCTTGATGTTTGAGTCCCGGCAGATGGCCTCCACCTCATCCACGGAATATCTGGAAGAAACGGGAAACTGATCCGTTGGGGGCGTCGCGCTGCTCTGAAGGCGAAGGTTCTCGGCTTTCAGCTTCTTGTTTCCCCCCCCCCCCAGCTCCTCGATACGCGAGCGCATCCTGTTCGCCGTCTCGGCATCCTGCGGGAGGGGGGAAAGTAAGAGACTATAAGGGGCAAGGGCGAGGCGGGCAAGGCAAAGATAAGGAAACTTACCACGCCACCCTGGCTCTGTGCAAGGAGTTTGTCAGCAACATTCAACCGCTTCTCCAAGTCAATAGACTTCTCGCGCTCCGCGGCGAGACCGGTCTCCGCCTCTTTCCATTTCCTATTGTTGAAGACAAGACGGCGCGAGACGCGGTGCGCGAGCTCCAGGGAGCGAAACTGCGAGTGGATGCTTTTCAGAATGAGGTCCCGCGAGGCCTCGTTGTCAGCAGGTTCGGAGCCAAGACCGCCATAAAGCCCAAAACCTAGGGAAAAGGTGTGGCTGGTGGGATGGTCCTGTTCCTTCCAGGAAGGGAGAAGGGTGGACACCGACACGCGGTTGAGGTCTTGCTCCCATATCAGAACCGGCTCGCCGGCGTCATCCTCTGTCGCGGGCCCCATATTGTAGTTAGGATGTGAGGCGGGAGCCGGGCGGCTGGACGAGCCAGTCTCGCCAGGAGGAAGCTGAGAGGGCTGAGCATGACCGTGGGCAGCTAGTTCTGCAGAAACCGTCTCGCGGGTTGGCGAGACGGGCCGTCGTGGAGGCGAGGGAGACGATAGGGTGATAGGGGAGAGAGACCCCGCTAGCTCTTCTCTTCTCTTGGCCGGCTTTTCCTTCTCGAAGGACACATATTTTTTCTTCTTGGGGCTGAGGCGAGAGGCACCCTCGCCCGCGGGCCTCTTCTTGGCGACTGGGGTCAGCATATCCTTCGCAGCCTCCGCCGCCATATTCGCCATGGCGAGAGCTCGATTGCTCTGGTAGGGGGGATGGACGGGAACGGTCCTTTCTCCTAGATAAAGTAACAGTCAGCGGAAGGTAAGACTTTACGGGGACAGAAGGAAATAGAGGTGTACCTTCGCCCGGGAAAACGGCGGGGAGCGAGTCCAGGTCACGCCGCAGGTATTGGACTTCAAAAGTCTTCCCCACGAAGAAGTCGCAGAACTCTTTCTCTGCACCCCCCACCTTGGGGGTATCATAATAACACTCGGCGGGAGATACCGGGGCGAGAGGGATACCTCCCAGATCCCCGCGTATAAAGACGAACCGCGTCAACCAATGTTGGTTTTTGTTCGGCGTCTCGCATACTTTAAGGCCCTGGCCCGTGAAGTAAGAAATGTCGTCGTCCTTGGCGTGGTAGACAAACAGCTTGCGGAAGGCGGTTAGACTAAACTCGATACGCTCTCGCCGCAGGTAGCAGGCGAAGGCGATCAACATAGAGATGGCATTGGGGTTAAACTGGGCCGGGACGATCCCGAAGTACTTCAGCACCAATTTAACCTCCGGCCAGAGGGGAAGCCTCAGCCCCGCCTCAAAATGCGAGACCGGGAAAGCCAGCTCGTTAGGATAGAAGGTGTTGATGCATTCGCCCACTTTGGGCGGGCGAGACGGATAGCTATCGGAGAGGTACTCGCGGGCGAAGTGAGCGTGGTCTTCCTCGGGGAGTCTGCCGAGAGGGAAGTCATGGTCGACGAAGCGCTTCCCGCAGCGACTGCGTCCCTCGCCCTCTTCGGTCTTCTTCTTTCCCATGATTGGCGAGAAAGCGGCAAAAGAAAGAGTGGAATGCCCCGAGAGAGACGCGAGATGACGAAGAAGGTACGGGAATCGGGATCAGAAGAACAGCTTGGAACAGTGAGGGACAGTGGTAGCGGTTGAAGGTATTTATAAGGGGGTAGGGAAAAGGGCGGGAGAGTTAGGCGGCGGGAAAAGAGAGGACATCCCGGCGCCTCGTTCCTTCCCTCTCTCTCTCTCTCTCTCTCTTATCTATCACTCTCTCTCTAGAACCCAAGAGGCGGAGGCGCCACAGACATCCTTTCGAGGTAGGTCATCATTGCGGGATTAATAAAATAATAAAATAAAAACAATATCTAATCATGGCAATAATGAAAAGACGGCATGATGCGACCCTTGCGTGACCAAAAGTCAAAACGAAAATCGTCCCACAGGAGAGGGCGTCCCGCCCTAATAAGCTTTTACAACATATCGGTAATAAAACAGCGACATTAATAAAAATGAGATCCAGAGAGGGCGAGACGGGACGGGGACAGTTTAGTTCCGCACCCACTGCAAGCGGCCATCCTTGCCTCCCGCGCATGGCGGGCGGCCAGGAAGATGAAAGGCGCGAGCGGCGATCACGCCGCGGCGCGCGAGACAGAGATGTTCATCCGTCTCGTTCAATATAGCCTGAGGGTCGGTCCCGTCTAGCACCCAGTCCGCTTCCACCATTGCGGAAAGGCGGTGGTGATCTGATTTCATCCACTCCATGCGCCGGTCGGAGGCTTGCTTCTCGAGCTCCATCTCGCGGATTATGTGTGTATATTTGCGGAACATCCGGGCAGTCCTACGTTTCAATTCCAAAGGGTCCATGGGGTCACCTAGGTAGTCCTTGATCTCGCTTGGATGAGGGAGAGGCAAGAGGGGGGGCGACGCGGGAGCCTCCTCAGTATCGGAATCAAAGTGGATGCCTGCGAAAGTAAGCGAAAGATCACAAGCCAAGTGAGCTCGCGCAAGCCAGATAAAAGAGGGCGAAGCAACCGAGAGGCGAGAAGGGAAGAGATCTTACTTGGGATTCGAGGGTTCCCCACAACTCGCGAGAGGTTTTCTCTCCGCGAGGGAGGAGGAGAGGCCACCTTGGGCAAGTCTGCGCGCTGAGGAACTTGACTTACATTATCCGGGGGATTGGCAGACACCGGCGAATCAGCAAGACTTCCCTGAAAAAGCATAGTCAGATAGGCGAAACCAGAAAAGGGAAAGATAAGGTGTTCACCTGCCTCCCCCCTGAGGAAGAAAGGGGGTTGTCTATCGGGGCGGCGGATGAAGTTGCGCCCGCCGAGAGAGGGGCGCAGACCGCTTTCACCTTCTTTATGCGAGAGGGCGGAGAGGCTGCGGGGGGAGTACGCCCCAGATCTGGAAAAAGCGCATCCGTGTGGGCTTTGTTTCGCCTTCGCACAATCGCAAGACGCTCGCGGAAACTCTGACTATGAGACATTCCGAAAGAAGATGACAAAAGAGTTCCGAATGAAGGCTTTCTCCTCATATTTATAGGCCGTAGGGGGGGGCCCACCCAAGATTCTCATGAAGGAATCTCAGCATCGCGAGCCGCGGTTGGACGTGTCTTTCCGAGGTTAGGGCAACCTCGTAAAGAGCGGGGATTGTGTACAACCTTGTGCTCGCGAGTAGGCCGACAAAGCAAGGGAAGAAGGGACAGCTCGCAAGATAAGACGAGACCTCGCTAGGCGAGACCTCGCTAGGCGAGATCTCGCTAGACGAGACCTCCGGGCGCGAGCGAGTAGCCCACAGGCGAGATCCCCTAAAAAGATTGGCGGGTCCCTCCCCACTCGCCGCAGGAAGGAAGACGGTTTTCATCTTTTTACCCATAAGGGGGATTTTACCTTTGGGCCCCAGATAGTTTTACATTTTTAACCCGGGAGGCCTGCGTATAGCTCTCCAGAACAGCGGAGTTGGGCTATTAGCAGACCCGGTCCAGGGTGTTTTCATCTCAGCATCGCGAGCCGCGGTTGGACGTGTCTTTCCGAGGTTAGGGCAACCTCGTAAAGAGCGGGGATTGTGTACAACCTTGTGCTCGCGAGTAGGCCGACAAAGCAAGGGAAGAAGGGACAGCTCGCAAGATAAGGCGAGACCTCGCTAGGCGAGACCTCGCTAGGCGAGACCTCGCTAGGCGAGATCTCGCTAGGCGATATCTCGCTAGATGAGACCTCCGGGCGCGAGCGAGTAGCCCACATGCGAGATCCCCTAAAAAGATTGGCGGGTCCCTCCCCACTCGCCGCAGGAAGGAAGACGGTTTTCATCTTTTTACCCATAAGGGGGATTTTACCTTTGGGCCCCAGATAGTTTTACATTTTTTAACCCTGGAGGCCTGCGTATAGCTCTCCAGAACAGCGGAGTTGGGCTATTAGCAGACCCAGTCCAGGGTGTTTTGGTCATTTCGAGATGGTTTGGAAGTGATATTTGCAGAACAGATTCAGAAACCTATAAATATACCGATAAGGTGCCTGAGAAAAGGTTGTTGAACCTTCCCACTATTTTCCTCACAGGCACCTAGCTCAGTACTGGCTAGGGAGGGGAAGACTCTCAGTTCTTCCGGTAAGAGGCGGGACCTCCAAGCTGAATCCCCTCGGTCTGTTTTGAGGTTACTGACTCTCGTCAGGACGGTAGCGCAGGGAGAGTACGTGGGGGCTGCATCCTGTTTCGAACTCTAGGTAGGATCAGAAAGCTGGTTCCAACAATGCACCTACACCGCATGAGCACGCACACGGCCCAAGTTTAATTTATATATTTTGTGTTAACTTTAAGATAGTGGTGCTGGCTTAGGATTTTTGGATAGGGTAGTGTGAAACCTGTGTAGTGCTCCTAATCAAGGACTCATGGTGTGTAGAAATAGTATAGATTTAATATTTCTTTATTCTTGTAGATTTATGCTTTTCTGCATTGGTACATAATGTTTGTACTACTCAAAACTATGGAATCTGGAGCAAACGAATGGTCGTGTAGGAATGTGTGTAGCCGCCACTAGCCTCGTATTGCCCGAGTCGGGAGGAAGGATCATCTTTCTTGGTGTCTAAGAACTTGCCCCAAGCTACTCTCGAAGCATTGGCGCAAGGTTATTCTAGTGTGAGTGTAATGTAGGCCATCATTTTGTCCAGCTTGATCCTTATACCGTTCCTAGCGTCTTATCCTCGCTGGCCCTGTTGTGCCTACCCCTTTTGTTGATTCAGCTCCACTAATAATTTACCAAAGCCCTAAAGCCTATCCTAGTCGCACACCCAAGTTGAGCTTTAGTGTTTTTCATCTTCATTTTGTGGTGTGGATATAGAGATATTCATTGTGAATATGTGGATGAACTTCCAAGTTTATATTTGCTGGAAATGATAAAAGTAAAAAAAAGTAAGAAAAGAAAAATTAAAAGGAAATATGCAATAGAAAATTCTACTTGAGATTTTGTTGTGGTAGGCGGTGCACGCCCGTGTTTTTAAGTTTATGTCTGGTAGCTTGGTGCTCCTGCTTGTATTTTTGGCAAGAGGATGTCTTTTAGTAGAGCTCATTTGGGTTTGGTGAATAGCCTTCTCTTTTATCTTTGTTTACCTAACCGAAACCCAAGCCCCACTTCTACCCTAAAGTCCTACGGATTCGCGCTCGAGTCAAACTAGCATTGTGGAGAGAGTGTGAACAGGTAAGCATATGGTCTCCGACATTGGTGGATTCCTTTGGAGGTGATCCAGAGCCCGGTCTTTGGCAATGCTCAACTGAGTGGCTTGCCTACTTTCTTTCTATGCATGACCGAACGATTCTCTAGGATTCTATTTTTGAGTAGTTACAATACTTATTTACATCCGTCGAAATTTATAAACTTCGTAGCATAATTACAAATTGTATCTATTATATTTTCTATGCCTATGCAGTATTTGATTTCTCGCTTTACTTTATTTGGAAACTCCTAAGCCAGCTAGATATTTTCTAGTTCACGGAGAGATGATTTGCTCGAGACGAGCAAATGTTTAAGTCTGGTGTTGTGATGAGTCCGATATTTATAGGGTTTTTCGAACTCATCTGGGCTGGTTTTCTCACTCGTTCACTACATTTCAACCGGATATCGGTTATATTTGCATCGTTCTGTCATGGACCATTTTGTGCACTGTTTGGGCCCGAGGGTGTGCAATTGCGCATTCTGTTATTGGTGGTATGTACATGGTGCTCCCCATGGCTCTTTCTGTTTGATTTTATTTGCTATATGTTTGGCGCTGGGAGCTTGTGCTCCAACTTGGTTTCGGTGTCGTGCTGGTGGTGCGTTTTCTCCAAGGCAGGAATTCTGATTTGTGGAAAATGCACGGTCGTGAGTTTCTTGCGCGCACGGTTTGTGCCAGATCGTGCGTTTTGTTCTGTTGGAAGAATGTCGAGTTGAGGTCGACAAATTTCGTCAAGATCCGTTCGACGAACCTCACGCACGGTTGACACACAGTTTCATTTTAATCGTGCAAGAAGGAAATACACTATTTTCTAGTTTGTTCCCTTCTGTGGTTAATTGTGCGCTTTGTTCACGCACGGTCAACAGCGCCCGTGCGCGAGTAAAACGCACGGTTCCCCTGTAGTGTCCTGAATTCCTACTCTCTGTCGCTACCCGTGAGATTTCCTTCTCGCACGGGCGGAAACGTCCGTGCGCGAGTAAAACGCACGGGTCAACGCTTCTACTTCCGCAGGCTTGTTCTGGAAGTTAATATCGCACGGTTTGCGCACGGTCATGCGGCAAACCGTGCGTTCCTATTTTTCTGACCTGCTTCTATTTAAAGCGCAGATTTCTTCTTCTTTGGGGTAGTTCGGATCCAGTCTGACCCAGCCGCCCTTTTCTGCTCTTTTGAACGGGAAAATCTTCCCTCCAGCCACCATTTTCTCTCTCCTCCTTGGAGAGTTGATTTGGCCACCATTTCTACTCCAAGAGCTAGCAAACTCTTCATTTCCGGCCACCATTGTCATCTCCAAGCTCCAAGCTCCATGTGATGCTCGAAGGTTGTTGCATCCATGAAGTTCTCCAAGTAGAACTAGCCATCGATTATTCACAAAGAAGACAAGATATTCAAAGGAAGTGACAGCCCTTTTTGGTTCCCGGACGTCAATCGAAGACCGAGTTTGGACAAGGCCCAACAACCCTTGTATCCGGCCACGAATCTCGGAGAGACTTCATGCGTTTGTTTGATTCTCTCACCCTTCACTAGTAGCGTTTCCTTTTTCTGAATATTTGAAGTGTTTGAATGATGTGTATGAATATTATTCGCTTGAATATTTTGGCATGTCTAGGTGTTGATTTATTTTAGTTCTTGATAGCTTGTTGAGCTCCATTTTCTCTTGTGCTAGTTGTGAATGCGTGGTTCTAGCGATTGCTAGAAGCATGCGTTGCGAAGAGGTGATTGTGACCCTTATTAGCTCATTCATCTTCCCTATTACTCTCTTGAGTAGTCCTCCCAAGAGACACGGTGGCGGTGACCCGCAATAGGATTTTTAGCAATAGATTTAGGAAAATCCCAAATCAAACCCCCCTTTGGTTACTTTCCCCCTTGCAATCCATTTTTCAAATAGCGAAATCACACTCCCTACTTGCACTCCTCGGGAGATCGATATCAGGGGATTCAACTCCTCACATTATTACATGACTACGTTCGATACACTTGTCGACGCATCAGTGGTCAACACATCACTGGTGATGAGTCAATGTTCTCTTCTCTTCAAGCATATACGGTAAATGACGTAATCATCAGGACTGATGATTCAGTTTATACAGTTGAGAAAGAGGGAACAATATTTTTGGGCAGTGGTAGTAACCTACTAACTTTGAAGAGTTTTTATCACATGTCAGGTATGAAGAAAAACTTGTTCTCGGTAACCAATGTTGTGGATGCAGGTTTTCATGTCCTCTTCAGGCCAACAGAGGTTAAGTTCTTGAAAACAAATTAGTGGTGAATGCTGATGTTACTCATGTTGGGAGAATGGTAAAGGAGTTGTTCGTTTTATCGACAAGTTCTTATGTTGAGAAGATGAGGGCAAATGACAACACATCAATCTGGCATGAAAGACTCGAGTATATTGGGATGGATAAGTTGAAGACTATGATCGTAAAAGGCTTGGTGAAAGGCTTTCCTAGTCTTTCATCCCTGTGCTATGGTAATGTTAGTGAAAGATATAGTATGGAAAGGCACATCACTTTTCATTTAACAAGTCTTTTACTATATGCAAGGCACCATTGGAGTGCATTCACGGTGATCTGATGGGGCCACACTGTTGGGTCCATTGCCCACAATGTTCCCTAGATTGGATTTGAAGAGGCATCTCCTTCAACACTAAGAGCATAGTTGTATTTGATGTTGTTTAAGCTCATCATGCGCAGGATGTTCCATGAAACAAGTATAGACAGGTTGTCTAAGTGATGTGATAGTTGGTCACAAAGTGAAGATGTTGGAAAGGCATGAAGTAGCATAAGTGGTCAAGTCTGGTAAACTCTTACCTATGTTATGGGCTGACAGAAATCTGTCTAAGTACACGAGCATTGAGTGATGAAGACACACTCAACGCCATACTGCAAAAGGCTGTGAGTTGAACTTAGTTCAGAAATTCATCGTGCTGAGTTCAGAGTTCGTCGAGCTGAGCTCACCATTCATTGAGCTAAATTCAGAGTTTAAGATTCTGAGTTCGTCGGGCTCAGTTCAGGAATTCGTCGAACTGAATTCAGAGTTCGTCGAGCTGAGCTCGTCATTCATCGAACTCAGTTCAATTAGTCGAACTAAGTTCAGAAATTGGGCTAAGGCAAACAGTGTTGAGTGATGAAGACACACTCAACGCTCTCAGCGCCAGAGAAGCAGGAAGATTTTGCCTAAGGCAAAAGTGTCGAGACAACTGAGATAGCTAAGAAGCTCAATGCAAAAGCGCTGAGAGAAATGTTGGTCTTAGCAAAACCACTGAGACAGGAGTTAGTCTCAACACAACCGTTGAGACAAGTTTTGGTCTCAGCATAACCGTTGAGACAAGTATTGGTCTCAGCACAACCGCTGAGACAAGTGTTTGTCTCAGCTGAGAAAAGAAAGCACTGAGACAGTTAAGCAGAAAAATGGTTAAGGCAAAACGCGTTGAGTAGAGGTTGCTCACTCAACGCTGTCAACGCCTAGTGAAGACAGAATTTTGTCTAAGGAGTTTTGCGTTGAGTGATGCTCACACACTTAACGTCAAGCAGCAGGTAGCTGATAAAGCAAGTTGGCATTGAGTGAAGCTGAATCACTCAATGCCTAGAAACAAATTTCAATTCTAAGTAGTTTTGCGTCGAGTGAAGGTTACTCACTCAATACCATGAGACAGTAAATCTGTCTAAGTGTTTTGGCGTCGAGTGATGCTTACTCACTCAACGCCTATGCTAATCTTGTTTGACTTTTGGCTAAGTCCATAGCTGATGATGTCAGCAAGTCAACAAGTCAATGTATTTCAAATTAGTGGTGGGATAGCTACAGTACGCGACAAATGTTGTTGAAGACCTACTGTACGGTTGTTGGCGTTAAAGCAAAGTTGCTGCTGGCCATTAATTATGTGGGGTCCACTGCTCAAGAGCCGTTGGGTCAAATTCAATAAAAAGGAAAAAGCTTTTTTGAAGAAAAAACCAACAACTGGAAGTTCTTCTTCTCCGCCATTATTGTGGAGCAAAAGAACTGGAAGCTCAAGTCTATAAGACAAAGGGCAAGTTAGTTGTTGGAAAAACATCTTCAACAGCAAGATAGCTGGTGTGATCTTCATCCGCACCAGCAAGTTAGCTCAGAAGGATTTTCTGAGAAAAAGGTAGCAGCTTGGGACGACCCTTGCTGCAAGTATTCACAGACTCCTCTAACAAATCCTAAAGAATATTCTCTTGGGGAGATGTGAAGAAGGAGATAGGGCTTGTTGGAACCAGCTTTCTGGTCCTGCCTAGAGTTCGGACCTGAGGCTGCAGCCCACACCTACTCCTCTTGAACCACCCTCCCGACGAGAGTCGCAGATCCAGGAACAAACCGAGAGGTCTTAACTCGGAGGTCCCACGTCTTACCCGGAAGAAACTGAAGACCTTCCCCTCCCTAGCCAATTGATGAGCTAGGTCCCTGTGTAGAAGAATACGGAAAGGTTCAACAACACGATCCAGACACCTTGTCGGTCTATTTATAGGCCTCTGAGTTTGATCTACAAATATCCATACTGAACCGACCTGAAATGACCAAAATACCCTGAGTCGGGTCTGCCAACATCCAAAATCCGCTGTCCTAAAGAGCTATATGCAGACCCCTAGGGTTAGAAGTGTAAAATTACCTGGGGCAGAAGAGTAAAATCTCCCTTGGGGGTAAAATGGTAAAAATAGCTTTTCTCTCAAGTGGCGAGTGGGGGAAATGACTGGCGGGCGAGACGACCCCACCTGTTCGTCTCGCCGGCCTCTCGCCCCGCTGGCCTTCTCGCCTTCTAAGGCTAGCTCGCCTCCCCAAAGGACGTCTCGCCTACTGCAGAGAACCCCTATCTCGCCACCTACGAGTGGAGCACCGGGTCCCACTCGCCATCCAAGTCTCGCTCGCATGCTTCTCTGGTCGCAGCTGCTAGAAACACCTCCCGCGTGCCCAAGGTTTTACACAATCTCCGCTCCTTTCGAGGTTGTCCCAAGCTCGGAAAGAAAGTCCAACCGAGGCTTGCGGTTGTCGGGATACATTTGTTGGAATCTTTGATGGGGACCACCCCCTGGAGTGTATAAATATGAGTCCCCACCTCAACATGGAATGCCTCCCTTTCTCATTTCCGCTTCTCTTCCACCCTCAACATGGCTCACAGCCAGAGTTTTCGCAAACGTCTCGCGATGGTGCGCAAACAAAACAAAGCCAACGTGACTGCCCTGATGCTGCCTGTGGGGCGCACCCCAGCCTCAGCGCCTTCATCCTCTCGCTCGAAGAAGCTGAAAGCCGCCGGCTCTGCCCTCTCGGCCGGCGTGACCTCCTCGGCACCCTCGACAGCTGATACGCTTCCTCCCGTGCCTTCTGGGTAGAGACAGGTAATTCTGAGTTCTTCCTCTCACCTCTTTTTTCTCTTATCATCTCGCCTATTGACAATGCTCTTCCAGGGAAACCCCGCCGATTCCCCCTTGCCCGCGAATCCTCCTGATGTCACCCACTAGCCCTATCAACGCCCCGACTCGCCTGAGGAAACTCCCCCCCCCCCCCCCCACACGCGAGGAGAGAAGAGCTCTCGCGAATTGTGGGAAATCCTCGCATCCCGAGTAAGAACAACTCACTCTGTCTCTTTTGCCTCACACAAATTCTGGTTCCCTCATTATGATCCTTTGCCCTTCCTTTTTCTGTACAGGTATCCAATTCGAGTCGAGTACCGAGGGATCTCCTGCGCCACCGCCCCTCTCTCCTCTTCTTCGCCCTAATGAGATCAAAGACTACCTGGGTGATCCAATGGACACCCTGAAGTTGAAGCGTTGGACGGCCAGGATGTTTCGAAAGTACACGCATATCATCCGTGAGATGGAGCTGGAGAAGCAGGCTTCTGATCGGCGCATTGACTGGCTGGAAACTGAGTGCCACCGCCTTTTCTGCCGAGATCGAGGCCGACGGCGTAATGGATGGGACCGACCCCCAAGCTATTATAAATGAGATGGACGAACACCTCTGTCTCGCGCATCGCGGTCTAGTCGCCGCCCGATCCTTCTACCTACCCGGTCGCCCTTCATGCGCGGGAGGTCGAGGTGGCTTCTGAAAGCGGCATAAAAATTGAAAGGTCTTGGAGTCGTCTCGCCTACTTAGGGCTTTCTTATAACTTCGTCATGTATGAATCGGCCACCTGCCTTTGTAACCATTAATTTGTTATTTAAATCCTCTTGGATGAGATGCCCGCCTCGTGAGGGGTGAAATAATTTATTATGACAATGTATTATTATGATATTCTTGTCAACCTGTCGCGTCATGGCGGGTCTTTCATCATTACTGTGTTTAATCAGTCTATTCTTAATTAATCATTAATCATGATGTTTTGGGCTCCTCGGAAGAATCGTTGCGATGCTTCCGCTCCCCGTATTTTGGGGAGAGAGAGAGAG
The DNA here is from genome assembly GCA_039583875.1 of Platanthera guangdongensis. Taxonomy (NCBI): domain Eukaryota; kingdom Viridiplantae; phylum Streptophyta; class Magnoliopsida; order Asparagales; family Orchidaceae; genus Platanthera; species Platanthera guangdongensis. The sequence goes on along the minus strand of CM077167.1, from coordinate 39,217,915 downwards.
AAGATTAACTATTAGGTCGCCCCTTCGGCTTCCGTCATTTCATTTTCCCGCTCAATCTCCTCTCTCCTCCCTATCCGCTATAAATACACCTTTCCAGGATCCGGATACTTCTATGTTGGTATTATCGTTCTGTGCTATTTCGCGGTCCAGAGCTCTTCGCCTGCTCTTTCCTGCTTAGTACTTCCTGCACCTTGCTCTCCCTTTACTCTTCTCCCCCCTTCTATTTCTGTCATCTTTCCGGCAATGGGGAAGAAGAAGGTGGAAGAAGGCGAAGGCCGCAGCCGCTACGGGAGGCGCTTTGCAGACCATGACTTCCCTCTTAGCAGGCTATCAGAGGAACAATACCATCGCTTCGCCAACAAGTTCCTTGCCGATGATTATCTGTCTCGCCCACCCAAGGTCGGCGAGTGTATCAACACCTTCTACCCCGACGAGATAGCTTTCACCGTCTCGCACTTCGAGGCGGGGTTAAGACTCCCCCTCTGGCCAGAGGTTAAATAGGTCTTCAAATATTTTGGCGTTGTTCCGGCGCAGTTCATCCCCAACGCGATTTCGATGCTGGTCGCTTTCGCCAGTTACCTATGGCGAGAGCGCATTGAATTCAGCTTGACCGTCTTCCGCAAGCTGTTCATCTATCACGCCAAGGATGACTTTGTTTCTTATTTCACAGGCCAAGGCCTAAAGGTTTGTGAGACGCCAAACAAGAATCGCCATTGTCTTACTCGCTTTGTTTTCATCTGCAGGAACCTGGGAGGCGTCCCTCTCGCCCCGGTGTTGCCGGTCAAGGTGTATTATGAAACCCCCAAAGTTGGAGGTGCTGACAAGGCTCTCTGCGAGTTCTTCGCAGGCAAAATTTTCGAGGTCAACTTCCTTCGGCGAGACCTCGACTCGCTTCCTCCCGTCCTTCCTGGTGAAGGTATATTCTCATCCCCTTGTTATTATGCCTACCTTCTTGCTTTATTCTAACAACTGTCTCCCTCAAGAGAGAGGACTATCCCTGCCCACTCCCCTTATCAAAGCAACCGGGGCCTCGCTCTCGCGAGTATGGCAGCGGAAGCAATAAAGGAAACGCTGACCCCCGCCCCAAAGAAGAGGCCTAGGGATGACAACGCTACCTCTCGGCAGAGCCTAAAGAAGAAGATGAAGAAGGTGGTGTCCTTCCCGAAGGAGAAGAAAAGAACTACCCCTAAGGAAAGGAAAGAAATGTCGGGGTCCCTAACCTCCATTTCTGTGGAAAAGTCTCCCTCGCCTCGCCATCCAGCCGTCTCGCCTGCTCGCGAGACGGCCCTACCTGATCAAATAGCCACAACCCCTGTACAGCCCACAGATCTTCCCCCTCACGAGGAGGGCTCTTCCAGCCGCCCGGACCCCTCCTCGCATCCAAATTACAAAATGGGGCCCGCGACGGACAATGCCGCCGGCGAGCCAGTACTCTTGTGGGAGAAGGATGCCAACCGGGTGTCGGTGTCTACTCTCCTTCCTTCCTGGAAGGAGCAAGACCCGCCCACCAGTCACGCCTTCTCCCTTACGTACGGGCTATACGGCGGCCTTGGAATGGAGCCCGCGGATAATGACGTGTCGCGAGACCTCATCCTGAAGTCCGCCCATGCCCAGTTTCGCTCCATGGAGCTTTCGCACTGTATCTCGCGCTGCTTGTCTACGGCAACAAGAAGTGGAAGGAGGTCGAGGCCAGCCTTACTGAGGAGCACGAGAAGTCCAACGACCGTGAGAAGCGGCTGGCCGTTGCCGACAACCTCCTCGCATGAAGCCAGGGCAGTGTGGTAAGCTTTTTAATCGCAAGTCTCGCTCGCTAGATCTTCATAGGTTTACTGACTGACGGTCTTCTTCGCAGGATGCCGATACTGCCGATCGCATGCGGTCGCGCATCACGTCTTTGGAGTGAGAGGTCATGAAGCTGAAGGCTGAAAACGTCTGTCTCGCGGACAACACCGCGATTCCTCTGGATCCATTCAAAGCTCCCCCGCCACCTCGATATTCCGTGAATGAGTTCAACGCCCTCTGATGACATTCAAACATCAAGGCATCGAAGCTCGTTCTCAAGATGATGAAGGAGCTGGGGGTGGTAAGGGACGATGCCGAGTCAGTCACCGCCTGCGACTTAGTCCCCTAGCTGTATGGCGAGACGGATGGCAGCTCCACCTTCGATGGCAAGGAGTGAAAAGATGTCAAAGCCTTAGACCTTCCCGCCTCTTTATTGTATTCTCTTGCACTTGTAAATATTTCAATTTCTTTTGTGATAGTAAAGTGTTTCCTGTGATAGTGTTTCTTTTCCGTAATGAACAAAAGGAATTTTGTTATAACCCTTCGCATTTCTTTCTTCATTGTACTTTACCCTGCCATTTCGCTCGGTTAGTTATTTTAAAAATTCTAGTCCCTGGGCTTCCCCCCACCCTTGCCGTGCGCGAGGTCGCCTACCCCTTTGATCCCCTCTCGCCGCGAGATCGTCCCAGCATCGTAAACCTTGAAGATCAACCGCTCCTTACGACAGGTCCCTCATTTTATGCTAGGCATGCGCCATTGATAGTGAACCCCCACTTACTGCGAGAGAGATCACATATGCCGAATGCCAGTCAGAGGTGCTCCTCCACCTTGGTCCTGCCTCCAATTCTTTTTTCCGAGGAATTCTCTATCAATTTTCTGACAAATATGGATGTCTCTCCATGAGCTCTCACCACTTGACTAGTCCCCGAGTGAGCCTACCGCCCTGCCAGCTAGACGAGGGCCTGGTCAGCGGGTCTGCTCGGGGTCTCTACTCAAATCCACCTCCAACCATTGAGTGAGCCTACAGCCCTGCCAGCTAGATGGGAGCTTGGGCAGCGAGTCTGCTCGGGGTCTCCTCTCCAATTCATCTCCAACTACTAAGTGAGCTTACAACCATGCTATCTATATGGCATCCTTGTCAGCGGGTCTGCTCGGGGTCTCTTCACCAGATCATCTCCAACCACCGAGCGAGCCTACAGCCCTGCCAGCTTGATGGGAGCCTGGTTAGCGGGTCTGCTCGGGGTCTCCTCTCCAATCCATCTCGAACCACCGAGTTAGCCTACAGCCCTGCCAGCTAGATGGGAGCCTGGTCAGCGGGTCTGCTCGGGGTCTCCACTCAAATCCACCTCCAACCACCGAGTGAGCCTACAGCCCTGCCAGCTAGATGGGAGCCTGGTCAGTGGGTTTGCTCGGGTCTCCTCTCCAACTCACCTCCAACCACCGAGTAAGCCAATAGCTCTGCCAGCTAGATGGGAGCCTGGTCAGCAGGTCTGCTCGGGGTCTCCTCTCTAATCCACCTCCAACCACCGAGTGAGCCTACAGCCCTGTCAGCTAGATGGGAGCTTGGTCAGTGGGTCTGCTCGGGGTCTCTGAAAGTCCACCTAGTGTCAACTATGTTCACCTATAGGGGGGGGGGGGAATAGGTGACGTGCAGCGTTTTTGCGGAAATTTACGAATGTACCTGCACAATAAAAATAAACAGCACAGCACACAGAATACACAAGCAATTTATAGTGGTTCCTCGACTTGAGTACATCCACTTTCCCCCTTCGACCTATCTCCCACCAAGGGATGACTCGGTCTCTTCTCCAACATGATTGAAATCCAATCCCTGCACTATTGGAAGGAACCCTTCCACACGTAGGAGTCAACACTCCCACAATCCGGGTTGCACCCAACCCTTACAACTCGGAACAAACGTTCCTTTACAACAAAAATAAAATAGAATGTACAAGAGATACCAACTACGTTTGGAGACAAGGGTGTCCCTCTTTGTTGACGACGTGTTCTTGAGGTCCACAAAGAGTACACAACCCTAGATCTCTCTTGGAGAGGATCTCCCCGGAGCCGGCGGCGGCAAGATGGGCGGCGGCACGGTTCACGGGTTCGGCGGCGACGACGATGTGCGGCTGCTGTTCTTTAGAGATCCAAACTTCGTAGCGAAGCTAGCTAGGTCTACCAACGGTCACACGAGGATCGGTCGTCTCGATCGATTCGGACGAGGAAGTCTTTCCCGATCAACAAACCGAGAGACAAGGGATCTCTGGATAGACGCGTGAGACACTAAGCTTGGCTAAGCTTCTGTCGCCGGAAGATCCGGAAGAAATCTCGATCAAAAGCGGCGACCAACTTGCTCGAGCGACGACGGCGGCGGCGGAACGGAACTCGCGATTTTAGGGTTTCTTCGTGCTCGGCTTCTTTCTGTGTATCTTGTTTCGTTGTTCTATTGTTCAAAAATAAATCTCGTATTTATACTGTAGACAGCTCAATATGACCGTTGAGGGACCCACAAGGAGAATCCCCAAATCCCGGTCCAGAATATCGACAGCGGCAGAATCCGGTTCAGGAATTTCCAGAAAAATTGCCAAGTCAAAATCGGCGAGAATCGAAAGTGAATCTCGTCGAGTCGTCGAGAATCAAAGGTGATTCTCGACGAATCGGCGAGAATCAAAGATGATTCTCGTCGAATTGGACTTGGTTGCACGCACTGATTTAGCCCGGGTCGAGACGGCGAGAATCAGCCAGTGATTCTCGACGATTCTGCGAGAATCACTAGTGATTCTCGTCGATTCTTACTTGGAATCAGAGTTGCTAGCTTTGAAGAGTAGTTGGATCGAGTCGGCGAGAATCAGCCACTGATTCTCGACGATTCGGCGAGAATCACTTGTGATTCTCGCCGAATCGGCGAGAATCACTTGGCGATTCTCGTCGATATTCACTTAGACGAATTTTCGTCTTTCCACCCATGATGAGCTCCTTGACCCATCCTTGCTCCTTGTCTGCTCTTGCAAGATTACAGCCCTGTACTTGAAAGTAAGTGCACTCCAATAGAGAGAGTACACGTAGGCCAACACACTGATCTGCTCAACGAGGGATTACGTCGTGCAGACCCGTGTATATTGACCTACTGCACTCTGACATTGGTGTGCACTTAGCGTGGAATACGTGCAAGAACAACTTGAAATAATTTGTCAAAAACATTGCCTATTTACCTTAGCTTGTTCGGGGGCTTCTTCAAATCAGCTACGTTGTGGATACAATACCCAACAATCTCCCCCTATTTGAAGAAGCCTAAACCCTACAAGCTAAGGTGAATAAAGCGTATAGCAATGAAAATCATAAACTAGAAATTGAGTTATTCATGACCAGTACCAATTTCTTGAGAGCAAGCTTGGAGCCACCTCAGCCGTAGCCGAGAGGGTAATCTCCCCCTTTTCGGCTTCTGCAAATCGGGGTCTGTAGCATTTGACCTCGTGCTCCCCCTCAGGTCTTGCTCCTGTGCTCATACTTGAGTATCTTGCTCCCCCTCAGTTCTTGCGCATGTGCTCATCTGGAGTACCTGCAGAGGCTCCCTCTAGATGCATGATCCTGGAGCTTCGGTGGTCTTCATTCCTCATAATTTAGTATTCCCAATTCAGTTTTGAAGAGACTGAACTTGGCTTCATCTAAAGGCTTTGTGAATATATCTGCAATCTGCTTGTCCGTGGGGACATAACAGAGAGAAATGTCCTTGTTCTCCACGTGCTCCCGAATGAAGTGGTAGCGCACTTCAATATGCTTCGTTCTGCTGTGCGAGACCGGATTGTTGGCAATGGCAATTGCACTAGAGGAGTCGCAGTACATGGGTATTTCCTTGAACTGAAGGTCGTAGTCAGCTAACTGGTTTCTGATCCATAGGAGCTGTGCGCAACAGCTGCCTACCGAGATGTACTCAGACTCTGCTGTGGAGGTAGCTACACAATTCTGCTTCTTGCTGTTCCATGAGATAAGCCTTCTTCTGAGGAATTGACACGTCCCGGAAGTGCTTTTCCTGTCATCCCTACTCCCTGCAAAATCAGCATCTGAAAAACCTATTAGCTCGACATCATTGTTTCTCGGGTACCACAAGCCAAGATTGGGAGTACCTTTAAGGTATCTTAGAATTCGCTTTGCAGCGACATAGTGAGATTCCTTAGTGTTCACCTGATATCTAGCACAGACACATGTGGAGAACATGATATCCGGTCTACTGGCAGTAAGATAGAGCAGGGATCCAATGATACTTCTGTATTTGGTTTCATCGAAAGGTTTACCTTTATCATTCTTATCCAGAGACATAGTGGATCCCATTGGAGTCCTCATAGAGGTTGCACTCTCCATACCAAATTTCTTAAGGAGTTCATTTGTGAACTTCGTCTGAGAGATGAAGATTCCATCCTCAGACGGTTTCACTTGAAGTCCCAAGAAATACTTGAGCTCTCTCATACTGCTCATTTCAAACTTTCCTTGCATAAGTTTAGAAAACTTTTTGCAAAGATTGTTGTCCGTTGAGCCGAATATAATGTCATCGACATAGATTTGCACCAACAAAATCTTGCCTTTGACTTCCCTGAGAAACAATGTTTTATCTATTTTATCTCTAGAGAACTTGTTCTCAAGAAGAAAACTAGATAAAGTCTCATACCAAGCTCTTGGAGCTTGTTTTAACCCATATAAAGCTTTATTAAGAAAATAGACATGATTGGGAAAAGTAGGATCGACAAAACCTGGGGGTTGAGCGACGTATACTTCCTCTTTCAGGTCTCCGTTCAGGAATGCTGATTTCACATCCATTTGATAAACTGTGAATCCTTTGTGCGTAGCATACGCCAGGAACAATCTGATTGCCTCGAGCCTTGCGACTGGTGCGAAGGTCTGGTCGAAGTCAATCCCCTCCTCCTGTCTGTAACCTTGAGCCACCAGCCTTGCCTTGTTCTTTATGATGACACCATGTTCATCCAGCTTGTTTCTGAAGATCCACTTGGTGCCAATCACATTCTGCTTGTATGGTCTGGGAACTAGCGTCCAAACGTTGCAACGTACGAATTGATGTAGTTCATCTTGCATGGCCAGAATCCATGCCGCATCCTTGTTCGCCTCGTCGAACTTCTTTGGCTCAACCTGTGACAGGAAGCTAAGATGCAATACGTTGTTAATAGTACCTCTTCAAGTTCTGACACCGACACGAGGATCTCCGATGATCTGATCTCTAGGATGATCCCTCACGTGCTGGAGCTCTAGAAGTCTGGCGTCTGGAGCTTCGACTACTTCTTGGGCTTCTCTTTCTTCTAAGAGATTTGTTCCATTTTGATCTTCAACATTTTCAGATGACGTGGATGTGGAAACTTTGACGTACTTAGGAGTGTCATCTTTAGCGGTCTCATCCAGACTCAGCTGTTCAAGTCGTGCACCTGCATCTTTAAGAATACCACTGGAATAATTGCTGTTAAGCAAACTTCCTTCATCAAATACAACATTTATTGATTCTTCTACCACTAGGGTTTTCTTATTGAAGACCCTATATGCCCGACTGTGGGAACTATAGCTCATGATTATGCCTTCAAAACATTTTTCACCAAATTTAGTACGCGGGTACTTCCCATTATTCAGTACATAGCATCTGCAGCCAAAAATCCTCAAGTAGGCCATGGTTGGTTTCCTGCCTTTCAGTAGCTCGTAAGGCGTCTTACGATGATGCTTGTTGATCAATGCTCGGTTTTGTACATGACAAGCCGTATTGACAGCCTCTGCCCAGAAGTATTCCGGGAGAGAAGCGTCTTTCAACATTGTCGTGCAGGCTTCAATGAGAGTTCTATTTCTCCTCTCCGCAACTCCATTTTGCTGAGGAGTGCGCGGGGAGGAAAACTCATAAAAGATACCTTGTTCTTCACAAAATTCTGTCATAGCACCAGATTCGAATTCTGTTCCATGGTCACTTCTGATTTTGACCACTGAGCAGTTGAATTCGTTCTGAACCTGCTTGACAAAACTAGTGAAGATGTCAAACGTATCTGACTTTCGTTTCAAAAAGAACACCCATGTAAACCGAGAATGATCATCAACTATCACTAGCGTATAGGACTTGCCTCCCAAGCTATGAACTTGCATTGGACCAAACAAGTCCATATGTAAGAGGTAAAGACATCGGGAAGAGTCTTTGTCTGCGATGCTCTTAAAGGTAGCCCGAGTCTGTTTGCCCATCTGGCATGCAGGACAGGGGCTATATTTGATGCACTTGATACTGGGAGCATCCCTTACTAAGTTCTTAGAAAACAGCATACTAATTGTCTTGAAATTAATATGCGCCAATCTCTTGTGTCATTGATCACAAAGAGATGCACTGCCTGTTGCCACAAGACATACGGGGGTAGATGAATCTACACTAAGAAAATCTAAGCAGAAGATAATTCTGCTCCTAATGCCTGACAATACCATCTCAGAAGAGGTACGTGAAATTATCAGACATTTATCCTTGCAGAACTTAACGTCATAACCTTTATCACATAGCTGACTTACACTGATCAGGTTATGGTTTAACCCTTCAACATAAGCCACGTCGGTGATAGAGATTATACCGTTGGAAATCATACCGTAACCTCTGGTGGCTCCACGATCTGACCCTCCAAAGATGACTTTGGGTCCGTTCTCGACTGGAGTGTAATCACGCAGCAGGCTTCTTGTCACAGTCATATGCCGGGAGCATCCATTGTCCAAATACCAGATCGGCGTTTTGGTGGCCTTTGGACATTCCTACAAAGCAAAATTAATTTGCCTTAGGAACCCAATCGAACTTGGGTCCTAGATTCCTGGTTAGCACACTCCCCCTCGGTTGGTTAACCCTTCGAGTGGTCGGCCTCGCAGTGCTAACATAGGGAGTCTTGTAATACCTTGGATTAAACCAACAATCCACGGCAAAGTGACCGACTTTGCCACAACACCAACAGTTGAATCTGTTGTACCTCTTCCTAGGCTCCTGCCTTACCCTGGGAATGGTGGGTACAGCTGGGGCCTTGGATCTGGAGGTGGAGGCCTCATGGTGACAGCAGTCACATGACTTCGTCACCTTCTGTATAACAGGCTTGGCTTTTGGTGCCTGCTTTCCATTATGGCCGCTAGAGAATTGACCATAATTTCCAATGTGGATTTCCTCATAAGGTGCCTTGAGGGCACTCTCACCGAAGTTCCGGGGAAAGGTCCAACCATCATATCGGCTCTTTGGTTTTGCAACCGAGGGCCGGAAATGATGACCAAATGTTGATTCAAAGTCATGTTGGTTGCAAGGAAAGCTAGGCTTTCTGAACGCAACAGGACTAAGAGGAGCCTTACCCTTTTCATCAGCAGAGGCCTCCTTGGCGGCCTTATTCTTCCTCTGGTTCCTGTTTCTCCTGGATGAGGAACCAGATACCCCTACATGCCCCAAGCCAGCTCCTTTGGCCTGAGCAAAAAAGGTATCGACGACTGGAAGAACTGTTTTTGGCATAGAGAAGCTCTTGACGATCTTCCTTTCTGCCGCAAGTTGTTCTTCCAACTTGTCGACTTCCTCCTGCTTAAGATTAAGGAGCTTTAAAGACTCTGAATGCTTTGAAGTCAGGTCAAGGTGCTCCTGTCGGAGAGAAATCAAGCTAGTGACCTCTTCCCTTAGGGATACACAGTCACCCTTAAGGAATTTCACTTCCTTCTTCTCATCCTTCAGTCTCTTACGGCACTCCTCGAAAGTGTTGAGCAGAAGCTCATACTTCTCGAGGAGCTCAGCTTCACGGGCCGAAAGGCTATCCTCAGGTTCATCATCCTGAGACTCAGGATCAGAGTCAGAGTCGGAGAGAGGGGTGTGAGCTTTTACCTTCCCAGTAAATGGGGGACATTCTCCTTCTGAGTCGGAGCGACCCACCAGCCCGAAGTAGGCTTCCTCATCATCACTGGAGTCTGAGGAATCAGACTCACTTAGTGTCTTTGGCCTTCTGGCGATGTAGCTCCGCTCTTTCTTCTTATCTCTAGAGGATTTGTGCTCCTCTCCTTTCCCTTTTTCTCTCTTGCCTTGATAGCAGTCGGCCACGACATGTCCTGGCTTATTGCATCCAAAGCAAATAATGTCAGAAGTGCGATGTTTGTTCGGTTTGGAAGCATACCTGTCAGAAGAATAATTTTTCTTCTGATACCAGGAGGAGGAGCCGTCTCTCTTTCTTTGATTCCTCATCTTGAGGAATTTCTTGAACTCTCGAGTGATGAGGGAGAAATCCTCCTCCAACAGCTCTGAGCTGGAGGAGCATGGCTCGGAGTCCTCCTCCTCATCCTTTTTCTTGGCACGGTATAAAACCGCACCCTTGCCTTTTCTGGAGTGACTGGCTTTTAGAGCCACAGTATTTTCTTTGGCTGCAGCCTTCTCTGCTTCTTCTTCTGCTTTCCTACTGTTCAGCTGAAGCTCATAGGACATCAGCTTTCCAAACAGGATTTGCGGGTCTGTTTCAGCTAGTCTGCCAAACTCTCGGATGGTGCAGATCTTTGTGTCTCATTCCTTAGTAAGGGACCTAAGGAATTTATCATTGAGTTCACCATTGGTGAATACTCTTCCGTATCCTTTGAGGGCGTTGACAATCTTGAGGAAGTTCTCGTAGGTGACTCCGATCTCTTCCTTAGGCCCTTGTCTGAAGGCCTCATATTTTTGGTTCAGGAGGGATCTCCGATCATCCCTCACTTCATCCGTGCCTTCCATTAGGATGATCAGGCACTGCCAGATCTCATGTGCTGTCCTGCAGTTGCTGAAGTTCTGCATCATTGAGTCATCAACCGCGCTGACCAGAATGTTTCGCGCCTTCTTGTCAAGTCCTACTAGTACCATCTCGTCCTTGTCCATTTCAGAAAGTTTCTTTGGCACTTTCTGGGTAGGATCAATGGTGGATGCCTTAGTGGGGACATAAGGTCCCTCCTCCACAATCATGAAGAGTCGAGGATCAACTGCTTCCATGTAGAACCTGATCCTATCCTTCCAGATAGGAAAGTTGAGTCTGGTGCACACTGAGATCTTGCCTGTGTACTTGAGCCCGTCCATAGTAGATGTTTGTCTTCTTCTTGACACTAGTGGCAGGATTCAACTCAAGGTGTTAACCTTTTGGATGAGTAATCTGGCTCTGATACCACTTGAAAGTCCACCTAGTGTCAACTATGTTCACCTATGGGGGGGGGGAATAGGTGACGTGCAGCGTTTTTGTGGAAATTTACGAATGTACCTGCACAATAAAAATAAACAGCACAGCACACAGAATACACATGCAATTTATAGTGGTTCCCCGACTTGGGTACATCCACTTTCCCCCTTCGACCTATCTCCCACCAATGGACGACTCGGTCTCTTCTCCAACAGGATTGAAATCCAATCCCTGCACTATCGGAAGGAACCCTTCCACACGTAGGAGTCAACACTCCCACAATTCGGGTTGCACCCAACCCTTACAACTCGGAACAAACGTTCCTTTACAACAAAAATAAAATAGAATGTACAAGAGATACAAACTACGTTTGGTGACAAGGGTGTCCCTCTTTGTTGACGACGTGTTCTTGAGGTCCACAAAGAGTACACAACCCTAGATCTCTCTTGGAGAGGATCACCCCGGAGCCGGCGGCGGCAAGATGGGCGGCGGCACGGTTCACGGGTTCGGCGGCGACGACGATGTGCGGCTGCTGTTCTTTAGAGATCCAAACTTCGTAGCGAAGCTAGCTAGGTCTACCAACGGTCACACGAGGATCGGTCGTCTCGATCGATTCGGACGGGGAAGTCTTTCCCGATCAACAAACCGAGAGACAAGGGATCTCTGGATAGACGCGTGAGACGCTAAGTTTGGCTAAGCTTCTATCGCCGGAAGATCAGGAAGAAATCTCGATCAAAAGCGGCGACCAACTTGCTCGAGCGACGACGGCGGCGGCGGAGCGGAACTCGCAATTTTAGGGTTTCTTCGTGCTCGGCTTCTTTTTGTGTATCTTGTTTCGTTGTTCTACTGTTCAAAAATAAATCTTGTATTTATACTGTAGACAGCTCAATATGACCGTTGAGGGACCCACAAGGAGAATCCCCAAATCCCGGTCCAGAATATCGACAGCGGCAGAATCCGGTTCAGGAATTTCCAGAAAAATTGCCAAGTCAAAATCGGCGAGAATCGAAAGTGAATCTCGTCGAGTCGTCGAGAATCAAAGGTGATTCTCGACGAATCGGCGAGAATCAAAGATGATTCTCGTCGAATTGGACTTGGTTGCACGCACGGATTCAGCCCGGGTCGAGACGGCGAGAATCAGCCAGTGATTCTCGACGATTCGGCGAGAATCACTAGTGATTCTCGCCGAATCGGCGAGAATCACTAGTGATTCTCGTCGATTCTTACTTAGAATCAGAGTTGCTAGCTTTGAAGAGTAGTTGGATCGAGCCGGCGAGAATCAGCCACTGATTCTCGACGATTCGGCGAGAATCACTTGTGATTCTCGCCGATTCGGCGAGAATCACTTGGCGATTCTCGTCGATATTCACTTAGACGAATTTTCGTCTTTCCACCCATGATGAGCTCCTTGACCCATCCTTGCTCCTTGTCTGCTCTTGCAAGATTACAACCCTGTACTTGAAAGTAAGTGCACTCCAATAGAGAGAGTACACGTAGGCCAACACACTGATCTGCTCAACGAGGGATTACGTCGTGCAGACCTGTGTATATTGACCTACTGCACCCTGACATTGGTGTGCACTTAGAGTGGAATAACTGCAAGCACAACTTGAAATAATTTGTCAAAAACATTGCCTATTTACCTTAGCTTATTCAGGGGCTTCTTCAAATCAGGTACGTTGTGGATACAATACCCAACAGTCTCCTCACCAAATCATCTCCAACCACCGAGTGAGCCTACAGCCCTGCCAGCTAAATAGGAGCCTGGTCAGCGGGTCTGCTCGGGGTCTCCTCAACAGAACATCTCCAACCATCGAGTGAGCCTACAACCCTGCCAGCTAGATGGGATCCTGGTCTGCGGGTATGCTCGGGGTCTCCGCTCCAATCCATCTCCAACCACCGAGTGAGTCTACAGCCCTGCCAGCTAGATGGGAGCCTGGTCAGTGGGTCTGCTCATGGTCTCCTCTCTGATCCACCTCCAACCATCGAGTGAGCCTACAGCTCTGCCAACTAGATGTGAGCCTTGTCAATGAGTCTTCTTGGTGTCTCGTCTCCAATCCATCTCCAACCACCGAGTGAGCCCATAGCCCTGCCAGCTAGATGGGAGCCTGGTTAGTGGGTCTGCTTGGGGTCTCCTCTCCAATTTACCTCCAACCACCGAGTGAGCCTACAACCCTGCCATCTAGATGGGATTCTGGTCAGCGGGTCTGCTCGGGGTCTCTTCTCTGATCCATCTCCAACCACCGAGGGAGCCTACAGCCCTGCCAGCTAGATGGGATCCTGGTCAGCGGGTCTGCTCGGGGTCTCCTCTCCGATCCATCTCCAACCACCAAGTGAGCCTACAGCCCTGCCAGCTAAATGGGAGTCTGGTCAACGGGTCTACTCTGGGTCTCCTCTCCGATCCATCTCCAACCACCGAGTGATCCTACAGCCCTGCCAGCTAGATGGGAGCCTGGTCAGCGGGTCTGCTGGGGGTATCCTCTCTGATCCATCTCCAAGCACTGAGTAAGCCAACAGCCCTGCCAGCTAGATGGGATCCTGGTCAGCGGGTCTGCTCGGAGCCTCCTCTCTAATCCATCTCCAGCCACCGAGTGAACCTACAGTACTGCCAGCTAGATGGGAGCCCTGTAAGCGGGTCTGCTCAGGGTATCCTCACCAAATCACCTCTAATGCCATGAAAAGAGACACCTGCAATCTCATCATATCATAAGGTCATATCCAAATTGCAAGTATAGAACAATAAAAATGCAATGAACCAAACGTGTTATAGATAAAATCTTTTTAAGTCATCGCCACTTTAGGCGCAAGCAAGGGGTACCCCGTCCACATCCTGGAGGTAGTACCCTCCCGACTTCAAGACCTCCTTTACTACAAAAGGACCCTCCTAATTTGGATTGAGCTTTCCTACGGAGGCCCCTCTACCTGCTGCATTCACCTTCTTGAGAACCAGATCACCCTTTTGGAACTTTTTGATCCATATATGCTTGTCAAAGTATCTCACCATCTGACGCTTGACCTCCTCCTGTCGGATCATCGTCAGATCCTTGAGCTCCTCCACGAGATCAAGGGAGAGTTTTTGTTCCTCCATGTTCTCTGTCATCCATCCTTCGTCTCCCTCTATTGCAACAGATACTCTTGGTTATGTGACCTTGAACTCTACTGGTAGGACAGCGGCCATGAGAGAGCTTAAAGGGGGTCTCTCCCGTGACGGTGTTTGGTGTGGTTCTTAAGGCCCATAGGACTGAAGGGAGCTGTTCCACCCAGCTCCCCCTCAAGTTCTCCACTTTCTTCTTCAGAAGGCTAACAATGATCTTATTTGCTGCTTCCACCTGTCCATTGCTCCGCGAGTGATGAACCGAGGAAAAACGGAGATCTATACCCAGACGGATGCAGAAGTCCACGATTTCCCTGCTAGCAAATTGCGGTCCATTATCAGTCACAATGGCCATCGGTAGCCCATGCCGGCAGATGATCTCTCCACATACAAATTTTTTGACCACCTATGAAGTCAGCTTAGCCAACTCCTTCACCTCTAGCCATTTTGAAAATTAGTCTATTATGACTAGCAGAAACTTCCTTTGGCCACTTGCCTGGGGAAAAGGACCCACCAGGTCTAGCCACCATATTGCGAAGGGCCAGGGAGTCATCATGGTTCGTAACCTCTGGGCTGGAAGAGGTTGGAGGGGGGCGAACTCCTGACACTTTTGACATCTTCTTGCAAATTCCTCTGCATCTTTCCTGAGGGTGGGCCAGAAGTACCCCTGTCTTAGTACTCTTCCCTCCAAAGTTCGGCTTCCTGAATGAATGCCACATTCTCCCGAGTGAATTTCCTCCAGAACCCTTGGAACCTTGTCCTCTGACACACATCGAGCCAGTAGACCAGACTGTGTCTTACAGTACAAAGCTCCATCTTTTAACAGGTAGTACTCTGATTTGTACCTGGCACGCTTCTTATCGAGATCGTCCGCGGGTAGTTGCCCCGAGGTTAGGAAGGTGATGAATGGGTCCATCCAAGACCCTTACTGTCTTATCTCCATGAGCTCTCCCTCTTCTATGGTAGGCCTGAAAAGTTCCGTCATTGTTCCTCCGGCTCGTGGGCCATACTTGGCGAGTTGATCGGCCTGGATACTCTCCTCCCTCGATACGTGCCGAATTGAAAAGCTTCGGAACCACCCGATGGCATCCTTGACCTTCCCTAGGTACAGCTGGAGGGTGGGCACCCTTGCCTCGAACTCCCCTTTGATCTAGCCCGCGACACCATGGAATCCGTCGTGACCTCAATATCTAATATGCCCAGCTCCCGAGCTAACCAGAGCCCTACGATGATCGCCTCATATTCCGCTTGGTTGTTGGTGATCGCAAAATGGATCTTCAAGGCTTGTTCAATTGGATAGGTGGGAGGGAAACTGGATGTACCCCATTGGGGAACCACTATAAATATTTGTGTGTTGTGTTGTGTTGTTTGTTCTTCTTTTATATTACAGGTACTAAGGACAACTCTAGATTACTTAGTAAGGAAACAACAAAAAGAACTTAAAAAGAGACCAATAATCTATTCAGCCCCTCCCCTCTAGGTGATTTAGCTATCCTTGAATTAAGGACATTCAAGTGGTATCAGAGGGAGGTTGCTCAAAAAGGACTTAACAGTCTTAGTAGACCTTAAAGGATAGCTAAAAGGTTAGCATTGGTGGGTTCAAAAGAGAACCATAAGGAGTGGATCTCAATGGATCTTCAAGTCTGCAGCAAGGAGAACTTTGGGACATGGAAAGAAAGGATCAGACAGATCATGGAAGCCAGTGATCCTAGAGTCTTGGCTTAAATTCAAGAAGGACCCTTCATTTCCATGAGGGTCTCAACATCAGATGCAAGCATCTAGACCCGAAAGAGTTATGCAGAGATGTCTGAAGATGAAATCAACTTGGCATCTATGGACAAGAGGGCACAACACATCATGGTAAGTTTAATAGATGACACCACCTTCCAGATTCTTATCCTCTGCAAGACAGCCATAGAGATGTGGGATTCTCCCACTGGCTACATGGAAGGGACAGAGAAAGTCAGTCTTTCTGATAGTGATTCAGAGGTGGATGATGAAGAAGAATATGACTGCAGTTGTTATGGGCTAATTATCATGACAGAAGAAGAAGAATCCTGCCAGGATCATCCTGGTCCAGATCTGGTACAATATCTGTCAAGTTCTTATCATTGCTCAGGTCATGTGACCAGTCCAGATTCTGATACATCCTCATCCAGGGATTAAGATGACTCTGAATCTAAGTTATATGTCAATCAATTGATCGACAAGCATGGTTAAATATTGGATGCTTTGAGAAGATGCAAGAAGTTGGCCAAGGTACAGGCTGAGGAGATTATCTCATTACAGTAAATTGCTGCTCAATAGTCTAAGACAGCATCCTTGTTGGATCAGAAAGTGAGGGAAGTCAGTCAACTAAAGGTCATCTCAATCATCCAAATTGAGACCATAAGGGAGAAGGACAAGACCATTTTGGATCTTGACGAGAAACTCCAAAAGGAGAGAAGGGATGTGGCTGAATTCAGCAAGCCTAAAGTTGTGTTGCCCTTGATAGAATCCTCCTCCTCTCAAAATGGTAAGAAGGAGTTGGTAGTCAAGGGAAGCACAAGAGTTGATCTTTCCAAAGGTAAATACAAAGCTCATGTAGTGCCCCAGTCAACCTTTCATAAGGTAATCCTCCCTTCTCACAGGTATGACCAAGTCTGCATGTATGGTCACTGGGAAAATGGGAATTCTTCTTGTAAGAATACAAGAGTATCTTCCAATGGAAGAAGAAAGGGTAGTGGAATGAGTGCATTTAGGCTCCACATGAAAAAGTACAAATGAGCCATGCTGGACCATTTATAATTGGTGCCTCAGCCCCAACTCACAAGGGAAATGCAGTGGCTTTCACTCAAGCCCATCCAGCAAGGACTCGGACCAAGGGTCAGTCTACTAGTATGCCTAACTTGGCTAGCTCTAATGATATAAATAGCTCGCCTTCTACAAAGAAGATGGTTGTAAATACCATTCAGGGCAAGCAAAGGAAGCCTGCTGGAAGAATAACCTTCAATCAAATCCTTGTAGAAAGGAACCTGATGAAAGTTGATACACCTCTTCCATCTGTTCAGTCAGGAGTTAACCACATTGCAAGACCTGCTCAGAAAAGAAGATATAATATTCATGAGTGTTGGTGTTGTGGTAAAGTGGGGCATTTTGCCCTAGATTGTTGGCACAATCCTTCTGTGTCTAGAGCAAGAGTTAGCGTACCTGTCAGAAATTCTGCAGGTAGGCAAGTTAGATTTCAGTCTAATCAAAACCTAGGACCCAATACATATTGGGGTCCTATGGTAAGATAATTTTGTTTTGCAGGTTAGCCTAACTGCCCATCCCCCATATGGTACTCGGACAGAAGATGTTCTAGAACTTGGACTGGAACAAGGAAGTTATCCTATGGATCATTCTCCAAGGATAAGGATGTTGTGTACATTCCTGAAGAAGGGTACAAGTGGTATCAAGTGGCATGGGAGAGCTGGGTCAGTTGTATCTACTCTAGAGATATGTTGTCTAGTCAAATGGTACAATCACTATGGGAGTGGTAACTGGCCATGGTCATGGATGAAGGCCAGCTGGATCCAGCCAGCAGGAATGTCTGGTTGAACAAAGTCTTGCTGCCACACCAGCAAATCTGGAAAACGACAAGTAGGCTGTACTCATCTCTGAGGGAAGCACTAGTAGGCTATACTCATCTCTGAGGGAAGCACAAGTAGCACCTCTGTGAGCATCAAGGAAGAGGCACACTGTGCTCAGCTGATAAAACTCACAATACAGAAGGCAAAAACAGTCAAGTAGTATCATCAGCTAAAATGATGACTGACAGTCATAAGGACAGGATCTGTACAAATGTTGATGGAGAGCATGTTTAGTCAAGGTTGTTGGACAAGCTTGAATCTTACCCAAAGTTCCCCCAGCACAGAATAGATTAGCATTACTGCTGAGGATCAGCTTGTCCCCATGGACATTGCAGAAGCTGAGAGGGAAACCACCTGTAACACCCCCTATCCGTCGCATAGCATATAGCAGTAGGTCCGGCCGGGGCCCGACGTCATATACCACAGACAGAACGGGTGGTTACTTAAGGAAACCATCCAACCAATCATAACGTCCTACACAGAGCATTCTAGTGGAAGCAGTTTATAAAAGTTGCAATAAAGAACCCAGCACTAAAGCACGAATGTCCACCAATACCAAATTAGGAATATTGTACATACACAAGTACAGGCCTTAAGGCCTTACAAAATTATTCACTTCATATTACATGTTTTACAAACCACGGCACGTAGGCCGGTCATACATGAATAAAAACAGTAAACACTCCACTTAGGCCTTCGAGGGCCAGCTTCGCAAATTGGGCTTTAGCCTGCTATTGACCGCTTGGTCCAGCAGCACCTGCAAGCAACAAACCACCGCACGGTGGCAAAATAAGGCAATGGTCAGCAATGATGACCAAATTATAACAATCCCGCCCCCGGCTCGGGGCGGCGATGCTCCTTCCCTGCATTTCATTAGCATAAGCGAGCAATATATCAATATTCATTTCATCACAGACGTTGACTCGCACAGTCAAACGCCCCGTGCTCTCAGGGCACATTCTCGGTGAACCGGTCGATGTCACGTCAATTAAAGTCATAGACATTCCGGACTCACCACCGCCACTTTGACGACCAAAGCTATGAGCATTTTGTCTTACCGGCATGGGTCACGACAGTTTAATCCATAGACCGCCGAAGACCCTCATCTATGCCAACGACAAGTGCCACGTCACCTTAGGTCTCTTTAACCGAACGACATAGAGATGAGTACGGTTCCATCTAACCCGTGCTCACGTTGCAACGACAGTTTAAGCCATATGCGCGGGTCAAACTTCTCCCGAGTCCCATTTCCATCACAATTCACATAACTCAGTTATGTTCAAGTTGGCTCTCAGGCCACCAAGTTGGCAAGATCACGCATCCGCCCAGTTTTCCGGGTGCGCCTTTGGGTTAATCCCCAATGCTCCCTATTGCAATCTACCGTGTAGAAAACCGAAAAAACAACCAATAGCACAGAGTCTTCTCCGGCATTATGCAATGCAACATCACCGATCCAGACCAACATGCCCGGATAGGCTTCACACATCATGCATATGTCCGTTCTCGCTTACGGACTCTAAACAACGGGGACTTTACATATCTACCCGAAGGAACGCCTCCAACTCACAGCAAACTCGCGAGAGCGGGCTTCCAATGCAAAGAAGTAGAGCTTAACATGCTCAAGAAGAGGATCGTTACCCTAGCGCTTCTCTTTGGCGCCATGGAAAAGTAAGCGGATGAAAAGCACCGCACTCTCTTCGCCTCCGTGGATCCGAAGTCGGCTCGCGATTTGGAGCTTCGAAGCTCCTCCAATGGCCGGATCTAGCTTCTTCTTCCTTCCTTGGCTCTCCTCTCTCTATAAGCTTTAGAAAGATAAGCACTCATGTAAAAGTGAGGGTTTCTAAGGCCCAATCCCTGGTATATCCCATCAGGAACAACCCCCAGCCGTTGGATCACCAATTAAAGAAACGAACGGCTTTGATTGAGGACTGAAATGTCCAACCTGGACTGAACACGGCCTGGCACACGCCCGTGTCCAGGGTCGTGTGCCTCATTCGCCGTCAAAATCGACGCGCCTGGAACATCACACGGGCATCGAACACGCCCGTGTTCGACTTGACATGCTTGTGTTCCACCTGACACGGTCGTGTGGCCGGCCGTGTACCCCCATCGATTTATCCCGAAAACAACCCGAGAACTGCACGGGTTCTAGGACACGCCCGTGTCCTTGCCCGTGTCTAATTCAACACGCCTAGGCTACAGGCCGTGTACACGGTCTCGACACTCGACACTTCGTCGAGCGAAGTTCGCCGACCTCACGACCAGGCCTTGGACACGCCCGTGTCCTAGGCCGTGTGCCTTGTCTCGACACATCGTCGAGCAAAATTCGTCGACTCCCCGGGACGAGTGTCGACACGGGTCGACATGCCCTGCGACACGCCCGTATCGCAGGTCGTGTGCCATGTCTCGACACTTCGTCGAGAGCAGAGTGTCGACTTCGCGGGCTGAGTGTCGACACGGGTCGACACGCCCTGCAACACGCCCGTGTCGTAGGCTGTGTGCCCAGTCTCGACACAATGTCGAGATCAAAATGTCGACTTCGCCGGCTGAGTGTCGACACAAGCTTGACACGCCCTGGGACACGTCCGTGTCCCAGGCCGTGTGCCTTCTGCCATAACCCAAAACTATCCCAAAACGTCCCCCGTCGCTCTTTTGAGTTTCGGGGTGTTACAACTCTCCCCCTCTTAAAAGAATTTCGTCCACGAAATTATATAAATGAAAGACATGTACAAAACCAAAATTTGTACCTGAGCGGAACAACTCCGGATAATCGTCAAGCATAGTCTGCTCTCGCTCCCAAGAGAGCTCCTCACGACCGCAATTGTCCCATCGGACTTTGACCATCCTGATCTCTTTATTGCATAGCCACTTGACCTCTGAGTCCTCAATTCGCACGGGCTTGACCTTTGTCGTCAACCCACTATCCACTGGCACTTGATCAATTGCGATCACTTGCGTAGGCTCTTGCACCGCCTTCCGAAGCACCGAAATATGGAATACATCACATAATCCACCAAGCTCCACTGAAAGCTTCAACCGATAGGCTGCTTCACCAACCCGCTCCAGAACCTCAAACGGCCCAAGGTATCTCGGGCTTAGCTTTTTCAATCGCCGCACCCGCGAGACACCCTTGAACGGCTTGATCTTTACGTACACATAGTCGCCCACAGCGAACTCCACGTTCTTGTGCTTGGCATTATAATACTTCGCTTGCCGGTCCTGAGCGATAAGCAACCTCTCCCGAATGGTTCGCACCAAAGAAGTAGCATCCTCCACTTCTAATCGCTTATACAACTTTGACTCACCCGTTTCAAGCCAAGACAACAGCGTGCGACATTTTCTACCATATAGGGCCTCGAAGGGTGCCATTTGAATACTCGCTTGGTAGCTATTGTTGTATGCGAACTCCACCAAATAAAGGTGGCCTTCCCATTGCTTCCCAAAATCCAAGACACACATGTGAAGCATGTCTTCCATAGTTCTATTGACCCTCTCGGTCTGCCCATCCGTTTGCGGATGGAAGGCTGTGCTGAATTTCAACTTTTTCCCAATATTTGCTGCATAAGCCTCCAATCATTGGACGTGAACCGCCCATCTCGGTCACTCACGATGATGCGGGGCACACCGTGAAGCCGTACAATGTTATCCACATAAAGTTTTGCCAACTTCTCCACCGGATCATCGTTCCTATGCGGAATGAAATGTGATACCTTCGTTAACCGATCCACGACCACCCAAATGGCGTCGTTCCCCTTTTGCGACCTTGGCAAACCGTGCACAAAGTCCATAGAGATGTCGTCAAATTTCCACTCCGGAAAAGGCAAGGACTTCAGAAATCCTCCCGGCTTTTGGCACTCCACCTTCACCAAGGCGCAAGTTTGGCACTTCGCTACGTACAGCGCCACATCTTTCTTCAAACCCGGGCACCAAAACAGTTTCTTGACATCACGGTACATTTTCGTGCTCTCCGGTTGAATCGAGTACTTGGTATGGTGTGCCTCGTACAACAATTCCACCCGCAAATTACCCACACTTGGGACGCACAGACGATCGTCTTTCCAAAGCAATTTGTCCTCCACAACGAATTGGGAATTTGACCCATCCAGAGCCTCTACCATGAACTGCTTCATATGAACATCCATATCCAAAGCCTGTCGAATCCGATCAGCCAGGTCATATTGGACTTCAGTCCAATTCAGAACTGCTTCAGCACTTGATTGCTTATCCACACAAACAATCTCCAACGCCTCCAACTCCCGCACCAACCGCTCATCATGCACCGATAGCCAATTGGCTTGAGCTGGGGCTCGGCGACTCAACGCTTCCGCAACCGCAATACCTTTACCCGGCACGTAGTGGATCTCGAATGTATAGTCCCCCAGGAACTCCATCCATCTACGCTGTCGCATATTCAGATCTTTCTAATCGATCAGATACTTCAGGCTCTTATGATCGGTGTAGATATCAATCTTCACACCGTACAAATAGTGTCTCCATAGCTTCAAGGCAAAAATCACGGCCGCTAGCTCCAAGTCATGGACCGGATAATTCCTCTCGTGCACTGTTAGCTGTCTCGAGCCATAAGCTATCACACTTCTGTGTTGCAGTAGCACGTAACCCAAACCGCTGCCCGAAGCATCGCTATAAATCTCACAGCCTTCGGTCCCAATCGGCGAACTCAGTACAGGCGCCGTGGTCAACCGACACTTCAACTCCTCAAAAGCTCGTGCGCACTCCGGCGACCAAACGAACTTCCGCTCCTTCCTCGTCAAAGTAGTGAGAGGTAAAGCTATCCGCGAGAAGTTCTCTACGAAGCGCCTATAACAGTCGGCAAGCCCCAGAAAACTCCGAACTTTCGCTACTGTAGCAAGCTCAGGCCACTCCCGTATCGCAATAATCTTCGTCGGATCCACAGCAATACCCTCTCCACTCACTATATGCCCGAGGAACGCCACTGAGGATAACCAAAACTCGCACTTCGAAAACTTGGCATACAACTGATTCCTCCTTAGCATCTCCAAAACAAAATGAAGATGCTTGAACTGATCTTCCTCACTTTGCGAGTATACCAAAATATCGTCGATGAAGACAATCACAAAATGGTCCAAGTACTCCCGGAAAGTCCTGTTCATCAAATCCATGAACACTGACGGCGCATTAGTCATCCCAAATGGCATGACCGTAAACTCATAATGCCCGTATCTCGTACTAAACGCTATCTTCGGGATATCACTCTCCCTTATTCGCAGCTGATAGTACACAGCCTTGAGATCCAACTTCGAGTACACCGTCGACCCGACCAACTGATCAAAAAGATCATCGATTCGGGGGATCGGGTACTTGTTCTTCTCCGTAAACTTATTGAGCTCCCGATAATCAATACATAGCCTCAAGCTTTCATCCTTCTTCTTAACAAAGAGGACCGATGCGCTCCAAGGCGAAGAACTCGGGCGCACATACCCTTGCTCCAACAACTCTTGCAGTTGAACTTTCAGCTCCTCCATTTCCTTAGGCGCTAGCCGATAAGGAGATTGTGACACAGGTTTTGCACCTGGCACTAGCTCAATCGTAAAATCTATCTCCCGCTGAGGCAGGGCTCCAAGAAGATCTGCGGGGAACACATCAGGGTATTCCGATACCACTGAAATACTATCCAACGCGGGCTTCGGCTTTGCAACCTCCACTAGTGTAAAGAACAGTTTTGCACTGGCACGAACCGCCTTCACCACCTGAAGAGAAGACATCAACGTCTTGCTCGACCCCTTTAAGCCCGTAAAAGTCATCTCACGACTTGCTCCCAGCTTGACTTCCTTGCGACCGCAATCGATATAGGCTTGCTGCTCCGAGAGCCAGTCCATGCCAAATATAACGTCGAACTCCACCAACGGAAGTAACGACGCCTGCAGATCGAACTCCTGATTCCCAATACGAATCTTAACATCGCGGATCCTATCCGCGCGCATCGAACACCCATTGGGCAACAACACATCCAACTTATCCTTCGCCATCGAAGAAGGGACTCCGATGCGTGATATAAATCCCTCGGACAAGAAGGAGTGTGAAGCTCCCGTACCGAAGAGTGCTCTTGCCGGATTTTCACAAATCAAAACAAATCCTAAACAAGCAGTGGTAAGGTAACATGTGCATAACAAGTATTTAAAGAAATTGACTTGCTATAAATTAAACTGTACCTGTCACCACATCGGCCTGTTTGATGGCCTCCTGTTGGCCAAGATTGTACACCCTTGGTTGGGCCGGAGCATAGTGGGACGCGGTTGACTCCACCGCCTTTCCCTTCTCTTCATAAGTCGCTCCCGGCCTTCTCTCGGACTTGGGGCGTCCGCTCCAACAATCGCGGGCAAAGTGCCCCGTCTTTCCACAAGTAAAACATGCACCCGGGGTCCGACTCGTAGTAGCCCCAGAAGCAGCAGAAGGAGCTGGACCCGAAGTCCTATGCTTCTTGAAGGACCTCCGATAGCCGGACTTTGAAGTAGTCGGCACTTTGAATTCAGATTTCTTATCACCCAAGCTTTTCTTTGATTGTACATTCTTCATGTCCTTCTCCAAGGACCGGGCTGTGTTGACCAAGGTCAAGAAACCCTGCGTCATCGGCCCCGAGAGTAGTAACCTCAACTCATCTCTCAAGCCTTCGTAGAATCGATTCGTCTTGCGCTCCTCATCCGCGATGGTGGAGCTAGCATATCGACTCAAACGAGTAAACTCGTGGAGATATTCATCCACGCTCTTCTCGCCCTGAACCAACCTCAGGAACTCGTTCTCCAATGCTATCCTCTGCGCCGAAGGGAGGTATCGAGCCAAGAACAATCTCGAGAACTCCTCCATCGAGACATCAACAAGTTGCCTACCTCTCAATAAGTTCAGCTCCAATCCTTCCCACCACATTCTCGCTTCACCGTCCAGAAGGAACGTAGCGATGGTGGTCATTTACCACTCCTCCGTCTCCGTTGCTGTCTTGACTCTCTTCACCCTGGAGAGCCAGTCTTCAGCTTGAGATGGGGTTCCCAACCCCGAGAATACAGGAGGATTAAAGCTCATAACATGCTTAAGTTGTCTCTCGGTTGCCCTCCTTGGCACCACCGGTTCCTCTACCAGCTATTCCACTCTCCTCGGCTCAGCCTCTTTCAGCGGTACCTGCTCCATCGCAGGAGCGGGCTGCTGCGTTTGCCTTTCAGGCTGCGCATTAATCATGGTCAACACTGCTTCGGCCACCAATCGTATGGTCTCAGACGATAGAGGTGTTGCAGGAGCTTCATTAGGTGCACTGCTAGCCTAAGAAACTCGACGTTCCGACGACCCAGCACCACTTCTGGTCACCTATAGTGATACAAAACACCGTTAAGTGACCAAATAAAATTGCAAACAGCAATTATAGGAACACGTAGGTTCCTCAAACACGTGTATGTTTATTCCTAAGTGGACATTCATGGGTTCTTTTACTTTTATAACGATGACGCACACACATGTTCTCACCACCCCTTAAAAAGAATTCGCCCACGAATTCATCTTAAGCCCGACCAAAACCAGTAGTCTGATACCAAATTGTAACACCCCCTATCCGTCGCATAGCATATAGCAGTAGGTCCGGACGGGGCCCGACGCCATATACCACAGACAGACCGGGTGGTTACTCATGGAAACCATCCAACAAATCATAATGTCCTACACAAAGCATTCTAGCGGAAGCAGTATATAAAAGTTGCAATAAAGAACCCAGCACTAAAGCACGAATGTCCACTAATACCAAATTAGGAATGTTGTACATACACAAGTACAGGCCTTCAGGCCTTACAAAATTGTTCACTTCATATTATATGTTTTACAAACCACGGCACGCAGGCCGATCACACATGAATAAAAATAGTAAACACTCCACTTAGGCCTTCGAGGGCTGGTTTCGCAAATTGGGCTTTAGCCCGCTATTGACCGCTTGGTCCAGCAGCACCTGCAAGTAACAAACCACCGCACGGTAGAAAAACAAGGCAACGGTCAGCATTGCTGACCAAATTATAACGATCCCGCCCCCGGCTCGGGGCAGCGATGCTCCTTCCCAGCATTTCATTAGCATAAGCGAGCAATATATCAATATTCATTTCATCACAGACGTTGGCTCGCACGACCACACGCCCCGTGCTCTCAGGGCACATTCTCGGTGAACTGGTCGATGTCACATCAATTAATGTCATAGACATTTCGGACTCACCACCGCCACTTTGACGGCCAAACCTATGAGCATTTTGTCTTACCGGCATGGGTCACGACAGTTTAAGCCATAGACAACCGAAGACCCTCATCTATGCCAACGGTAAGTGCCACATCACCTTAGGTCTCTTTAACCGAACGACATAGAAATGGGTACAGTTCCATCTAACCCGTGCTCACGTCACAACGACAGTTTAAGCCATATGCGCGGGTCAAGCTTCTCCCGAGTCCAATTTCCATCACAATTCACATAACTCGGTTATGTTCAAGTTGGCTCTCAGGCCACCAAGTTGGCAAGATCAAGCATCAGCCCAGTTTTCTGGGTGCACCTTTGGGTTAATCCCCAAGGATCCATGTTGCAATCTACCATGTAGAAAACCCGAAAAAAAAACCAATAGCACGGAGTCTTCTCCGGCATTATGCAATGCAACATCACCGATCCAGATCAACATGTCCGGATAGGCTTCACACATTATGCCTATGTCCGTTCTCGCTTACGGACTCTAAACAACGGGAACTTTACATATCTACCCGAAGGAACGCCTCCAACTCACCGCAAACTCGCGAGAGCGGGCTTCCTATGCAAAGAAGTAGAGCTTAACATGCTCAAGAAGATGATCATTACCCTAGCGCTTCTCTTTTGCGCCATGGAAAAGTAAGCGGATGAAAAGCACCGCACTCTCTTCGCCTCCGTGGATCCGAAGTCGGCTCACGATTTGGAGCTTCGAAGCTCCTCCAATGGCCCGATCTAGCTTCTTCTTCCTTCCTTGGCTCTACTCTCTCTCTAAGCTTTAGAAAGATAAGCACTCATGTAAAAGTGAGGGTTTCTAAGGCCCAATCCCGGGTATATCCCATCAGGAACAACCCCCAACCGTTGGATCACCAATTAAAGAAACGAACGGCTTTGATTCGGGACTGAAATGTCCAATATGGACCGAACACGGCCTGGCACACGCCCGTGTCCAGGACCGTGTGCCTCATTCGGCGTCAAAATCGACGCGCCTGGAACATCACACGGGCATCGAACATGCCCGTGTTCGACCTGACATGCCTGTGTTCCACCTAACACGGTCGTGTGGCCGGCCGTGTACCCCCATAGATTTATCCCGAAAACAACCCGAGAACTGCACGGGTTCTAGGACACGCCTGTGTCCTTACCCGTGTCTACTTCAACACGCCTGGGCTCTAGGCCATGTACACGGTCTCGACACTCGACACTTCGTCGAGCGAAGTTCGTCTACCTCACGACACGGCCTTGGACACGCCCGTGTCCTAGGCTGTGTGCCTTGTCTCGACACATCGTCGAGCAAAATTCGTCGACTCCTCGGGACGAGTGTCGACACGGGTCGACACACCCTGCAACACGCCCGTGTTGCAGGCCGTGTGCCCATTCTCGTCACAATGTCGAGATCAAAATGTCGACTTCGCCGGCTGAGTGTCGACACAAGCTTGACACGCCCTGGGACACGCCCGTGTCCCAGGCCGTGTGCCTTCTGCCATAACCCAAAACTGGCCCAAAACGTCCCCCGCCGCTCTTTTGAGTTTTGGGGCGTTACACCACCCAAGTGATGACACCTACTGGAAGAAGGCAAGCCAATCAGATTATAAGAACAAATGGATTGCTCTTGCTATTGGTGATACAAGTCAGCACATTCCTATTAGAATAGCAGTGTAAAGAGAGACTTGGTATCAGAATGAAAGGATGGTTCATGGAAAGATCATTCTAGGTTCAAGTGATCTTAAAAGTCCAGCAGTTGCAGGAGAACATTCAGCCTCATGAGAAGAGAATGCTGGTAGCTGCACCAATGGTATCATCTGCAATCAGCTAGGGGGAGAAGAAAATCACAGCAGACCAGCTCTTACCTGTCTATTCAGAAACCAAGAAGGTATTGATCAAGTGGTGCTCAAGTGTGTAGATCAATGTAATTATCAAGATAGTACTAAGTGTGCTGAACACTCTTGTACTGCTAATCAGAAAGCTGAAGCCAAAGGCAAATCTGATGCTAAAGAAGAGGAGAAGATCTAGCTCAGCAAAAAGAAACTATGCAAGCTGCAAGGGAGTTGTTAAGCATCAACATAGATGGAGCTCGAAGAAATAACCTTCATTCATCGAACGGAGCTCGACAAAATCAGAAGAATTCGTCGAATGGAGCTCGCCGAAATCTGAATAATTCGTCAAACTCAAGATTGTCAAACAGAAATTTTATGGCATCAGAACCATACCTCTAGATAAGTAGAATTTATTTTATATTGATATTCTACTAGTGTAATCTAAGTTGATAGGAATCCTGACTGTCATAACATAACTATGCATATGTAGATTAAGTATCAATAAGTTTGGGAGAATAAGGAAGAACTCAATCCTAAGTTTGCCCGGACTGACAAGTGGTTATCATGATTATCATGCCATTAGATGAAGTCAAGTTCAACACCCTCTTGTTTGAGTTGGGTATGTGGAACTTAGGAAAGCTTCAACAGCTCCAAACTCCAGTTTGTGTTGTAGGATTTACTTTTATTACAGATAGATAAGTCCTTGATGTGACATCAATACTATAAAGACCATCAAGTGGTATCCAGACTGGCATAGACTAGAATGTCTACTAGGAATGTGACAAAGGATGCCTCAATTAAGGGGGAGCAGGTAGCTGCTGCACTAGATCAGCTATCACAACTGTTGATCAGTTTGTCTTAAGGATAATGCACAGACTAAGGGGGAGATCATGAGAAGAGAGACAACTACCAGCCCGTTCAAGTGGATCCATGGTTCACTCAAGTGTCAAGGGGCTGCAATGATGTGGTGTATCAATGATATCACCACAGGTGGATGCTGATTCTATAGATACAACATCAGTAAGTGGAACTATGTGTGCAGCAAGTTCAAGTGATGCAGTGTTGTGTTGTTTCAATGTATCAACATAAAATGTATGACTCCTAATTTAGAAGTTTGATCACTAAGAAATGATCCTTAGTGTTATCAACATAGGACTCTGACTAGGATCAAAAGATAATCTCTCAAATGATCCTTTCTCCTCTCTCAATAGATATACCTATTGAAGAAGACAGAAAGAGGGGAGATGTGTGGCAATATATAAGGAGGAGATATAGAAGCTATAGTTGACATGATCATGTCATGTTGAGTCAATGCTTCTAGTGGTGCTCCATTTAAAAATTAAGTGATATAAAGGAGAGTTCATATTACTTGAGCAATTGCTCAAGTAGTATAAGGATGCATTTACCTAACTTATTAAGTCAATACAATTAATTTGAGCACATTGTATTAATATAGAATAAGCTAGCAGGTATGTAGCAATATCATAATCTATAGCTGCATGAAATTATTCTCCCTATTATGGTAATGCCTCTTAGTATTGCTGGGTGTTCTGCCTTCTTCAAAATAGGAGGAGATTGTTGGGTCAATTGCCCATAATGTTCCCTAAATTGGATTTGAAGAGGCATCTCCATCAACAATAAGAGCATAGTTGTATTTGATGTTGTTTAAGCTCACCATGTGCAGGATGTTCTATGGAACAAGTCTAGACATGTTGTCTAAGTGATGTGACAGGTGGTCACAAAGTGAAGATGCTGGAAAGGAAGGAAGTAGCCTAAGTGGCCAAGTCAGGTAAACTCTTACCTATGTTGTGGACTGACAGAAATCTGTCTAAGTCCACAGGCATTGAGTGATGAAGACACACTCAACACCATACTGCAAAAGGCTGTGAGTTGAACTCAGTTCAGGAATTCGTCGTACTGAGTATAGAGTTCATCCAGCTGAGCTCACCATTCATCGAGCTAAATTCAGAGTTTAAGATTTTGAGTTTGTCGGGCTTAGTTCAGGAATTCGTCGAACTAAGTTTAGAGTTCATCGAGTTGAGCTCACCATTCGTCGAGCTAAGTTCAGAGTTTGAGACTCTGAGTTCGTAGAGCTCAGTTCAGAAAATTCGTCAAACTGAGCTCAGAGTTTGTCGAGCTGAGCTTGCCATTCGTCGAACTCAGTTTAGTTAGTCGAACTAAGTTCAGAAATTGGGCAAAGGCAAAAAACATTGAGTGACGAAGACACACTCAACGCTCTCAACGTCAGAGAAGAAGGAAGATTTTGCCTAAGGCAAAAGTATCGAGACAGCTGAGATAGCTGAAAAGCTCAATGAAAAAGCACTGAGAGAAATGTTGGCCTCAGCAAAACTGCTGAGACGGGAGTTAGTCTCAGCACAACCGCTGAGAAAAGTGTTGGTCTCAGCATAACCGCTGAAACAAGTGTTAGTCTCAGTACAACCGCTGAGACAAGTGTTTGTCTCAGCTGATAACAAGAAAGCGCTGAGACAGTTAAGCAGAAAAATGGTTAAGACAAAAAGCGTTGAGTGGAGGTTGCGGTAGACTTTTCCTAGCCGCGTGATAAGGAGTTGTGAGCTCTTGACCAACTATTTACGAACTGTGTGGTTAGCGCTGGGCGACTAGACAAATAGTACTGTCTGTTTTGTTAGTGATAGACTTAATGTAAAAGTCGCAGAAGCAGTTGGTGGTTTGCAGCTATTGCCTGGCGATAAGGTCTATCACTGGCGATATCTCGGGTTGACGATCTGAGCAGTTTCTCCGTGGAAGTTCTCAAGTAGGTGGTGTGTGAATCAGTTGGTGCAATTTAGCTTTTCAGTTCGCGTGAACTGGGCGGTTAGTCTCCATCAGAAGTTAAGCACTTGTTCGTGCAAACATACAACTTGACGATCTCATATTTGCAGTTCGTCAATTTGCACTTAGTCTGCTTTTGTTCTCCATCGGGTACAACGCGAAATCATGTGATGCGGGATAGGAGTCCACCTGCCCGCCACCCTGGAGTCCCACCAGGGGGCCCACCTAGAGTCAACACCAGACGGCTTTATCAGACCCGCGGGTCGTACATCCCTGTTGAAATCGGAATCCGGTCTCCTGTGGAGTTCGACCCTTGGGGAAGGGGTGGTCTCGCGCCTACTTCACTCCTTCAAGAAAAACAACAAAGAAGGCAAGGAGAAACAGACCCAAGGGCTCGGTAGGGAGGTCCCACCACAAACCCGAAAGATCTCAGAGCACTTCCCCTCCTTGGCCAGAAGCCGAGCTAAGGTACCCTTAGAAAGCACTTGAAAACTGGAGCAGGGAAGCACTCAAAGCGTGCCTTCTGAGGTACCCCTTGGGTCTTACTTATAGTTTTTGGAATCTGAACTACCAATAACCAAAAGGAATGACCTGAAAGTACCAAAAAGCCCTTGGTTGGGTAGCCAAGCTCCGCTGTTCCGAACAGCTATGCGCAGTCCAACCTGGTCTGCCAACAGCGTGGCTCCGCTGTTCTGAACAGCTATTCGCACCCATGAGGGGGGGGGGGGGGGTCTGCCCGCCTTCCATCCCTCTCCGCGAGAGGCGGGCGCGACCTGGTTCTAGCGGCTCGCCTATTCTTCTCGGGCGAACGCGAGCCGGACCGTCGCGACCCGTCAGTCCTCTACCGCAGCGGATAGGTGACCAGGTCGCGTATAGGGGCGAACTGGCGGCCACTGTGACCCTCCGAACGGCTCGCAGATCGCGGGTCGTCGAGCCCATCTGCTAGTACCGGTTCGATGAATGGCACCCCCCGCTCTGTTCGACGATTCTATGAGTGAGCGGGAGGGATAGGGGGAGTCGTCTCGCCTGGCTCGCTCTCCTGAAGTGAGCGGGAGCGGACCAGCCCCTTGCTGCATGTCTGCTTGTCGCTTGGGTGCGGGTCGCGGGATTGGGTCCGCCCGATCTTCCTGGTGGGGCCCGTTCGACGAACACGGGGTTGTACACAATCCCCGCTCTTTTTGAGCTTGATACAAGCTCGGAAAGAATCATCGAACCCGCGTGTTCGGCAAGTAATGTGCTGAGCTGGCAGGGAATCTTCTGGTGGGGCCCCACTATTCGGCTATAAATATACCACTGAGCCCAGGGGGGGTCTCCCCAGACCATCTCGTTTTTCAACCGGACTGCTGCCTCCCGATGCCGGTTAGCGAAGAGGTGCGAGCCCGCCTGGCGGCCGCGGGCCAGAAAACTCGGGAGGAGGCCCTCGAGGCCGCTCCTTGGTTAGCGCGCGGGTCTCCCGACTCTCTCTTTAGGCCGGTGAAGGGGAAGATCGGCTTGTTCATTCTCTTCCCTGGGCACATGTCTGATGTTAAAAGTTTGAAAAGTGTCTATGATCCCCTTTACCTTGGCCAAGTACGATCGCAGGGTGGGCTCCCTTGCCTCGAACTCCCTGTTGATCTGGGAAGTCACTACCATGGAGTCAGTAAGGACCTAAACATCCAATACCCCTAGCTCCCTTGCTAGACGAAGCCCTGCTATCACGGCCTCGTACTCGGCCTGGTTGTTGGTAATGGAAAAGTGTACCACCACCGTCTGCTCGATTCGGGTCCCTTGAGGGCTTTCTAGGATCACCCCCACTCCAAGGGAATGCCTCCCAGAGGCACCATCCACCCTCACCTTCCAAGGAGTCGGGCGGGTGAGTTCTTCCTCCGCCACTTCAACCACGTAGTCGGCCAAGAAGTCGGCCATCGCCTGAGCTTTGATCGAGAGCCGCGGAACGAAGGAGACGTCGAACTCGCTCAGCTCCACCGACCACTTAGCCAGCCTGCCTGAATGTTCCACCCCCTCGAAGATGTTGCGGAGAGGATGGTCGGTCACCACTCGGATTGAGTGTGCTTGGAAGTAAGGTCGCAGCCTCTGAGCCGAGATGATCAGTGTGAAGGCTAGTTTCTCCAGAATCGGGTACCGGAGCTTGGCCTTCCTTAGGACCCAGCTCACGTAATAAATAGGGAGCTGCCTCTTCCCCTCTTCACGGACTAAAATCGAGCTCAAGGCCTCTGTTGGGTTCCATCAATGCCCCCGGTGTTGGGAGGTACGGCGTGAGGCGTTATGGCCCACACTAGTTGATATAGAAGGGTGTGTCCCCTGGGGCCTAACTGGCCGCCCCGTGGATCCTAGGGTAGCCAGCTCCATAAAGGAGTGGTAGCGCCGTCCTCAAAAAGTCCGGGATTTTGGGCGAGTTGGTTGCGCCTTCCCTACAAGTGGTATCAGAGGAGGTCACGGGTTCGAAACCCCGGGGTCATTGCTGGGGGGGATTGTTGGGTTCCATCAATGCCCCCGGTGTTGGGAGGTACGGCGTGAGGCGCTATGGCCCACACTAGTCGATACAGAAGGGTGTGTCCCCTGGGGCCTAACTGGCCACCCCGTGGATCCTAGGGTAGCCAGCTCCATAAAGGAGTGGTAGCGCCGTCCTCAAAAAGTCCGGGCTTTTGGGCGAGTTGGTTGCGCCTTCCCTACAGCCTCCGCCCCGACCCCTAGATATAGGAACAGGTCCCCCCCCCCTCCTTCGGCACTTGGAGCAGCGGGGCCTGTGTCAACTGCACTTTGAGGGCCTGGAATGCCTCCTCGCACTCCTTGGTCCATTCAAACCTCTGACCACCCCTTAGCGTTTTGAAGAAGGGGGAGCACTTCTCCCATGCCCGAGAAAGGAAGCGACTCAACCCTGCTAGCTTCCCCGTCAGCCGTTGGACCTCCTTTGCATTCCGCGGGGACCCCAGCTCCAAGATAGCCCTGACCTTATCTGGATTCGACTCGACCCCCGCGGGGGTGAGGAGGTGCCCCAAGAACTTTCCCCAGCTGGTTCCAAAGACACATTTCAGGGGATTCAACCGCATCTTGTATTTGCGCAGGGTGGTGAAGGTCTCTTCCAGGTCCAGGAGGTGGGAGTCCACATCCAGACTTTTGATCATGAGGTCATCCACATATACCTCCAAATTTCTCCCTCTCTGCTCCTTGAAGACCATATCCATCATTTTCTGGTAGGTTACCCCAGCATTCTTCAGCCCGAAGGGCATCATCTTGTAGCAGTAGCATCCATCCCCTGTGATGAATGAGACATCCTTGATGTCTGGGGGTGCATCTTGATCTGATGATAATCTGAAAAAGCATCTAAAAAACTCATTACTGAATAACTGACGGCTGAGTCAACCAGCGCGTCAATTCGAGGCAAAGGATGACAGTCCTTAGGTCAAGCTTTATTAAGTAAGGAAAAATCGATACACATCCTCCATCGGCCGTCTCCTTTTTTAACCATAACCACGTTGGAGACTCAGCCGGGGTACTGGATCTCAGACACGAAGCCGGCCTTGAGGAGTTTCGCCACCTCCTCCCTGATGGGCTCCGCCAGCTTGTCCGCAGTAGACCTCTTATTCTGCTGAACGGGGCGTGTTCCCGGGTCCAGGTTGAGGCGGTGGCAGGCCACATCCGCGTCAACCCCCGGCATCTCCGCGGTGTTCCAAGAGAAGATGTCCATGTTCTTCTGGATGCACTCCAATATCCTGCCTTGGTCCTCCGGGGTCAGCCCCCCGCTGACGCGGATCTTCTCCATCCTGCCTCCTCGGGTGAGCACCTCCAGCTCCACCACTTCCTCTGCCGCCTCCATCCTGGATTGCTCCCCCCATCCCTCGGCATCCCCTTCCTCTGGAACGGGAACCTCTACCTCCATCTCTTCTCCCACGGCCCTCACTTCGGCCACTTCCTCCAGATCTCCTCCTGCCGCATCATCTGCGCAGTTCTTTACTTCCAGCTCCCTCTCTCCTGCTCCCGGCTCTACCTCCTCCATCCTTTGCCCCATCTCTTCGTCTCCCTCCATCCAAGAGATGGTGTTCACCATAGTGACATAACACTCCTGCACCACCTTCGGGTCCCCTCTGACCCTGACCTGAATACCTTCGGTGTTGAACTTTAAGCATTGATGGAAAGACGAGGCGACGCATCGGAAGGCGCTGATAAGGGGCCTCCCGAAGATGGCGCTGTAGCTGTTGGGGGCGTGCACAATGACGAACCTGCAGTTTCGGGACTGCCCTCCCAAGGTGACATGGAGGCCAACTCCTCCCTCAACTTCCTTCCTTTCTCCTGAAAACCCGAACAAGGGCCCATCTGAGGCCAGCACCCTCTTGGCCTCCACTTTCATCGCGTCAAATGCCTTTTTGAAGACGACGTTGACAGAGCTCCCGTTGTCCACGAGGATCCGAGAGACAGTGAAATTCTCGATGGCTGCCTTGATGACCAGCGCATCGCAGAATGGGTCCTCGTGGTCTGGCATATCGCTCCTGGAGAAAGTGATCCTCTCCTCCGGGGGTGGGGTTTGGGATGTGGAGGCGACGCTTCGCCGGTACATGGTGTGGAGGCTCGCCTTGCGGGAGGCCTCGACCCCTACTCCCCCGTGGATCACTCTGATCCCCCCCCCCCCGCCCCCGGTTCCAACATCCACCCGGTCTTCGCACTGATCCTCCTCCGCCCGAGGCAGGACCTCCTCAATCCTCACTTCTTGTCGACCTCCCTGCTGCTGCTGCTGTTCCCTATTCCCTCTCATCTCGAGGAATTCCGGGCAGGTGGCTGTGGTGTGCCCCTCTTCCGGATGGAAGTCACAATAGGGCAGCTCCACCCTGACCTCTCTTCTCCTCCTCCTCATAATCCCCCTCCTTGCTCCCAAGGCTATGGTCATGGCTTCCTCCTGATCGGGGAGCCGGGGCCTCTGACCCTGCCTCCAGCCCGGAGGGTGGAACTGATCTTGCCTCCCCTGTTGGTGACCCCTTCCGTAGTACCCTCTTTGTGGCCCCTGCCCCTGCCACTCAGGTCTCCAGCCCAGCCGACGGTCGGGCTCCTGATGCCCCCACCTCGGCTGCTGCTGCCACTGGAGCTGCCTTTGCTCCCTCTGCCTAGGCTCCCCTCTTCTCTCCTCCTGCGCCTTTCCTCCTCTCAACTCCTTCTCTTCCTCCGTGGCCCACCTAGCCAGCTTCCTTGCAAACTCCGGGTTCGACGCCTCCCCGTCGACCTCTCTCGCCGCCCTCTCCATCAACTCCTCGTAGGAGAGGGGGGGAACTCTCTTCAGCTCCATTCGGAAGAAACCCTGCTACAGGCCCAGGGTAAAAGCCATCATCAGACTATGGCCCTGCATCTCCTGGACTTGAGTAATTCCTCCTGGAATCGGTCCACATAGCTCCCCAACGTCTCGTTCACCCCCTGCTTAATGTGGAACAAAGACTCGGACTCCTTCCTCTTCTTCGAGGTGGTGAATCTCAGCATGAACCCGTGGCGCAGGTCCTCGAAGCAGTAGATGGAGCTGGCCGGGAGCTGGTGGAACCACTCCCTTGCCTTCTCCCGGAGGGTGATGACGAAGAGTCGGCATTTGAATCCGTCCGACATCTGTCGGATGGAGACCACATCCTCGAACCATTGGACATGCTGGACCGGCTCTCCCTTCCCGGTGCAGTAAGACATCTCGGGTTCCCTGAACCCATCTAGGACTGGAGCTGAGGAGACCAGCTCGCTGAAAGAACTGCCTCCCCCCACTGGGCGAGCTGGCGAGTCTCGCGAGCCCAGCTCGCTGAACCGGCCTTGCCCTGCCGAGCCGGGGAAGGGCTCGCGCCCGGGGAGCTCGCACCCCCGACCTTCCTCGGCCACCTCCTTCCCAGCTCGCCTGCCGGGAGCGTCCTCGCCCAAAGAGGGGGCGGCCGCGATCTGGGCTGCCGGAGTCGAGCACTCGGCCCGCGCGCCGAGTGCGAACTTGACGAGGCCCAGCACCTCGTTCCTGAAGTCTTCCAACATCCCCACCGTTGCGAGAGACGGGGGGGGGGGGGGGGGGGGCGACGAGTTCTGCATGACAGATCCTTGTCCTCCTGTCATTGAACTCGCTGAAGCTTTTCTGCAATGACCACGTCCACGCTCACCGCACCAAAATGTTGAAACCGGAAACCAGTCTCCTATGGAGTTCGACCCTTGGGGAAGGGGTGGTCTCGCGCCTACTTCGCTCCTGCAAGAAAAACAACAAAGAAGGCAAGGAGAAACAGACCCAAGGGCTCGGCAGGGAGGTCCCACCACAAACCCGGAAGATCTCAGAGCACTTCCCCTCCTTGGCCAGAAGCCGAGCTAAGGTACCCTAAAATGTTGAAACCGGAATCCGGTCTCCTGTGGAGTTCGACCCTTGGGGAAGGGGTGGTCTCGCGCCTACTTCGCTCCTGCAAGAAAAACAACAAAGAAGGCAAGGAGAAACAGACCCAAGGGCTCGGCAGGGAGGTCCCACCACAAACCCGAAAGATCTCAGAGCACTTCCCCTCCTTGGCCAGAACCCGAGCTAAGGTACCCTCAGAAAGCACTTGAAAACTGGAGCAGGGAAGCACTCAAAGCGTGCCTTCTGAGGTACCCATTGGGTCTTACTTATAGTTTTTGGAATCTGAACTGCCAATAACCAAAAGGACTGACCTGAAAGTACCAAAAAGCCCTTGGTTGGGTCTGTCAACAGCCAAGCTCCGTTGTTCTGAACAGCTATGCGCAGTCCAACCTGGTCTGCCAACAGCGTGGCTCCGCTATTCTGAACAGCTATTCGCACCCATGGGGGGGGAGGTCTGCCCGCCATCCATCCCTCTCCGCGAGAGGCGGGCGCGACCTGGTTCTAGCGGCTCGCCTATTCTTCTCGGGCGAACGCGAGCCGGACCGCCGCAACCCGTCAGTCCTCTGCCGCGGCGGATAGGTGACAGGTCGCGTATAGGGGGCGGACTGGCGGCCATTGTGACCCTCCGAACGGCTCGCAGATCGCGGGTCGTCGGTGCCATCCGCTAGTACCGGTTCGATGAATGACACCCCCCCGCTCTGTTCGACGATTCTCTGAGTGAGCGGGAAGGATAGGGGGAGTCGTCTCGCCTAGCTCGCTCGCCTGAAGTGAGCGGGAGCGGACCACCCCCTTGCCGCATGTCTGCTTGTCGCTTGGGTGCGGGTCGCGGGATTGGGTCCGCCCGATCTTCCTGGTGGGGCCCGTTCGACGAACACGGGGTTGTACAATCCCAACCCATCACTGGCTCCACCGCAGGGCTGATAGGTTGTTGAGGTCAGGGCTCGATCCCCCAACCTCCTTGA
The DNA here is from genome assembly GCA_039583875.1 of Platanthera guangdongensis. Lineage (NCBI taxonomy): Eukaryota > Viridiplantae > Streptophyta > Magnoliopsida > Asparagales > Orchidaceae > Platanthera > Platanthera guangdongensis. Next base: position 39,180,137 of record CM077167.1, on the reverse strand, counting down.
TAAAGAGCTCTCAAGCCAACTCTCATCACCAACTGATCCGCGGAGCATGAATAGAGACCAATTCAAATACCTTCATCACATCATACTCAAACAGTTGTAGTGTTTAAGCTACCAGCTCTTCTTTGTTAAAGTTCCCAAACTGGACTCTACAAAACAACTATAAACCAACAGGACAACACCTATCAAGATAGAGATCAATTCAAATACAATCATCATATCATACTCAAACCCAAGTTTTTATTCATTAAAGATGGAGCTGCCTTGTTGTGACTCCTAACTGAAAAAAGAGAGTAAAATAATAGTTGCCATTGCTAAAACATGATGATGTAACTCACAAGTTTGGGTAGAATTGTGGCCCTGCAATTAGGGTTGGAGGTCATTTTCGTCGGAATTGGACCTCCAATTCTAACTTTGAAGCCACAATTAGAATTTTAGAGTTTAAGGTTTTCTGAATCTATGCAAGATAATTGGAGTGCCATGTTGAGGCTGAAGGGTTAAGATTGTGTGCGGAGCATGGATATAGGAGGGCGAGAGCTCGAACGAGAAACTCTGCAGAATCATGCTCAAACATAACTTGGCTTCAGTCATCGCAAAGTTCTGCCCGATGCAAATGCGAGGGCCCCAGCCGAATGGGAAGAACGCCATTTGCCCGCTCTTTGTTGCCTTCAAGATGCCTTCCGCAAATCGCTCCGGTTTGAACTCGTGGGCATCTTCTCCCCAAATTTCGGTATCGTGGTGGACAAAGAGTATGGGCAGAGAAAGTATCACCCCTTTGGGGTATGTGATTCCTCCCAGTTCCACATTGTTGGAGGTCATCCTGGTCAGTGAAATCGCTGGTGGATATAACCTTAGAACCTCATGTAGAATCATGTTCACCTGCACCAGTTTGATAAAAAAACAGCAGAAGCTCGTTAGTGTGTGATGCTTGCTTGTTGATATTCTTGCAAATTTAAGGCTCTCGTTTGGGACAACAGTTGTAGCGTATAAGCGGTGAAGGAGTTGAATTCAAGTTTTTTACCCAAGTTTCTCTTTTCAAGATTTGAGCACTTTAATACAGGACTGGTAGCGTTTTGGCCAAATAATGTTATTTGGGAAAATAACATTGGTGATCACACCTACCCAAACACTACCTACATTTTTTGTACCGACTTTCACAACCGCCATCACTCTGCACTGCTGTCCAAACATCATGACCTTTATCATAGGGTTGAGATCTTTTAGAGCTAAAAAGGAATAGAAGTAAAAGAGTTCAAAATTGCATTAAATGAACACAAAAATGGTTAGATATCACCCACAATCTTCAATTGGTTCAAACCGTCGAAGGCGGGCGAATTTTCACCAAAAACTTGGCGCACCTCCTCGCGTGCTCTTTCCTGCCAGCTTGGGTTCATGCTCAGTAAAACTATAGTCCAGTTGAGGAGAGCATTTGCTGTCTCTTGTCCTGCAAAGTAAAAAAGCTTACATTCTGCAATAACCTCTTCGGTAGTCATTCCACCATTCTTCGACTTCCCATACTCTTTAAACAGTTTCAAATTGGATTCAATCAACAGGCTTAACAGATCATCGCCGACTTTCTCGCCGGATTTAATGGTCCTCTCTCTCTTTTCAATCATGCTTCGGAGGAGAAATCGGACCTCTCTATCGACTTGCTTTCTTTGCCTATTTAGTGGAGTTGGCAAAAACCTGCAACAGATCCAGATCCAATCAGACCAACAGAGCCAAACAGAGCTTAAATTAGATCATTCGTTAAAGAGGTAATGTTGCATAGTTCTAATAAACACAACCAGTGAATAGTGCATGAATTTCTGGCGCAATAAAGAAGGATCAAGCTCACCAATCTAAAGAAATCTAGAAGAAACTAGGAAGAAGTACATTTGGCATGGAATTTTTGCTCTGGTGAGTTTGGAGAAAAACATCACCATCATAGAATATATGTTTGATATCACCACGGTTATGATTGCTAATAAAAAAAACTAGTTTTATTTGCATGGCAGTGGTCATAACTATTGTCATGCCAAACATACATTTTATAACTGCGGTATTTTTGTCTAAGCTCACAGGAGCAAAAACATCACGGCAAATAAAGCTTTAGTTCGACATTAATTGGAGGGTACATAAAGCTGAAACCTTCCATACAAGTTAGAAAATTGTTCAAAGTCCCACTGCATCATACCTGGAACCTGGGATATATACATTCTGAAGTGCCAGAGTAAGAAGCTTAGCTTGCTCCATCTGGAGTTGAAATATACGCCTTCCTTCTTCATAACTACTACCAAATGCTGTCCTCGAAATGACATCTCCGGTTAGATTCTGGAACTCCGGCCAGACATCTAGTTCAGTTGTTCCACCAGGATGAACAAATATCTCCCATCTTCCTATCAATTCGCTGCAGCAAGTGGAGAATGCCGGGAGCATTTGCTGGAAGCCATGAAATTCCATGCCGCAGATGAAGAAGTGAGCAGCAAAATAAATGATTTATTTGGTGAAATTTCATGTCCAATGGTATGTTCTAACCTTCAGTTTCTCTGCATGAAATGCAGGATTGATAATCCTCCTGTGCCTGGCCCATTTTTCACCCTCATATTTTATAAGTCCAGTTCTCAAGAACTTCCCCAGAGGGGAAATCTTTAGCTTTTCAAACTGCTCGAATTTGGTAGATAAAATTTCCCGGATCAAATCAGGATTCATGATGGTTACAGCGGGAATGGGGCCAAACCATGTGAAGCAAGACTTTCCTGCTTAATTTTTATATCAAAATTTTCAAGGTGAAGGAAGATTGGAAACAAAACAAGGAGGTTTTGGCAATTGCATCTCAGAAATAGGAGAGTATGACATTTTGCAGCTCAATTTTTAAAATTGGTATTTTGCACACTTCAATTACCGATTTCCACGGTTTACACCTCCCATGTCAAAATTCAAGAATATTTAGGTTGAGACAGCATCAAAAATACTCATTCAAGATTATTTAAGTCCGGCAGCACCAATAATTTGGGGCACAAAATAAGCATTCTTGATGTTGCCCGGACCTAAATACCCTTCAAATTTTGGCCTGAGACGCAAAGTGCTTGTCAAACCTCCCTATTTGTAGGGCACAAAGTGTCAAAAGCTCACAAATCAAGGTACAAGCAATTCTATAAAAAAATTCTACAAAATAAGCTGGATCAGTTACCGCATTGATTGATAATTCGGTGAAGGAATGGGGATACTCGGGGTATGATGTCGTTAGAAAGGGGGAACGGTTTGGCCCTGGACTCACGGGCAAGGACAGCGCTCTCCTTGAGATCGCCGGAGGGAAATCGGTATCGGGTTCCCGGGAGGCCCTGTCCTCGGAGAGCGGACTCCAACCTCCGAGGACGCCACCACAGCCATGTCCCCATCCATACGGCCCACAAAACCAACGCCGTCGTCACCGTAGCCGTCACCACCGACATCTCCGATGACAGATATTCAAATACCTCGCCTGAAGCCATAGCTTGCCTGCCGCCTCTTCACTGCCGATATCTCCCACTTTCCCTCGACTGTTGTTCAGAACACAATTATATAGAGAAGGATACGCATACAATTAAAGTCTCTTTTTAGTTGTAATTAATTAAAAATTTTAAATAAATAATCAGTTTCACTAATTTATTTAATTGAAACGATAATATTAAATAATCATTTTTATTGAATTACAACAATAATATTGAATATTAAGAATTAATATTTTAGAAATTTCAATGTAATTATTTTTGTTGGAACCAAAATAATCACTCCATGTTATTCGGAACTAGGGGTTCAAAACTTATTGATTTAGTGGTTGTAATGCGGGTCGAAGGTTTCCTCTACTTGATGGTCTGCGGTTACCCTCTCCCACCCCCAACCAAAAATGTTATTCACAGACCTTCTCAAGTCGCCCCACGTGGGAGATGTTGGAGATCATGCTTTGCTCGTGGCCACGGTGTATGCTCACAAAAAAATTAAAACATCCACCATAAGACAAGGTAGAATGTACCTCTAGAGATTAAATTCCCTAGGTGCGGAGGCGCTGCGATGATGAAGTTGGTGAAGGTTCCACAACAATGAGAGGCTGAACGCCTCACCTCTTGGTTCACCTTGAACCTGAACAGTCAACCGATCTACTCCGTTGATAAGAGGAGTAGAGGGAGAAGCTTAGACACACTTCAACTGCGCCAACGGATACTCCAAGTGGTTGTACCACACTAAGTCACCGGGAAGAGGACAGGGCAACGGAGACAGCAAACTGGACTAGCTCGGGTTCGGGAGCAAGAAATAAGCACGCCAAGCTTGAGCAGGTTGTCGGAGCAGTTCCGAGCTCTATACCCGAGATGCCTTACTCGAAGTGCTGGGCAACTCCAGGAAATCGGAGGGGGAGGCCGACGAGATCGCTCCAGGAAAGTCGCGACCTAGCAGCCGTCGGGTTCTATTCTCCCAGGAAAAGCCAAACTCCGTTGAACCGTGAAAAACTGTACCTCTATTAAACATTTAGTGAGGGGTTTATATACCCCATCTAAAAAGGTTTTGATCTTTTGACAAGATCACCCTGCACTTGACTCAAAATAGGACCTCAAGACAAATAGGTACAAATAGGTCATATTAGTTGAACGAAATAAAATTGTGCGCCTAACTATCAAAAACCGTGATGAACTAAGTCATCGCATAGTTTAATAGTCGCACAATCTTTCTACTCGTCATAGTCTAAGCATGTCGAGGAACAATATTACAAAACGCACTTCATATGGTGTCTTGATCGCATGCCGTATGAAATCAAGAACGCAGTATAAGTTGAACAGAGACTGTTCTCATTCATGTGGTGTGACCTTACAGAGGAATTATGTCGTCGTAGCAATAATATTACAACTTATATTATGTACTATATCAGGCTTTATCAGTGCATTATAGTCTCCACAGCAACACGGTAGCAAGGTAATGAATCTAGATGACTAGTATCTTCCTTTGTCACAAGATATTATAAACATTATGCAAAATTGGACCGTGTCATTTTCGCACAATGTTCATCTTTCTTGGTCTCACAAGTGAACTGTATTATAACTACGTTAGTCATGTTGCATGCTATACAATCTCGTTTTACGAAGGGGCCCACCAATATCATAACCCAAATGATGGGGACAAGATATCTCGATATGAAGATTTCTTACGCACAAGCATGAGCAACAAATCACAATATTTATTACTATCAAGCGATAGTTTTTCAACCGTAATCACATTGCCCACACCGATACGATAAATCCTCACATCTCATATCTATGATTCATAAAACACGTTGAGAGCATTAATGACACTAAACACAATTCAAATAATGTTACAACATAGTATAGGTCGAACTCAATATGTATGAGATACACACACATACATGTCCATATGATTAAACGATAGTCATATATCAACATTTGTAGAACAACAATGTACTTTAATCGATATGACAATCTTAACTCGGTAATCAATCGCGAGTAAAGCATAAGATTATGTGATAAATAAAACTCAGGATTCTACTGTTCAGGACCAAGAGTATCTTCCTGAACCTAACATGAGATACAACACAATCAAGGAACAAAATGCAAAAATATTCTTGATCATGAACAAAAATAATTGAAGGAAATCACAACTTTAAAAACACTATATATTTCAAGAGAGACATTCTCAACTCGCCCGAAGTGAGCGAAATATTCTCAACTCGCCTCGGGTGGGCGATGTCTTCTCAAGTCGTCCCAGGTGGGCGAGCCTTCTCAGCTCGCCCCAAGAGGGTGAAACATTCTCAACTCGCCCCAGGTGGGCAAGATCTTCTGAGCCGTCCTCGAACCTCTCTGATCTCGATGAATTACGAGTTATATCATTTTAGTTTCAAATGAAAATTTATTTAATATGATGAATAAAAAATATGTGATTATGTTAAAAGATAGTGGACACTTTTGTGAGGGAAATATCCTACCATACAAAAACATGTAAGCCTTTCTAACATCTTGTCTTAAGTTTTTGAAGTTCTGATCAAATGAAAAAAATAGCTAAGCACAGTTTACTATCTGCACCCCATGCCATTGATCATAGATTATTAGATAAGTCGTATAATGTAGCCTTGATAATTACATTTTCAGCGAGAAATTAAGGCTCCATTTGGGGAGACTTATTTTCATCGGTCATGCGGTTATCACCTCATGAACCAGACATTAATTAAGGTCTATTTCATGCAGTGATAACCGCTTGATGGTAAAAATAGTCCCCCCCAAACTGAGCTTAACCTTTCAACACGTTTGAGTAATTAGTGTGAATTATACATGTGAGCACGAACGACTCATGTGGATTGTACATGTGAGCATGAACGACTCCTTCCAACACATTTGATTAATTAGTGTACAATGATCTTTTGAAAATTTGTTGGACTTTCATGTGGATTATACATGTGAGCACGAACGACTCCTTCCAACACATTTGATTAATTAGTGTACAATGATCTTTTGAAATTTTGTTGGACTTTCAAATATTTATTCGTACGTCTAAGCAAAGTAGAAGATTTTATTTTTTTTGAAGAATTATTTCTTACACTAATCATATGAAACTCTAGTTGTGCTTAAAGTATACGCTTTGATGTATCATATTACACGCATTATGTTGAACACATACAATATAGATAAGGTATGCCCTGTTGGGCTAGAGAGCACGCAAGCCCGACCAGAGCACCTGCAAATTAGTTCGGCAAGTACTTGTACGACTGCTTAGCGGTATGCCGATACACAAACATAACACAAAACAAGAATAATAAAAGTGACACAAAGATTTAACATGGAAACTCAATAGGGTGAAAATCACGGGACGATCGGAGTCCAACCCGGAAATCCGCCACTAAAACGTATGAAACAATAGGCAATTACAGGGCTTTCTCTCCTCGATCCTTATAGGATCTTCATCAGCTTCACACTACACAATATAATAAATAGTAACAAAAAATTGCAAGTTACTGACAGCGGCAGACGAGACGGATTACACAAATCCTCTCCAAGATTCCTCTTCGAATGCTTGCCCAAATTTGCTTCAGATCCAATCTGTGTAGATGAAGTACTCCTTGTCAACGTCGTACATCTTTGTAGCACCTTCCTGATATATTTTTTTACGATAACCAAAGTAAATTGAAGCCTCTATCTATCTGAATATGTATCCCTAGGATGGTCTTCACACCTCCCAAGTCCTTCATCGAAAATGTGGAGCTAACTATCGTTTCAGCTCGGCAATGCGCGCAGTGCTCCTCACAACTATCAACATGTCGTCATCATAGAGAATTAAGATGATGAAATCCTCTAGATCATACTGCTTTATAAATATGGAGGGACCAAGGGTGGTCCTCCTGAAGTTGATCTCACCCATAAAAGTATCAAACTTCTTATACCACTGCCGTGGGGCATACTTCAGGCCATACAAACTATTCTGCAGGTGACAGACTAGGTTCTCCTTCTCTTTCACCCTAAAACCTTCGTGCTACTCCATATAAAGCTCTTCCTCAAGATCATCATGCAGAAAGGCGGTCTTGACATTCATCTGTCCGATCTCCAGGTCCAGCCTAGCAATAAGACCAAGAACAACCCGAATAGACGACATTTTCACAACAGGAAAGAAAATTTCATCAAAATCAACTCCTTTGTTTGACTAAAACCCTTAACCATAAATCTGGCCTTGTATTTGAGTGGTGTAGAGGGGCCTCCCTGTTTTACTCTGAAAATTCACCGATTCTTTAGAGCCTTCTTACCCTTAGGCTATTTAACCAAATCATAAGTGTGATTCTCATGCAGAGACTGCATCTCCTCCTGTATAGCAACCATCCATTCTTTCTTCTTCAAGATCTGGATCACCTCTTCAAAGTACTCGGGCTCTCCCACATCAGTCAAACGAATATACTCATTAGTGAAGCATCTTCAAAATGGGTGTTTGACTCTATCAGACCTCCGTGGAGCGAGCTCAGCTGCTGGTATAGGCACATCATCAATGATGTCCTCTATAGGCCCGTCATCAATAGCGTCCTCATGATTTGGAAGTGCCACAACGCCTTGTATCGGCTCAGGCTCTACAACCTCCTCAGTATCGTCACTTCCAATCATAGGAGACACTATATCAGTATGAAAGTCAGCCTTCTCCGTCTTCTTAGGATCAATAATAGTTTGATCCTCACAAAAATACATCATCACAACTGTGTACAAGTTTCTTCTCAACTGGATCAAAGAACCTATAGCCAAACTTATCACTACGTCCATATCCCAGAAAAATGGATTGTCTGGTCTTGGAATCCAACTTCGATCTTTCATCCCGAGGGACGTGCACAAACGCTCTACAGCCAAAGACCCTCAGGTTATTATATGAAGGGTCCTTCCAATACCATACCTTATCAAAAACAACATATTGTAATGCATAACTGGAAGATAGGTGATGACGTGTGTAGCTGTGTATAAATTCTCACCCTAAAATATGTCAACTAGCTTTGACTCAGACAACAAGAACCTTATCCTCTCCATTAATGTCCTATTCATTTTTTTCAGCTAAGTCATTCAACTGCGACATCTTGGGCAGAGTCTTTTCATTTTTTATCCCTTGATCTTTACAGTATTCATCAAAGAGACCAATATACTCTCCCCAATTGTCGGACCTGATGCAATTCAATTTTCTCGCAGATTGTCTTTCCACTTCATCGTAGAATCTCCGAAAGGTGTCGATGACCTCATCTTTGGTATTAATAACGTAGACCCAAAGTTTTCTTGAATAATCGTCAATGAACATCATGAATTAAGATGCTCCTTCTCTTGTCTGGACCTTTCGTGGTTCGCAAACATCAGTGTGTACGAGCTCTAGTGGCTCGAATCTCCTGGTGGAAGTGTGGCTCCGGAAAGATACTCTATTCTGCTTTCCAGACATGCAGTTGTTGCATCTCTCTAACTGATCCATAGATAGATCAGATAAAATCTTTTTCTTGGCGAGAATCCTAGGCCCTTCTAGCTAATGTGACTCAGCCTTCTATGTCATAGAGATGTGGATACACCATCTATGATAGTGTTGCACTGTGCTGCTTCAGGCCTCCCCACTATGTAGTATAGACCAGTATCTCTATAACCTATGACTACTACTAGCGACCCCTTGAAAAGCTTCCAAAAATCTCCCCCAAAAATACTTAAGTGTCCTTCATCACCTAGCTTTCCAACTAAAACTAGATTGAAGTGAATGTCAGGTATATGTCGCACATTCTTAAGAATCAGCAAACCTCTCGTGCTTGTCTTCAGGTGCATTTCTCCCCTCCCGATGTCTTTAGGCGTGTCACTGTTTCCCATTCTAATCACTTCACGGTCATGAGTCCTGCAAGTGGTAAATAACTCTTTGTTGTGTGAGACATGTGTAGAAGCACCTGAGTCCACAATCCAGCTCCTATCATCGCACAAAAGTGCAACTGTGGCGTCATCTCCAACAATGACGACATCGTCCTCCTCTATAGAGACGGTGACAGCCGTATACGTATCCGTCTTATCATTTGAGGACTCTCCCTTCTTCTTCTGGTCATTCTTCAGAGTATAACAAAACTTCTGAATATGACCCTTCTTGTGGTAGTAGTGACACTTCACATTATGGTAGCAGGACCTAGACTTTGCTCTGCTTTGGCTCCTCTCATATTTATTTTCTCTGTTTTTGCTCCTACCTCTCCACCTGGCTCAATATAGAGGACATCTACTCGTGAAGAAGAGACTGAATATCCTTGAGACTTCTGTCTCACCTCCTCATTCAGGATGCCACTCTTGACAATTTCCATGGTAATGATGTCATGCACCCTGAGAGGAGTTATCAGAGATACTCTTACCATCTCCCAAGAGTCTGGAAGAAACTTTAATAGCTATAGTGTGTTGACCACATCCTTGAAGGTCACCTTCATTGCAGTGAGACAGCTAATGATATCCTGAAACTCGTTCATATGATCCAAGGTAGGGGATCCTTCTTTATATCTAATCTCCCCCAGCTTCTTCAGTAGATGTATTTATTGATGTCAGTACTCTTGACATACAACGTCTCGATAGTTTTCCAGAGTATCTTTGCATCAACGATGCTCACAATATGATTATAGACATTCGGCTCTACGAACCATCTAATGAATCCACATAGCTTACAGTTCTCCAACTTCTACTTATTTAGATCCGTGTCTTTAGATATCTCCTCAAAAATAGGAGCAGCCAGCCCTTAACGTTGGTAAGATCTTTCATCAGTATGTACCACTGGTGGTAGTTTTAACTGTACAATTTACCCATTTGTTCGGAGCCTGAACCTGATGTAGACTCAATCGTGCTCTGTCACTGATCAGACTTACTTCAATTCTTTGAGTTAACTATTTCAAAGAAAGGAATCAAAGATGATAGAGAATGGACCAATGATCGTCACCTACTGCACCCGATCACTAACCCGAAATATCAGATTGGCTCGTCTTGAATCTTAGACAGGTCAGCCCGATAATTGCTATGATAATGAACCTGCCTCTGATATCACTTGTTGGGCTAGAGAGCACGCAAGCCCAACCAGAAGACCTGCAAATTAGTTCGAGCAAGTACCTGCACGACCGCTTAGCGGTATGCCGATACACAAACACAACACAAAACAAGAATGATAAAAGTGATACAAGAATTTAACGTGGAAACACAATAGGGTGAAAACCACTAGATTGTAAGAGTCCAACACAAAAAACCACCACTAAAATGTATGAAACAATAGACAATTACATGACTTTCTCTCTTCGATCCTTATAAGATCTTCTCCAGTTTCACACTACACAATACAATAAATAGTAACAGAAAAACTGTAAGTTACCGACAACGGCAGACGAGACGGATTACAAAAATCCTCTCTAAGATGTCTCTTCGAATGATTGTCTAAATCTACTCCAGATCCAATTCGTGTATGCGAAGTACTGCTTGTCAATGTCGTACAACAACGTTCGCAAGCTCTTCCAAACTAAGACAATCACCACAAAGTCCTCTCTCGAAATATTTCAATACTTGAGTTTGGAGAGAAGTGGATGTTTGACCGCTCCTCCTTCATCCTTATTTATAGAGCCAAAACTAAGGAGCTAGATGTGATAGATGACATGTGGATGAAGTTTTCTTTGATAAAAAAAACACATGTTGGTTTAAAGATCAAAGACCGTTTCTCTTTTTCACACTTGTAATGAAACATATGCTTAAAAAGCATGATCAAAATTGACTAGCTTTTTCACACTTAAGGGAAATTTTCTTATGGGATTTTTAGGTCTGGGTCCCGATCTAAGGCTTTTTTGGATTTGAGACATCTCAAATGCCCTTTAGCATTATGCCAGAGACATCTCGAGTGTGCAACCAGTAAATTGCCATCGTCCTGCGTGCGCCAATTTGGCTTATTTGGAGGTTAGCCCAAGACCTAAAAATGCTGTCTAGGTTCATAATCTTTCTCTTTGGTTAGGTTTAATCCATTGAAAATTATTGAATAATCTTATCATTTAAAATGCGAAAAAAATATTTTTTTAAGAAAAAATTGTGCATACTTCTTTGTAATGGAAAACCCTGCTTACGTTTGCCAATACAGTTTTTGATAAAGTAAATTATCGTTATCATTGGACACATGAACTATAGTTTTTCTTGTATACTTTTCTTTAAAAAGGACAAAATTGCTTTGTATTTTGGAAAGGGACCAATTTCATTTGTTATATAAAATAAAACTGGCGTACTCTTATATTTTATTAGAAATATGATATTTGAGTTTGAGCAAAAAAATGTGATCACCTTAAAATGTGTGCCTGGCAGGATGGTTATGAGCAGGGGTGGATCCGGAAATTTTAATAGGGGAGGGACCCTTCAATTAGTTTGCCATCTCGTAATTAACGAATACATTGTTGAAATTTAACTTTCAAAAATAAATTAAGTCCCACGACAGTTTATTTTGTGTGCGTGAGGAGCATTAATTTAAAATTCAACAAATAGATTTTTTGTATATTTAGTACACATATCTATAGAAAAAATATTAAATAAAGAATCACATAAAAATGCAGTAATTAAGGAGTCCGCCCTGTTGCATGAAACCCCCAAAATTAAGTAATTAAGGTCGTCCTTCTCGTCTTCCAACATAAAAAATTGAACGTCTTCACCTTTCTGGTTCTTCTCTGTTATTCGGACACCATTTTTGACGTATAAACTGTCATCATTTACTGGCTCGACGAGAGGGATCCAAATTCATTATCTATTTTACGAAAATTCTTGGGGAGGGGGGGGGGGGGGCGGGGGGAGGGGGGCACCGACTCTCCTTATATACACCCCTGGTTATGACTGCCACTAAGAAGAAAAACTAAGGCTCAGTTTGACGGGGCGGATTTGCGCCGACCACGCAGACGAACTGCCCTGCCATGTTTCTGCCAGTTTGGTGGGTCCGCGGTCGGGTACTCGGACACCGACCTGACGCACGAAACCACATGATATTAGTGGGAATCATTCACGTCGTGAGAAGCGTGGTTGCAGTCCAGCGACGCGGATGATTTCCGCAGAAGTCTCACTACCACATCAAATATGGCCAAGTGTGAATATAAAAGTGGATGCAGTTTTTTAGGTGAGGTTGGACGTTCACGAACCACGGTTCATAATCACAGTATTCATGACTACTACCACCGTGCCAAACTGAGCCTAACACAAATTAATCAATTCATGTTTGGCATAGGGTCAACAAATGGTCACCACGAGTAAATTGAGGACTCCCGGGAGACAAAGGCTCTGTTTGGAGGGACTTGTTTTCACGGGTCAAGCGGTTACGACCGCATGAACCGGACCTTAATAAGGTCTGGTTCATGCGGTCGTAACCGCTTGACCGGTGAAAAAAAGTCCCCCCAAACGGAGCCTAAGACTTTTTTTGCCTGAATGTGGTGATTTTGAACCGTCCCTCGTGAAAGCCCAACCTCATTTAAGGACTTATCCATTAGTATGTACAAAACTAGTTTCCTTTTCTTGGTGGTGATTGTAACCATTGACATGACAAACAAACTTTCTATGATGGTGGCGTTTTTGTTCAAACTCATGAGAGCAAAAAAAAGTCTAATGGCAACTCAATCAAGTATTTAATTAAGCAATTACTAAAAGGTGAATGTGGTCATAATTTCTCATAAATAATTAATTTCATTTTTTTATAAAGAATGAAAGATAGGGGTTAGATCTGATTTACTCTAAATGGGGGGGGGGGGTGAATAGAGTAATTAAAACATTTTGGTTGTTTTTAATATTATCAGAGTAAAGTAATGATACCAGCAGTTGTAATAGCAAAAGGGAAAATAATCTAAGCTACACTACCACAACACAACAATCTAATTTATCACAGCACAAAGAAAATAGGTAATCAGACGACACAAGAATTTTATAGTGGTTCCCCAACCTATGTACATCCACTCTTTTACCACCCTGGTAGGAATATACTAGCAGGTTTTTAATTAGGTGACTGCCACCACAAAATCTATTTCTAGGGAGATCTCACAAACTTTTAGGTTTTTGATCAGGTGCCCAAAAAACAAATAAACTTTTGAAGGGAGTTAATAAACCCTTTATATAGGAGGGAGGAGAGAGATTTGATGGTTTCTTCTCTTTGTCTAATCAACATAGAAGACTAGTGGATTGTTGTTGTCAAGGCTCCTTCAGAATCTCTTGGAGCCTTGCTCAGGATGTAGGTCTTCAGCCTTCACTTGAAGTAATCCAGGAACTTCTGACTGATTTGAATTTGTTGTCCTTGAAAGCTCTTGGAGTTGAAGTTGAAGAAGTATCTTGATATATGATTGTTGTTCTTCTTCTTTTTCAGTAAGATCAAGAAGCAAACAAAGTGTTTTTTGCACCGAGAATTTTTGTGTTGAATGTTCAGTCTAGTTCTCTGTATATTGCAGTATCTCTGTTACTGCTGAAAAGAGAAAATCTCTTTTTACATATATTCTCTGTCGAATTCTCCTTTGAATTTTGAATTCCAATTCATTAATTGTTGATTGTCTGGAGAATGAAAATCGACTGGAGAATAATGTCTTTAATGAGTTTCTCCAACTGTCCCCATAAATTAAGCACGCAATTAACCTGATGAAGATCATAATTAATGCTGCTAATAACGGCTATATTCAAGAGAATATGTGTATTAATTACTCAGGAAATCACTGCTAAATAACATGGAATAAGGATAGAATAGAGGGAAAAACTCTAAGTCTGGCTTGGACAGAAATCGTCGACCTCTGAACAGAATTTGTCGACCTAAGATCCAAGTTTGTCGAGATGAGAAATCCTGTTCGTCGACCAGAGAATTCCTCTTCGTCGACCTGAGATCAGAGAACTACATTCTGGAAGTATCTTGCCAATTATGCGGTCAAAGTTCGTCGAGCACAGATTCTATCTTCGTCGAGCTGAGTTCAAAGAAAATAATCTAGAAAGAATGTGTTGAAGCTGAACTACAAAATTCATCGACCTGAGCTCGAATATCATCGAGCTCAATTCAGAGAATTAACTCTGAGTTCGTCGAGTAGAGAACGACTATCGTCGAGCTGAGTTCGACGAACGTCGAACTTATATACTCAATTTTGAATTTCATCTAAGTCTTGAGTCTTCTGAAGTCTTCTGCTGGCTGGTCCATCAAGGTTGAACCTAATGACTTAGCCTAGACTCTAGGATATAAGGACATGACCCTAGCTATACAATGTGGGTTAGACATCCTAATTAGTGAAACTAGCCCAAATCCAACTATGGATCCAAAAATCTTCCCCTATTTGGGTGAGGTCACAAATAATGTAAGAAGAAAAACAATCACAAAGCAACATAAATATATCTGTCAGAAAATTTAAATCATTCAGCAGATATGTACATAACATAAGCTTTGCGACAAAATAAACAGATAAAGTTCAGACAATATAAAAACTAAACAGAATGTTCATTTCTTCTTTTGCTTTTCCTTGTCAGCTTTGTCTTGCTCAGAGGGCTGTGTGAATTTAATTTCTCTGTTAGGATTGGCTGCTTCTCTTTTCGACATTGTCATGTCAGCAACACCAATTATAATGAGAGAGGTAGGTCTGGGTACAACAGCCTCTGGATGCAAATTCATATAAGCATCTACATTGAAAATCTTATTAGCCATTTTATACCTTTTCAGCTCTTCTCTTCTGTAGGATGACATTATAGAGTACTAAGAAGGATCTTGTTGGGTATTGTATCTACACTAACCCAGTTTTTATGAAGTCACCATTGAACTAAAATGAATTAAGTTGTATTTGATGCTTGGTTTGAGTTATGTGTTTGCAGGAATTCTTATGGGAAGTGTAGACCAATGTCAGTCTACAATTGGTCACCAAGCACAGGACCATACAATGTAATCCATCATTATGTGTTCCAAAGTGTTGACTCATGTGTAGCCTCTCTATTGGGATTCACTTCATATTCAAGCTTTAACACTAAGAGAAAAGACTTGATGCTAATTTTACCTTAGAAGAAGAAAAATCTGTAACACCCCCATCCGTCACATGACATATAACAGAAGGTCCTGCTAGGAACACGACGCCATATACCACAGACAGTCGGAAGGGTTACATAAGAATATTCAAACATTCCAATTAAGACTACTCGTCCTACACAGAGCATTCTAGCGGAAGCTTTTAAATAGTTGAATGAACCCAAATCTTAAATCCATAATCATGAATGTCTACATCCACACAACAGGAATGAAACCCAAATACACTGAAAAGGTACCTGGTCTTATACCCTTACAATAGTTCACTTAATAAATAGTGTCTTACATACATTGGCTCGCAGGCCGGCCACACATGACAAAATAAAAACAACTATACTTTACGGCCTTCGAGGGCTAGCACGGCAACATGGACTCCAGCCCGCTATTTTGCACTCGGCTCCGCAGCACCTGCAAGCAACATTCCACCGCACGGTGGCAAACATGCAACGGTCAGCTAAAGCCAACCAAATTATAACGACCCCATACCTTTCTCGGGACGGCGGTGCTCCTTCCCTGCATATCATTAGCCCGGCTAAACAATTATTTAAAAACATACTTCGCCACAGGTGTAGGCTCGCACGGCCAAACACACCGTACACTCAGGGCACATTTACGGTGAATCCTGACACTTCAGCATCTTCACCACCATCCCAAAGATGACAATAACGTGAGCATTTTAGCCTTCCTGACCCTGTCTAGTCTAAGGCTCCCGACTATGCCAATGGCCAGTCCCCTTTTCGGGTCTCTCGCACCAAACCACATAGCCTAGGTCCAATTCCACTTGCCCGTTACTCACACCACCTAGTCACTTTAAGACGTACGCACGAGCCAAGCTTCTCTCGGATCCTAAAATTTTTTCAAACAATAACATAACCCGGTTATGTTCAAGGCCGGTTCCCTGACCGCCAAGTTAGCAGAACACGTTTCCGCTCAGTTTTCCGGGTGCGCCTTGGAGTTAATCCCCATGGATCCCTGCTGCAATCTACCGCGTAGAAACCCAAAAACCCAAAGCATGGAGTCTTCTCCGGTAAATCATAACAAATGCAACATCACCGATCCAGACCAACATGTCTGGGTAGGCTTCACAAACAATGCCTATGCCCATACTTCGATTCCGGACTCTATATGCAACACAAGGGGGACTATTCACATCAACCCCAAGGAACACCACGCACTCACCGCACACTCGCGGGAGCGGGATTCCCTATGTAGGAAAGAAGAATTTCACATATTCAAGTGGAGAATCGTTACCCTTGTAGTCTGCTTTGGCGCCATGGAAAAAATACACGGATGGAAATCTTCGCAACTAACTTTCCTCCACGGATCCGCTCTCTGATCTCAAAATGGTGCTCTGATGCTCCGCCGACTGCCGAAATCCTCCTTCTTCTTCCTCCTCTCTCTAACTCCTTGGAAATAGAAAGCTTGGAGAGAAATGAAGGATTAACTCCTCTATTCCTGGCCTTAATAGAGCAGGAAACAAACTGGTCGTTGGATCTTATTTAAAGAAAACGAACGGCTCAGATCCGCTCAAAAATCCCCAAACCTGGGCCGAACACGGCTTGGCACACGGCCATGTCTGTAACATCCCATTTCCAACTAGACCCCTAAGAGTGGTTTTGGCCATGACTAGGTCATGACAAAACCCTAGGAAGCCAGAAATGGGCCAAGAGATAGGAGGCCAAGGTGAGGATCACCATGGTCTGCAAATAGTAGAATTCTGAACAATAGTTTAGGATGACCATGGGGCTTCACCATGGCCCAAAGACCCTACCACAACACTCCCAAACATTTTGGGAGACCCATTAGAGTCATAAGGACCCATTGGGGTCAATGAAAGGGACTCAGTTGACCAAAGTCAACTCTAACCCTAAATGGGTCAAACTAGCCTACTTAGGGTCAATTGACCTTCCCCTAGACAAGTGGACCCCACCTATGCCCTCCTAACCCTAAAGTGAGGTCAATGGGTCACTAAGGACACATTGGGGTCAGCCCTAGAGGCCAAGTTGACCCAAGTCAACTCGAGCTCCTAATCTGGTCAAAGTGACCTTACCAAGGGTCAAGTGACCTCCAAGGTGCCAAGTCAACCCCACCCAACCCTACATAGACCTTAGGGGAGGCCAATGGGTCACCAAGGACCCATTGGGGTCGACCAAAATGGCCAAATTGACCAAAGTCAAGTCAACCCTAAAATAGGTCAAACTAGCCTAAATGACCTAACCAAGCCCAAGCCACTTGGGCTAAGCCCAACTTGAGTGGCCCATTAACTTTAGGAGGCTGATATTTATGAGGGATGCCACCTAAATTTCGTAGGGGTGACTAGGAGAGAGAAAATGAGAGTTTTCTCCTTAATGGAGGAGAGAGAAAAAGGAAAAAAGAGAGAGGAGTTATGGAGGGAGGCCATGGGCCACTCCATTCATCTCTCCATTGTCCCCATTCATCTCCCTTGCCTCTTGGGATGATAATGCTATCAATTCCAGCCAGCCAACACTAATGGGGGGAGCCCAACCACCATGGCCAACCAACCCTTCACCTCCCCTCCCATGAAAAAAATATAAATCCCCCTATGCAGCCCCCCATTTGAATTTCTGATCTTCCCATCACCTTCAGAACGTCCTTGGCAGTCAAAATAACATATTGGATCAAAGGTTTTGGTGGAGGATCGAGGATTCGGGCAAGCTCGCCGGAGAGGAAAAACGCCATGGCCGACCACCGCCGCCGCCGTCATCGAACCACAAATAAGGTCCTCCTCTACTCCTCTCTTCGTGGGCTAGATCCTTAGATCGTTTAGGAGAGAAATCGGCTCAATTGAGCCGATTGGGAGAGCAAATTTCAGCTTTTTCCATGGATTTTCTACCTATCGGGTTCGCCGGAAACCGCCCCTCCGGCGGTCGTGCCGCCCCCTGACGGTAGCCCTCACCTCAACGGAGGTGGTGGTGGTGGTGGCTGGCCAGGGAGGTGGCCAAATGGCCGGCGGTGGCTCATGCAAAGCTACAGGTGTTAGGCGTTTTTTTAGGGTGCTGGTTCGTTCTTTTTGAGAAGATGAACAGTACTTTGCCTATTTAATTATTATAATTATATGTATAATATTGTTATTTATTACCCCTTTAACTTGCACATTTTGATGTCATTAAACGAGGCACTTAGAAGCTGTTTTAGGAAACATGGCCAGTCACAAAAGTTGTAGCCCTCGAGTCTAGATTATTTTAAAATTGATTTCAACCCATTTGGGTAAGTAGTTAGACCACAGCACCCATTTTGGTGGGCCCTATACCTAGGGCTAACCTGAGATTCAAATGGATGCCCACCCTTCATCCCATGTCCAAATGACCTGAGATTTTGGCAGGGAGTCTATCCTAGCTATAACTATGGCCTGTCCAAAAATGGGAATTTTTGGAGAAAATATTTCTATAGTTTTTGTAAATATTTAATAATTATTAGATAAATTAAATAGGTGCCCTAAACACCTCCAAACCCTCCCAAATTTTGGTGAGTGGTCCCTGGGTTCAAATTAGGTATCTGTATAAAAGTTCATTTAGATTGGATGAGTTTTGAATAGGTTTTGACCCAACCCTATTTATACCCTATGAAGGGCATTTTGGTCAAAAGTTGCACTTTTGGTTTTGAGTGACCAAATCACCTCAACAGAGGCTGAAATTTTGGCCACAGGTATAATTTGACTTTTTACACTCACTTATGGAGTTTGGAGTGGATTGGACTAGGGTAGCCCTAGAATGTTAGGGTAGGCCCTTTAGGGTAATTTTCTAGGGTTTGAAGAAATTGGGGTCAAAAGACCTTGGATGGGCTTGAAACTTAGGAATGATGACCATAGGGTCACTATGGTCCTATGGTTAAAATTGTAGGGCATTTGGCAGATTAAAGACCCCTTAAATCCATAACCCTAGTTTAGGGCACTAGCTTTGAAACCATAAGAACTAATACCAAAACTATCTGAAAAGGGCTGAGATTTTGAATGGGTAGTTGCTTAGGGCATACATGTCTCTGGAAATTTTATAATAAATTTTGGATGAATATTTTTGGTACTTTATTCACAGAGTTATATTTTATAATTTCCACTTAAGAGTTTTTGCAGAGCACTATACTTGCTTAAACTTGATAAAACTTATCCAAGGGGCTTATAATCATGTTACCCATCTCTGTAAATTTTTATGGAATTTTTGAAGAATGATATTTAGTTGTTGCTTCTTTAATTATTTAATTCCATGGAACCTTGGAAAATTTAATAATGACTTTTAGATTGTCTGAAAAATTCTAATTTCTTCTTCATGATGTTTTTAGTTCCCTATGAAGCCCTAGTAATTTTTACATAATTATTGGAGACATATATGTGGCACTTCCTTCATTATTTTTGATTTTTGGAATTATTTTAATAAATCCTTTAGAGGTCAAGAATTATCTGGAAAATTATGAAAATTAGCATCCAATGATATTTCTCTGTTATGTAGTGAATACAAATTTTAGGAGGCCATTACCTGAGAAATTCTTATGGTTCATGTTCAAATTGACTATGGCCTAGTTTTTGAGGAAAATTCAATAAATAGTAGATTAATTGGGAAAAATATGATTTTCTTAATTTAGTCTATACTTATCATAATAGACCTCTGATAATTATCATAAGGGTACTGGATGAGTATTTCATGTACTTCCCCTTTTACGGGTCACGTAGCTTAAGTGGTCTGCATATAGCAAAACTGCAGGATTTCATTTGGATTGAATTAGGGCACGTATGATGGGTCTTGATGGTTTGCTGTAAGGACAAGTGGAAAGGGCTGCATCTTTGGAAGATGAGTGAGTAGGGTGTGGATTTGTCTAGGGTTTAAAGGCGTTCGGGCCCGACGAAAGATCGTCCTACCCAAGGAGAGTTGGAGTCAAATCACCCTAGGATTAGCGTATCGAAACATGAGAAAATAATGGGTAAGGGGATCAACCAATAATAAAATAAGTACCTTGCGAAAGGGAACGCTGGGCGTAATCCCAACACAGTTCCTAGTGCCCCTTGAGAGCCCTTCACAGGGAATACCGGGGCAGTCCTGGGTTAACGTAAACTGTTTAACAAGCTGAAAAGAGTAACTTAGTAATTAGGGTTGCACATTTCACAGGCACTGTTAGCACCAAAAGTCAGCTGGGAGCTTCGGCTCGGATGGTTAAAAGACGGACTCTTGGTCCGGGGAGCTTCGGCTCGGGTTTTGTTTACGCTAAATCTGCATGTGCATAAAAGGAAAATAAATTAAGGTGGTGGGTTTTCGGTATTGGAGGGTCGATGCACCGACGCCAATACGTTGACTCGGCAAGTGTGGTTAGCACTTCGCCAACAGAAGTCCGGTGCGCCAGCCGGCAAGAGTACGCAGGAGTCCGCTTCGTGCACCAAGCGTTGAGGCGTACGATAGGTCTGACCGGTAGTGCCTTACTGGTTTAGAGGTGGGCGAGGCCCAACCCACCGCTTCCGTCTGCCACTACGGAGGTATCCTGGGAGGTTACGACTCCAGAAAGGGGGAACTAAAGGTCTGTGTGCACAGAGTCGGGTGTGTGCGTTGCACTTGCATGTCCATCATACCCACTTGCATGTCATAGCATAATCGATTCATTTAACCCCTGACACCTGATGTATAAGTGGAATGGGACGCTTATACATTAGGACCTGCAAAACGACCCCTTAGTCTATAAGCTTGTGTGGGCAAGTTTATAAATTAAGGTTAATTTTGATATATTTAGTTACTGCTGTTTGACCACCGTCACCCCAACGTATAAATCGGTATGGGACTTTTTATACGATGGGAGCCTTGCAAAAGACCCCTTGGCTTATGTGTTTTTCCACATAAGTGAAGGTTACATTTCAGCTTACATTTTATTGTCTTTATATGCTATAGAACTTGCTAGAATAGGACCGCTGTCATCTGCT
The DNA here is from genome assembly GCA_039583875.1 of Platanthera guangdongensis. Lineage (NCBI taxonomy): Eukaryota > Viridiplantae > Streptophyta > Magnoliopsida > Asparagales > Orchidaceae > Platanthera > Platanthera guangdongensis. The sequence goes on along the minus strand of CM077167.1, from coordinate 39,158,713 downwards.
TTGATATTCTCCACCTTCAAGTCCTCCCCTTTCTTCCTCTCCGCTCGGTGCCTAGGAGCCGTGGGGGAAGGGGTGGGGGATGATAGGACTTAGTCTTTTAGACTAATGGTTTTCGAACCACATCATTTAGGGGATCGTGGAGACCAGCATGGAGGAGCAGCCCCAGAGACCGGTGCGCTTGGAGGTGGGGCAGTCTAGCTCCGGAGTTCATACAGCCGGGACTGTGAGTCTCGACCCTGAGTAGTTTTTCAGCTTTTGCTTCCGCATGAGTGACTTTGTAGTGAGGATATGTTGTACCGGGCATAAGCCCGTATTTTTGCTACTCTGATGTTATCTTCTGTGGGCACTCCCTTCGTGGAGTTATATTTATATATGTCATGTGATTCTCTGTGGACAGACAGTTTTCATTTTACTTCATTATGCTACTTTTATGTGATCGAATTGGCCGGCAGAATCGGCGCTTTGTGGTGATGACCCTTCAGGACGTGAAGGAGTCACCGCAAAACGGCGGATCTGGGCCTAAGACCCCGGAGTCGAAAAAGAAAAAAAAGGGGGTCTTACAAGTGGTATCAGAGGAAACCTCGATCGAAAAGTAGCCGTCCACAACCCTGGGTAACCCCCGCGCGGGTTTAGTTTGGGGACAAACTAAGCAGCGGAAGCGGTGGTGTGCCCATATGGGGGGAATCACATATAAATTGTCCACTATCATTAGGCATTGAGTCGATTACCTACTGATGAAGTTCATTTTGCAGCCCTCAGCTCAGCCCACCCCACAAGGTGGAGCTCAGCAGATTCCAGACATTGCACCACCTCCCATGGTCCCCACACCTTTCCTCCAGTCAGACATGGGGCAGACCCTTACAGCCATCCTTGAGGCCTTCCGGGCTCAGCAAGCCCCAGCCCAGCAGCCAAACCCAGGGGCCAACTGGATGAGCACCTTCCGAGGACTCTCTCCCCCATCTTACTTGGGGACGGAGTCGGCAGTACGGACAGAGGAGTGGCTGGATGTGATGTACGAGATGTTGACGGGGATACGATGCCCCTGGGAGGAGAGGGTGGCCCTAGTGGTATCATGCTTGGAGTCACATGCCAAGCGATGGTGGAAGACGCTGTTGGACACGACTTTTGCGGATAGAGAGATTGCAGAAATCACATGGGAAGAATTCAGGGCCACGCTGCTGGAGCACTTTGTTCCTCAGTCGGCCAGGGACGAGTTGGAGGAGCGTTTCTTGCAGCTGAGGCAGGTCACCAGGACAGTGGTGGAGTACCACCGAGAGTTCGATCATTTGGCCCGATATGCGGGCTCTTATCAGCTGGATGAAGCGGGGTACGTCAAGAGGTTTTATAAGGGCCTAAAAGAGGAGTTGAGAGAGGCTTTGCTTTTTGTCTCTGACGGGCCCATCTCCCGGATTTTAGAGATGGCGAAGAGGATTGAGGCCGACTGGCACACCACTCGGGGCCGGAAACGGCAAACGGAGGACCAGGGCCGGAGGGCCCGAAATGATCAGCGGCGAGGCATCGTACCAGATGGAAGAAGGGCAGAGGAGCAGCCTCGTCAGGAGTTGAGGCAGGAGCCGAGAGAGCAGGTGGTCTTGGCCCCTCAACCTCTCCGGATCCAGGAGATGCAGAGACCCGGGGTATGGCGTATCCCCCGCCGGAGTGCTTCCACTGTCACCAGGTGGGACACCTCCGGAGAGATTGCCCTATGAGGGGGGCACCACCTCCAGCACCACGAGGTGGCCCACCGGCCCAGCATTTCGGAGGCCGAGGACGCGGCCGAGGACGTGGTTACCAGGGAGGCTACCGCAGGCAGAATGGGGAGCAGATTTACGCTCTGGACTTAGCACAGCCCCGGAACCCGGACAGGGTTATTGCAGGTATGAGAGTAATCTTAATGTTAGAATTATTCTTTGCTCGTATTAAGCATTGATAGAACTACTATACAACCTAGGTTAGAAAACCTTACGCTAGAATTTCTTTCAAACTGATTTAGGAATGGTGATGGTGTGCGGCAAGCCTGCCCACACCCTGTTCGACACGGGGGCATCACATAACTTTGTATCGGAGGATTTCGTCAAGGACCTGGATCAGATTCGTTGCTATACAGGACTACCCAGGAGGGTGCGCCTCCCCAATGGGATGGAGATTCAGTCCACAGAAAAGTGCCTCCTGGAGGTTACCATAGACGGGTTGACACTCGAGGCCCCGACGACGATCCTGAGGATGCCGGACTTCGACCTCATCTTGGGCATGACATGGCTTGTCTGGAACCATGCCCAGATTGATTGCCCGGCAAGGAGGGTCGTGCTCAGCCACGGCGATACTTATGCGACATTCGAAGGTACTACACCGGTCTCCCGACGCCTGCTTTCATCTATTCAGGCCATTAAGGCTCATATGCAAGGGGACGAGGTATATCAAGTATTGTTCGAGATGACTGAGGAGAAGGAACTGATTGCTAACATTCCGGTGGTTCGTGACTACGCCGACATTTTTCCGGATAAGCTGCCAGGACTACCTCCGCATAGGGAAAAGGACTTCCAGATTCAGTTGGTACCAGGGGCTAAGCCGGTATCCAAGGCCCCTTATCGGATGGCTCCGAAGGAGTTGGCGGAGTTTCGGACACAGTTGCAGGAGCTGGTGGAAGCAGGATTTGTTAGGCCGAGTTCCTCATCATGGGGAGCTCCTGTCCTATTCGTAAAGAAGAAGGACGGCACTTTACGCCTGTGCATCGACTATCGAGCACTAAACAGGCTGACCGTCCGAAATACCTATCCGCTCCCCAGGATAGACGAGTTGTTCGATCAGCTGGAGGGAGCCCATTACTTTTCGAAGCTGGACTTGAGATCAGGCTACTACCAGCTGCGGATCCAGGAGGAGGATATTCCGAAGACGGCCTTTAGTAGCCGATATGGATTGTATGAGTTCATCGTGATGCCCTTCGGGCTCACGAATGCTCCGTCGGCGTTTATGAGCCTCATGAACCGGGTCTTCGAGGCTTATTTGGATGTGTTCGTCATAGTGTTCATAGACGACATCCTTATCTATTCTAAGACGGAGGAGGAGCACACGCGACATCTGGCACTGACCTTGGAGAGACTGCGGGAGCATCGCCTTTATGCGAAGTTCAGCAAGTGTCAGTTCTGGTTGAAGGAGGTGGCTTTCTTAGGCCACATTATCAGCGGAGCCGGGCTGGCGGTGGACCCGGCAAAGATTCAGGCAGTCAGGGATTGGCCGCCGCTGAAGACGGCCACAGACGTGCGAAGTTTCCTGGGACTTGCCGGTTATTACCGGAAATTCGTAGAAGGATTCTCTCGAATCGCCCTCCCGCTCACATCCTTGACAAAGAAGGAGGTACCGTTCGTGTGGACCCCGCAGTGCCAGACAGCTTTCCAGGAGCTGAAGGATCGGCTGACCTCGGCTCCCATTCTTACTCTCCCCTCGGGGAGGGAGGGATTCCAGGTCTACACCGACGCATCATATCAGGGGATGGGAGCAGTACTGATGCAGAACGGACACGTCATAGCTTATGCTTCCCGCCAGCTGAAGACCCATGAGAAGAACTACCCAGTGCACGACCTGGAGATGGGGGCAGTTGTATTCGCACTAAAAATATGGCGGCACTACCTTTATGGAGTCCACTGTGACATATACTCCGATCATAAGAACCTTAAGTACGTGGACACGCAGAAGGAACTAAACATCAGGCAGAGGCGGTGGGTGGAGTTCCTTTCTGACTATCAGTATGAGATGCATTACCACCCGGGGAAGGCGAACGTGGTAGCGGATGCACTGAGTAGGAGAGCTGCCACAGCAGGAGCAGAGCCTCAGTTGATGTCTATGGAGCTGCTGCAGAGACTAGAGGACATGCACATTACTCTGGTGTCGTCTGATGATCCTGAGCTCTATGAGGAGTACTTGGCCGCGATAGGCGTTACCGATGACATCAGAGACCGGGTCAGAGAGGGACAGAGGCAGGATGCCAAGTTGGAACCCATCTTCCAAGCTCTGAAGGCGGGCACTGCAGGAGATTACACACTGAGGGACGATCTGGTGTGCTTCAGAGGACGGGTGTATATACCGGAGGGAGGCCAGATCCGGGAGGATATTATGATGGAGGCGCACTGCAGCCGGTATTCTGTACACCCGGGGATCACAAAGATGACGGCTGATTTGAAGAGGACGATGTACTGGCCGGGCATGAAGAAGGATGTCTCACACTTCGTGACCCATTGTGAGGCATGTCAGCTAGTGAAGGCGGAGTGCAGGAACCCCGCAGGATTATTGCAGCCACTCCCGGTGCCGGAGTGGAAGTTTGATGACATAGCCATGGACTTCATACATGGGCTTCCCCGGTCTCGGACAGGGAATGACTCGATCTGGGTAATCGTCGATCGGTTGACCAAGGTGGCTCGATTTATACCGATCAGGAAGGATGATTCAGTAGGAGTACTGGTGCGGAAGTTTGTGGAGCAGTTCATTCGTTATCATGGAGTGCCCAGGACGATAGTGTCGGATCGGGATGACAGGTTCACCTCCAGGGAGTGGAGGTCCGTGCAAGCTTACTTAGGCACGCGATTGACTTTCAGCACTGCATTCCACCCCCAGACAGACGGGCAGACAGAACGCACCAACCGGACGCTGGAGGACCTTTTGAGGCTATGCATCTTAGATCGCGGGGAACCGTGGGAGAAACTCTTACCCCTTGTCGAGTTCTCCTATAACAACAGCCACCAGTCCAGCATCAGGATGGCGCCTTACGAAGCCTTGTACGGGAGGAGATGCCGGACCCCGCTCTCATGGGTGCAGAACGAAGATCCGAAGATATTGGGGTCAGAGTTCGTTGAAGACACCGAGGCACAAGTGAGGCTGATCAGAGACAGGATGCTCGAGGCGCAGAGTAGACAGGCCAAGTACTATGACGCCCGACATCGGCAGGTGGAGTTCCAGGTGGGGGACCGGGTGTTTCTGAAAATCCGGCCCATGCATGGAGTTTCACGGGTGCGTGGTCGGAGGAAGAAGCTCAGCCCTAGGTACATGGGCCCTTACAGGATCCTGGAGCGGATCGGACCCCTAGCCTACCGGCTGGAGTTACCACCAGAGCTAGAAGCGCTGCACGACGTCTTCCACATTTCTTCTTTGAGGAGGGCTCTACTACGCCCGGAGCAGCAGATTCTGACCACCGAAGGGCCGGTAGCTTCAGACCGGTCTGTTCATTTGGAGCCTGTGAGGATCGACGACCGAGGAGTGCGGGTCTTACGACGCAAGAGGGTCCCTCTAGTCAAGGTCCTGTGGAGGAACCACGGCCAGGAGGAGCATACCTGGGAGCCACAGGACCTGATGCGACAAAGATACCCCGAGCTATTCAGTCAGGTATACCTCTCAGACCCCTCAAGATGTTAATTTATTTTTCTGCTTTAAGTATACTAAGGGCTGCTCTAGGTAGATAGGGGCTTATCTTTGTTTATTGGGGGCTTAACTTTGTTTATTGGGATTTTGGTTCACCGTTTGGGCGAAAGGGGTCTTAGATCTAAGTTTTCCCTTAAATCAAATTTAACAAACAAGACGTCATAATGAGATGTTACAAGACTCTTTCCTTCGGTAATAAGACCCGTAGGTCCAACCTTGATTTCGGGGACGAAATCTTTGTTTTGTTTATTGGGATTTGTAACATCCCATTTCCAACTAGACCCCTAAGAGTGGTTTTGGCCATGACTAGGTCATGACAAAACCCTAGGAAGCCAGAAATGGGCCAAGAGATAGGAGGCCAAGGTGAGGATCACCATGGTCTGCAAATAGTAGAATTCTGAACAATAGTTTAGGATGACCATGGGGCTTCACCATGGCCCAAAGACCCTACCACAACACTCCCAAACATTTTGGGAGACCCATTAGAGTCATAAGGACCCATTGGGGTCAATGAAAGGGACTCAGTTGACCAAAGTCAACTCTAACCCTAAATGGGTCAAACTAGCCTACTTAGGGTCAATTGACCTTCCCCTAGACAAGTGGACCCCACCTATGCCCTCCTAACCCTAAAGTGAGGTCAATGGGTCACTAAGGACACATTGGGGTCAGCCCTAGAGGCCAAGTTGACCCAAGTCAACTCGAGCTCCTAATCTGGTCAAAGTGACCTTACCAAGGGTCAAGTGACCTCCAAGGTGCCAAGTCAACCCCACCCAACCCTACATAGACCTTAGGGGAGGCCAATGGGTCACCAAGGACCCATTGGGGTCGACCAAAATGGCCAAATTGACCAAAGTCAAGTCAACCCTAAAATAGGTCAAACTAGCCTAAATGACCTAACCAAGCCCAAGCCACTTGGGCTAAGCCCAACTTGAGTGGCCCATTAACTTTAGGAGGCTGATATTTATGAGGGATGCCACCTAAATTTCGTAGGGGTGACTAGGAGAGAGAAAATGAGAGTTTTCTCCTTAATGGAGGAGAGAGAAAAAGGAAAAAAGAGAGAGGAGTTATGGAGGGAGGCCATGGGCCACTCCATTCATCTCTCCATTGTCCCCATTCATCTCCCTTGCCTCTTGGGATGATAATGCTATCAATTCCAGCCAGCCAACACTAATGGGGGGAGCCCAACCACCATGGCCAACCAACCCTTCACCTCCCCTCCCATGAAAAAAATATAAATCCCCCTATGCAGCCCCCCATTTGAATTTCTGATCTTCCCATCACCTTCAGAACGTCCTTGGCAGTCAAAATAACATATTGGATCAAAGGTTTTGGTGGAGGATCGAGGATTCGGGCAAGCTCGCCGGAGAGGAAAAACGCCATGGCCGACCACCGCCGCCGCCGTCATCGAACCACAAATAAGGTCCTCCTCTACTCCTCTCTTCGTGGGCTAGATCCTTAGATCGTTTAGGAGAGAAATCGGGCTCAATTGAGCCCGATTGGGAGAGCAAATTTCAGCTTTTTCCATGGATTTTCTACCTATCGGGTTCGCCGGAAACCGCCCCTCCGGCGGTCGTGCCGCCCCCTGACGGTAGCCCTCACCTCAACGGAGGTGGTGGTGGTGGTGGCTGGCCAGGGAGGTGGCCAAATGGCCGGCGGTGGCTCATGCAAAGCTACAGGTGTTAGGCATTTTTTTAGGGTGCTGGTTCGTTCTTTTTGAGAAGATGAACAGTACTTTGCCTATTTAATTATTATAATTATATGTATAATATTGTTATTTATTACCCCTTTAACTTGCACATTTTGATGTCATTAAACGAGGCACTTAGAAGCTGTTTTAGGAAAAATGGCCAGTCACAAAAGTTGTAGCCCCTCGAGTCTAGATTATTTTAAAATTGATTTCAACCCATTTGGGTAAGTAGTTAGACCACAGCACCCATTTTGGTGGGCCCTATACCTAGGGCTAACCTGAGATTCAAATGGATGCCCACCCTTCATCCCATGTCCAAATGACCTGAGATTTTGGCAGGGAGTCTATCCTAGCTATAACTATGGCCTGTCCAAAAATGGGAATTTTTGGAGAAAATATTTCTATAGTTTTTGTAAATATTTAATAATTATTAGATAAATTAAATAGGTGCCCTAAACACCTCCAAACCCTCCCAAATTTTGGTGAGTGGTCCCTGGGTTCAAATTAGGTATCTGTATAAAAGTTCATTTAGATTGGATGAGTTTTGAATAGGTTTTGACCCAACCCTATTTATACCCTATGAAGGGCATTTTGGTCAAAAGTTGCACTTTTGGTTTTGAGTGACCAAATCACCTCAACAGAGGCTGAAATTTTGGCCACAGGTATAATTTGACTTTTTACACTCACTTATGGAGTTTGGAGTGGATTGGACTAGGGTAGCCCTAGAATGTTAGGGTAGGCCCTTTAGGGTAATTTTCTAGGGTTTGAAGAAATTGGGGTCAAAAGACCTTGGATGGGCTTGAAACTTAGGAATGATGACCATAGGGTCACTATGGTCCTATGGTTAAAATTGTAGGGCATTTGGCAGATTAAAGACCCCTTAAATCCATAACCCTAGTTTAGGGCACTAGCTTTGAAACCATAAGAACTAATACCAAAACTATCTGAAAAGGGCTGAGATTTTGAATGGGTAGTTGCTTAGGGCATACATGTCTCTGGAAATTTTATAATAAATTTTGGATGAATATTTTTGGTACTTTATTCACAGAGTTATATTTTATAATTTCCACTTAAGAGTTTTTGCAGAGCACTATACTTGCTTAAACTTGATAAAACTTATCCAAGGGGCTTATAATCATGTTACCCATCTCTGTAAATTTTTATGGAATTTTTGAAGAATGATATTTAGTTGTTGCTTCTTTAATTATTTAATTCCATGGAACCTTGGAAAATTTAATAATGACTTTTAGATTGTCTGAAAAATTCTAATTTCTTCTTCATGATGTTTTTAGTTCCCTATGAAGCCCTAGTAATTTTTACATAATTATTGGAGACATATATGTGGCACTTCCTTCATTATTTTTGATTTTTGGAATTATTTTAATAAATCCTTTAGAGGTCAAGAATTATCTGGAAAATTATGAAAATTAGCATCCAATGATATTTCTCTGTTATGTAGTGAATACAAATTTTAGGAGGCCATTACCTGAGAAATTCTTATGGTTCATGTTCAAATTGACTATGGCCTAGTTTTTGAGGAAAATTCAATAAATAGTAGATTAATTGGGAAAAATATGATTTTCTTAATTTAGTCTATACTTATCATAATAGACCTCTGATAATTATCATAAGGGTACTGGATGAGTATTTCATGTACTTCCCCTTTTACGGGTCACGTAGCTTAAGTGGTCTGCATATAGCAAAACTGCAGGATTTCATTTGGATTGAATTAGGGCACGTATGATGGGTCTTGATGGTTTGCTGTAAGGACAAGTGGAAAGGGCTGCATCTTTGGAAGATGAGTGAGTAGGGTGTGGATTTGTCTAGGGTTTAAAGGCGTTCGGGCCCGACGAAAGATCGTCCTACCCAAGGAGAGTTGGAGTCAAATCACCCTAGGATTAGCGTATCGAAACATGAGAAAATAATGGGTAAGGGGATCAACCAATAATAAAATAAGTACCTTGCGAAAGGGAACGCTGGGCGTAATCCCAACACAGTTCCTAGTGCCCCTTGAGAGCCCTTCACAGGGAATACCGGGGGCAGTCCTGGGTTAACGTAAACTGTTTAACAAGCTGAAAAGAGTAACTTAGTAATTAGGGTTGCACATTTCACAGGCACTGTTAGCACCAAAAGTCAGCTGGGAGCTTCGGCTCGGATGGTTAAAAGACGGACTCTTGGTCCGGGGAGCTTCGGCTCGGGTTTTGTTTACGCTAAATCTGCATGTGCATAAAAGGAAAATAAATTAAGGTGGTGGGTTTTCGGTATTGGAGGGTCGATGCACCGACGCCAATACGTTGACTCGGCAAGTGTGGTTAGCACTTCGCCAACAGAAGTCCGGTGCGCCAGCCGGCAAGAGTACGCAGGAGTCCGCTTCGTGCACCAAGCGTTGAGGCGTACGATAGGTCTGACCGGTAGTGCCTTACTGGTTTAGAGGTGGGCGAGGCCCAACCCACCGCTTCCGTCTGCCACTACGGAGGTATCCTGGGAGGTTACGGCTCCAGAAAGGGGAACTAAAGGTCTGTGTGCACAGAGTCGGGTGTGTGCGTTGCACTTGCATGTCCATCATACCCACTTGCATGTCATAGCATAATCGATTCATTTAACCCCTGACACCTGATGTATAAGTGGAATGGGACGCTTATACATTAGGACCTGCAAAACGACCCCTTAGTCTATAAGCTTGTGTGGGCAAGTTTATAAATTAAGGTTAATTTTGATATATTTAGTTACTGCTGTTTGACCACCGTCACCCCAACGTATAAATCGGTATGGGACTTTTTATACGATGGGAGCCTTGCAAAAGACCCCTTGGCTTATGTGTTTTTCCACATAAGTGAAGGTTACATTTCAGCTTACATTTTATTGTCTTTATATGCTATAGAACTTGCTAGAATAGGACCGCTGTCATCTGCTTTGATATTCTCCACCTTCAAGTCCTCCCCTTTCTTCCTCTCCGCTCGGTGCCTAGGAGCCGTGGGGGAAGGGGTGGGGGATGATAGGACTTAGTCTTTTAGACTAACGGTTTTCGAACCACATCATTTAGGGGATCGTGGAGACCAGCATGGAGGAGCAGCCCCAGAGACCGGTGCGCTTGGAGGTGGGGCAGTCTAGCTCCGGAGTTCATACAGCCGGGACTGTGAGTCTCGACCCTGAGTAGTTTTTCAGCTTTTGCTTCCGCATGAGTGACTTTGTAGTGAGGATATGTTGTACCGGGCATAAGCCCGTATTTTTGCTACTCTGATGTTATCTTCTGTGGGCACTCCCTTCGTGGAGTTATATTTATATATGTCATGTGATTCTCTGTGGACAGACAGTTTTCATTTTACTTCATTATGCTACTTTTATGTGATCGAATTGGCCGGCAGAATCGGCGCTTTGTGGTGATGACCCTTCAGGACGTGAAGGAGTCACCGCAAAACGGCGGATCTGGGCCTAAGACCCCGGAGTCGAAAAAGAAAAAAAAGGGGGTCTTACAATGTCCCAGGCCGTGTGCCTCGATCCAGGCACGATTGTCGAATATAGAGACTCACATGGGCTACGACACGCCCGTGTCTCACTCGACACGCACGTTTAGGATCCTCGACACGCCCGTGACTAGGGGGCGTGTCACATATAACCGCCATGACAACGGACACGACCCAACTGAACACGGGAAGGGACACGGGTATGAACACGCCCGTGTCACTCGATAATCGTCGAGCAAAAATCGTCGATCATCGAACGCAGAGGGTCACTCGACAATCGTCGAGTGCCTTTCATCGATCGTCGAACGCAGGGGTACACGCCCTCCCGACACGCCCGTGTCGCCTGGCGTGTTCCTCCCGAACACAATTTGTCGAACTCAGTCGATTTTCGGGAACACGGGTACAGACACGGTTATGCACACGCCCGTGTCAAATGACACGCCCGTGTCATTCAGCCGTGTTTCTAGCCGTGTCCTTCTCGGGATGAAAACGGCCAAAACACTAGCCAGACACGGCTGTGGACACGCCCGTGTACCCCTTTACCGGCACCAAAAATCCCTTTATACGCGACCAACTCAAATACAATTTTCGGGGCGTTACAAATCTCCCACACTTAAGGAATTTCGTCCCGAAATTATGTAAAGGTACACAAAACTACAAGTTACCTGAATGGAACAACTCGGGGTACTCTTCCAACATAGTTTGCTCTCGCTCCCAAGAAAGCTCCTCACGTCCGCAATTATTCCAATGGACTTTAACCATACGGATATCCTTGTTGCAGAGTCGCTTGACTTCAACGTCTTCTATATGTATAGGCTTGCCCTTTGTCGTCAACTCGTGATCAACTGGCACTTGATCAACCGCAACTATGTGTGAAGGCTCTTGCATCGCCTTACGCAACACTGATACGTGGAACACATCGTGTAGCCCACTCAATTCCACCGGCAGCTTCAATCTATACGCTGCTTCGCCAACACGCTCCAGGATTTCAAATGGTCCAAGGTATCTCGGACTCAACTTCTTCAAGTGTCAAACCCGCGAGACACCCTTGAACGGCTTAATTTTTAATTATACCCAGTTGCCAACATTGAACTCCACATTACTATGTTTGGTGTTGAAGCCAAATATGACCTCAACTGAAGTTCGAAGAAAAAGGGGTGCAGCCAAAACCTACTCCTCTCAAGTCTCACCCCTTGACTGGATTCTAAGGACCTAAGACTGACCCTCAAGCCTCAGCAGGGAGGTCCCACCTCACACCCGGAAGATCTCTGAGAGCTTCCCCTCCAAAGCCAAAGCTGGGCTAGGAGCTCCTCAGAAAGCACTAGAATTCCGGAGACAATGATAGCTTGCTTTCTAAGGAGCCCTTACGGGTCTATTTATAGCATTTTGATGTCCTGAATTTACTGAAAAGCCCCTGGTTGGTCTGCCAATAGCCAAAACCCGCTGTTTTTCTGAGGGTACTGAAGTAATTTCTCCTGAGGGCAATTAAGACATTCTTCCAAAGACCCTGGACCCCATTCGGCGAGAGCTGATGCCGAGACCTTTCGGCCCAGGGCGTGGCGCGAACGTTCTCGCCCACAAGCGAGAACTCTCGGGATTGAGGCTTGGTTTGGGCGAGAACGCTTCCGCGCAGCCCGCGCTTGGCGCTCCCGGCCCACGGTTTCTCTCTTATAGCATCCGGCGAGAGCGTTTCCGCCTTCTGTTGGCGAGATCCTCCTTAGGGCGGGACCACTTTGGCTAACCCTCTTGTGACCATTGTGCCCCTTTGTCTGGCTCAGCGAATATGGGGTTGTACACAATCCCCGCTCTTTTTGAGCTAGCGCCGCGCTCGAAAAGACATGTTCAACCCAAAATATTCGCTGAGCACGTGTCAACGTCAGGGAATCTTTCGGTGGGCCGTACGGCGCCTATAAATATGAGTGCCGATAGACGGTCATAACACTTTCCTCGAGCCGTCATTCTCCTTCTGAGCTCTCGCCCTCTCTCGCTATGCCTTCCAAGCATGCCGATAAACCTCTTCCGCAGGATCTGCAGGACCGCATCAACGCGGCGCAGGCGCGAGCTAGGGCTAACAGTGCCCTTGTCGCCCCATGGCTAGCGAGACAGTCGTCAGTTGCTGAGCCTTCTCTGCCTAAGAAGAAGAAGAAGAAGAAGGCGAAGGTGGTTCAGCGGGACCTATCTCGCGAGAACAGGAGCCCGCCCACCCCGACCCCTAGTTGCGCGGACGGCATCTCGCCGCGGAAGGTAAGCTTGATATACCACTTAACAACCAGTTGCTTGATTGTTGAACTTAATACCTCCCACAGGAGACGGTTCCTGACGCTGCCGCGTCCCCGCGAGAACGTTCGGATCCACCCTCCAGCCATCACGATGATCATCCACAGGTTCCCGAGGCGCCTCCTCCGCCTGACCCGAACACCGCTGGTAAAGGTTCCCTTCTTGGCTTCGCCTGATATTTCCAAACGCTGACCTGATTTCTCGCAGCGTTGGTTTCTGCACCTTCGGATCTCGCCACCCAGGACGGTGGGGCGAGAACTGCGAATCAGCCTGCTCATGCGGTTGACTCCTCCCTATCGGCGAGAGGAAAAAGTGCCGAGATCCCTGTGCCACCGCTAGACGTTAGTCCTCCAGCGGCTGAGGAGACCCGCTCCCCCGCTCTCGATCAGGCCGGGATCACCATCCGCAAAATCTACCCCCCCCGGCAAAGAAAAGCCAATCCACCTCCTCTTTGGAGCTGAGGGGGGGGGGGGGGGGCTGGGCCTTCTTGCCTGCCGTCGATGAGGGGGCCTCGTCACTCCGAAGGTATACGGCAATTTTATCGCTGCTATTCTTCAGCTTCCGCTAAAATGGGGCTTCTTTTGACAGGGGACATGGACTCGCGGCCTGGCACTGAGGTAGAGGAAGAAGAAGAAGAAGAAGAAAGAGAGGGAGAAGACGGCGAGAGCTCTCCCTTCCCTTCATCTGACGAGATGGAGGAGATCCTGACCGGTGCCGGGAGCGCGAAAAGACGAGGGAAGAAGGTTGCCGCCATTCTGTCGAAACTCATCCGGCGAGAACGGGTCCGCGACCTTGCGGCCCGAGAGTTTCGCCAGTCAGTGGAGAAAAGGCTGGAGTCCCTGGAGCGAGACTTCCTTCTAGGCGAGATGGACCGGCCCGGGGGAGCTACCGCCGGGTCCTCACCTGAGAGATGCATCGAGAGGATCCGGGATCTGTCTTGCCGGGTTGACCTGGGATGCAGCGTTCTGTCATCCTACTTCAACCCGCAGGCGCCTCCCCGGACCAAGCTGCGGGACCGAGGCAAGTGGCGCTGGGAGCAAGGGAAATGGCGCTGGGAGCCGTACTGAAGCGCGAGACCTCCCCTCCTCTTCCCCTGGCCTTCCCTTCTCTAATGTACCCTTACTTTTTCGCTTGGAGTTGTAACTAATGTTCCCGCACTTTATTCGCTTATTATATTATTATTTTATCGCGTTCCCGCTCAGCGAGAGCAATGGCTGTCTTTAATATTTTTGTATGCGTATGAGTTACCTTCCCAGGCCTTCGGGGTGGCGAGAGCCACCTTGCTTCCGCCTATCTTACCGACCATATGACCTTTCGCAACGTTTGCGCCAGCTGCTTAGTTAATCAGTCGCTGTCAGATTCGGGCGGGAAAAACGAAGCGCCGCTGACCTTAGGACGCGCCGGCTGTACCCCCGCCGCCTTTTTGAAAACAGCCATCATTACCACGATTTTCTATAAATAGGAGGCTCACCTACCACATTCATTTCTCTGATTCCAGTCTCTCTCCTCTTTGCTGTTGTTCTCGCGGTCTTCGCAAAGCTCTCGCCCTTTTCTGTCTTCCACTTCCGTTCTCGCCCCGTTCTCGCTCTCGCCTTCTCTCCGTAGATCCCGCCTTTAAACCCTATTGCGATGCTGGGTGGTGGTGAAGGACGATCCAACTGCGCGGAAGCCTTCCAAAAGCATCTCTTCCCTTCCTGTACTCTCACTCTGGAGGAGTTCAATCTGACCAAGACCCAGCACGTTCCCGCCGGCTTCGTCGCGCGGCCCCCGGGCAGTCATGACAAAGTCAACACTGCAGGGGAGGGGGAGCTCGCCATCCCTATTGAACACTTCGAGGTGGGCTTCCGCCTTCCGCTTGTGGCCTGAGATGCGACAGGCTCTTCGGTACTACGGGGTGGTTCCCGCGCAGCCGAACCCCAATTCCGTTGCCACTCTCGTGGCATTCATATGCTACACGCGTTCCGAGAGGATTGAGTTCAGCTTGCCGATCTTCCACAAGCTGTTTACCTTCCGCGCGAAAGGAGGCGTGGTGTTCTTCTCCGGGCAACTACTGAAGACGATCGGTCTCGCCAACAAGCATCATCATTGGGGCGAGAAGTTTATCTACGTCTCCGGCGACTTCGGGAACGTTCCTCTAGCCCCCATCCAATACGAGGATGCCGCCTACAAGCCTCCGTCCTTGGGCTCCCGCGAGAGTGCCCTCCTTGAGTTCTTCGGAACCAAGGACTTCGACGTCCTCCACCTCCGGCGAGACGTCGATTCTCTTTCCCCTGTACTTCCGGGAGAAGGTAGGGTCTCGCCTTCATTTATCCTTTTCTTGCTTTTTCCAAGGTTAGAACTTATCGCTATTGCTTTCACAGGAGAGCGCGAGATCCCTCTCCGCCAGCCTTTCGACGAGGCTCGCGCCGGAGGGAGTCAGCCTCCGAAGGACCCGCTGGCTCTTGTGAAAGCCGCCGCACAAGCCTGCTGAAAAGAGCCGGGCCTCCCCCTTCAAGCGGTGTTGTGAAGCGAAAGCCGGGTGCTTCCGCTCCCCAGGCAATCAAGAGGCCCAAGACCACAGATACCGAGAAGGGCAAGGCTGTTGTTGTGCCTCCCGCCCAACCTCTCCCCGTCGGCCGCTCCTTCGAGGAAGTCCTGGATGCTGTGAGCAGGATTGCGGCCACCAGGGGCGGCCCCGGGACTCCTGCCGAGAACCCTCGGACCCTTGGCGCCACCGAGAGCGAGGGTGCCGCCGCCGGGACCTCCGACCAACCCCTGTCTGACGAGGTGCCGCGGGGTCATCGTAACTTTGGTCTCGGCGTGAGGTGCCTGGACGCGGAGAAGAAGCCACTGCTGCAATGG
The DNA here is from genome assembly GCA_039583875.1 of Platanthera guangdongensis. Lineage (NCBI taxonomy): Eukaryota > Viridiplantae > Streptophyta > Magnoliopsida > Asparagales > Orchidaceae > Platanthera > Platanthera guangdongensis. Next base: position 39,143,035 of record CM077167.1, on the reverse strand, counting down.
GACCCTGACGCCAACCAGGTCACGGTCTCGTCCCTCTTGCCGAGCTGGGCGGAGCGAGACGAGGTCACCGGCGAAGCTTTCGCCTTAGGCTATGGTCTCTACAGCCGGGAGGACGCTAGCGTCTACGACAGGATGTCGACCCGGCTGTTGGCGTACGACTCCACTCGCGCTTTAATGCGTGGGCTGGAGCTTGCGCATATGTGCGCCCGGCGGAGCATTACGATAGACCGCAACTTCCAAGACATGTTCAAGGCCAGGGACGATGCGGTGGCCCAGGCGGCCTCTCTGGCCAAGGAGCTGGCCGAGACCCAGCAACTATTATCCTCGCGCCAAGCGGAAGGGGTAAGCGAGACCTTTCATAATCCCTTGTTCTCGCAACCCTAACTCTTCTCATATGCTAACCCCCCGTTGTTCAGGACTCCGCTCAAGCCGCACTTCGCGAGGAGTTGTCTCAGGCCCGATATGACAACGTTCTCCTGCGAGAGCAGATCGCGCGCCTCGAGGCGAGTGCAGCCCCTCCGCTGGACGAGAGATTGAAGAGCCAGTATTACTCGGCTTATGACATCGACAAGCTCCTTCAGGGGAATGCGCAAGCCACCGTAAAGTTGACGCTGGAGACGCTGCGCGACATCAACTGTTGGGACGGAAGGGGCAAAGACATTACCGCTCCACAACTTGTCCCATGGCTCTTCGAGCCCATCCCAAAGCCCCCTGGCGCCCCCACTACCCCTCCCTCGGATGTCCCAAAGTCCCCCGCAGCGGATGGCGAGACCTCCGGGGGGAGCTCCGGCGGAAGCTCCAGCGGAAGCTCCAGCGAGACTTCAGAAGGATACAGCTTGTCCCCTTGAGGGTCCCCTTCTTGCCTTTGTTCTTCATTTCTATGTAAAGCGCGAGACGCTATCATTTTGTACCCGTATATAGTATTTGTTAATGCAAATGTTTTTTCTTGCGAACATTTTTTTGTTATCTGCGAATGTGTTTGATGTGATTGTCGTAGTTGGATGTTTTCGGCGTAGGCTTCCGCCAAGGCCATTGGCCTTAGGAAATTCGTAGCGATGAATCAGCAAGAACCCGCGGTAACCGGCCAACCGGAAGGGTGACTCTCGAATCCTTAGGACGGGACCGTCCCCTCTAGACTGCGCGAGTCCCTATTAGCCCATCGTATAACGATCTCGCCTATTTGTTCAAGAAATCTGAGAGGAACCTTTTTGGCGAAAGCCTCCCCACCTTGGGATCCCCTTTGATGAGGATTCTCCTGCCGCGATCTATCTCTGCCGAGACCTGTTCCTGCTGAGATATGTCTCTGCCGAGACCTGTTCCTGCCGAGATGTATATCTGCCGAGACCTGTTCCTGCCGAGATGTATCTCTGTCGAAATCTATCTCTTCATTTTCACTTTTCATTTGGCATTCCCAACGTGCTTCCTGCCTTACATTATCCAAGCCAACCAGACCAAACCTATCCCCCACAGGCGAGATTTCGGACCTGCCAGCTAGATGAGAGCCTGCGCAGCGGGTCTACCTGGGGCCGAGCCGGGCTCGGGGTGCCGATGAAGATCTCAAACCAACGAAACCTATCCCCCACAGGCGAGCCTACGGACCTGCCAGCTAGATGAGAGCCTGAGCAGCGGGTCTACCTGGGGCCGAGCCGAGCTCGGGGTGCCGATGAAGATCTCAAACCAACGAAACCTATCCCCCACAGGCGAGCCTTCGGACCTGCCAGCTAGATGAGAGCCTGAGCAGCGGGTCTACCTGGGGCCGAGCCGAGCTCGGGGTGCCGATGAAGATCTCAAACCAACCAAACCTATCCCCCACAGGCGAGCCTTCGGACCTGCCAGCTAGATGAGAGCCTGCGCAGCGGGTCTACCTGGGGCCGAGCCGAGCTCGGGGTGCCGATGAAGATCTCAAACCAACCAAACCTATCCCCCACAGGCGAGCCTTCGGACCTGCCAGCTAGATGAGAGCCTGCGCAGCGGGTCTACCTGGGGCCGAGCCGAGCTCGGGGTGCCGATGAAGATCTCAAACCTACGAAACCTATCCCCCACAGGCGAGCCTACGGACCTGCCAGCTAGATGAGAGCCTGAGCAGCGGGTCTACCTGGGGCCGAGCCGAGCTCGGGGTGCCGATGAAGATCTCAAACCAACGAAACCTATCCCCCACAGGCGAGCCTACGGACCTGCCAGCTAGATGAGAGCCTGAACAGCGGGTCTACCTGGGGCCGAGCCGAGCTCGGGGTGCCGATGAAGATCTCAAACCAACGAAACCTATCCCCCACAGGCGAGCCTTCAGACCTGCCAGCTAGATGAGAGCCTGAGCAGCGGGTCTACCTGGGGCCGAGCCGAGCTCGGGGTGCCGATGAAGATCTCAAACCAACCAAACCTATCCCCCACAGGCGAGCCTTCGGACCTGCCAGCTAGATGAGAGCCTGCGCAGCGGGTCTACCTGGGGCCGAGCCGAGCTCGGGGTGCCGATGAAGATCTCAAACCAACCAAACCTATCCCCCACAGGCGAGCCTTCGGACCTGCCAGCTAGATGAGAGCCTGCGCAGCGGGTCTACCTGGGGCCGAGCCGAGCTCGGGGTGCCGATGAAGATCTCAAACCTACGAAACCTATCCCCCACAGGCGAGCCTACGGACCTGCCAGCTAGATGAGAGCCTGAGCAGCGGGTCTACCTGGGGCCGAGCTGAGCTCGGGGTGCCGATGAAGATCTCAAACCAACCAAACCTATCCCCCACATGCGAGCCTTCGGACCTGCCAGCTAGATGAGAGCCTGCGCAGCGGGTCTACCTGGGGCCGAGCCGAGCTCGAGGTGCCGATGAAGATCTCAAACCTATGAAACCTATCCCCCATAGGCGAGCCTACGGACCTGCCAGCTAGATGAGAGCCTGAGCAGCGGGTCTACCTGGGGCCGAGCCGAGCTCGAGGTGCCGATGAAGATCTCAAACCAACGAAACCTATCCCCCACAGGCGAGCCTACGGACCTGCCAGCTAGATGAGAGCCTGAGCAGCGGGTCTACCTGGGGCCGAGCCGAGCTCGAGGTGCCGATGAAGATCTCAAACCAACCAAACCTATCCCCCACAGGCGAGCCTTCGGACCTGCCAGCTAGATGAGAGCCTGAGCAGCGGGTCTACCTGGGGCCGAGCCGAGCTCGGGGTGTCACAAAATATTCAACTATGTTATGTCATGAAAAATTCGACACTAGTTAAAGGAGAATCAATCGGTATAACATAATAAGTTTAATTTTGAGATACATGATTACATTCCCCCCCCCTTCCGGGGTAGAAGCGCTTTAGATCATCACCACTCCAAGTGTGGCTTAGGGCTCTTCCCTCCACGTCCTGGAGATAGTATCCCCCTGTTCCAAGGACTTCCTTTACAATGTATGGACCTTCCCAGTTCGGATGGAGTTTACCCACGGGAGTCGATCTTCCCGCCGCGTCGACCTTTCTCAACACCAGATCCCCTTCAACGAACTGTTTGACCCTGACATGCTTATCAAAATGCTTGGCCATCCGTCGCTTGATTTCTTCTTGCCTGATAGCCGCCACGTCTCGCAGTTCCTCTACCATGTCTAACGAGAGGCGCTGCCCCTCTTCATTCTCCACCCTCCAAGTCTCGTCACCTTCGCCCGCGGCTGTAACTCGCGGGGACCGGACCTCAAACTCCACCGGTAGGACGGCTTCACACCCATGAGAGAGCTTGAAGGGGGTCTCACCGGTGGCCGTGTTCGGAGTCGTTCGTAGTGCCCACAGGACCGATGGGAGCTGTTCCACCCAATTTCCCTTCAAGTTTTCCACCTTCTTCTTTAGTAGATTTACAATGATTTTGTTTGCTGCTTCCACTTGACCGTTACTCCGAGGGTGATGGACGGAGGCAAACCGAAGATCTATTCCCAGTTGAGCGCAGAAGCTGATGAACTCCTCGCTGGCAAACTGGGGGCCGTTATCGTCACTATTGCTTGGGGCAACCCATGTCTACAAATGATCTCCCCCCAGATGAAATTCCTTATAACCTGCGAGGTGACCTTGGCTAAAGCTTTAACCTCTAGCCACTTCGAGAAATAATCGATCATGACTAAAAGGAACCTCCTCTGTCCACTAGCCGGAGGAAAGGGCCCAACTAAGTCCATTCCCCAGATAGCAAATGGCCATGGTGCCGTGATACTCCGGAGTCTTTGAGCTGCCAAGAGTTGAAGGGGGGCGAAGAGCTGACATTTTTGACACCTCCTTGCAAACTCCATGGCATCCTTCCTTAGGGTGGGCCAGAAGTACCCCTGTCTGACCACCCTAGCCTCCAGTGTCCTTCCTCCAGAGTGACTGCCGCACTCGCCCGAATGCACCTCCCTTAAAATCTTCGGGATTTCTTCTTCGGTTGCACATCTGGCTAGAAGCCCTGACAACATTTTGCGATGCAGACCCCCCTCCATCATCAGGTAGTGAGCCGCCTTGCGCTTGAAGCCTCTCCCCACCTTGGTCCCCTCAGGCAGTTCACCGGTGGTTAGGAAGGCCACAAATGGATCTATCCACGAGGGTCGCTGATCCACAAGCATCAACTCTCCTTCCTCGATAGCTGGTCGGAACAGCTCCGTCAAGGTCCCTCCTACCCGAGGTCCGAACTTGGCCAGTCGATCGGCGGCTACACTTTCTTCCCTTGGAATATGTTGAATTGAGAAAGACCGGAATCCTCCGATGATCACCCTTACCTTGGAGAGGTATCTGATGAGGGTTGGCTCCCGAGTTTCAAACTCTCCCCGGATTTGCGATGTCACTACCTTTGAATCAGTGAAAACTTCTACCTCCTGAATCCCCAGCTCCTTTGCCAGGCGAAGGCCAGCAATAACGGCCTCATACTCCGCTTGATTGTTGGTCACTGGGAAATGTAAAATGACTGCTTGCTCTATGGTGACCCCCTAGGGACTTGTCAACACCACCACTGCCCCTAGGGAGTGCCTTCCTGAGGCCCCATCAACCGTCAACTTCCATGCTTCTCGCGGTTGTTGTTCTTCCCCCTCAACCTCAACAACGTAGTCTGCTAGAAAGTCCGCCACCGCCCGCGCCTTGATGGAGAGCCTTGGTACAAAGGAGATGTCGAACTCGCTTAGCTCAATGGACCACTTAGCCAGCCTCCCCGAGTGCTCCACTCCTTCGAAGATCTTGCGAAGAGGGTGGTCGGTCACCACCCTAATCGAATGCGCTTGAAAGTACGGCCGGAGCTTTCTGGCCGAGATGACCAAGGCATAAGCGAGCTTTTCCAGGATGGGGTAGCGAAGCTCTGCATTTCTCAATATCCGGCTGACGTAGTAGATGGGAAGCTGCTTCTTTCCTTCTTCTCTTACTAGGACGGAGCTTACCGCCTCCCCCCCTACTCCGAGGTACAAGGTCAAGTCCTCCCCATCCTTTGGGCTCTGGAGGAGGGGAGCCTGAGAGAGTTGTCTTTTCAGCCCTTGGAAAGCCTCTTCGCACTCGGCCGTCCATTCGAACCTTTGATTCCCCCGCAGCACTTTAAAGAATGAAGAACACTTGTCTCCTGCCCGGGAGAGGAACCTGCTTAGCCCAGCCAGCTTGCCTGTCAAGCGCTGGACCTCCTTGACGTCGCGAGGTGACTCCAAATCCAGGATGGCCTTGACTTTGTCCGGGTTGGGCTCCACTCCTTCCGGAGTCAGGAGATGACCGAGGAACTTCCCGCGGCTTGCCCCGAAGACACACTTTAAGGGATTCAGTCTCATTTTAAATCTTCTCAGGGTGGCGAATGTTTCCTCGAGGTCTTGCAGGTGCGAAACTATGCATTTGCTTTTGATCATTAGGTCGTCGACGTAGACCTCCAAGTTCCTCCCCCTCTGATCCCGGAAGACCCGATCCATCATGCGCTGATAGGTAGCCCCTGCGTTCTTTAACCCAAAGGGCATCATCTTGTAACTGAAGCATCCATCCCTCGTGATGAAGGAAACATCCTTGGTGTCAGGAGGGTGCATCCGGATCTGGTGATAACCTGAAAAAGCATCTAAAAAACTCATGACAGAAAAACCGACGGCTGAATCAACCAGCGCGTCGATCCGAGGCAGGGGATAGCAATCCTTGGGGCATGATTTATTCAACAAAGAAAAGTCAACACACATCCTCCATTTACCACATCCCTTCTTCACCATTACCACATTGGAGATCCAGCCTGGGTACTGGATCTCTGAGATAAAGCACGCCTCCAGGAGCTTCTTGACCTCCTCGCGAATGGGCTCCTCCAGCTTTGTGGCGATGGCCCTCATCTTCTGACGGATGGTGCGGGCGCGGGGGTCCAGGTTCAGGCGGTGGCAAGCTACATCGGCGTCGATGCCCGGCATGTCCACCGCGCTCCAAGCGAAGACGTCAACGTTGCTTTGAATGCAGGCTCGCACCTGCTCCCGGGCCTCGAGACTCAGCCCCCCGCTGACCCGCACCCTTTGCACCTCTCCTGCTTTGGTGAAGACCTCCATCTCCACCACTTCTTCAGCCGGTTCCAGCCGCGGCTGCTCCCAACCGGTTCTTGCCTCTTCCTCCAGCTCCATCTCTCCTTTTTCCTCCTCAATCTCCATCGCTTCTACCCCCTTCTGCTGCTGTTGTTCGGCCCCTATGCCTCCCGGGACTTCTCCCTCGACTTCTATCGCCGCCTGCTCTTCCACTTCCATTGCCCCTTCCGGGCTTTCCTGCCCATCGCTTCTCCGTATCACCTGCACATCCTCTCGCACCTTCTCTGTCTCTTCCTCCCCAGCTTCCTCTCCAGCTTCCTTCCTTACCTCCTCAAGGACCATCTCCTCTTCCTCCACAACCTCCTCCAGGGCCGCCATCTCAATTTCCAACTCTTCCGCCTCCGCCATCCACGAAATAGTGTTGACTGCTGTAACATAACATTGCCTTGCCACCTTCGGGTCTCCTCTGACCCTGACCTGCACCCCCCCATTGTTGAACTTGAGGCACTGATGGAACGAGGAGGGGACGCAGCGAAAGGCGCTGATGAGGGGACGTCCGAAGATGGCGTTATAGCTGCTCGGGGCGTCCACGATCACGAACCTGCAGTTCCGCGACACGCCCCCCAACCTTACGTGTAACCCTACTCCTCCTTCTACCTCCTTCCTCTCCCCGGAGAACCCGAACAGAGGTCCATCCGATGCCAAGACTCTCTTCCCTTCAACCCTCATCTCATCAAAAGCTTTCTTGAAGATGACGTTAACCGAGCTCCCGTTATCTACCAGTATCCTTGAAACGGTATAGTTCTCCACTGCCGTCTGGATCACCAGGGCATCACAGAATGGATCTTCATAGTCTGGCATGTCCGCTGATGAGAAAGTGATCTTCTCTTCTGGTGGAGGGACCTGGGAGGTTGAGGCTACCCCTCTCCGGTACATGGTTTGAAGGCTCCCCTTACGGGTTGCCTCAATCCCCACTCCTCCATGAATCACCCCGATTCCGCCCCGGGTCCCTACATCCACCCGGTCTTCACATCTGTCCTCCGCTTCTCCCTGCTGCACCTCCACTATCCTCATCGGTGGATCTTGCCTCCCTGCTCCCCTGGCAGCCCTCAACTCCAAGAACTCTGGGCAGGTGGCCGTTGCGTGCCCCTCCTCCTGGTGGAAGTCACAAAATAGCAACGCCTCCCCGCCCCTTCTCCCGTCTCCCCTTCCTCTTCTGCCTCCTCGAGCTCCCCTGGCTGCTCCTCTCCCTCTTCCTACTTCCATTGCCTCCTGCGGTGGTGGGGGACGATCCCTCGGCTCCTGCCTCCATGCCGGTCGATCGAACCTCCGGGGCTCCCGTAGGTTATCTCTCCCCCGATAGCCCTCTCCTGGACCTTGGGGGCGACCCTCCTGGGGCCTCCAACCCAACCGGTTGACTGGCTCCCGCGCCCCCCAACCCTGCTGCTGCCCAAACCTTCGGGGCTCCTCCCTTCTCCTATCTTCTCTCAGCTCCCTCTGCTCCCTTGATTCCTTCTGTCTTCCCGCTGCTGGTTCCTTCCCGTCCTCTTCTGCTAGCTTGGCCAACTTCCTGGCGAATGCTGGGTTTGCTCTCTCGAAGTCAATCTCCTTTGCCGCCCTCTCCATGAGCTCCTCAAAGGAGAGGGGGGGCATCCTCTTCAACTCCATGCTAAAAAATCCCGGTCTCAGCCCCAGGGTGAAGGCCAGCATCAGCGCGTACCCTGGGACCTCCTGGACCAAAAGGATCTCCTCTTGGAACCGGTCGACATAGTGACCCAACGTCTCATCCGGCCTCTGCCTCACCGCAAACAGACACTCCGCTTCCTTCTTCCGCTTCTTTGAGGTTGAGAACCTCAACAAAAAACTTCTCCGCAGATCTTCAAAACAGTAGATTGACCTTGCTGGCAACTGGTGGAACCAGTCCCTTGCCTTCTCCTTCAGCGTGATCGCGAAGAGGCGACACTTGAAGGCATCCGTCATCTGTCTTATGGACACAACGTCTTCAAACCACTGTACGTGCTGCACCGGGTCATCCTTCCCTGAGTAGTAGGACATGTCGGGCTCCCGGAACCCCTCCGGTACCGGAGCCGAGATGATGAGCTCGCTAAAAGGGCTCTCGCCCCCTGCCTGGCGAGAGGGCACGTCTCGCGGCCTCGGCTGGCTCGCCCGATCCGCGAGACCGTGCCCTGGGAAGAGTTCCCGCACCGCCGCCTCCTTCTCGCCTGGCTCCGTCAATGCCTCCTTGCCCGGGCGCTGGCTCTGGCCTGGGAATAGCTCCCGCGCCGCCATATCTCTCTCGCCAGCCTCGCCCGGGACCTCCTTTCCTGGGCGCTGCCCTGGAGCGTTCTCGCCTAAGAGCGGAACCTCTTCTATCGGGACCTGAGGGGTGGCCCACTCGCCTCTCGCCGAGAAGGCCAAGCTGATCGTCTGCAGAACCTCTCGCCTGAACTCATCCAGCATCCTCTTTGTTGCTTCCTCTCCCCGGGTGGGGGATCCTCCAGAACCTGACCCTTCACCTTCACCTCCAGTCATGGGACAAAGCTTAAGGCTTTCTTGAATCGGCTGCCTTCCACGCTCACCGCACCAGAACTGTTGAAGCCAAATATGACCTCAACTGAAGTTCGAAGAAAAAGGGGTGCAGCCAAAACCTACTCCTCTCAAGTCTCACCCCTTGACTGGATTCTAAGGACCTAAGACTGACCCTCAAGCCTCAGCAGGGAGGTCCCACCTCACACCCGGAAGATCTCTGAGAGCTTCCCCTCCAAAGCCAAAGCTGGGCTAGGAGCTCCTCAGAAAGCACTAGAATTCCGGAGACAATGATAGCTTGCTTTCTAAGGAGCCCTTATGGGTCTATTTATAGCATTTTGATGTCCTGAATTTACTGAAAAGCCCCTGGTTGGTCTGCCAATAGCCAAAACCCGCTGTTTTTCTGAGGGTACTGAAGTAATTTCTCCTGAGGGCAATTAAGACATTCTTCCAAAGACCCTGGACCCCATTCGGCGAGAGCTGATGCCGAGACCTTTCGGCCCAGGGCGTGGCGCGAACGTTCTCGCCCACAAGCGAGAACTCTCGGGATTGAGGCTTGGTTTGGGCGAGAACGCTTCCGCGCAGCCCGCGCTTGGCGCTCCCGGCCCACGGTTTCTCTCTTATAGCATCCGGCGAGAGCGTTTCCGCCTTCTGTTGGCGAGATCCTCCTTAGGGCGGGACCACTTTGGCTAACCCTCTTATGACCATTGTGCCCCTTTGTCTGGCTCAGCGAATATGGGGTTGTACATTTGGCGTTATAGTACTTTGACTGTTTGTCCTGAGCGATCTTCAACCATTCCTGAATTGTTCGTATCACTGAAGTGGCATCTTCCACCGCTTGATGTTTGTAAAGCTTTGACACGCCCGTCTCCAACCAAGACAATGACGTGCGACACTTTCTCCCGTACAAGGCTTCGAAAGGCGCCATTCCGATACTCGCCTGAAAGCTGTTGTTATACGGAAACTCCACCATGTACAGGTGATCTTCCCTTGCTTTCCAAAATCTAGGACACACATGCGAAGCATGTCTTCCAACGTCCGGTTGACCCTCTCGGTCTGGCCATCCATCTGCGGGTGAAAGGTTGTGTTGAACTTTAGCTTAGTACCCAATAGACTATGCACCAACCTCCAATCATTCGACGTGAAGCGTCTATCTCGATCACTAACAATACTCCGGGGCACACTATGCAACCGTACAATATTCTCCACATAGAGTTTGGCTAACTTTTCCACCGGATCTTCCTTCCTGATCGGGATGAAGTGTGACACCTTTGTCAACCTATCTACGACCACCCAGATGGCGTCGTTTCCCCTCTGCGAGTTCGACAAACCATGCACAAAATCAATAGATATGTCGTCAAATTTCCATTCCAGGATAGGCAAAGACTTTAGGAAACCTCCGGGCTTCTGGCACTCCGCCTTAACCAAGGCACAAGTTCGGCACTTAGCCACATAGAGTGCTACATCATTCTTCAATCCTGGTCACCAAAACAATTTCTTCATGTCTCTATACATCTTCGTGCTTCACGGGTGGATCGAGTACTTGGTATGATGAGCCTTGTACATCAACTCCTCCCGAAGATTATCCGCACTAGGAACGCATAGGCGACCGTCCTTCCTTAGCAACCCATCCTCAACAGCAAACAGGGAATTTGACCCATCCAATGATTCATCCAAGATCTTCTTCATGCTGTTATCCTGAATCAAAGCCCACCGAACTCTATCAGCTAGGTCACACTGCACCTCAGTCCAAAAAAGATTCACCTCAGTACTAGACTGCTTGTCGATGCAAGATATCTATAGAGCCTCCAACCCTCGGACCAATCTCTCATCATGTACCGATAACCAGTTGGCCTGTGTGGGAATCTTACGACTCAACGAATCTGCCACTACATTACCTTTCCCTGGCACATAATGTATCTTGAAGGTGTAGTCCCCTAGGAACTCCATCCACCTCCGCTGCCTCATGTTCAGATCCTTTTGATCTAACAGGTACTTCAAGCTCTTATGATCAGTGTATATATCGAATTTTACACCGTACAGATAGTGCCTCCACAGCTTTAAAGCAAATATCAAGGCCGCTAACTCCAAGTCATGGACCGGAAAATTTCTCTTGTGAGCCTCCAATAGTCGTGAACCATAGGCTATCACTCTCCCATGCCGTAGCAGAACATAGCCCAAACCACTGCCCGAAGCATCACTATAGATTTCGAACCCCTCGGTTCCACTTGGGGAACATAAAATAGGCACTGTGGTCAACTGCCTCTTCAACTCTTCAAAAGCATGTTCACACTCTGAACACCACACAAACTTCTGATTCTTCCTAGTCAAAGTCGTGAGTGGTAGCGCTATCCGCGAGAAGTTCTCTACGAAGCGCCTGTAGTAGCTAGCAAGCCCAGAAAGCTCCGGACCTCCACCACTGTAGTCAAAGCAGGCCACTCCCGTATCGCCACTATCTTCGCCGGATCCACAGCTATCCCTTCTCCACTAACAACATGACCAAGGAACGCTATCGAGCATAACTAGAATTCACACTTGGAGAACTTAGAATACAACTGGTTTCTCCTTAATGTCTCCAACACCAAGTGCAGGTGATTGTAGTGATCCTCTTGACACTGCGAGTACACCAGGATATCGTCGATAAATACTATCACAAAACAGTTCCGGTACTCTCCGAACGTCCTGTTCATCAGATCCATAAACACGGATGACGCAATGGTTAAACCAAACGGCATGACCGTGAACTCGTAACGCCCAAACTGCGTACTGAATGCTGTCTTTGGGATGTCGCTCTCCCTTATCCTCAAGTGGTAGTAACCAGACTTTAGATCCAACTTCAAATACACCGTTGACCTAACCAACTGATGAAATAGATCGTCAATCCTCAGAATCAGATACTTATTCTTTTCCGTAAGCTTGTTCAATTCCTGGTAGTCTATACAAAGCCGCAAGCTCCCATGTTTCTTCTTAACAAAGAGAACTGGTGCTCTCCAAGGCGACGAACGTGGACCCACATAACCTTGCTTTAGCAACTCTTGCAGTTGCACCTTCAACTCCGCCATCTCTCGCGGCGCTATCCGATATGGAGAGTGTGACACCGGTTTGGCACCCGGTACCAGCTCAATGGTAAAATCAATCTCCCACTGAGGAGGGGCTCCTGGGAGATCGTCTGGGAACACATCGGGATACTCAGACACAACTGGGATACTGTCCAGACTTTGCTTAGGCGTCGAAGTCTGCACTAGAATGACAAACAGCTCTGCCCCAGACCGAACTGCCTTGATCACTTGAAGGGCTGACATCAAAATCTTACCTGACCCCTTTATGCCCGCAAAAGTAGTTTCCCGATCAGTGTTCAGACCCAACTTAACTTCTTTACGGTTGTAATCAATGCATGCCCCATGCTCCGAGAGTCAATCCATACCGAAGATTACGTCGAACTCCACTAACGGTAGAACCAACGCCCGCAAATCAAACTCTTGGTCTCTAATCCGAACCTTCACTACGCAGACCCTATCCGCGCGCATTGAGCACCCATTGGGCAACAACACATCCAACTTGTCTTTTGCCATCAAGGATGGAACCCCGATGCGCGATATGAATTTTTCGGACAAGAAGGAATGCGATGCTCCCGTATCAAACAGGGCTCTCGCCAGAAACTCAAAGATCGACACAAAGCCTAGCACCAACAAGAGTAAGCTAACAAATACAAAGGTAACAACTATACAAGTTAAACTATTGTAATTTAACTCATACCTGTCACCACGTCCGCCTGCTTTATGGCCTCTTGCAGACTAAGGTTGTAGAGTCTAGGTTGGGCTGGAGCATGGTGGGGCGTGGTTGACTCCACTGCCTTCCCTTTCTCCTCATAAGTTGCTCTAGACTTCCTCTCGGACTTTGAATGTCCGCTCCAACACTCACGATCAAAATGCCCCATCTTCCCACAGTTGTAGCAAGCTCCTGGGACTCGACTTGTGGTTGCCCCCGACGTATCAGCCGAAGGGGCTGAGTTCGATGTCCTCTGCTTCTTATTCCATCTGCGGAATCCTGACTTTGTACTAGGCACTTTGAACTCTGCCTTCTTTTCTCCTGAGTCCTTCTTCTCTTGCACCCTCTTCGAAACCTTTTCCAAAGACCAGGCCGAGTTGACCAAGGCTAGGAAACCCGGCGCCTTAGGACCAGCAAGGAGTAACTGTAGGTCACCACGGAGACCCTCATAAAATAGGTTGGTCTTCCTCTACTCTTCCGTAAACACAACCCCAGCATACCGACCCAACCGTGTGAACTCATAGAGATACTCGTCCACGCTTCTGGCTCCCTGAGTCAACCCAAGATACTGATTCTCCATTTCCAACTTCTGAGCAGAGGGTAGGTATCTGGCCAAGAATAGTCTAGAGAGTTCCTCCATCGGCACATCAGCAGTTGCCTTCCCACTAGAAGAAGAAACTCCAACTCATCCCACCATAGCCTCGCTTCACCCACCAAAAGGAAAGTCGCTATGGTGGTCTTCTTCCACTCTTGAGCTAACGTGGCTGTCAAAAACCTCTTTATTGAAGAGAGCCAGTCCTCAGCTTAAGCTGGCGTTCCAACCCCATCGAACCTCAGAGGATTAAAGCCCATTACATGCTTTAGCTGCTTCTCCGTAGCTCTCCTCAGCTCTACTAGATCAACTGATGCGCGCTCCACCACTCTCGGCTCTGCCGCCCTAACCGGTTCTAGCTCATTCGCAGGAGGTGCGTGATGCATTTGCCCTGCAGGTTGGGCATTAATCATCGCGAATACGGCTTCAGCCACCATCCTGATGGTTTTCGCTGAAGGAGGTGTAGTAGGCATGTCTCTCGGTGCACTACTTTCCGCCGACTGCGTACGCTCTGATTGACCAGCACCGCTCCTAGCTGCCTATAGAAGCAAAGACACATGATTAGACGACAACCAAATTGCTAAAAGCAATCATTGGAACACTCAGATTCCACAAAACAAGTGTATTTTTCATTCCTAAGTGGACATTCATGGGTTCTTTTTGACGTTATAATGATGACGCACACATGTCCTCACCACCCCTTAAAAGAATTCGCCCACGAATTCAGTTAGCCGACAAAATTATAACGACCCCGCCCCTTACTCGAGACGGCGGTGCTCTTTCCATGCATATAATTAGCCCAGTAAAACCATAAAACACAATTATACTACGCCATAGGTGTAGGCTCGCACAACCAAACACCCCGTGCACTCAGGGCACATTAGCCTAGTGCACGGCCAAACACCCCATGCATGGCCAAACACCCCGTGCAACGGTCAGCCAAAGCCGACCAAATTATAACGACCCCGCCCTTTACTCGGGACGGCGATGCTCTTTCCCTGCATATCATTAGCCCAGTAAAACCATAAAATGTAATTATACTACGCCACAGGTATAGGCTCGCACGACCAAACCTCCCTCTGATACCAAATTGTAACACCCACATCTGTCACATGGTATATAACAAAAGGTCCAGCTGGAACCCGACGCCTTTACCACAGACAGTCGGAAGGCTTACATAAGAATATTCAAACATTCCAATTAAGACTACTCATCCTACGAGAGCATTCTAGCGGAGGCTTTTAAATAGTTGAAAGAACCCAAATCTTAAATCCATAATCATGAATGTCCACATCCACACAACAGGAATGAAAACCAAATACACTGAAAAGGTAACTGGCCTTATGGCCTTACAATAGTTCACTTAATAAATAGTGTCTTATATACATCGGCTCGCAGGCCGGCCACACATGACAAAATAAAAATAGCTATACTTTACGGCCTACGAGGGCTAGCACGGCAACATGGGCTCCAGCCCGCTATTTTACACTAGGCTCCGTAGCACCTGCAAGCAACATTCCAACGCACGGTGGAAAACAGGCAACAGTCAGCTAAAGACGACCAAATTATAACGACCCCGTCCCTTTCTCGGGACGACGGTGCTCCTTCCCTGCATATCATTAGCCCAGCTAAACAATTATTTAAAAACATACTTCGCCATAGGTGTAGGCTCGCACTGCCAAATACCTCGTGCACTCAGGGCACATTAACGATGAATCCTGACACTTCAGCGTCTTCACCACCATCCCAAAGATGGAAACCACGTGAGCATTTTAGCCTTCCTGACCCTGTCTAGTCTAAGGCTCCCGACTATGCCAATGACCAGTCCCTTTTTCGGGTCTCTCGCACCGAACCACATAAACTAGGTCCAATTCCACTTGCCCGTTGCTCACACCACGTCATCACTTTAAGACGTATGCACGAGCCAAGCTTCTCTCGGATCCCAAAACTTTTCCAAACAATCACATAACCAAGTTATGTTCAAGGCCGGTTCCCTGACCGCCAAGTTAGCAGAACACATTTCCGCTCAGTTTTCCGGGTGCGCCTTGGAGTTAATCCCCAAGGATCCCTGCTGCAATCTACCGCATAGAAACCCAAAAACCCAAAGCACGGAGACTTCTCTGGCAAATCATAATAAATGCAACATCACTGATCTAGACTAACATGTCCGGGTAGGCTTCACACATAATTCCTATGCCAGTACTTCGATTCCGGACTCTATATGCAACACAAGGGGGACTATTCACATCAACCCCAAGGAACACCACGCACTCACCACACACTCGCGGGAGCGGGATTCCCTATGTAGGAAGGAAGAGCTTTACATGCTCAAGTGGAGAATCGTTACCCTTGTAGTCCGCTTTGGCGCCATGGAAAAACTACACGGATGGAAATCTTTGCAACGAACTTTCCTCCATGGATCCGCTCTCAGATCTCAAAACGGTGCTCCAATGCTCCGCCGACGACCGAAATCCTCCTTCTTCTTCCTCCTCTCTCTAACTCCTTGGAAAGAGAAATCTTGGAGATAAATGAAGGATTAACTCCCCTATTTCCAGCCTTAACAGAGCAGGAAACCATCTGGGCCGTTGGATCTTATTTAAAGAAAATAAACGGCTCAGATCTGCTCAAAATTCCCCAAACCTGGGCCGAAGAGGGCTTGACACATGGCCGTGTCCCAGGCCGTGTGCCTCGATCCAGGCACGATTGTCGAACAGAAAGACTCACACGGGCTACGACACGCACGTGTCTCGCTCGACACGCTC
The DNA here is from genome assembly GCA_039583875.1 of Platanthera guangdongensis. NCBI lineage: Eukaryota > Viridiplantae > Streptophyta > Magnoliopsida > Asparagales > Orchidaceae > Platanthera > Platanthera guangdongensis. The sequence continues at coordinate 39,126,949 of CM077167.1, read as the reverse complement.
GTGTCGGATCCTCGACACGCCCGTGACTAGGGGGCGTGTCACATATAACCGCCACGGCAACGGACACGACCCAACTGAACACGGGTAGGGACACGAGTATAAACACGCCCGTGTCACTTGATAATCGTCGAGCAAAAATCGTCGATCGTCGAACGTAGAGGGTCACTCGACAATCGTCGAGTGCCTTTCGTCGATCGTCGAATGCAGGGGGACACGCCCTCCCGACACGCCCGTGTCGCCTGGCGTGTTCCTCCCGAACACTATTTGTCGAACTCAATCGGTTTTCGGGAACACGGGTACAGACACAGTTATGCACACGCCCGTGTCAAATGACACGCCCGTGTCATTCAGCCGTGTTTCTAGCCATGTCCTTCTCGGGATGAAAACGGCCAAAACACCAGCCAGACACGGCCGTGGACACGCCCGTGTCCTAAGCTGTGTACCCCTATACCGGCACCAAAAATCCCTTTATACGCGACCAACTCAAATACAATTTTCGGGGCGTTACAAAATCTATCAAGAAAAATTTCCTAAGTAAAGTACTCAAGTAGTTCCTTACTTACTCGAGTAAGTTACGGAGTTCATACTCGAGTAATAATTCTCTTACTGGAGTAGTGAAGATGTATCCCGAGTAGTCCATTATGGCTCTCGAGTAGTTAAGACAACTACTCGAGTAGTTTTCTTTCTTCTCTCGGGTTACAGAAATTCTATTCTCAAATTTTTCTAAGTCAAATACTCGAGTAGTACTGCATAGTACTCGAGTAGTTCTATCTTCTGTCTCGAGTAGTTGAATTCTGACTCTCATGTAGTTCTCACTTACTCGAGTAGTCTATGTCATGTGCTCGAGTGGTTCATCTACTACTCGAGTAGTCCAATGTTTATACTCGTGTAATCCAGATTTCCTTCCAGAAAAGTTCTCTAAGTGAATTACTCGAGTAGTCATCTCCATCTACTCGAGTAGTTCTTTTTGCCTCGAGTATTTCAACTTATATACTCGAGTAGTTCTTTTTGTCTCGAGTATTTCAACTTATATACTCTAGTAGTTCTTTTTGTCTTGAGTATTTCAACTTATATACTCGACTAGTTCTTTTTGTCTCGAGTATTTCAACTTCTATGCTCGAGTAGTCAGTTTTTCCTGTTCCAGATATTTTCTAAGTGTATGACTCAAGTAGTCTCTTATATACTCGAGTAGATCATTCTTATATACTCGAGTAATATACTCCACCTCTCGTGTAAGTACTTAAGTACTCGAGTAATTCACTCTTTTTACTCGAGTATCTGATTCCTTGAATTTTTATTTACTCGAGTAGTTGACTCCATGTACTCGAGTAATGATCTCTCTCTCTTGAGTAATTTTTCTCATGTACTAAAGTAGTCATCTTCTACCTACTCGAGTAGTGCGGCATATACTCGAGTAGTCTAATACATCTCAAGTAATTTACTTTGACTTTTCCGAAAATTCTTTAAGTCCAGACCTAACGGTCTTATTCATAAACTTTGACGTGATTGGACCACGTTTCTCTCATAATGACTCAATTATGGCTAATCTTCTTCTCTCATATAAAAAGTCTTGTCTAAACTGACAAACCCTAACTAACTATTCAAAGATTATTCTAAGAAGTTTTTGCAGCCGTACTCTAAAAAGAAATTCTGTCTCCTCTTTCTCTCTCCAAGAACAAATCTCGCCGCCTCCGCCGTCACTGATTCCCGAACGGCTAGGTTTTCATCTTTTGAGGATTCAGATCAAGAAAGTTTTCCAGATCGAGATTCGCTCAACTCCGTATTTTCTGATTAGATCGATCGTGAAAAGACAAGAATGTTCAGATCCATTCTTGTTGAGATTCTTCTTCAATATTCTGATAAAGCCGCACGCCTAGAAGAAGGAATTTCTGATTTACTATTGCAGATCTGAACAAGAGATTACTGTTTGTATTTCTGTACAACTTTATTTCATTATTGTAGGATAAGTTTTCTCCGAGTGTAGGAGTTTTTAAACTCTGAGTTTGTAGGTAGTTTTTCCTTCCGAGTGTAGATCCGTGTTGTGGATCAAGTTTGTAGGAACATTGTTCCGAGGGTAGGATTGATTTTTAATCCGAGATAGTGGAGTAGCCGAGTCTAGTGTATTGCTAGATCGGTGAGGGAAAGTGGATGTATCCAAGGTTGGGGAACCACTATAAATCTTGCCTCGTCTGTGTTTGATTGTTTGGTAGATAGATCTGTGCATTGGATTGAGTTTTATTTATTCTGCAAAAACACGCGCATCACACCTATTCACCCCCCTCTAGGTGATTTAGGTTGGCAACTATTAAATTTCAGTTGGTATCAGAGGGTGGTTAATCGTTAAAAGGTTAACACCTTGATCAGATCCTTCAATAGTTGTCATTTGAGATCTACCAACAATGGACAAGGCTAAGGATTTTGCCAAGCTTCCTGTATGTACCAAAAATAATTTCCCTACGTGGAAAGAGAGAATCAAGTTCTTCATGGAAGCTGTGGATCCAAGGATCTTCATGATAGTTGAAGAAGGTCCTTACATTCCCATGACCGTCTCCACTATAGATCCAACCAAGAAAGTCCCAAAGAAACTTATGGATCTAGAGAAGGATGAGATTGCACTTGTCTCATTGGACAAAAAGGCAAAAAATATTATAGCAAGTGCAGTCGATGATTCAATGCTGCAAAACCTGATTCACTGCCAGTCTGCAAAGGAGATGTGGCAGTCTCTAGTTACCTTGATGGAAGGTACAGAAGAAGTGAGTGATGATAGAAGATCCCTTCTTAATCATAAGTATGAAGCTTTCTGACAAGGAAACAAGGATACCATTGCTGACACATTTGAGAATTTCTTCAAGATAGTGAATGGTCTAAGGGTCTATGGCAGAGTCTTCACTAATGGAGAGCTAAATGATAAATTCTTGAGATCCCTGACTAAGGAATGGGATAACAAGGTCTATACCATAAGGGAGTTTGGAAAACTGGGCAAGACAGATCCTCAGAATCTCTTCAGGAAGCTTATATCATATGAGCTTCAACTCAACACCAGAAAGGCTGAAGAAGAGAAGTGCAGGTCTACTTTCAAAGAGAAGTTTGTTGCTCTAAAGGCAGAGACCTCTAAGAAGTCCAAGGTTGTTTCTCCTACTCCAGCACCAGAAGTTAGTGAAGAAGAAACCTCAGAGCCAAGCACCTCAAGCTCTGAACTATAAGAAGGAGAGTTCTAACTACTCTCACGAGAGTTCAAGAAATTCTTGAACAAGAAGAAGAAATGGAAAAGCAAGGATGCCTCCTATAGAAGATCACGACGTGATGGTGATCGGCAAAGAAAAGGCTCAAGTAGCCATGACAGGTATAATTCTAAACAGAACAAACATGTTTCTACTGACATTATTTGCTATTGTTGTAAAAAGCCAGGACACGTCATCGCTGACTGCCCTCAAAAGGAGGGTTGTAGAAGAGAGAAAAAGAAGTCCTCATACAACAAGAAGAGGACAGAGAAGAGCTTGATGGCCAAAAAGGGCAAGACTCTTAGTGACTCTGACTCATCTGAGTCGAGTGAATAAGAAGAAGCCTATTTTGGACTCATGGCTCAAATTGATGATGAATAAGAGCCCCAGTTCACTGGGAAGGTAAACACTTACACTCCTCTTTCTGATTCTGAAGTTTCTGAACATGATTGTGAGGATATCTCTTCTGACGATGAGTCAGAACTCATGGCCTAATATAAGGAGTTAATCATGGCTTACGATAAATGTCGCCGAGTCGTGAAAACTCAGGCTAACGAGATAAAGTCTCTCAAAGCTGAAGAGAGCATCTTGAGAGAGAAAGTCGCAAAGACTGACTCGCTCGAAGAGAACATCAATAATACTATTAAAGAATATAATAAAGCTCTTGAGCACCTTGACCTCAAAGAGAAAATCATCAAGGAACTGGAAGCACAACTTGCCGTTGAAAAGAAACTTATTAAAAGTTTCTCTAAGTCTAAGACTGTTCTTCCATTCGTTGCTGAATTCTCAACCAAGGCCAAGGGTACTGGACTAGGCCATGAAGAACCTCCTAGTAAATCTTCTAGGAGAAATAAGGCTCAACGGAAGAATAAGGCCGCCAAAAAGGCCTTAGACAAAGAAAAGGGGAAAGACTCTCAAAATCAGACCACATTCAAAAAGGTTATCTTTCCTTCAAATGAGTTTGATCTTGACTCCTCCTACGGACACTTTGCTAGGCCTACCTATGTAGAGCCAAAGTCCCGTTGTCAAGGATGGACTCGACCCAGAAACTTTGGCGAAAGTGTCTTTAAGGCACTATATGAAGAAGTGATTCTTCAGAGCTATGACCCTTTCAATCATGGTTATAACTTCAACAAGACACCAAAGTGAAAGATAATAGTTGCCAACCTAAATCACCTACAGGGGGTGAATAGGTGAGTTGTGTGTCTTTTTGTGGAATAAAAAAAATCTCAACCAATGCACAGATCTATCTACCAATTTGACAAACACAGATGAGGCAAGATTTATAGTGGTTCCCCAACCTTGGGTACATCCACTTTCCCTCACCGATCTAGCAATACACTAGACTCGGCTACTCCACTATCTCGGATTGGAAATCAATCCAACCCTCGGAATAATGTTCCTACAAACTCGATCCACAAAACGGATCTACACTCGGAAGGCAAAACTTCCTACAATCTCGGAATTGAAAAACTCCTACACTTGGAGAAAACTTCTCCTACAATAATGAAATAAAGTTGTACAGAAATACAAACAGTAAATCCTTGTCAGATCTGCAAGAAATCGGCCTGGATCTTCTTATTTTAGAATTTTTGGCTTTATCAGAATGTTGAAGAAGAATCTCGGTAATATCAGATCTGAAACTTATGGACTTTACATGATCGAATTAGAAGATGAAGCGTTGAGCGGAGATCTCGATCTGTAGAGTCTTCTTAATCTGAATCCTCAAAAAGGTGAAACCCTAGCCGATCGGAAATCAGCGACGACGGCGGTGGCGAGTTTCTGTTTCTTGGAGAGAGAGAGAGCAGACATAATTCTTTTTGAGAGTGACGGCTGCAAAATCTCTTAGAATAATTTTCTTTGAAAACTTAGGGTTTGTCCGATTAGACAAGACCTTTTATAGGAGAGAAGAAGATTAGACTTAAATGATTCATTATGAGAAAGACACGTACCAATCACATCAGAGTTTAAGAATAAGACCGTTAGGTCTGGACTTAAAGAATTTCTGAAAAGTCAAAGTAAATTACTCGAGTCAAGCAGAACTACTCGAGTATATGCATCACTACTCGAGTAGGTAGAAGATGACTACTCGAGTACATGAGAAAAATTACTCGAGAGAGTATGAGATGATTACTCGAGTACATGGAGTCAACTACTCGAGTAAATAAGAATGAGAAAGACTCAGCTACTGGAGTAACAAAATGACTTACTCGAGTACTTAAGTACTTACACGAGAGGTGGAGTATATTACTCGAGTACAAGAAATACTACACGAGTATATAAAAATGAACTACTCGATTATAGCAGAAACCACTCGAGACAAACACTTAGAAAATTTCTGGAACAGGAAAACATAACTACTCGAGTATGCAAGATAATCTACTCGAGATATAAGGAATTACTCGAGTATATAAGATGAAGTACTCAAGATAAATAGAACTACTCGAGTATGTAACATGAACTACTCGAGACAAATAGAACTATCGAGTATATAACATGAACTACTCGAGTAATTCACTTAGAGAAATTTTCTGAAAAGGAAATCTGGATTACACGAGTAAAAGCATTGGACTACTCGAGTAGTAGATGAACTACTCGAGTATATGATTTAGACTACTCGAGTAAGTAGGAACTACACGAGAGTCAGAATTCAATTAACTCGAGATAGAAGATAGAACTACTCGAGTACTCTATAGTACTACTCGAGTATATAACTTAGAAAAAAAAATTTTAGAAGAGAATTCTGTAAACTCGAGAGGTAAAAGGAAACTACTTGAGTATATAACATGAACTACTCGAGAGCCATAATTGGACTACTCTAGTATATCTTAACTACTCGAGTAAGTGAATTCCTACTCGAGTATACACTCAGTAACTTACTCGAGTAAGTAAGGAACTACTAGAGTACTTTACTTAGGAGAATTCTTCTGACAGAATTTTTCTTCTTTTAAGGTGAAATTAGCATCAAGTCTTTTCTCATAGTCCTAGAGCTTGAATATGAAGTGTATCCCAATAGAGAGACTACACATGAGTCAACACTTTGGAATACACAATGAGGGATTACATTGTATGGTCCTGTGCTTGGTGACCCATTGTAGACTGACATTGGTCTACACTTTCCATAGGATTACTGAAACACATAACTCAAACCAAGCATCAAATACAACTTAATTCATCTTAATTCAAGGGTGACTTCATCAAATCTGGGTTAGTGTGGATGCAATACCCAACAATCTCCCCCTATTTGTAGAAGTCAGAACCCTTTACACTAAGGTGAATTATGGACATAAAAAGAATGCTAAGTAATCAAGCAGTGTAAGCAATCAAGGAACTATGAAAAAGATAATAAGATCAAAAACTTTGAATTATATAAATATGATTATCCAAAAATATCATTAATAACTAAAATCCATTTCCACAACTCATGAGTCCTTTGGGCTAGCTCTGATGATGTTGCTTGTCTTGTTTATCCTGTTATCTTCTTTGATAGCTGTAAGGTTTAGGATAATACTTGGGTGGCCTGGGAGGAGCAGCTGGATTATTTCTTCCATATTCTCTGTCATAGATCCTCCTTTTAGTCATGGACTTCTCATACAACTCCCATTCATGGGAACTGTAGTGAATATTTCTGCTCTAATGGAAGTCCAGAACTAATTTGAGAGTTTCCAGGATGAGAGACTTGGAAGTGGGAGACCAAACCTCAGCATGTTCAGGAGCTTTAGTAGGAACAGACTTGCTTGGCAGAAGGGCCTTCACCATATTTTCTTTTCTTCTTGTAAGTCAGTATCTCAGGAGGGGCTTTGAGAAAGATATCTGTAGGATCATCTTCCCAATCCTGAGCATATGACTCTGGAAGAGCAACTGAGTCTCCAGGCCTTGGAGAAAAGGAAGGTTGAGGAGCTTGAGCAGGAACATCAGTAGCTAGAGGGTTCAAATGATGAGGGATAATGTTAGGATCAACAGTAAATTCTGGAAGGATCTGGTTGTGCATCCATACAGCAGTGTCATATGTGTGGAATTTGACACTCTGTATTTAAGCTAGTACATCATCATGGATCTCTTTAACTTTGGCTTCCCATAATTCTTTCTTGAGGGCATCAGATTTTTCAAGATATTCTTTTACCAACTTTTCCCCCTTTTTGACTTCAATAGATAGCTGGGAGATGACATCATCTTTGAAAATGCCAACTTCTTCACATATTTTCATCTTGGTAGCTTCAACTCTTTTGTCCAGTTCCATTTGATTATTAGCAAGAGTCAAACCTTGCTCCATAACTTGTCCAACACTAGTTATGGTGTGGTCTAAGGCTTTGCCACCAATTTGGAATAGATGTTTGAGCTGATCAGTATTATGCTGTATTTCAGCAAATCCTCTGCTCATCTCAGTTTCTAGAGCAGTTTCCTTGTCAGTGACAGTCTTGATACAAGTATCAAAGTACGATTTTTTTCTTGAAGAAGAAGTACAATCTGAGTCATCAAATCTGTGGAGGCAGGAGCTGTAGCAGCAGGAGGAGCAGAAGTAGATGGAGTAGAAGGAATAGGAGGAGCTACCCATGGATCTATTTCTGAGAGGGTGACTGAGCTCTGAGCTCTTGTAGTGGGTAACATGGCATCCACTTCATCCATTATCTGAGGGATAGTGAAATCCAAATTCCTGAGAGGTGCTTCAGCTGGCTCAAGTGAAAGCTCATCAGAAATGAGAATTGTTTCTTGTTGTCCTTTGGGGGCATCAGGAGATTTTGCTGGATTTCTTGCTGGAGAAGTGTCTGGAGACCTTGCTGGAGACTGCACTGGAGTTGTGTCCTTGGGAATATCAGTGAATGGAGCAATTGTAAAGAGAGGAGGAGGTGGTTCATCTGCAGTTAGTTCTTCTATCATTTCATTGATGGCAGCATTAGTGGATAGGAGTGCTTCTTGAAATTGTTGATCTGTGAGGATATCATCTAGAGTGACTGGAGGACGAGTAGGTGGAGGAGGAGTTGGCATCCTGGCTGGAACAGAAGGAGCAGTCTCCCCCTCAATAGGTGCATCAGAGGAGCTGGGGACCTGAGATGGAGAAGGAGATGGAGTGCTGTCCTCTGTGTCTACATCTTCAGTAACTTTGGCAGCTTGAGAGGGATTTTGCAACTTTAACTTCCATCTCTTTATGGAGGAGATGGAGACCTTCTTCATGTGATGAATGATACTTCCTTTGCAGAAACTGAAAACCTCTGGATTGATCTCATGGAGAAGCAGGGAAATCATCTTTGCATAGTTAGGAGATTTAATGTTATCTTTAATCTTGTCCAAGATCAGCATTCCAAACTGGAAGCTCTTTCTGCAGACGATTGCTTACATGATGTCAAAGAAGTAAAGAGGTATGGCCCTGATGGAGTTGGTTTTGCATAGAAGAATCTTAACAATGACATCAACCAAGAATTTGCCTTCAGCATTCATGTCAGACCTATTGATGTAATGTTTCTTAGGGTCCACACCACAGAATAAACTTGTTCTGTCAGATTCTGCAGGCCCTAGATGATCTTCTTCATCCACAATCGGCATTCGAAGAAGTTGAGCCACAGATGTTTTGGTGAGTTCTATCTTTATATCTTTGACTTTTGTTGAAACCAGCTTCCTGGTCCCTCCTAGAGTTCGAAACAGGATGCAGCCCCCATGTACTCTCCCTGCGCTACCGTCCTGACGAGAGTCAATGACCTGAAAATAGACCGAGGGGACTCAGCTTGGAGGTCCCGCCTCTTACCCGGAAGAACTGAGAGTCTTCCCCTCCCTAGCCAGTGCTGAGCTAGGTGCCTGAGAGGAAAATAGTGGAAAGGTTCAACCCCTTTCTCAGACACCTTATCGGTCTATTTATAGGCCTCTGAATCTGAACTGCAAATATCACTTCTAAATCCACCTGAAAAGACCAAAACACCCTGGGCTGGGTCTGCCAATAGCCAAACTCCGCTGTTCCGGAGAGCTATATGCAGGCCTCCAGGGGTAAAAATGTAAAACTATCTGGGGCACAAGGGTAAAATCCCCCTTGTGGGTAAAAAGGTAAAGACCATCTTTTTTCATGTGGCGAGTGGGGAGGGGCCCGTCAAGTTTTAGGGGATCTCGCCTGTGGGCTACTCGCCTGCGCCTGGAGGCCTCATCTAGCGAGCTCTCGCCAAGCGAGGTCTCGCCTAGCGAGGTCTCGCCTTATCTCCCGGGCTGACCCCTCCTTTCTAGGGGGTCGGCCTCCCCCGTCTCGCCGGACTCCATTCCTCGCTTTGTCGGGCTACTCGCGAGCCCAAGGTTGTACACAATCCCCGCTCTTTATGAGGTTGCCCTAACCTCGGAAAGACAAGTCCAACCGCGGCTCGCGATGCTAAGATTACTTTATGAGAATCTTGGGTGGGCCCCTCCTCCCCACATACTCTCTATAAATATGAGGAGAAAGCCTTCATTTGGAACTCTTTTGCCTTCATCCTCTCTTTCGAAATGTCTCATAGTCAAAGTTTCCGCGAGCGTCTTGCGATTGTGCGAAGGCGAAACAAAGCCGGCACAGATGCCCTTTTTCCAGATCTGGGGCGCACTCCCCCCGTAGCCTCTCCGCCCTCTCGCACAAAGAAAGCGAAAGCTGTCTGCGCTCCTCTCTCGGCGGGCGCAACCTCTTCGACCGCTCCGATAGACAACCCATTCTCTTCCTCAGGGGGGAGGTAGGTGATCACGTTATCTCTCCTTTCTCTTGTTTCGCCTGTCTGATTATGATTTCTCAGGGAAGTTTCGCTGATTCGCCGGTGCCTGCCGATCCCCCTGATAATGTAAGTCAAGTCCCTCAGTACACAGACTCGCCCAAGGTGGCCTCTCCACCTCCCTCGCGGAGAGAAAACCTCTCGCGAGTTGCGGGGAACCCTCGAATCCCAAGTAAGATCTCATCCCTTCTCGCCTCTTGGTTGATTCGCCTTCTTCCATTCGGCTTGCTCACTATTGTTTGTGATCTCTCGCTACTTTTGCAGGCATCCATTTTGATTCTGATACTGAGGAAGCTCCCGCGTCTCCTCCCCTCTCACCTCTTCCTCATCCGGGCGAGATCGAGGACTACCTAGGTGATCCCATGGACCCTCTGGAATTGAAACGGAGGACTGCCCAGATGTTCCGCAAATATACACACATAATCCGCGAGATGGAGCTCGAGAAGCAAGCCTCCGACCGGCGCATGGAGTGGATTGAAGCAGATCACCACCGCCTTTCCGCAATGGTGGAAGCGGACGGGGTGCTAGATGGGACCCACCCCCAGGCCATACTGAACGAGATGGATGAACATCTCCGTCTCGCGCGCCGCGGCGTGATCGCCGCTCGCGCCTTTCATCTTCCTGGCCGCCCGCCCTGTGCGGGAGGAAAAGATGGCCGCTGGCAGTGGGTGCGGAACTAAACTATCCCAGTCCCGTCTCGCCTCCTCTGGATCTCGTTCTTCTTAATGTCGCTGTTTTATTACTGCTGTGTTGTACAAACTTATTCGGGCGAGACGCCCCCTTCTGCGGGACGATTTATTTTCTGGCTTTTGGTCACACAATGGTCGTATCGTGCCGTCTTTTCATTATCGCCATGATTAGATATTACCTTATTTTATTAATCCTGCAATGATGACTTGCCTTGAAAGGATGTCTGCGGCGCCTCCGTCTCTTGAGTTCTAGAGAGAGAGTGAGAGAGGGAGAGTGAGATAAGAGAGAGAGAGAGAGAGGGGGAAAGAACGAGGCGCCGGGATGTCCCTTCGTTTCCCGCCGCCTTACTTTCCCGCCCTTTTCTCTACCTCTTATAAATACCTTCAACCACCACCACTGCCCCTCACTATTCTAAACTGTTCCTTTGATCCCGGCTCCCGTTTCTCCTTCGTAATCTCGCGTCTCTCTCTCTGGGCCATCCATTCTTTCTTTTGCCGCTTTCTTGCCAATCATGGGGAAGAAGAAGACCGAAGAGGGCGAGGGACATAGCCGCTGCGGGAAGCGTTTCGTCGACCATGACTTCCCTCTCGGCAGACTGCCGGAGGAAGACCACGCTCGCTTCGCTCGCGAGTACCTCTCTGATAGCTACCCGTCTCGCCCGCCTAAGGTGGGCGAGTGCATCAACACCTTTTATCCCAACGAGCTGGCTTTCCCGGTCTCGCACTTTGAGGCGGGGCTGAGGCTTCCCCTCTGGCCGGAGGTTAAATTGGTGCTGAAGTACTTCGGGGTCGTCCCGGCCCAGTTCAACCCCAATGCCATCTCCATGTTGGTCGCCTTCGCCTGCTACCTGCGGCGAGAGCGTATCGAGTTTAGTCTAACCGCCTTCCGCAAGCTGTTTGTCTACCACGCTAAGGACGACGGCATTTCTTACTTCACAGGCCAAGGCCTTAAAGTATGCGAGACACCGAACAAGAACCACCATTGGTTGACACGGTTCGTCTTCATACGCGGGGATCTAGGAGGCATCCCCCTCGCCCCGGTATCCCCCGCCGAGTGTTATTATGATACCCCCAAGGTGGGGGGTGCCGAAAAAGAACTCTGCGATTTCTTCGTGGGGAAGAATTTTGAAGTCCAATACCTGCGGCGAGACCTGGACTCGCTCCCCGCCGTTTTCCCGGGCGAAGGTATACCTCTATTTCCTTCTGTCCCCTTAAATTCTTACCTTCTGCTGACTGTCATTTTATCTAGGAGAAAGGACCGTCCCCATCCATCCCCCTTACCAGAGCAATCGAGCTCTCGCCTTGGCGAATATGGCGGCGGAGGCTGCGAAAGATACGCTGACCCCTGTCACCAAGAAGAGTCCCGCGGGCGAGGGTGCCTCTCGCCTCAGCCCCAAGAAGAAGAAGAAATCCGTGTCCTTCGAGAAGGAAAAGCCGGCCAAGAGAAGAGAAGAGCTAGCGGGGTCTCTATCCCCTATCACCCTGTCATCTCCCTCGCCTCCGCGATGACCCGTCCCGCCAGCCCGCGAGACGGTCTCTGCAGAACCAGCTGTCCACAGCCGGGTTCAGTCCTCTCAGCTTCCTCCTGGCGAGGCTGGCTCGTCCAGCCGCCCGGCTCCCGCCTCACATCCTAACTACAATATGGGGCCCGCGACGGAGGATGACACCGGCGAGCCGGTTCTGATATGGGAGCAAGACCTCAACCGCGTGTCAGTGTCCACCCTTCTCCCTTCCTGAAAGGAACAGGACCACCCCACCAGCCATGCCTTCTCCCTAGGCTTTGGCCTGTATGGAGGTCTTGGCTCCGAACCTGCTGACAACGAGGCATCACGGGACCTCATTCTAAAAAGCGCCCACTCGCAGTTTCGCTCCCTGGAGCTCGCGCACCGTGTCTCGCGCCATCTCGTCTTCAACAATAGGAAATGGAAAGAGGCGGAGACCGGTCTCGCCGCGGAGCGCGAGAAGTCCATTTACATGGAGAAGCGGTTGAATGTTGCCGACAAACTCCTTGCACAGAGCCAGGGCGGCATGGTAAGTTTCCTTATCTTTGCCCTGCTAGCCTTACCCTTGCTCCTTATAGTCCCTTACTTTCCCCCCTCCCGCAGGATGCCGAGACGGCTAACAGGATGCGCTCGCGTATCGAGGAGCTGGAGGGGGAAAACAAGAAGCTGAAAGACGAGAACCTTCGCCTCCGGAGCAGTGCGACACCCCCACCGGATCAGTTTCCCGTTCCTTCTCGATATTCCGTGGATGAGGTGGAGGCCATCTGCCGGGACTCAAACATCAAGACGGCGGAGGTTGTCCTCAAGATGATGAAGGAGCTGGGAGTGGTGCACGCTGATGCGGAGACGGTGACCGTCCGTGACCTAGTCCCGCGCTTGTTCGGCGAGTTAGACGACAGCGCCTCCTCTGACAACGAGTAGTGCACGATCCCCTGCAATGTCTTCCTCTCGCCCTCTTCTTTTTGTCTAACACTTATGATTCTAGTTCCCTTTCTTAAAAGGAGAGCGAGGTGTCTCTGCCTTATTGATTTTTGTTTAAAACTTTTTATATACTAACGGCGGCTCCCTCTTTGGGGCGCTGTGTGTAATAGTTACTCAGGAGATACCTTTTTAGATGTTATTTTAATTGCTACCTTGATCATCCACCCTCTCGTTTAGCTACTAGTCCAAGGTGCGGGGCTATTTTTCGGGACGCTGTTTAATTACTACTTTTATTGCCTTCCATTTCGCTTAAAAACCCGCGCGAGGCACCCTTTATCGCTTTTTACCCGTCTTGATTACCTCCGCTAGCACCGCGCCGCGAGATCACCTCGTGCCGGAATCCCCGGGTCTTGCCGTCTCGCCCAGTCGGTTTCGGCCACTTCAGCTCACTTGAGCCTGGGATGAGGAAAATCCTCCCTCCAGTTGCGAGACCACCGGTGGCGAGTGCCGGCCAGGGACCCTCTTCCCTGGCCCAATTCCTGGCCCCTCTCTGTTTTAGGGACTATCACCCTTTTGATGAATCATGGATTTTTCCCCACGCGAATTCTTACCCTTAGACTTGTCCCCTCAAGTGAGTACCGTCCTTCCGAAACACCCTCAACCACCGAGCGAGCCTATAGCCCTGCCAGCTAGATGGGAGCCTGGTCAGCGGGTCTGCTCGGGGTCTCCTCTCCAAAACACCACCGACCACCGAGTGAGCCTACAGCACTGCCAGCTAGGTGGGAGCCTGGTCAGCGGGTCTGCTCGGGGTCTCCTCTCCAAAATACCACCAACCACCGAGTGAGCATACAGCCCTGCCAGCTAGATGGGAGCCTGGTCAGCGGGTCTGCTCGAGGTCTCCTCTCCAAAACACCACCAACCACCGAGTGAGCCTATAGCCCTGCCAGCTAGATGAGAGCCTGGTCAGCGGGTCTGCTCGGGGTCTCCTCCCCAAAACACCACCAACCACCGAGTGAGCCTACAGCCCTGACAGCTAGATAGGAGCCTGGTCAGCGGGTCTGCTCGGGGTCTCCTCTCCGAAACACCACCAACCACCAAGTGAGCCTACAGCCCTGCCAGCTAGATGGGAGCCTGGTCAGCTGGTCTGCTCGGGGTCTCCTCCCCAAAACACCACCAACCACCGAGTGAGCCTACAGCCCTGCCAGCTAGGTGGGAGCCTGGTCAGCGGGTCTGCTCGGGGTCTCCTCTCCAAAATACCACCAACCACCGAGTGAGCCTACAACCCTGCCAGCTAGATGGGAGCCTGGTCAGCGGGTCTGCTCGGGGTCTCCTCTCCAAAACACCACCAACCACCGAGTGAGCCTACAGCCCTGCCAGCTAGATGGGAGCCTGGTCAGCGGGTCCGCTCGGGGTCTCCTCTCCAAAACACCACCAACCACCGAGTGAGCCTACAGCCCTGTCAGCTAGATGGGAGCCTGGTCAGCGGGTCTGCTCGGGGTCTCCTCTCCAAAACACCACCAACCACCGAGTGAGCCTACAACCCTGCCAGCTAGATGGGAGCCTGGTCAGCGGGTCTGCTCCGGGTCTCCTCTCCAAAACACCACCAACCACCGAGTGAGCCTACAGCCCTGCCAGCTAGATGGGAGCCTGGTCAGCGGGTCTGCTCGGGGTCTCCTCTCCAAAACACCACCAACCACCGAGTGAGCCTACAGCCCTGCCAGCTAGATGGGAGCCTGGTCAGCGGGTCTGCTCGGGGTCTCTTCTCCAAAACACCACCAACCACCGAGTGAGCCTACAGCCCTGCCAGCTAGATGGGAGCCTGGTCAGCGGGTTTGCTCGGGGTTGTTTCTACAAATCATCTCGCCTCTGGTGCCTCACAAAGGTCACCTGCACTTTCATCGCATCAAGAAAGCACATCAGGATGATAAGCATTACACATTAATAATAATAAAAGGTGCGATGGAATAGAATGCTATGGATAAAATCTCTTCAAATCATCACCACTCCGGGATCGCTCGAGAGATACCCCGTCCACATCCTGGAGGTGGTACCCTCCTGACTTTAAGACTTCTTTTATTACAAAAGGACCCTCCCAATTGGGGTTCAGTTTTCCTACAGAGGCTCCTCTACTCGCCGCGTCAACCTTTTTTAGGACCAAATCTCCTTTCACAAACTGTTTTACCCTTACGTGCTTGTCGAAGTACCTCGCCATCTGGCGCTTGACCTCCTCCTGCCGGACCATGGCTAAATCCCGGAGCTCCTCCACGAGATCCAACGAAAGTCTCTGTTCTTCTTCGTTCTCTGTTCTCCATCCTTCGGTTCCTTCCCTAGCTGTCGCTACTCTTGGTGATGTGACCTCAAACTCGACAGGTATGACGGCCTCTGAGACATGAGAGAGCTTGAGTGGGGTTTCCCCCGTGGCTGTGTTTGGTGTGGTCCTCAAGGCCCATAGTACTGAAGGCAGTTGCTCGACCCAGCTTCCTCTCAAATTTTCCACCTTTTTCTTCAATAGATTGACAATAACCTTATTAGCCGCTTCGACCTGTCCGTTACTCCGTGGATGATGAACAGAGGCGAAGCGGAGATCTATCCCCAAACGAATGCAGAAGTCCACGAACTCCCTGCTTGCAAACTGTGGTCCGTTATCCGTCACAATGGCTAGGGGCAATCCATGCCGACAGATGATCTCCCCCCATACGAAGTTCTTGACTACCTGCGAGGTTACCTTAGCCAATGCTTTCACCTCCAGCCACTTCGAAAAGTAGTCCACCATGACTATCAGGAATTTTCTTTGGCCACTCGCTTGGGGGAAGGGGCCCACCAGATCTAGTCCCCATACAGCGAATGGCCAGGGAGCTGTGATGGTCCGCAACCTCTGGGCCGGCAGGAGCTGAAGGGGGGAAAATTCCTGACGTTTTTGACACTTTTTTGCGTATTCCTCCGCATCTCTCCGGAGGGTGGGCCAAAAGTACCCCTGCCTCAGCACCCTCCCTTCTAAAGTCCGGCTCCCCGAGTGACTCCCACATTCTCCCGAGTGGATCTCTTGCAGAACCTTGGGAGCCTCCTCCTCTGACACACATCTGGCCAGCAGACCCGACAAGGTTTTGCGATACAGAACTCCATCCTTCAGCAGGTAATACGCCGATTTGTATCTGGTATGCTTCTTGTCGAGTTCCATTGCGGGTAACTGCCCTGATGCCAAAAAGGTGATAAAGGGGTCCATCCACGACCTCTGCTGGCATATTTCCATAAGCTCCCCTTCCTCTATAGACGGTCTGAAGAGTTCCGTCACCGTTCCCCCGGCTCGAGGTCCATGCTTGGAGAGTTGGTCAACCTGAGTGCTCTCCTCCCTCAGGACGTGCTGAATGGAGAAGCTTCGGAACTGCCCTATGATGTCTTTGACCTTTCCTAGATACAACTGGAGGGTGGGATCCCTTGCCTTGAACTCCCCTTTGATCTGGCCTGCCACCACCATGGAGTCTATCGAGGCCTCAATGTCTTGTATGCCCAGCTCCCGGGCTAACCTGAGTCCCGCAATGACCGCCTCATATTCCGCTTGGTTGTTGGTGATTGCGAAATGGATCTTCAAGGCCTGCTCAATCTGGGTCCCTTCCGGGCTAATCAAGACCAATCCTCCTCCAAAGGAATTTCTCCCTGACGCTCCGTCTGCTATCATCTTCCAGGTTGCCCGGGGGGACGCCTCCGTTTCCTGGACCTCCACTATGTAGTCAACCAGGAAATCGGCCACCGCCTGTGCCTTTATGGCGAGCCGAGGGACGAAGGCGAGATCGAAATTCACTGAGTTCTATTGACCATTTTGCCAACCTCCCCGAGTGCTCCACTCCCTCCAGGATGCGACGGAGGGGGTGATCTGTTACCACTTGTATGGAGTGAGCCTGAAAATACGGCCGGAGCTTTCGGGCCGAGATGATGAGGGCAAATGTTAACTTCTCAAGAATGGGGTACCCGAGCTCCGCTTTTTTCAGGACCCTGCTCACGTAATAGATCGGAAATTGTTTCTTCCCTTCTTCTCTCACAAGGACAGAGCTCACCGTCACAGCGCCTACCCCCAAATATAGAAATAAGACCTATGCTTCCCTTGGTCCCTGGAGTAAGGGCGCCTGGGTAAGCTGTTGTTTTATGGCCTGAAGAGCCGTCTCGCATTCCGAGGTCCACTCGAATCTCTTGCCTCCTCGCAGCGTTCGGAAAAAGGGCGAGCACCTCTCCCCCGCTCGAGAGAGGAACCTGCTTAGCCCGGCCAACTTGCCGGTGAGGCGCTGGACTTCCTTAACATTCCTAGGGGATTCCAATTCTAGGATCGCTCTTACTTTTTCGGGGTTGGGCTCCACTCCAGATGGAGTGAGTAGGTGTCCCAGGAACTTTCCCCTGCTAGCACCGAAAACGTACTTCAGGGGGTTGAGTCTCATTTTATACTCCCTTAGGGTTTCAAAGGTCTCTTCCAGATCTTGGATATGAGCCCCGAGGTCCTTGCCTTTGATCATCAAGTCGTCTACGTAAACCTCGAGATTCCTTCCTCTCTGCTCTCGGAAAATCCGATCCATCATCCTTTGATAGGTCGCGCCCGCATTTTTCAAACCGAAAGGCATCATATTAAAGCAGAAGCATCCATCCTCCGTGATGAAGGTGACGTCCTTAACGTCCGGAGGATGCATGCGTATTTGATGGTACCCAGAAAACGCATCCAAGAAACTCATAAAGGGGAAACCGACGGCTGAGTCAACCAGCGCGTCGATTCGGGGCAGCAGGTAACAATCCTTAGGGCATGCTTTATTTAAAAGAGAAAAATCCACGCACATTCTCCACTTACCCTGCCCTTTTTTGACCATTACAACATTACTCACCCACCCCGGATACTTACAGGCGGACACAAACCCCACCTTAAGCAATTTTTCCACCTCCTCTCTAATAGGTCCGGCCATCTTGGAGGCGATGGCCCTCTTCTTCTGTTGTATGGGGCGAGTGTTGGGGTCTAGATTGAGGCGGTGATAGGCAACTTCTGCATCGACCCCTGGCATGTCCGCGGCGCTCCACGCGAAGACGTCAATATGTTTCTGTACGCAGGTCCTGATCTTCTCCCGGTCCTCCGGGGTGAGCTCGCCACTGATTTTTATCCTTTCTTCCCGGCCTTCCTTGGTGCGTATTTCTACCTCCAGGACTTCCACGGCCGCTTTCAGCCTTGATGGCTCTTCCTCTCCTTCTTGCTCTGCCTGCACATCCTGCTCCTTGGTTTTGCCTTATACGCTGGCCATCATCCTCTCTTCCCCCGGCTGCTCCGCCTCCCACTTGCTTGCCTCCTCTTCCTCCTGTCGTGAGGCCCTTCTCTTTCCTGGCCGGACCTCCTCCCCGGACGGCCCTCCCTCTTCTTCCCTCTGCCTTCTCTCTCTCCTCCCCACCACTCCTTTCAGCTCCTCTCCCCCTGCTGCATCCGTCTTTTCATCCTCCTTTTCTTCTACCACCACCATCTCACCGAACTCCTCTCCCGCCATTTCTAGCTCCCCCGCAATGCCTCCCGCCATTACTACTTCTTCTCCTCCCGCGTCTTCCTCCTCTCTTTGCTCTTCCTCGCCTCCATGTTCTTGTTACAATTGCTCCATCCGCTTCTCCAACTCCTCCGCATCTCCCTGCCAGGAGATGGTGTTCACTGTCGTCACGTAGCATTCCCTAGCGGCCTTTGGATCCCCCCGTACACAGATTTGGGTACCTCCTGAATTCAGCTTCAAGCACTGGTGAAACGATGATGGAACGCATCTGAAAGCGCTGATTAAGGGGCGTCCAAATATAGCGTTGTAACTACTGGGGGCATCCACTATGACAAAGCGGCAATTCCGGGACAGCCCTCCCAGGGTCACCTGAAGTCCCACTCCCCCTCGACTTCTTTCCTTTCCCCTGAGAACCCAAACAGCGGTCCGTCCGCCGCCAGCACCCTCTGGGCCTCCACCCTCATTGCATTGAATGCCTTCTTGAAAATCACATTCACTGAGCTCCCATTGTCTACCAGGATTCGCGACACCGTGAAGTTTCCGATGGCGGTTCGTATCACAAGTGCGTCACAGAAGGGGTCCTCATGGTCAGGCATGTCTTTTCTTGAAAAGGTAATCTTCTCGTCTGGAGGGGGGGATTGCGAAGTTGAGGCGACACTTCGACGGTACATAGTGTGAAGGCTCGCCTTTCGAGCCGCCTCTATCCCCACCCCCCCATTGATCACTCCAATTCCCCCGCGGTCTCCTTCATCTGCTCGATCCACGCAGCGATCCTCTTCTCCAGTGACTGTTACTTCCTCTATCCTCACCGGCCTGGGCTGTTCTCCTGCCCCCCGAGTTCTCCTCATCTCTAAGAAGTCTGGGCAGGTAGCCGTTGCGTGACCTTCCTCCTCGTGGAAGTCACAATATGGCAACGCCACCTCCCCCCCTGTCTTCCTTCCCGAGGGTTCCTCCTCCTTCCTGCTCTTGCCCCTCTTCCTCTCTCCTGACCCCTTCCCCTGCCTCGGCCGATGACCATTGCCTGTTGCGTAGGGGGTAGGGGTGGTCTATGACCGTATCCCCACCCCTGCTGGTGGAACCTTCCCGGTCCTCCCTGTTGGTTCCTCCCCCCTTGGGGAAATCCCCTACCTTGTCCTGGGACTGGGCCCCCCTGCTGCCTCCATCCCAGCTCCGGATAGGCCTGCGCCCTTGGCTCCTCTCTTCTCCTCGCCTCCGGTTGCCTCCCACCTGACTCTTTTGATTCTAACTCAGTAAGCCTTGCTAGCTTCTTTGCAAAAGCTGGGTTCGCCGCCTCCATCGCTATTTCCTTTGCCACCTTCTCCATCAAGCCCTCAAAGGACAGCAGCGCCTTCCGGGTGAGGATCATCTTGAAGAATCCTTCCCGCAGTCCCACCGTGAAGGCCATCTGGAGGGCAAACCCCGGCACCTCCTGTATATCCATAATCTCTTCTTGAAACCTGTCCACGTACTGAGCCAGCGACTCCTCCGCCTTCTGCTTAATTAAGAAGATCGACTCCGGGTTCTTTTTCCTTTTCTTAGATGTGGAGAACCGGAGCTGGAAACTCCTACTTAAGTCCTCGAAGCAGTATATCGAACCTGTTGGGAGTTGATGGAACCAGTCCCTAGCCTTGTCCTTTAGGGTGATTGCAAAAAGGCGGCACTTAAACGCGTCTGTCATGGGTCTGATCGAGACAACGTCTTCGAACCACTGCAAGTGGTGGAGACGATCATCCTTCCCTACGTAGTAGTTCATCTCGGGCTCTCGGAAGCCCTCGGGGACGGGAGCGGACAGGATCAGCTCGCAAAAGGGGGACCCTCTCGCTGCAGGTCTCGCTCCCCCTACTCGCGCGACGACCTCTCCTGGCGAGATGGCACTCGCCGGGCTTGGGAACAGCTCCCTTCCCGCCATGTCCCTCCCGCTCCCTTCCATCATCACCTCCTTCCACGGCCTTCTCCCCGGGGCATCCTCTCCTACTCGCGTCGAGACGAGTTCTTCCTGAGTCGCGAGGGCTGGCACTGGAGGCAGTGGGGTTGAACAGTCTCCCTGCCGCGAGATCCCTTGCAGTAGATCCATGATCCCCTTGATCGAAGCCATAAACTCCGCTCTCCCTACAAATCCCCCCTGGTTGTCCGACTCCCCTCCTTCTCCTTCTCCGTGATCTCCCGCCATGTGGTTGCTCAAGGTTCTTCTCTGAGGGCTACTGTCCACGCTCACCACACCAAAAATGTTGAAACCAGCTTCCTGGTCCCTCCTAGAGTTCGAAACAGGATGCAGGCCCCACGTACTCTCCCTGCGCTACCGTCCTGACGAGAGTCAATGACCTGAAAACAGACCGAGGGGACTCAGCTTGGAGGTCCCGCCTCTTACCCGGAAGAACTGGGAGTCTTCCCCTCCCTAGCCAGTGCTGAGCTAGGTGCCTGAGAGGAAAATATTGGAAAGGTTCAACCCCTTTATCAGACACCTTATCGGTCTATTTATAGGCCTCTAAATCTGAACTGCAAATATCACTTCTAAATCCACCTGAAAAGACCAAAACACCCTGGGCTGGGTCTACCAATAGCCAAACTCCGCTGTTCCGGAGAGCTATATGCAGGCCTCCAGGGGTAAAAATGTAAAACTATCTGGGGGTAAAATCCCCCTTGTGGGTAAAAAGGTAAAGACCATCTTTTTTCATGTGGCGAGTGGGGAGGGGCCCGTCAAGTTTTAGGGGATCTCGCCTGTGGGCTACTCGCTTGCGCCTGGAGGCCTCGTCTAGCGAGCTCTCGCCAAGCGAGGTCTCGCCTTATCTCCCAGGCTGACCCCTCCTTTCTAGGGGGTCGGCCTCCCCCGTCTCGCCGGACTCCCTTCCTTGCTTTGTCGGGCTACTCACGAGCCCAAGGTTATACAACTTTGGATTTGAGGACGGTGCCATTTCGATTGACCTTGATATTGCTGAAAAAGTCTGCAACTTCGGGGAAGAGGATACGACATGGTTCTTGGAGAACGAATGTTAATCCGGCGGTGTCGAGCAAAATCAGGAGATTATGGAAATCGTCAGATATGTCTGCAATCCCGGCGGCGACTAATTCCGAACCAACACCGATCTTAGATGAGGCGGCCATGATTCAGAAGTCTTGGAGATGTAGAAACCCTAGAAAATTTCTGACGGGGAGACAGAAAGGGCGCGGCTCTGTAACTGATTGAGGAAGGCGAAGAGGAAGACGGGTACTCGAGAGATGAAAATGATTTCGTGTAGATGAAATTTCCAGATTTTCTTATTTATATAACCCTTTGAGCCTTGAGACTTCTTGAATGTCCAGCTTCTTCTAGTCTTCCTTGTTGAGCATCCCAATTTCTGTTTTGAAGAACGAGAACTTGGTCTCGTCCAGCGGCTTCGTGAAAATATCTGCAATTTGCCTATCTGTAGGGACATATTGAAGGTCTATTTCCCCATGCTCCACATGCTCCCGGATGAAATGATACCTTAGCTCTATATACTATGTCCGGCTGTGCGAGACTGGGTTGTTGGCTATTGCTATTGCGCTGGAGGAGTCGCAAAACAATGGAATCTTTGCAAACTTCATGTTGTAGTCTTCGAACTGATTCTTTATCCAAAGTAACTGTACACAGCAATTGCCTACAGAGATGTACTCTGACTCGATCATTGAGATTGCCACACAGTTTTGCTTCTTGCTACTCCAGGAGATAAGCCTTCTTCCAAAGAATTGGCAAGTCCCTGAAGTGCTTTTCCTGTCGTCTTTGCTACCTGCAAAATCTGCATCTGAAAAACCTATTAGTTCGCTATCATTACTTCTTGGGTACCATAAGCCAAGATTTGGTGTACCTTTAAGGTATCTCAAAATCCGCTTCGCAGCAGCGTAGTGAGATTCCTTAGAGTTCACCTGAAATCTAGCAAAGATACATGTTGAGAATATTATGTCTGGTCTACTTGCAGTAAGGTAGAGCAAGGATCCAATAATGCTTCTGTACTTAGTTTCATCAGAAGGTTTCCCTTTTTCATCCTTGTCCAGAGACATTGTTGAACCCATTGGAGTCCTCATCGAGGTTGCTTTCTCCATTCCGAATTTCTTAATAAGCTCTTTGGTAAACTTGGTCTGCGAGATGAAAATTCCATCTTCAGACTGTTTCACCTAAAACCCTAAGAAATACTTCAGCTCGCTCATACTGCTCATTTCAAACTTCCCTTGCATAAGTTTTGAAAACTTCTTGCAGAGGTTGTCATCAGTACAGCCAAAAATAATGTCATCGACATAGATTTGCACTAGCAAAATCTTGCCTTTTATTTCCCTAAGAAATAGTGTCTTGTCTGTCTTTCCCCTTGTGAACTTTTTCTCAAGTAGAAAGCTAGACAGCGTCTCATACCAAGCTCGAGGAGCTTGTTTCAGACCATACAATGCTTTATGCAGTAAATAAACGTAATCAGAAAGGTTAGAATCAACGAAACCTGGAGGTTGTTCCACATACACCTCTTCCTTTATGTCACCATTAAGGAATACAGACTTCATGTCCATCTGGTAGACAGTGAAGCTTTTGAGTGCAACATATGCTAAGAATAACCTTATAGCCTCCATCCTTGCCACTGGAGCGTACGTCTGGTCGAAGTCGATTCCTTCTTCTTGACGATAACCTTTGGCGACAAGTGTAGCACCTCCCCTGTAATGACCGTATAATATGGGTCTGGCCGGGGCCCCACAACATACGGATGCCACAGCTTTAGTATTATAAGATGGTATAACTACCTACACTCAAAACTCTTTGCACAACACAGCGGAAATACAAACAAGAGTAGAAGATATCCACTACTACAAGAGTAAAAAGATGACCTTATGGCCTTACAACACAAGAGAGTCCAAACTCACATAATACAACATTCATGAAAGTGCAAAGGCACCCCTAGTCTACCTCGGCATGCAAGCCGGAATACATGAGCATAAAACATATAATGCCATAAATGTAAAGCTACAGCAAAAGGGGAAACACTTCATGAGGCTTAGGCCTTTCTGGCCGGCGAGCTAGCTCCTGCTTGCGATCCTTGCCCTGTAAAAATTATTAGTAACATGGGTCAGCAAAGGCTGACCTCAAACTCTGTAACCAACACATCTCCTCCCAGCCGCCCCTAACGGACCCCGGGGAACCCTCCAACCTGCAAGTCAGCACTTCGTATGCAATATATAAATATAAACCAGAAATGCATTTAGGACAGGCTTGGATGTCTCAAACAACATACACGTTCTCTACTGGTTGAGCATATAATAAAAAGGGGCCTACTTATGCAACATGAATGCAACACCCGGGCTTCACCCAAGGTACCCTAAAACGTATGCATCTAGCACAACATCACACCAATTGGGTACTCATCGCTTCCTCATCGGCATAAAGCCACAAACAAAGGGGTATCACAATTCCCCCCAACGGCGCACAGGCCGCCACAAGGAACCCTTACTAAGGCCCCACCCGCTCATGGTCTTAGACCCGGGCTTGCCTGCAAGCTTTGACGTCTCAAGTCAGGATTCCAACAAACACAAACTGACCGATTCTAAGAAGCCTTGCTGGACCCCACCCGCTCATGGCCTCATTGCCCGGGCTTGCCCCTCGCTTGACATTCTCGTCAGTCTCACAGAAGGGGACTAGTCTCGCCGGGACACTCTCCGCACGTGACGTGTACATCACAGGATAGCCAGCCGACCACGGAGACACAACCACACCTTGGCACATCATAAACCAAGACAATTCCACCCTAGTCCCTCATTTGTACTGCAGCGTTCCCGCGCACCAAGAAAACCATCTACCACTCATGCGGAGCTAACCTTGCCCACCAAGGAAACCATCTACCGCCATTGAGGAGCTAACCTTGTCCGATTCCGACTACACGTACACACTTGAGAAAAAGGGGAAAACATCACCACATCACAAACGACATCTTGCCGCAACGGAACCTCTATGAATCCTTAAAGTTTGTATGCAACATCACCGAGTCAGACTAATGGTCGTGACTTCGGCTTCACCTACCATGCCTAATCCACTAACGGAGCAGATCTCTAATGCAAAATATGTCGGGGACAGAATCAATCGACCCGGAGGTTCCTCTCGAACCTTGGCGACCCAAACCCCTCTCATTTGAGTGTTTGATGCTCAAAACTAAAAAAGAAAATGATGCTAAGACATGCATCTTAAAACTGAGAGGAGAATTGTCGTTACCTTCCGACTCCTCTTCCTAGCCATGGAAAAAATAGCCGGATGAAAACCTTCGCAAAGCTCTAGCCTCCACAGATCTGGACTCGGCTCGAGATTTGGAGCACCGAAGCCTCTCCTACAGCACAAACCCTCCTTCTCCTTCTTCCTTGCTCTCACTTCTCTCTAGAACTTTAGTAAGAGAAAGCTTGGAGAAGAATGAGGGTTTCCAACCCTATTCTCGGACTTAACTCCCCAAGAGATGTCCTGAACCATCAGATCCCAAAATAAGGGAAAGAATGGCCACGACCCGTCTGAAAAATAAAACACCTGGGCCGAACATGGCCTAGCACACGCCCGTGTCTAGGGCCGTGTCCCCCATTCGCCGTCACAAATCGACGCGCCTGGAACAACACACGGGCATCCGACACGTACGTGTTCGACCTGACACGCCCGTGTCCCGACTGACACGGCCGTGTGGTCGGCCGTGTGCCTCCATCGACACAGCCCCGAAAACAACCCGAGAAGGACACGGTATGGGATACGCCCGTGTACCATGCTGTGTGCGAAGTCTCGACACTCGTCGAAAGCCTTTGTGTCGACACCGCGAAAAAACGTCGAGCGAAGATCGTCAACCATGCGGGACACGCCCTGTGACACGCTCGTGTCACAGGCTGTGTGCCCCCAGTCTCGACACTCGACACTCGTCGAGTGAATTTCGTCTAGTGGACTCTTGACACTTGACCGACACGGCCTTGGACATGCCCGTGTCCTAGGCCGTGTGCCTTGTCTC
Organism: Platanthera guangdongensis; assembly: GCA_039583875.1. Lineage (NCBI taxonomy): Eukaryota > Viridiplantae > Streptophyta > Magnoliopsida > Asparagales > Orchidaceae > Platanthera > Platanthera guangdongensis. The sequence continues at coordinate 39,101,437 of CM077167.1, read as the reverse complement.
GACACATCGTCGAGCGAAAATCATCGACTTCTCGGACTGATCGTCGACACGGGCTCGACACGCCCTGAGACACGCCCGTGTCTCAGGCCGTGTGCCTCCTGCCAGAAACCAAACTTGGTTAGAAAACGCTGGTCGACCCTCTCTCAAATTTTGGGGTGTTACAACTCTCCCCCCTTTACAGAATTTCCTCGCGGAATTACAAAGCAAAAGGGAACACAATTTAAATGGTACCTGAAATGATGAGTTCTGGATACTCTTCTAGCATGGCTTGTTCTCGTTCCCAAGATTGCTCCTCACGACCGCAGTTGTCCCATCGGACTCTCACGAGTTTAACCTCTTTATTCTGCAACTGCCGAGTCTCCGAATCCTCTATAGCAATTGGACGGACTCGCGTCCTCAAGTCTTCCTCTATCGGCACCGATACCGGCTCAATCACCACACTAGCCTCCACCAATGCTTTCCTCAAGATGGAGACATGGAAGAAGTCATGCAATCCACTCAGCTCCGCGAACATCGCCAACCGATAGGCTGCTTCTCCCACCCGTTCAACAACTTCAAAAGGCCCCAAAAACCTTGGACTCAACTTCTTGAGTCGGCGAATCCGTGAGACTCCTTTGAACGACTTGATCTTCAAATAGACCCAATCACCTACCGCAAATTCCAACTTCCTGTGACGAGCATTAAAGTATTTAGCTTGCCGGTCTTGCGCCACCTTCATACACTCTTGGATGGTCCGTACCAACTCACAAGCGTCAACTACCACCTCCTTTCCCAAAATTTTTATATCTCCCGCCTCTGCCGAAGACATTGGTGTTCGACACCGCCTCCCATACAATGCTTCGTATGGCGCCATTTTTATGCTTTCCTGGTAACTATTATTGTACGCGAATTCCACCATGAACAGGTGATCTTCCCACCTCTTCCTGAAGTCAAGAATGCACATTCTCAGCATATCCTCCATAGTACGGTTCGTCCTTTCGGTTTGTCGGTCAGTTTGAGGATGGAACACTGTACTGAACTTTAGCTTCGTGACCAAGCTCTTCTGAACCAATCTCCAGTCCTTGGACGTAAACCGTCCATCTCGATCGCTAACTATGCTCTTAGGAATCCCATGCAGTCGCACAATGTTGCGAACATACAACTCCACCAGCTTCTCCACGCTGTCCTCCTTCTGATTCGGGATGAAGTGGGTCACCTTGGTTAAGCGATCCACGATCACCCAAATAACATCATTACCCTGCTGCGATCTAGGCAAACCATGTTCAAAATCCATGGAGATGTCATCAAATTTCCACTCCGGGATTAGAAGAGGCTTCAGGAACCCGCCCGGCTTCTGACATTCGGCCTTCATCAAGGCGCAAGTTTGGCAACGATTCACATACAAAGCTACGTCCCGCTTCAGCCCCGGCCACCAAAATGATTTCTTCATATCCAAGAACATCTTTGTACTGCCCGGGTGAATGGAGTACTTTGTGAAGTGAGCCTCAAACATCAACTCCTCACAGAGTTTGCCGAACTGCGGTATACAAACCCTTCCGTCCTTCCTCAGAATCCCATCAATCATCTCCCAGGTGCTGCTCTCGCCCTTTTGAGTCTCCAACACATATGGTTGAAACTCCACATCCAACCGAGTCGCTTCCCGAATGCAATCGGACAAGTATTTTTGCACTTCAATCCAGTTCAACCGAGTCACGCTGGACTCGCCTCTCGCAACATATTCCAAACCAAGGGACTCCCATTCCCGTACCAACCGCTCATCATGAGCTTTGATCCAATTCCCTTGCCCCGAGTACTTTCTACTCAAGGCATCCGCCACCACATTGGCTTTACATGGCGTATACTGAATCGCCACTTCGTAGTCTCCAAGAAACTCCACCCACCTGCGTTGCCGCATGTTCAAGTCCTTTTGATCCAAGAGATACTTCAGGATTTTATGATCCGTGAAGATCTCCACCTTTGCACCGTACACATAATATAGCCATATTTTCAACGCAAAAATTACCTCCGCCAACTCCAAGTCATGGACGGGGTAATTATTCTCATGAGGCTTCAGCTGTCTAGACCCAAAAGCTATCACTTTGCCATGTTGCACCAAAATTCAACCCAAACCGCATCCGGATGCGTCACTGAAGATCTGAAATCCCTCGGTCCCTTGCGGTAGACTTAGGATTGGAGCCATCATAAGCCTCTCCTTCAGTGCCCCGAATGCTTGATTGCACTCTTGAGTCCACACAAACTTATAATCTTTACGAGTGAGTGAGGTGAGGGGTAGAGCTATCCGCGAAAAATTCTCCACGAATCTCTTATAATACCGGCTAGTCCAAGAAAACTTCGGACTTCTGCCACAGTTCTCAAAACCGGCCAATCTCTGATGGCTTCCACTTTCGTTGGATCCACTGCCACCCCTTCCCCACTAATCACGTGGCCCAAAAATGCCACCTTCTCTAACCAGAACTCGCATTTCGAGAACTTTTCATACAACTGATTCTCCCTCAACACTTGCAAGACCACTCTCAAGTGGGTCTCATGCTCCGCTTCCGATTTGGAATATACCAAGATGTCATCAATGAAGACAACCACAAAAGAATCCAAGTATTCCCGAAATACTCGATTCATAAGATCCATGAACACAGATGGTGCATTCTTCAGCCCGAACGACATCACCCTAAACTCAAAGTGTCCATACCTTGTACCAAAGGCAGTCTTGGGTATGTCCTCATCTCGAATTCGCAGCTGATAATAACTTGACTTCAAGTATAATTTTGAATACACCACTGACCCCACCAATTGGTCGAACAAGTCATCTATCCGAGGAATCAGATACTTATTCTTGACAGTCAATTTATTCAGCTCTCGGTAGTATATGCATAGCCGCATGCTACCATCTTTCTTCTTTACAAACAACACCGGCGCGCTCCACGGTGAAGAACTGGGTCTAATATACCCTTGCTCCAACAGTTCCTGTAGCTTTACTTTGAGTTCGGCCAATTCCTTTGGTGCCATCCTAAACGGAGGACGTGACACCGGCCTAGCCTCCGGCACCAACTCGATCGTGAAGTCGATCTCCCGCCGAGGAGGCGCTCCAGGAAGTTCATCCGGAAACACATCCTTGAACTCTGCCACTACGGGCACTTCCTCAACAGATAGTTAAGAGAGACGAACCTCCAATAACGCTTCAAGCACTACACCACCATGGTTAACCGCCCGCTTCAATTACATGGCCGAAATCAGAGAATAGGCCACTCCACAAAAGCCCTCAAATTTGACCTCTGCCTGCCCTTTGCTCTTTAGGGTCACTACCTTAGATAGGCAATCAATACTGGCGCGCTGCTCTGCAAGCCAGTACATGCCCAAAATGACATCGAACTCAACCAAAGGCAAAATCGCTGCTACCAAAATGAAATCAACTCCGTCCAGCTCCAAACAGATGCGCCCTTTGGCCCCGGTGGTCATGGATGACCCATTAGGCATGCGCACTTTCAGCTCCGCGTCTGCCGAGAAAGACTCAACTCTTATTCTCCGGATGAAGCTCTCCGCGAGAAAGGAGTGCGATGCTCCAGTATCGAACAATACTCTAGCGGGGTATCCAAAAACTAATACAAAGCCTACAACATAGACATCACACAAAAGGTCTAAAAGTATGAAGCACAGAGTTTAAACTTAAATTTTCTTCATACCCGTCACCACATCGGTTTGGCGGATCGCTTCCTGCTATCCAAGGTTGTAGGACCTTGGTTGCACCGGTTGGAACCGAGAACTGCTTGACTCCGCCATCTTCCCTTTCTCCGCGGCACTGGGGCCGGAGAGTACAGTCTGCTCTTGCCTTGCCTCTTGCTTCGATCCTCCTTGAGGACAAACACGAGCTATGTGCCCCACCTTACCACAGTTATAGCACGTCGGCGGTCCCCTAGAGTGAGAACCTCCAGGCATCCACTTGCTCTTTTCACCGGATCTGGAAGTGTGAGGCTTCTTTCTCCACCTACTCCCTTCAGATTTTCCCTGAGATTGGGGAGGCTTCCCTTCCCCTTGCCTGGGAGTGAAACCCTTACGACGCTGGGTTCGCTCCAGATCACTCTCCAATATCCTGGCAGCCTCAACCAATTCATTGAATCCCGTTCTCTTCATGGAGATGAGGGGTTGCCTCAGATTCTCCCGCAGTCCCTGGTAGAGGAGGTTATCCCTCTCTACATCATCTGTCATCGTCGTTCCCGCGTAACGACCCAAACGGGTGAACTCTTGCACATACTCGTCCACCGTCCTGTCCCGCTGCATTAAGTGCAGAAACTGCCTCTAAAGTGCCAACCGTGTAGAAACGGGAATGTACCTCTTTAGAAAAGCATCCCCAAACTCCTCCACCGATGGGGTGCGTCCCGGGAACTGGCAGCTGCTATGGCCCACCCACCACAACTTGGCGTCTCCTTCCAACATGAACGCCGCATACTCAGATTTCTTTTCTTCTGGCGTCTCTGTCGCCATCAAAAGCTCTTGAATTTGAATCCACCAATCCTCCGCATCCGTTGGCGTACTAACTCCCTTGAAAGATGAGGGATGGAAGCTCAGGAAGTAATTCAAGTGCCGGTCTCCATGTCCGACAACTACCCTTTCCGTCAAAGGCTCCACTCGCCTGGCTTCTCCACCTGGCACGGCCGTCGCCGTATCCGGTGTAGCAGGGGTTGCTACTTGAGTTGCCGCTGCAGCTTGGGCCGCCACCATCGCTTCTGCAAGCATGCGACAGAAATCGGCCGGGTTAACACCCATGCCCAAAAGACCTGGAGCAGTAGCACTGCTCGCCGAAAGCTCTTCTCTTGCTCTCGACGTACCCGCCTCGTTACTTGCACTCTTCAAGAAAACAAGAAACAAGGGATCAGTCTCTAATCTCAAGACTTAAATAATAGGACACTCATAGTCCAGCGTTACTCTTATGTGGATAACTTTTCTACGCATTGACCTTGAATCTAACCTGACTTTGATACCAAATTGTAGCACCTCCCCTGTAATGACCGTATAATATGGGTCCGGCAGGGGCCCCACAACATACGGACGCCACAGCTTTAGTATTATAAGATGGTATAACTACCTACACTCAAAACTCTTTGCACAACACAAAGAAAATACAAACAAGACTAGAAGTTATCCACTACTACAAGAGTAAAAAGATGGCCTTATGGACTTACAACACAAGAGAGTCCAAACTCACATAATACAACATTTATGAAAGTGCAAAGGCACCCCTAGTCTACCTCGACATGCAAGCCAGACTATATGAGCATAAAACATATAATACCATAAATGTAAAGCTACAGCAAAAGTGGAAACACTTCATGAGGCTTAGGCCTTTCTGGCCGGCGAGCTAGCTCCTGCTTGCGATCCTTGCCCTGTAAAAATTATTAGTAACGTGGGTCAACAAAGGCTGACCTAAAATTGTGTAACCAACACATCTCCTCCCGGCCGCCCCTAACGGACCCCGGGGAACCCTCCAACCTACAAGTCAGCACTTCGTATGCAATATATAAATATAAACCAGAAATGCATTTAGGACAGGCTTGGATGTCTCAAACAACATACACGTTCTCTACTGGTTGAGCATATAATAAAAAGGGGCATACTTATACAACATGAATGTAACACCCGGGCTTCAACCAAGGCACCATAAAATGTATGCATCTAGCACAACATCACACCAATTGGGTACTCATCGCTTCCCCATCGGCATAAAGCTACAAACAAACGGGTATCACAATTCCCCCCAACGGCGCACAGGCCGCCACAAGGAACCCTTGCTAAGGCCCCACCCTCTCATGGTCATAGACTCGGGCTTGCCTGCAAGCTTTGACGTCTCAAGTCAGGATTCCAACAAACACAAACTGACCGATTCTAAGAAGCCTTGCTGGACCCCACCCGCTCATGGCCTCATTGCTCGGGCTTGCCCCTCTCTTGTCATTCTCGTCAGTCTCACAGAAGGGGACTAGTCTCGCCGGGACACTCTCCACACGTGACGTGTACATCACGGGATAGCCAGTCGACCACGGAGACACAACCATGCCTTAGCACATCACAAACCAAGACAATTCCACCCTAGTCCCTCATTTGTACTGCAGCGTTCCCGCGCACCAAGGAAACCATCTACCACTCATGCGGAGCTAACCTTGCCCACCAAGGAAACCATCTACCGCCATTGAGGAGCTAACCTTGTCCGGTTCCGACTACACGTACACACTTGAGAAAAAGGGGAAAACATCACCACATCACAAACGACATCTTGCCGCAACGGAACCTCTACGAATCCTTAAAGTTCGTATGCAACATCACCGAGTCAGACTAACGGTCGCGACTTCGGCTTCACCCACCATGCCTAATCCACTAACGGAGCGGATCTCTAATACAAAACATGTCGGGGACGGACTCAATCGACCCGGAGGTTCCTCTCGAACCTTGGCGACCCAAACCCCTCTCATTTGAGTGTTTGGTGCCCAAAACTAGAAAAGAAAATGATGCTAAGACATGCATCCTAAAACCGAGAGGATAAGTGTCGTTACCTTCCGACTCCTCTTCCTAGCCATGGCAAAAATAGCCGGATGAAAACCTTCGCAAAGCTCTAGCCTCCACGGTTCTGGACTCGGCTCGCGATTTGGTGCACCGAAGCCTCTCCTACAGCACAAACGCTCCTTCTCCTTATTCCTTATTCTCACTTCTCTCTAGAACTTTAGTAAGAGAAAGCTTGGAGAAGAATGAGGGTTTCCAACCCTATTCTCGGTCTTAACTCCCCAAGAGATGTCCTGAACCATCAGATCCCAAAATAAGGGAAAGAATGCCCACGATCCGTCTGAAAAATAAAACACCTGGGCCGAACACGGCCTAGTACACGCCCGTGTCCAGGGCCGTGTCCCCCATTCTCCGTCACAAATCAACGCGCCTGGAACAACACACGGGCATCCGACATGCCCATGTTCGACCTGACACACCCGTGTCCCGATTAACACGGCCGTATGGTCGGCCATGTGCCTCCATCGACATAACCCCGAAAACAACCCGAGAAGGACACGGCCTGGGACACGCCCGTGTCCCATGCCGTGTGCGAAGTCTCGACACTCGTCGACAGCCTTTGTGTCGACAACGCGGAAAAAACGTCGAGCGAAGATCGTCGACCATGCGGGACACGCCCTGTGACACGCCCGTGTCACAGGCCATGTGCCCCAGTATCGACACTCGACACTCGTTGAGTCAACACTCGCCGAGTGAATTTCATCGAGTGGACTCTCGACACTCGACCGACACGGCCTTGGACACGCCGGTGTCCTAGGCCGTGTGCCTTGTCTCGACACGTCGTCGAGCGAAAATCGTCGACTTCCCGAACCGATCGTCGACACGGGCTCAACAAGCCCTGAGACACGCCCGTGTCTCAGGCCGTGTGCCTCCTGCCAGAAACCAAACTTGGTCAGAAAATGCTAGTCAAACCTCTCTCAAATTTTGGGGTGTTACAACAAGTCTGGCATTGTTCTTTACTATCGTTCCATTCTCGTCCATCTTGTTCCTGTAGACCATTTTGTCCCAATGATGTTCTTACCTTTGGGTCTTAGAACAAGCTTCCATACTTTGCAGTACTTGAACTGGTTCAGTTCTTCTTCCATCACCATTATCCACGATGCATCAGCGTTTGCTTACTCAAACTTCTTTGGTTCAACCTATGAGAAAAAACTTAAATATAGATTCTCATTAGTTATACCTCTACGAGTTCTGACACCATCTCGGGGATCTCCTATGATCTGGTCCATGGGATGATCCTTCAAATGTCTGAGCTCTAGAGTCCTTGCATTTGGATTATCTTCTATCACCGGAGTGACTTGTTCATCTTGGATGACTTCTTCATCTTGGATGACTTCTTCATCTTGATCATCAGCCTCTCCAATAGGGGTTGGAGTGGTGATCTTGATGAACTTTTCACCTTTGTCTTCGGACGGTTCATCCAAGCTAATTTCTTTCAGCTTTGCACCTGCATCTTCAATAAGCACACTAGAAGAGTTGCTTTGCAGCAAACTCATCTCATCAAAAACAACATGTATCGATTCTTCTACCACCAGGGTTTTTCTATTAAATATCCTATATGCCTTACTATGGCTACTATAACCTACAAAAATACCTTCAAAACTCTTTTCGCTGAACTTTGTAGTATGATACTTGGCATTATTTAGCATGAAACATTTACAACCAAAAATTCTAAAATATGAGACCGTTGGTTTCCTGCCCTTTAGGAGTTCATAAGGTCTCTTATCGTGGTTTTTGTTTATGAGAGCTTGATTTTGCACATGGCATACAGTGTTGACGGCTTCAGCCCAAAAATATTTCGGAAGTGAAGCATCACTACATGGTCCTGCAGGCCTCTATGAGCATTCTATTCCTTCTCTCGGCCACTCCATTTTGTTGAGGAGTGCGAGGAGAGGAAAACTCATGAAAGATTCCCAGGCTTTCAAAAAATTCTGTCATGGCCCCAGACTTAAGCTCTGTTTCATTGTCACTTTTGATTTTGACTATGGAGCAGTTGTACTCATTTGGACTTGTCTGACAAAATTAGTAAAGATGTCGAAGGTATCTAACTTGTGTTTCAGAAAGAACACCCACGCAAAGCGCGAATAATTATCAATAATTACCAACGTATAATCCTTACCTCCCAAACTTCTAATTTGTAGTGGACCAAACAAGTCCATATGCTGTAGATGAAGACATCTATTAGAATCCTTGCCAATAACGCTTTTAAAGGTAGCCCTTGTTTGCTTGCCTTTCACACATGCATGACAAGGTCTATCTTTGACGTACTTGACATTTGGGGCATCACGTACTAAGTTCATTGAAAATAATTTATTAATAGTTTTGGAATTAATATGTTCTAATCTCTTGTGCCATTGGTCACCAAGAGACGCAGTATCTTTTGTTAAAAAGCACACTGGCGTCGAAGAATCTATACAAATGAAATTCAAACAGAAAATGTTTCTGCTTTGAGTGTCGGATAGAATCATTTCCATGTTGTCAATAGATTTTATCAAGCACTTGTCAGCGTGAAACTCAACTATGTATCCTTTATCGCAGAGTTGGCTTATGCTTATAAGGTTATGTTCCAAACCTTCAACGTATGCCACATCTAAGAAGGATACATTACCGTTAGTAATCATACCGTAGCCTCTAGTAATTCCACGGTCTGAACCTCCAAAGATGACCTTCGGTCCGTTCACGACTGGAGTAAAATTCTGAATTAGGCTTCTTGTCCCGGTCATATGCCGAGAGCATCCACTGTCCAAATACCAGATTGGCGTTTTGTTGGCCTTTGGACATTCCTGCAATCACAATCAGTTAGCCTTCGGAACCCAAATATGTTTGGGTCCTTGGTATCGGGTTAGAACACTCCCCCTACGAATATTAGCATTAGGAGTGGTCTTCCTCATATTGCCAACATGTGGGGTTGCAACATTTCTAGGATTAAACCAACAATCAATGGCAAAGTGACCTATTCTGGCACAACACCAACAGTCAAATCTGTTGTATCTTCGCCTTAAATTCTCCTGCTTGACCTTTTGGAATTGTGGTCTAGCAAGGGCAGCATTCTTGGAGGAAGATGCCTCATGATGATGAAAATCACATGGCTTCTTCTCCTTCACTAGCTTTTCTACAACAGGCTTTGCCTTTGGTGCCTTCTTGAAGTTATGGCCATGATTGAAAGGGCCATAGCTCTGAAGTTAAAGACACTTTCGCCAAAGTTTCTTGGTCGAGTCCATCCTTATAACGGGACTTTGGCTCTACATAGGTAGGACTAGCAAAGTGCCCGTAGGATGAGTTAAAATCAAACTCATTTGAAGGAAATATAACCTTCTTGAACGTGGTCTGATCTTGAGGGGCTTTCCCTTTCTCTTTGGCTAAGGCCTTTTTGGCGTCCTTATTCTTTCGTTGAGCCTTATTTCTCCTAGAGGATTTACTAGGAGCTTCTTCATGGCCTAATCCAGCACCCTTGGCCTTGGCTGAGAATTCATCAACGAATGGGAGAATTATCTTGGGCTTCGAGAAACTTTCAACAAGTTTCTTCTCAGCAGCAAGTTGGGCTTCCAGTTCCTTGATGATTTTCTCTTTGAGGTCAAGGTGCTCAAGAGACTTATTAAATTCTTCAATAGTATTATTGAAGTTCTCTTCGAGCGAGTCAGTCTTTGCGACTTTCTCTCTCAAGACGCTCTCTTCAGCTTTGAGAGACTTTAGCTCTTTAGCCAGAGTTTTCACGACTCGGCGACATTTGTCATAAGCCATGATTAACTCCTTATATTGGGCCATGAGTTCTGACTCATCGTCAGAAGAGCTATCCTCACAATCATGTTCAGAAGCTTCAGAATCAAAGAGAGGAGTGTGAGAGTTTACCTTCCCAGTGAACTGGGGCTCTTGTTCATCATCAGTTTGAGCCATGAGTCCAAAATAGGCTTCTTCTTCTTCACTTGACTCAGATGAGTCAGAGTCACGAAGAGTCTTGCCCTTTTTGGCCATCAAGCTCTTCTTTGTCCACTTCTTGTTGTACGAGGACTTCTTTTCCACTCTTCTACCACCCTCCTTCTTCTTGTGAGGGCAGTCAGCGATGACGTGTCCTGGCTTATTACAACAATAACAAATAATGTCAGTCGAAATATGTTTGTTCTGTTTAGAATTATACCTGTCATGGCTTCTTGAGCCTTTTCTTTGCCGATCACCATCACGTCGTGATCTTCTATAAGAGGCATCCTTGCCTTTCCATTGATTTTTCTTGTTCAAGAATTTCTTGAACTGCCAAGAGAGTAGTGAGAACTCTCCTTCTGATAGTTCAGAGCCTGAGGTGCTTGGCTTTGAGGTTTCTTCTTCACGAACTTCTGGTGCTGGAGTAGGAGGAACAACCTTGGACTTCTTAGAGGTGTCTGCCTTTAAAGCAACTGACATCTCTTTGAATGCAGACCTATTTTTTTCTTCTTCAGGCTTCCTGGTGTTGAGTTGGAGCTCATAGGACATCAACTTCCCGAAGAGATTCTGAGGATCTGTCTCGATAAGTTTTTCAAACTCCCTTATAGCACAGACGTTGTTATCCCATTCCTTAGTCAAGATCTCAGAAACTTATCGTTCAATTCTCCATTAGTGAAGACTCTGCCATATACCCTTAGCCCATTCACTATCTTGAAGAAGTTCTCAAATGTGTCAGCAATGGTATCCTTGTTTCCTTGTCGGAAAGCCTCATACTTATGATTAAGTAGGGATATTCTATCATCCCTCACTTCTTCGGTACCTTCCATCAAGGTAACTAGAGACTGCCACATCTCCTTTGCAGACTGGCAGTGAATCAGATTTTGTAGCATTGAATCATCGACTGCACTTGCTATGATATTTTTCTCCTTTTTGTCCAATGAGACAAGTGCAATCTCATCCTTATCTAGATCCATAAGTTTCGTGGGGACTTTCTTAGTTGGATCTATAGTGGAGACGGTCGTGGGAATATAATGACCTTCTTCAACTATCATGAAGATCCTTTGATCCACAGCTTCCATGAAGAACTTGATTCTCTCTTTCCACATGGGGAAATTATTTTTGTTGCATAAAGGAAGCTTGGCAAAATATTTAGCCTTGTCCATTTTGGTAGATCTCAAATGACAACTATAGAAGGATCTGATCAATGTGTTAACCTTTTAAAGATCAACCTCGCTCTGATACCAATTGAAAGATAATAGTTGCCAACCTAAATCACCTAGATGGGGGTGAATATGTGAGTTGTGCGTCTTTTTGCGAAATAAAAAAAATCTCAACCAATGAACAGATCTATCTACCAATCAGACAAACACAGACGAGGCAAGATTTATAGTGGTTCCCCAGCCTTGGGTACATCCACTTTCCCTCACCGATCTAGCAATACAGTAGACTCGGCTACTCTACTATCTCGGATTGGAAATCAATCCTACCCTCGGAACAATGTTCCATCAAACTCGATCCACAAAACGGATCTACACTCAGAAGGCAAAACTTCCTACAATCTCAGAATTGAAAAACTCCTACACTCGGAGAAAACATCTCCTACAATAATGAAATAAAGTTGTACAGAAATACAAACAGTAAATCCTTGTCAGATCTGCAAGAAATCGGCCTAGATCTTCTTCTTTTAGAATTTTTGGCTTTATCAGAATGTTGAAGAAGAATCTCGGCAATATCAGATCTGAAACTTCTAGACTTTACACAATCGAATTAGAAGATGAAGCGTTGAGTGGAGATCTCGATCTATAGAGTCTTCTTAACCTGAATGCTCAAAAAGGTGAAACCCTAGCCGATCGGAAATTAGCGACGGCGGTGGCAGCGAGTTTTCGTTTCTTTGAGAGAAGAGAGGAGACAGAATTTTTTTTGAGAGTGACGGCTGCAAAATCTCTTAGAATAATTTTCTTTGAAAACTTAGGGTTTGTCAGATTAGACAAGACCTTTTATAGGAGAGAAGAAGATTAGACTTAAATGATTCATTATGAGAAAGACACGTGAACCAATCTTGTCAGAGTTTAAGAATAAGACCGTTAGGTCTGGACTTAAAGAATTTCAGAAAAGTCAAAGTAAATTACTCGAGTCAAGCAGAACTACTCGAGTATATGCAGCACTACTCTAATAGGTATAAGATGACTACTCGAGTACATGAGAAAAATTACTCGAGAGAGTATGAGATGATTACTCGAGTACATGGAGTCAACTACTCGAGTAAATAAGAATGAGAAAGACTCAGCTACTCGAGTAACAAAATGACTTACTCGAGTACTTAAGTACTTACATGAGAGGTGGAGTATATTACTCGAGTACAAGAAATACTACTCGAGTATATAAAAATGAACTACTCGAGTATATCAGAAACTACTCGAGACAAACACTTAGAAAATTTCTAGAATAGGAAAACAGAACTACTCAAGTATGTAAGATAATCTACTCGAGACATAAGGAATTACTCGAGTATATAAGATGAAGTACTCGAGATAAATAGAACTACTCGAGTATGTAACATGAACTACTCGAGACAAATAGAACTACTCGAGTATATAACATGAACTACTCGAGTAATTCACTTAGTGAAATTTTCTGAAAAAGAAATCTGGATTACATAAGTAAAAGCATTGGACTACTCGAGTAGTAGATGAACTACTCGAGTATATGTTTTAGACTACTCGAGTAAGTAGGAACTACACGAGAGTCAGAATTCAATTAACTCGAGACAGAAGATAGAACTACTCGAGTACTCTATAATACTACTCGAGTATATAACTTAGAAAAAAATTTTTAGAAGAGAATTCTGTAAACTCGAGAGGTAAAAGGAAACTACTCGAGTATATAAGATGAACTACTTGAGAGCAATAATTGGACTACTCGAGTATATCTTAACTACTCGAGTAAGTGAATTACTACTCGAGTATACACTCAGTAACTTACTCGAGTAAGTAAGGAATTACTCTAGTACTTTACTTAGGAGAATTCTTTTGACAGAATGTTTCTTCTTCTAAGCTGAAATCAACATCAAGTCTTTTCCCATAGTCCTAGAGCTTGAATATGAAGTGTATCCACATAGAGAGGCTATACATGAGTCAACACTTTGGAATACATAATGAGAGAATACATTGTATGGTCCTGTGTTTGGTGACCCATTGTAGACTGATATTGGTCTACACTTCCCATAGGATTCCTGCAAACACATAACTCAAACCAAGCATCAAATACAACTTAATTCATCTTAGTTCAAGGGTGACTTCATCAAATCTGGGTTAGTGTGGATACAATACCCAACACAAAGGCAAAGCCTGTTATAGAAAAGCCTATAAAGGAAAAGAAGCCATGAGATTGCCATCTTCATGAGGCATCTTCCTCCAGGAATGCTGCTCCTACTAGACCTCAATTCCAAAAGGTCAAGCAGGAGAACATGAGGCAAAGATACAACAGATTTGATTGTTGGTGTTGTGGCAGAATTGCTCACTTTGCCATTGATTGCTGGTTTAATCCTAGAAATGCTGCTACCCCACATGTTGGCAATATGAGGAAGACCACTCCTAATGCTAATATTCGTAGGGGGAGTGTTCTAACCCGAGACTAAGGACCCAAACGTATTTGGGTTCCTAAGACTAACTGATTGTGATTGCAGGAATGTCCATAGGCCAACAAAATGCCAATCTGGTATTTGGACAGTGGATCCTGTCGGCATATGACCGGGACAAGAAGCCGTATTCAGAATTTTACTCCAGTTGTGAACAGACCAAAGGTCATCTTTGGAGGTTCAGACCGTGGAATTACTAAAGGCTGCGGTGTGATTACGAATGGTAATGTATCCTTCTCAGATGTGGCTTACGTTGAAGGTTTGGAACATAACCTTATAAGCATAAACCAACCCTGCGATAAAGGATACATAGTTGAGTTTCACGCTGACAAGTGCTTGATAAAATCTGTTGACAATATGGAAACAATTTTATCCGGCACTCGAAGAAGAAACATTTTTTGCTTGAATTTCATTTGTATAGATTCTTCGACACCATTGTGTTTTTTAGCAAAATATAGTGCGTCTCTTGGTGACCAATGGCACAAGAGACTAGCACATATTAATTTCAAAACTATTAATAAATTATTTTCAATGAACTTGGTACCTGATGCCCCAAATGTCAAGTACGTCAAAGATAGACCTTGTCATGTATGCGTGAAAGACAAGCAAACAAGGACTACCTTTAAAAGCGTTATTGGCAAGGATTCTAATAGATGTCTTCATCTATTACATATGAACTTGTTTGGTCCACTGCAAATTATAAGTTTGGGAGGTAAGGATTATACGTTGGTAATTGTTGATGATTACTCGCGCTTTGCGTGGGTGTTCTTTCCGAAACATAAGTCAGATACCTTCGACATCTATGCTAGTTTTGTTAGGCAAGTTCAGAATGAGTACAACTGCTCCATAGTAAAAATCAGAAGTGACAATGGAACAGAGTTCAAGTCTGGGGCCATGACAAAATTTTGTGAAAGCTTAGGTATATTTCATGAGTTTTCCTCTCCTCGTACTCCACAACAAAATGGAGTGGCCGAGAGAAGGAATAGAACGCTCATAGAGGCCTGCAGGACCATGTTGAGTGATGCTTCACTTTTGGAATATTTTTGGGCTAAAGCCGTCAACACTGCATGCCACGTGCAAAATCGAGCTCTCATAAACAAAAACCACGACAAGATACCTTACGAACTTCTGAAGGGCAGGAAAGCAACAGTCTCATATTTTAGAATTTTTGGCTGTAAATACTTCGTGCTAAACAATGGCAAGTATCATACTATGAAGTTTAGCGAAAAGAGTTTTGAACGTATTTTTGTAGGCTATAGTAGCCAAAGTAAGGCATATAGGATCTTTAATAGAAAAACCCTGGTGGTAGAAGAATCGATACATGTTGTATTTGATGAGACGAGCTTGCTGCAAAGCAACTCGTCTAGTGTGCTCATTTGAAGATGCAGATGTAAAGCTGAAAGAAATTAGCTTGGATGGACCGTCCGAAGATAAAGGTGAAAATTTCACCAAGATCACCACTCCAACCCCTATTGGAGAGGCTGATGATCATGATGAAGGATCCATACAAGATGACGAAGTCACTCTGGTGATAGAAGATAATCCAGAGGCAAGGACTCTAGAGCTCAAACATCTAAAGGATCACCCCATGGACCAGATCATAGGAGATCCCCTGGATGGTGTCAGAACTCGAAGAGGTACAACTAATGAGAATCTATATTTAAGTTTTCTCTCGCAGGTTGAACCAAAGAAGTTTGAGGAAGCAAACTCTAACGCATCGAGGATAATGGCGATGGAAGAATAACTGAACCAGTTCAAGCGCTTCAAAGTATGAAAGCTTGTTCCAAGACCCAAAGGTAAGAATGTCATTGGGACAAAATGGGTCTACAGGAACAAGATGTACGGGGATGGAATGATTGTAAAGAACAAGGCCAGACTTGTTGCAAAAGGCTATCATCAAGAAGAAGGAATCAACTTCGACCAGACATACGCTCCAGTGGCAAGGCTGGAGGCAATAAGGTTATTCCTAGCATATGCTACACTCAAAGGCTTCACTGTCTACCAGATGGATGTGAACTCTGCCTTCCCTAATGGTGACATAAAGGAAGAAGTGTATGTGGAACAACCTCCAGGTTTTGTTGATTCCAACTTTCCTGATTATGTTTATTTACTGCATAAAGCATTATATGGTCTGAAACAAGCTCCTCAAGCTTGATATGAGACGCTGTCTAGCTTTCTACTTGAGAACAAGTTCACAAGGGGAAAGATAGACAAGACATTATTCCTTAGGGAAATAAAAGGCAAGATTTTGCTAGTGCAAATCTATGTCGACGACATTAGTTTTGGCTCTACTGATGACAACCTCTGCAAGAAGTTTTCAAAACTTATACAAGGGAAGTTTGAAATGAGTAGTATGGGCAAGCTGAAGTATTTCTTAGGGCTTCAGGTGAAACAGTCTGAAGATGGAATTTTCATCTCGCAGACCAAGTTTACCAAAGAGCATATTAAGAAATTCGGAATGGAGAACGCAACCTCGATGAGGACTCCAATGGGTTCAACTATGTCTCTAGACAAGGATGAAAAAGGGAAACCTTTTGGTGAAACCAAGTACAGAAGCATTATTGGATCCTTGCTCTACCTTACCGCAAGTAGACTTGATATAATGTTCTCAACATGTGTCTGTGCTAGATTTTAGGTGAACTCTAAGGAATCTCACTACGTTGCTGCAAAATAGATTTTGAGATACCTTAAAGGTACACCAAATCTTGGCTTATGGTACCCAAGAAGTAATGATAGCGAACTAATAGGTTTTTCAGATACAGATTTTGCTGGGAGCAGAGACGACAGGAAAAGCACTTCAGGGACATGTCAATTCTTTGGAAGAAGACTTATCTCCTGGAGTAGCAAGAAGCAAAACTGTGTGGCAATCTCAACGGCCGAGTCAGAGTACATCTCTGCAGGCAGTTGCTGCGCATAGTTACTTTGGATAAAGAATCAGTTCGAAGACTACAACATGAAGTTTCAAAACATTTCTTTGGTTTGTCACTCTTCCAGCGTAATTGCAATAGCCAACAACCAGTCTCGCACAGCCGGACAAAGCATATAGAGCTAAGGTATCATTTCATCCGGGAGCATGTGGAGCATGGAGACATAAACCTTCAATATGTCTCTACAGATAGGTAAATTGCAGACATTTTCACGAAGCCGCTGGATGAGACTAAGTTCTCGTTCTTCAAAACAAAACTTGGGATGCTCAATAAAGAAGACTAGATGACGCTGGACTTTCAAGAAGGCTCAAGGCTCAAAGGTTAGTCAAATACTGAAATTTTCAATTTTCTAACTCTTTGACTCGAGTAAGACATAACCTACTCGAGTAAACATATGACCTACTCGAGTAGTAGAATGACCTACTCGGGTAGTCGACTTGACCAACTTGAGTAGTGGAATGATATACTCGTGTAGTCAACTTGACCTACTCGAGTAGCAGACTGACATACTCGAGTAGTCAACTTCACATACTCGAGTACCTCACTGAACTACTCGAGTACTTCAGTTCATCTACTTGAGTACTTCGGTATACTTACTCGAGTAATTCCAGATTTATCTACTCGAGTCAATTTTCCTCACTCGTGTATACGCCGAGTCTCTTTTTTAAATTTTCTTATGCGCAACCCAGGCTTATGCCGCCTATTCTATGGTTTAATTCTTCATTGTCGTATAATTAGACCTAAAACTAGGGTTATATAAATATGAAAATCCGGAAATTTTCCTACACGAAATCATTTACGCTCTCTCGAGTACCCGGCTGGCTCTTCGCCTTCCTACATTAGTTGCAGAAACACGCGATTTCCTTTACCCCGTCGAACCTGTCTAGGATTTTTGCATCTCCAAGACTTCTGAATCATGGCCGCCGCCTCTAAAATTGGTGTGGGTTCGGAATTAGCCGCCGCCGGGATTGCAGAACTCTCCGACGACTTCCATCATCTCATGATTCTCCTCGACACTGCCGGATTAACCTTCATTCTCCAAGAACAATGTCGCATCCTCTTCCCCGAAGTTGTAGAATTTTTCAGGAACCTCAAGGTCAAACACCATGGGACAATTTTGAAGTATACAGTTAAAGGTATCAACATCAAACTTACTCCAACCTCTGTTTCTCGACTTCTTCGACTGCCAGTTCCAGATGCATATGATTTTCTAGGTGATGAAATGTATTCCAGAACTTGCTTATTCTGTGGAATTTCTACTGATGCAAAATACATCAATAGGTCTGATATGAATGCTGAAGGAAAATTCTTGGTTGATATCATTAGCAAAATTCTGTTATGTAAAACAAACTCCATCAGAGCCATACCTCTTTACTTCTTTAAATTGATGCAAGATATTGTCTGCAGAAAAGCTTTTCAATTTGGCTTGTTGATTCTGAACAAAATAAAGGAGAGTATAAAATCTCCCAACTATGCCAGAATCATTTCCCTGCTTCTCCATGAGATAAATCCAGAGGTATTTAGTTTCTCCAAGGGGAGTATTATTCACCACATGAAGAAGGTCTCCATCTCCTCCATACAGAGATGGGAGATAAAACTGCAAAATCCCTCTCAAGCTGCCAAAGTCACTGAAGTTGTAGACACAGAGGACAGGACTCCATCTCCCTCTCCATCTCAGGTCCCCAGCTCCTCTAGTGCACCTTTTGAGGGAGAGCCTACTCCTGCTGTTCAAACCAGAATGCCAACTCCACCAGAACGTACTCCTCCACCAGTCACTCTAGATGATATCCTCACAGATTAACAAGTTCAAGAAGCACTATTATCTACTTATGCTGCCATCAATGAGATGATAAAGGAACTAACTGCAGATGAACCACCTCCTCCTCTATCTACAAATGCTCCAGTCACTGAAATTACCAAGGACACAACTCCTGTGCAGTCTCCAGTAAAATCCCCAATGCAGTCTCCAGGAAGGACTCCAGACACTTCTCCAGCAAGAACTCCAGCAAAGTCTCCTGATGGTCAATAAGGTCAGCTAGAAACAATCATCATTTCTGATGAGCAATCACCTGAACTAGCTGAAGCTCCTCTCAGGAATTTGGACTTCTCAATCCCTTAGCTTATGGAAGAAGGGGATGCCCTCATACTCATTACAAGAGCTCAGAGCTCTGTGACCATTCAGGAAATACCCCCATGGGTGGCTCCTCCTATTTCTTCAGCTCCATTTTCTTCTGCTACTCCTGCTACCACTGCCTCTACCTCAACAGATTTGATGCCTCAGATTATCCTTCTCCTTCAACAACAGAAATCATACTTTAATACTTGTATTAAAACTGTAACTGATAAGGTAACTGCTCTAAAAACTGAGATGACCAGAAGATTTGCTGAAATATAGCATAATACTGATCAACTCAAACACCTTTTTCAAGTTGGAGGAAAAGCATTAAACCACACTATCACTAGTGTTGTCCAAGTAATGGAATAGGGTGTTACCCTAGCAGGTAATCAAATTGAACTGGACAAAAGTGCTAAGGCCACCAAGATGAAAATCTGTGAAGAAGTTGGCATTTTCAAAGATGATGCCATCTCTTAGCTATCTGTTGAAGTCAGAAAGGGGGAGAAGTTGGTGAAAGAATACTTGGAAAAATCTGATGCCCTCAAGAAAGAATTATGGGAAACCAAGATGAAAGAGATCCATGCTGATGTCCTAGCTCACATACAGAGTGTTAAATTCCACACCTATGATACTACTGTATGGATGCACAATCATATCCTTCCAGAATTTGTTGCTGATCCTAACATTATCCCTCATCATTTGAATCCTCTAGCTGTTGATGTCCCTGCTCAAGCTCCTCAACCCACTTTCTCTCCA
Organism: Platanthera guangdongensis; assembly: GCA_039583875.1. NCBI lineage: Eukaryota > Viridiplantae > Streptophyta > Magnoliopsida > Asparagales > Orchidaceae > Platanthera > Platanthera guangdongensis. The sequence continues at coordinate 39,081,543 of CM077167.1, read as the reverse complement.
AGGCCTAATGATTCTATTGCCCCTCCTGATACTTACACTCAGGGTTGGGATGAAGATCCTGTAGATATCTTCCTCAAGGCTCCTCCTGAAATTCAGACCTACAAAAAGAAAAGAAACTATGGTGATGGTGCTTCTGCAAGCAAGTCCATTACTACTCCAGCTCCTGAACATGCTGAGGTTTGGTCTCCCACCTCTAAGTCTCTCATCCTGAATACACTCAAATTAGTTATGGATTTCCATAAGAGCAGGAGCATTCACTACAGTTCCCAGGAATGGGAATTGTATGAGAAATCCATGACCAAGAGAAGATTGTATGACAAAGAATATGGAAGAAACAATCTTGCTGCTCCTCCCAGACCCCCAAGTATTATCCAAAGCCTTATAGTTATCAAAGAAGACAGTAGGAGAAACAGGACAAACATCATCATCAGCTCTAGCCAAAGGACTTATGAGATGTGGTAATGAATTTTTGTTGTTAATGATATTTTTAGATATTCACAATTATATAATTTTAAGTTTTTGATCTCATTAACTTTTTCATAGTCATATGCTTGCTTGCACTGCTTTATATACTTAGCATTCTTTTTATATCCATAATTCACCTTAGTGCAAAGGGTTCCGAGTTCTATAAATAGGGGGAGATTGTAGGGTATTGTATCCACACTAACCCAGATTTGATGAAGTCACCCTTGAACTAAGATGAATTAAGTTTTATTTGATGCTTGGTTTGAGTTATGTGTTTGCATGAATTCTTATGGGAAGTGTAGACAATTGTCAGTCTACAATGGGTCACCAAAGACAGGACCATACAATGTAATCCATCATTGTGTGTTCCAAAGTGTTGCCTCATGTGTAGCCTCTCTATTGGGATACACTTCATATTCAAGCTCTAGGACTAAGAGAAAAGACTTGATGCTGATTTCACCTTAGAAGAAGAAAAATCTGTCAAGAAAAATTTCCTAAGTAAAGTACTCGAGTAGTTCCTTACTTACTCGAGTAAGTTACTGAGTTCATACTCGAGTAATAATTCTCTTACTCGAGTAGTGAAGATGTATCCCGAGTAGTCCATTATGGCTATCGAGTAGTTAAGACAACTACTCGACTAGTCTTCTTTCTTCTCTCGGGTTACAAAAATTATCTTCTCAAACTTTTCTAAGTCAAATACTCGAGTAGTACTGTATAGTACTCGAGTAGTTCTATCTTCTGTCTCGAGTAGTTGAATTCTGACTCTCATGTAGTTCTCACTTACTCGAGTAGTCTAAGTCATGTACTCGAGTAGTTCATCTACTACTCGAGTACTCCAATGTTTATACTCGTGTAATCCAGATTTCCTTCCAGAAAATTTCTCTAAGTGAATTACTCGAGTAGTCATCTCCATCTACTCGAGTAGTTCTTTTTGTCTCGAGTATTTCAACTTATATACTCGAGTAGTTCTTTTTGTCTCGAGTATTTCAACTTATATACTCGAGTAGTTCTTTTTGTCTCAAGTATTTCAACTTATATACTCGAGTAGTTCTTTTTGTCTCGAGTATTTCAACTTCGATACTCGAGTAGTTAGTTTTTCCTGTTCCAGATATTTTCTAAGTGTATGACTCGGGTAGTCTCTTATATACTCGAGTAGATCATTCTTATATACTAGAGTAGTATTTCTTTTACTCGAGTAATATACTCCCCCTCTCGTGTAAGTACTTAAGTACTCGAGTAAGTCACTCTTGTTACTCGAGTAGCTGATTCCTTGAATTTTTATTTACTCGAGTAGTTGACTCCATGTACTCGAGTAATGATCTCTCTCTCTCTCGAGTAGTTTTTCTCATGTACTCGAGTAGTCATCTTCTACCTACTCGAGTAGTGCTGCATATACTCGAGTAGTCTACTACATCTCGAGTAATTTGCTTTGACTTTTTCGAAAATTCTTTAAGTCCAGACCTAACGGTCTTATTCATGAACTTTGACATGATTGGTCCACGTGTCTCTCATAATGACTCAATTATGGCTAATCTTCTTCTCTCCTATAAAAGGTCTTGTCTAAACCGACAAACCCTTATCTAATTATTCAAAGATTATTCTAAGAAGTTTTCGCAGCCGTACTCTAAAAAGAAATTCTGTCTCATCTTTCTCTCTCCAAGAACGAAACTCGCCGCCGCCGCCGTCGCTGATTCCCGACCGGCTAGGGTTTTATCTTTTGAGGATTCAGATCAAGAAAGCTTTCCAGATCGAGATTCTCTCAACTCCGTATTTTCTGATTAGATCGATCGTGAAAAGCCAAGAAAGTTCAGATCCATTCTTGCCGAGATTCTTCTTCAATATTCTGATAAAGCCGCACGCCTAGAAGAAGGAATTTCTGATTTACTGTTGCAGATCTGAACAAGAGATTACTGTTTGTATTTTTGTACAACTTTATTTCATTATTGTAGGAGAAGTTTTCTCCGAGTGTAGGAGTTTTTCAACTCTAAGTTTGTAGGAAGTTTTTGCCTTCCGAGTGTAGATCTGTGTTATGGATCGAGTTTGTTGGAACATTGTTCCGACGGTAGGATTGATTTTCAATCCGAGATAGTGGAGTAGCCGAGTCTAGTGTATTGCTAGATCGGTGAGGGAAAGTGGATGTACCCAAGGTTGGGGAACCACTATATATCTTGCCTCGTCTGTGTTTGATTGTTTGGTAGATAGATCTATACATTGGATTGAGTTTTTTGTATTCCGCAAAAAGACGCGCATCTCACCTATTCACCCCCTCTAGGTGATTTAGGTTGGAAACTATTAACTTTTAGATCTCTGCCTTCAGCTTTAGCTTCGTTAATCATGGAGAGTCCAACGAGTTCTTGAAATCTGGCCATTCTTGAAGTAGTTTCTGTTTCAGGATCTACAAATGGGATTGGTGGTGATTCTGGCCTTTTTGGACTTTCAGCTTTTTCAGTTTCTGATGCTTTCTATTGTATGTCTTGTTGTTGTAGATGTTGTTGTATGCTGCTGCTGGAATGTATGCGCTGACTGCTTCCATGTGATCTTGAGGATCTATCTGGTTGTCTTTGATAAGTTTGAGCATATGGAGTAGATCTCTGAGAAATGTTACCTGAAGCACTAGTAGCAGGAGGAGGAGGAGGAGGAGGAGGAGGGCCTCTCTTGTTCATTTGAGAAGGAGGGGGAGAGTACCTTCTACTCTTCTTACTGGCTTTTTGCTCATTTTTGGATAGCCACATCCATGCAGACATCCCTGGTTATGGAGTAATCTTCTGTAGAATGTAGTAGGGAGTGTCATGAGTGGGATTAAGCTTAGGAGCAGCTTTAGGAACAACTTTTCTCTTCTTAACAACTTTTTTCTTAGCCTTGGAACTATCATCATCATCAAAGTCATCATAATCATCTTCATTAGATGACCCTGGAGGATTTGCATATAAGTCATCAATTGCTTTCAGAATATCCTTGGAGATTTGCTTTTCAGCTTGAGGAGCCACTGAAGGTTCTGCAAGAAATAGTGGAGCAACAGTAGTTTCATAAACTGTTTTATTCTCTTATGCTATGTTTGCAAGAATAATTTCATCTAGATCTGGTACATGACTATCATCCATTATATATGTTGGAGGGGAGATAGCCTTTGGAGAGGAGATAGAAATTGTAGGGGATGATACAATTGGTGGCTCTACACTTGCAAAACTGTCCTTTAGTTGCTTGGCAACTGTGGGGCTTATTGGAGAATAATATGGTACAATAGCTTTGGATAGATGTGAGCAAATTTCTGGAAGATAATTTAAATGAACTGTATCAAAAGAATCTAACAAACTATAAATATCTATTGTGGATTGACAAAGAAATCACCTACAGTCAAAACTTCTAGAATTACTATATATGTACATAGTGTATCAACTGTTACTGTCTCAGCTGATGTAGGCTATGCCTTAGGGATCCTACACGGAGGGCGTGACTACGACCTTAACAACGTTAACACTCCCAAACACGCACACAAACGAAACACAGCGACCACAATGAATTTTATTTATCGTTCGCGCTAACATACGGATAACCGATCCGCAAGTGGAACGGAGAATGGCTATAGGCCAAAATCCTTTCCGGCTAAATGGAATAATATTGATTCCGGTCGAGCTTGGAGTTGTACCAAAATAGATCCACCAAAAATAAAGCACGATTCAAAAGTGGTAGGATCTATCCCAACAAAACAAAAGCGAGGAGCGCCAATCCTCTCGATAGATCTTTTCGAAAAAACCAAATGAAAATCTCAGATCTATTATTAGTAACACCGTGAAAAGTTAACGATTCGAGAAATCACGCAAAATTCATCCACCGCAAGAACTAGTCAAAGAAGGAAATCTCTTGTATAGGAATTTCGTTACCCCACTCGGAAACGTAGATCCAAGATGTTTGGATCCACAAAGAACGACCGCTCTTCCTTTTGAACCCAAGGGAAATGCACCACGGATGAAGATTCTTGCTCGTCTCCTTCGCTTTCTCGCCGTGGACGATTACCCCAAAACCTTGGTTTTTCCTTGCACTCGATCCTTTTCCTCCAAGGTGGCCGAAAAAGCCAAAGGGTTGAATATGATTTCGGTGGAGAAAGGTAGAGAGGTGGGAGAACGAGGGGTTGTTGGAGGAAGCGAGGAGTAGAAGGGGCGGCCAAGCAAAGATGGAGAGGGGCGGCCGAACTCCTTGAGATGGAGCCTTGAGGGGGGCGGCGGTTAAGAGGAGGAGGAAAGGAGAATTAGGTTTAAACAAGCAATTTTATTTGATTTCAATAATAATCCCTGTTGGGTATTGTATCCACAATTACCTGGATTTGAGGAAGCCACCTGTCAAGCTAAGATGAATTCACAATGTATTTGATGAAACATCTTAAGTTGTACTCGCAGCTCCTCTATGCTAAGTGCACACCAATGTCAGGGTGCAGTAGGTCAATATACACGGGTCTGCAAGACGTAATCCCTCGTTGAGCAGATCAGTGTGTTGGCCTACGTGTACTCTCTCTATTGGAGTGCACTTACTTTCATGTACAGGGCCGTTCATATGCAAGAGAAGACAAGGAGCATGGATGGGTCAAGGAGCAGCTCCTGGGTGGAAGACGAAAATTCGTCCAAGGAAAATTCGACGAGAATCACCAAGTGATTCTCGCCGAATCGGCGAGAATCACTAGTGATTCTCGCCGAATCGACGAGAATCATTAGTGATTCTCGCCGACCCCTTCTGGCTACCTCAAAACGGTGCCAAGTAAGATTCGGCGAGAATCACTAGTGATTCTCGCCGAACCAGTGGTTAAGCAGTTCATGAATACCAAGTGAAAATCGATGAGAATCAATAAGTGATTCGTCGAGAATCACTTGGCGATTCTCGACGAATCGTCGAGAATCAGGTGATTCTCGATGATTCTCACTTAGCATTTTCTCGGGATGCTGCTGGACCGGATACTGCCGCTGGACTAGTTTGAACCGGATTTAGGGATTTCTATTGTGGGTCCCACAAACGGTCATATTGGAGTTATCTACAGTATATATATTCGGGTATTTTGAACAGTAAAAGAAAGAGAAAGAATCCGAGCCGCGACGTAACCCTAAAATCGCGATTCCTCTCCGCCGCCGCCGTCGCGCTCGGGCACGTTGGTCGCCGTCAACAATCGGGAATCCTTCGTGATCTCCGGCGACAGAAGCTTAGCAAAGCTCTGAGTCTCACGTGTCTATCCGGAGATCTCTTGTCTCTCGATTTGTTGACCGGGAAAACTCCCCCGTCCGAATCGATCGAGACGACTGATCCTAGAGTGACCGTTGGTAGACCTAGCTTGCTTCGCAACGAAGTTTGGATCTCCAAGTTCAGCAGCCGCTCATCATCATAGCCGCCGATCCCGAAGCTAGCCGCCGCTCGTGTTACCGCCCCCGGTTCCGGGGAGATCCTCTCCAAGAGAGACCAAGGTTGTAGACTCTTCGTTGACTTCACGAACACGTCGTCGAACGAAGAGGAACACCGTAGTCTCCGAAAGAAGTTTGTATCTCGTATACATTCTATATTTACTTTTGTTGTAAAGGAACTTTTGTTCCGTGTTGTAAGGGTTGGGTGCAACCCGTTTTGTGGGAGTGTTGACTCTCACATGTGGAAGGGTTCCTTCCGTTAGTGCAGGGATTGGATTTCAATCCTGTTGGAGAAGAGACCGAGTCGTCCCTTGTTGGGAGATAGGTCGAAGGGGGAAAGTGGATGTACCCAAGTCGGGGAACCACTATAAATTGCCTGTGTTTTCTGTGTGCTGTGCTGTTTATTTTTATTGTGCAGGTACATTCATAAATTCCGCAAAAGCGCTACACGTCACCTATTCCCCCCCCCCCCATAGGTGCACTTTGCCGACACTAGGTGGACTTAGGTGGACTTTCAAGTGGTATCAAAGCGAGGTTGCTCATCAAAAAGGTTAACACCTTGAGTTGAATCCTGCCACCAGTGTCAGAAGCATGGATCTGGATTATGAGATACCGCCACTCAAACTCCCCGCATGCACAAAGGATTATTATCCCATCTGGAGAATGAGAGTGTCATTTCACCTTGATGCCATCGATCCTCGAGCATCCTTCATCCTGGAAGAGGGTCCTTTTATTCCCATGAAGACCTCCGACTCTAGGATCCAAGTGCCCATGGGCATTGCTGAGATGTCAGAGACGGAACTATCACTATTTCACTTGGATGAGAGGATTCGTCAAATCATTATGGATATCTGGTCTGGAGCCTCTCGCTCTAGATTGGAAAAATGTAGGACGGCTAAATCCATGTGGGTGATGATATCAGAGTTGATGGGGGAGTCAGAGAAAGCTGGAATATGTTGTCAACCAGACGAGGAAGCCTATGTGGGGGGTCCTCACCTCTGAAGATGAAGGCAAGCATCACTCGGACAACATTAGAGCTCCAGTGTCCTTATCAGAGACTGACGAGACCAGTGAAGAAAGCAGCTCTGACGAGGATGAAACAATGGTCACTGATTCTAATGACAATAACACAGCTGAGCAGGTAACTTCTTCATCCTGCCCTATATCTTTTGACCTTTCTGAAGACAGAAACTGCTCTCCTCCAGAAAATTCTGATTCCCTGAAGAGAGCCCTTCAGGAAAGCAACCTACTTGCTGAGGAGCAAGCTCAAGAGATTGCTCGACTGAAGATCTTGTTGGTTCTCCAATTGGCGTCCAACAAGGTCAAGGACTCTAAGATCTCAGGTCTAGAGAGTAGTCTAGATAATGAGAAACGTATAGTATCAAACTTTTCCAAAGTTGATGCTATAAAGAGAAAGCAAGAAACCGGGTGGATCTCCCGGATTATCCAGGCATGGAGAAATGGGGAAATGGTATTCCGACCCCCCACTCCAGGCAGGAAGGCAACTCATCATGCCTTCAGGTATGACCACAGGAATAGTTGTGGTCACTGCAAGGGTGATCTGTCCCCATGTGGAAACGTCCATTGTGCAAGGGCCATCATGGCCACCCATGAGGAAATACCTAAGGCTCATTCTGAGCCCTTTGTATTCACTGCCACTACCTCAACACAGTGTGGATCTGTATGTCCCAGCTCACAGAAGACTTCTCACCACTCGAGGACACGGGATAGAGAGGATAGAAGTCATGATGTCAGGTTCCATGGGGCCTCTGTAAGGGAGATGCCTGAAAGAATGGCACCACCTTCCCGGCCTCATAACGCTCACAACATGCATTCTCTCCACCCTTCCACGTGTCACGATGGAAGAGGAATTTTTGTGACAAGATCATGCCCTATCCCGTTTAGACCTAGGACCGTGACTACATCAGTCATGAGATCAGGTCGGAAACGGCGATACAACATTCACCCATGTTGGTGCTGTGGCAAAGTGAGACACTTTGCCATCGACTGTTGGCACAACCCCTCTGTGCCCACGGCAAGGGCTTATCCACATTCTCGGGACAGAGGTATTCTTCCAGACAGGTTTTCTGAAGGAAGGAAGTTGCATGCTTATGCTAGCAGGAACCTAGGACCCAATATGATTTGGGTTCCTAAGGTAAAGTAATTCTTTCTTGCAGGGTAGTCTAGGTTCCCGTGAATATGATGGGAACTAGACAGTAGGTGGCTCAAGGCTAAATTGGAACAAGCGTCTGAAATAACAGATATGATATCTACTTGAGCATACTCACATTGAGCTTCTAATATGATCTACCTGTGGGACTAAAACGATGACTCTCAAAATCCCAGGTACTCATGATCAGTTCCAAGACTTGAGTCATTTTCAATTGACAATTACCTATATATATATATCCTTATATTCAGATACATCTTTGTATATCAGTGTATCTATGCACATCTAAGGATAGGTTAAATCGATACATGCAAACCTTTATACTTCAAAAATTAACGAAGATATGTCATTGTGAATCTCGACAACTCACAATTGACATCAAGAAGTGTTTGGAGAAGCCTCGCTCAAATCCAAATAGATTGTCTGTACAATAAATATGTATTTATCGTTCTTATATTGACTTGACATCAGAAGAATTCGGAAATGTTGCAATGCTTCCTAACGTGAAAATTCCCAGTAGAGAAACCTTTCAATTTCGGATTAGACAAATCCCGCCGACCCATTATATACTCGGAATCTTGGTATCATTTTTATACTTAGTTAAGAAAACCTCCGAAAACTCCTCAAATTTAGAACCTTTCAATTCCTAATAAAGAAAACCCTTCACTTTCGTCTTTATATACTAAGAATCCCGCCGAATCCTGCCGAAGGAGCTCGCCGACCGTTCAACTTCCTTAAGTATCCCACCGAAGGAGCAAGCCACACGAATCCCGCCTCACGTCGCAGCAGATATCCCGCAAGAGGTCTTCCGCCGACTCTCGCAGAAACCACGCCAATTCGCAAAGCTTCTTCCGTCGGATCCCGCAAGGTTTCTCCTTTAGAAATCGCGCAAAGTTCTCGTCGGATCCCGTATCGCCTTCGCAAAATCCCGCAAGTTCTCCATCGTCTTCCCCTAAGCTCCCGCAAGGTTCTCGCAAAGTTCTCGTCGAAAGGCTCCCGACGAATCCCACCGAAGCTCGCACCGTCGATCTCCCCAAGTTTCGATTTTTCTCCGCTCGAACCAACTCACCGTCTTCACCGCTAGGTATCCCCTCACCCTCACTTGGACGTGATCACTAGTATCACTTCTTTTTTTGATTTTTGATTAAGCGAAGAATAGGGTTTCTCTCTCTAGATCTACGATGGCTCCACGGACAACTGCTGGGTTGATCACTGGTTGCGAGCTTGTTCTGACTGGGTTCTCTCACGCCTCGGACGAATTCCGCAACATCATTCTGATGCTGGAAGAGGCTGGGCTAACATTCATCTTGGAGCACCCTTGCAAAGTTTTGGACAAAGAGGTACTGGAGTTCTTCGCTACCACAAGACTCCGAAATGGCGACTCCGTAATCAAAAGCAAGGTGGCTGGGGCAAAGGTCAAGCTGTCTGCCAGCAAGCTGACTCGCTACCTGCAGCTTTCTAGCTCGGAGCATGAGGACTATCTGGAGGACAAGGACAAATCCAGAACTCTCTTATTCTGCGGTCTCCCACGAGGAACTCGGTCAATAAAGAGAAAGGATATGAATGAAGAAGGGAAGCTCCTGTCTGATATTATTGGAAAGGTGCTCATTTGCAAGCCGGGATCTCATGACCATATCTCAGGAGAAATGTTCAAGATCCTGATAGCTGTTGTCTGCCGTAAGAGGTTCAACTGGGGGGAGTTGCTGTTCGAGAAGATCAAGGACACCTTGGGCACTCCGAGTTTTGGCCGCATCTTAAGTCTATATCTAAACCAGGTAAATGGAGACAAGTTTGACATGAGCAAAGGTGTCCCTCTCCACTACTTGAAGAAGATGGACACAAGTGTGTTTGATCGATGGGAGAGGCGTATTGGGCAGACTGCAGTGGAAGAGCAACAGGGAGTATCCCCAGCAGTAACCCCCGGTGAAATTCCTGATACCTTGATTGTCGTAATCGAGGGGGAGCCTCTACCCCCTCATACTGAGGTAATATCTGACATCTCCCAGGTGGCCAGGGATGCGGTGGCCGAAATTCATGAAGAAAGTGCATCTGAGCTGGAGCATGAGGAGGTCCTGAACAGAAACACTCAAGGAACCGAAGCTGATGCACAGGGGACTGCTGACCAAGAATTGGAAGAGGCTGCTGATGTAGATGATTTCTTGGATGATGACGGAGAGGACGATGAGAATGAGGGACATGAAGTATTGGAGGGTCCGGATCTTGTTGAACCTCCATCTGAAAAGAATGCACCAGTGGAGGGGGAGTCAGATAAATCTCCAAAGGCCGCCAGTATTCCTCCTTTAGAGACTGTGATTGTATCCAACTCTACAGATGCATCTGCTGAAATGCAAGGACCACAAGTGCCTCCGGCTCTTCCATTACGAGATGAGTTAGCCACTCACACAGTAAATATCATTCAGGGAATTGTGAATGAACTCAAAGACTCCTTTGCTAACGCTCAGAATAAATTGCTTAAAAGGATTAAGACTTCTGAAAATCTCATGCTTAAGAATATGGTGGAGATCAACCATAAACTGGACGTAATGGAGAAGAAATTCGAAGAAAAGTACACCGAGGCCGGCCAAGCTATCACACTTCTCATGGCCGGATTGAAGAAGAATACTGATACTCTTGCTGTCGTAATATGGTCACTCTTAACGCCAATCAGCAGGCCTTGGTCTCTGAATTCTCCAAGACCACCAAGCATATTGATGACTCCCTGCACTCATATACAGACTGCATCGCTATCGAAGCCAAAAAGGGGGAGAAAGAGTATATAGCTAAGTTGGCCGAGCTTCAAGAAAGCATGAGCACACACTTCGCACAATCAAGCAAATATGTCCATGAGAGCTGCTGGTGGATGCTCCAACAGGCGTTAGGTACGTTAGGCGTCGTTCTGCCTGACAATCCTGCAGGTATTCATGTTCCTGAGACATCTACGGCCGCTGAGGGAGTATGTGCTGCTGAGGATTTAAGTACAAGTGCTGCAGATGTTCCCATAAATGACGCTGATGCTAGGGCTCTCTCCAAAGCTAAACTGAGGAGCATGTTTGACCAAGAGGCCTTAGCAAAAGCCAGGGGAAAGAGAAAAGTTCAGGAAGGGACCTCCAAGGAGACTCTAGCTGAGAAGAGAATCAGAATGAGTGAGGAGGATGTACGAAACGAAAGGTGGAGTCCAGTTTCAAGGAACATCATCTTAGACACCTTCTGGCTGCAAGAAAGAGGAGAGATCAATCGAAACGAAGTATATAGCCAGTATGAGTGGGAAATGCACAAAACGTTTGAAGCGAAACGCAACATCTTTTTCAGAAACAACAAGGATGCAGATAAAGTTCCTCCTCCTAGGTATTACCCGAAGCCCAAAGAATACATGGAGAGGCAAAGCAAGAAGTACTTGACTCAAAATCCTAAGGGTGACTTAGCTAAGGAAAAATAGTCATTAACTTATAGCTTGTCACTTTGTCTTAAGAACATTTAATGATTATTGTTACCATATGAACAATTCTGAGATTATATGTGCATATATATATATTGGTATATAAATTTGAATTTGTGAATGACTCAAGTCCTGATCTGGTTGCATATATTCTCTTGTGCTGCATGTTTAATTTCTGAATGCTATGTTTATTATTTGATAGGTGTTATTCATCTTAGCTAGTAGGGTTTTGGCTTCGTCAAATAGGGGGAGATTGTTGGGTATTGTATCCACAATTACCTGAATTTGAGGAAGCCACCTGTCAAGCTAAGATGAATTCACAATGTATTTGATGAAACATCTTAAGTTGTACTCGCAGCTCCTCCATGCTAAGTGCACACCAATGTCAGGGTGCAGTAGGTCAATATACACGGGTCTGCAAGATGTAATCCCTCGTTGAGCAGATCAGTGTGTTGGCCTACGTGTACTCTCTCTATTGGAGTGCACTTACTTTCAAGTACAGGGCCGTTCATATGCAAGAGAAGACAAGGAGCATGGATGGGTCAAGGAGCAGCTCCTGGGTGGAAGACGAAAATTCGTCCAAGGAAAATTCGACGAGAATCACCAAGTGATTCTCGCCGATTCGGCGAGAATCACTAGTGATTCTCGCCGAATCGACGAGAATCATTAGTGATTCTCGATGACCCCTTCTGGCTACCTCAAAACGGTGCCAAGTAAGATTCGTCGAGAATCACTAGTGATTCTCGCCGAACCAGTGGTTAAGCAGTTCATGAATACCAAGTGAAAATCGATGAGAATCAATAAGTGATTCGTCGAGAATCACTATCGATTCTCGACGAATCGTCGAGAATCACTTGGTGATTCTCGCCGATTCGTCGAGAATCACCTGTGATTCTCGCCGATTTTCACTTAGCGTTTTCTCGGGATGCTGCTGGACCGGATTCTGCCGCTGGACTAGTTTGAACCGGATTTAGGGATTTCTATTGTGGGTCCCACAAACGGTCATATTGGAGTTATCTACAGTATATATATTCAGGTATTTTAAACAGTAAAAGAAAGAGAAAGAATCCGAGCCGCGACCTAACCCTAAAATCGCGATTCCTCTCCGCCGCCGCCGTCGCGCTCGGGCACGTTGGTCGCCGTCAACAATCGGGAATCCTTCGTGATCTCCGGCGACAGAAGCTTAGCAAAGCTCTGAGTCTCACGTGTCTATCCGGAGATCTCTTGTCTCTCGATTTGTTGACCGGGAAAAACTCCCCCGTCCGAATCGATCGAGACGACTGATCCTAGAGTGACTGTTGGTAGACCTAGCTTGCTTCGCAACGAAGTTTGGATCTCCAAGTTCAGCAGCCGCTCATCATCATAGCCGCCGATCCCGAAGCTAGCCGCCGCTCGTGTTGCCGCCCCCGGTTCCGGGGAGATCCTCTCCAAGAGAGACCAAGGTTGTAGACTCTTTGTTGACTTCACGAACACATCGTCGAACGAAGAGGAACACCGTAGTCTCCGAAAGAAGTTTGTATCTCGTATACATTCTATATTTACTTTTGTTGTAAAGGAACTTTTGTTCCGTGTTGTAAGGGTTGGGTGCAACCCGTTTTGTGGGAGTGTTGACTCTCACGTGTGGAAGGGTTCCTTCCGTTAGTGCAGGGATTGGATTTCAATCCTGTTGGAGAAGAGACCGAGTCGTCCCTTGTTGGGAGATAGGTCGAAGGGGGAAAGTGGATGTACCCAAGTCGGGGAACCACTATAAATTGCCTGTGTTTTCTGTGTGTTGTGCTGTTTATTTTTATTGTGCAGGTACATTCGTAAATTCCGCAAAAGCGCTACACGTCACCTATTCCCCCCCCCCAAAGGTGCACTTTGCCGACACTAGGTGGACTTTCAATCCCATAACAAATGAAAATTTGGCCTTATATAAGGCTTACAACCATGTGGCTATTAGCAGCCCTAAATAAAATATTGTTCCGAAATGAAGTGACAGAAAATAACATAGTTTCAAATACCACATATAAAAGATAAATGCAGACCACTAGTAAAATAAATTTAACTCTTAATCTTGTTGCGTGGGCGAAGATTGTAGCCGTGCCCGCTAAGGCGCCGCAAGTCTTGAGGAGCATCGTCGTCATCTTCTGCCACGACAACACCGCCATCGACGTCGTCTTCATCACCCAGTTGGCCGTCGTGGTGGCCGTCGCCATCAATCCTCCCGGTCTCAAAAGGACTCATCGCCGATGAGTGGGCTGGACGGTAACGGTGGAGGAGATCTGCATCAAGAAGAGCCAGCTCTGCCGAAGAAAACCAAGAGTCGTCCGAAGCTGGACGACCATGCCATCTGACCAAAAACCTGTGAACGTCGCCGTCGGCAGTAGAAAACACCGCATCCTGCAAAATCTTGTCAGGCAAGAAATCGGTCCGGGGAACCTTGGAAAAGCGTTAGGCGCAGAAGAAAAATAAGTTGCATCATCAATAGGCAACATACCTCCCGAAGGATCCAAAAGGGAGAGCGGTCCAGAAATATTCTCACTCCCCACCCCTTTAGACGGTATAGTGGAAATATGAAACGGAGAGACTGACAGTTCAGGTGGTGGAGCGACATAGAGCGTTAAATCCGAAATGTTAAAAACAGGGGAGATTACCCAATCAGCGGGTAACTTTAATAAATATGCATTTTCACCTAGCTTCTTCAAAACCCGAAAAGGACCGGATCTCCTATTCTCTAATTTTTTATGGTGCCCAAAAGCATCCGTTCAGGGATAAGATGTACCATTACCAAATTGCCAATATTTAAGGGGACTGCTCGCTTATGTATGTTAGCATTCGATTGATAAATAGCATATTGTTTAGCTAACGTCTTGCCTATGTGCTCATGGAGAGTGTGAACGTGCGAGGCGAAGTCCTGTGCAAATTGACTTGATTTAAATGATGGTGGTAACAGAATCAAGTCAAGAGGCACGGGCGCAGCAGAAGCGTGGTGGGCCCATAACCCACAGGTCCGAGGATCGAAACCTCGCTTTGATACAAAATTTGATGTATGCTATGCCTTAGGGATCCTACACGGAGGGCGTGACTATGACCTTAACAACGCTAATGCTCCCTAACCCGCACACAAACAAAACGCAACGACCACAATGACTTTTATTTATCGTTCGCGCAAACATACGGATAGCCGATCCGCAAGTGTAACGGAGAATGGCTATAGGCCAAAATCCTTTCCGGCTAAATGGAATAATATTGATTCCGGTCGAGCTTGGAGTTGTACCAAAATAGATCCACCAAAAATAAAGCATGATTCAAAAGTGGTAGGATCTATCCCAACAAAACAAAAGCGAGGAGCGCCAATCCTCTCGATAGATCTTTTCGGAAAAACCAAATGAAAATCTCAGATCTATTATTAGTAACACCGTGAAAAGTTAACGATTCAAGAAATCACGCAAAATTCGTCCACCGCAAGAACTAGTCAAAGTAGGAAATCTCTTGTGTAGGAATTTCGTTACCCCACTCGGAAATATAGATCCGAGATGTTTGGATCCACAAAGAATGACCGCTCATCCTTTTGAACCCACGGGAAACACACCACGGATGAAGATTCTTGCTCGTCTCCTTTGCTTTCTCGCCGTGGACGATTACCCCAAAACCTTGGTTTTTCCTTGCACTCGATCCTTTTCCTCCAAGGTGGCCGAAAATGCCAAAGGGTTGAATATGATTTCGGTGGAGAAAGGTAGAGAGGTGGGAGAACGAGGGGTTGTTGGAGGAAGCGAGGAGTAGAAGGGGCGGCCAAGCAAAGAGGGAGAGGGGCGGCCGAACTCCTTGAGATGGAGCCTTGAGGGGGCGGCGGCTAAGAGGAGGAGGAAAGGAGAATTAGGTTTAGGCAAGCAATTTTCTTTGATTTCAATAATAATCCCATAACAAATGAAAATTTGGCCTTATATAAGGCTTACAACCATGTGGCTATTAGCAGCCCAAAATAAAATATTGTTCTGAAATGAAATGACTGAAAATAACATAGTTTTAAATACCACATATAAAAGATAAATGCAGACCACTAGTAAAATAAATTTAACTCTTAATCTTGTTGTGTGGGCGAAGATTGTAGCCGTGCCCGCTACGGTGCCACAGGTCTTTTGTTGGAGGAGCATCGTCGTCATCTTCTGCCACGGCAACACCGCCATGGACGTCGTCTTCATCACCCAGTTGGCCGTCGTGGTGGCCGTCGCCATCATCAGCCTCTGTAAATGTATATACATCAGTCTCTGCATCTGCAGGCTCATCTAACTGCAAAATTTTTACTGCTGCTATTGCTGGAGCAGGAACTGCTTCTTCATTGAGCATCTCTCCCTACCTGATTTCAGTGGTTACTGGAACCAGGCCCCTAGAAGAAGAAGGGACAGAGGAGGCAACAAGGAAAGCAACAAGGGAGGAGATAGAGGCAGCAAGAGGTGCGATTGCCTGTGCTATAAGTTGCCTGATCACTGGAGTGATGTTCTCCAGGATGGTGGAAAGGGAGGGAGAATCTATATCCATAAACTCTGGTGGAGTTTGAGTAGATACATATGGATGAATAGAAGGGATGACAACAGAAGGAATAACATCTGGTATGATGTCATCTTGGGAGGGTGAGTAAGCAGGAGATGGTGTTGGAGTGGGAATGTCATGTAGAGGTGAGGAGGGTGTAGATGGTAGGGAGGTGAGCAGATTAAAAGTGGGGGATGACATGAAAGTTTTAATATGTATGCCATGTAGATGAGGTTGTAGTGGAGATGGAGGATGAGTGATGTGTTCTGGAGATGGAACTGGTGTAGGTAGATGTATTGGTGAAGGAATTGATAAAGCAGGTGGTTGTTGAGGAAGAGGTGATCACTGAGGAGATGAAGGAGTTATTGGAGGATGTGATGTTGTTGAAGGAGGAGGAGGAATGAAGACTTCTTCAATAATAGGGTGGAGAGTGGCTGATACAGCCCCGGTGCCCTCAGAAGGTGTGGAAGAGGAGGAAGCCCTGGATGGCTTAGAGATAGTACTCTCCCAACTTCCAAATAAGGTACAAGTCAGCCTTTTGGAAGCATTTATGAATATGGTCTGGGAGACCTGTGATTCAGATGTTTTTTCCTGAAGGAATAAGCCCAATACCCTTCCAAAATAAACTTCTTTCGTATTATTTTTCTTCTTAATTAAATCAAACAATAATTTTGCCCAGTTTACTCCTTTCTTATTCGTCAAGGCACACATTATCAAGAATTGGTGCCTGTTAATGTAGTCGTGGGAGGTATGTCTTCCCAACAGAACCTTTCCCACTACATCAGCTAAGAATTTGTATTCAGATGTCAAATTCTTCTTTAGTAATTTATTTGGGTTTTCTCCAGAATGACCCATTTTATCAGCATATTATCATATTCATCACTATACATTTCTATATCTTCGTTTCCATTCATCAGACCAAAAACTTTGGTTAGTATTGTGGCGGAAAGAGAAATTGGGTTACCGGATATGGTCCCGGTCATCGTATCTACATCTGGTGTTGGGGAAGTGAACACAGATTCTTGAATCTCTGTCGCTGCGATCTTGATTCTGTGGGTCATGAAGAGCTTCAGATTTTGTTCCTCAAAGAGTTTCAAAATGTCTAAGAAGATTTGGTCTGAGTGTTGGAAGGATTCGAAATCAATGTCGAATCCCATATCAAACTTCATTACAGGAAGGGAGTTTACCGGAATCGCCATTTATTCGCCTGCAAAAGAAAAATAGAGAGATCAAGTGCAAGGGAACAGTAAGCGCGGGACGGAGCTCGAAGAAAACCTAGATATATGGTTTTCAGAATATGAAGCGGCAGACTCTATCCGACGAAAAATAAAAAATTCTTCGATCTGTGTTCGACGAAATATTTTATTGACAAAGGAGTTCGTCGATCTCAGTTAGTAGAAGTGAAAACATTTCATCGAGCTCAGTTTGATGAAAATTTTCTGAAGCAATATCGTCGATCTCTGTTCGACGAATAGAACTTCACACACGGAGAGTTCGTCGATCTCCGTTCGATGAATTTCTCTTGAACTTTTCTCAGATCGTCAATCTCTGTTCGACGAACTGTGGCAAATTCTTCGACTGAAGACAGAAATTTAAATTAAGGCCTCTCCATTGATCATACCTAGCTAATTTATAAAGAACAGATGGTTCCTCTCATCCAAGGGTTTGGTGAAGATATCTACTCTTTGCAAATCAGTGTAGATGTAGACAAGCTTAATTTTATTTTTGTCCACACACTCTCTAATAAAATGATGCCTTATGTCTATGTGCTTAGTCCTACTATGATGCACTGGATTTTGTGCAATAGAAATTGCACTTGTATTCTCACAAAGTAGAGTTGAATTATTTAAGTTGAAGCTATAATCTAGAATTTGGTTCTGAATCCACAGCATCTGGGAACAAAAACTGTCAGCTACTATATATTCTACTTCAGCAGTTGAAGTAGACACAGATGATTGCTTTTTTGCAAAAACAAGACACTAGTCTAGCACTAAGGAACTGACATGTCCCTGAGGTGCTTTTTCTGTCCACTCTACGTCCAGCAAAGTCAGCATCTGAGTATCCAGTCAACTCAAACTCTGACTCAGTTGGATACCAGAGTCCTAGACTAGTAAAACTCTTTATATATCTTAAAATTCTTTTAAAGAAAATAAGGTGAGATTCTTTAGGGTTCACCTGGAACCTAGCACAAAGGCATGTAGGAAACATAATATCTGGTCTACTTACTTTAAGATACAATAGGGACCCAACAATAGCCCTATATAATTTCTGATCTACAGGTTTCCATGTTCATCAGAATCAATTACAACGTTTATAGCCATATGTGTTTTCTTGGCTGAGGCATCTAACATCCCAAACTATTTGATTAGCTCCTTAGCATACTTAGATTGGGATATGAAGATGCCATCAGGTAGTGTCTTCACTTAGAGACCAAAAAAGTAGCAGAGCTCACCCATTCTACTCATTTCAAAATTGGAATGCATGAGGTCAGGGAACCTCTTGTATAGTTTGGAATCTATAGAACCAAAAATAATGTCATCTACATAGATTTGTACTAATAAGATTTGATCCTTATGGTGTCTAGTGAATAATGTCCTATCTACTATGCCCTTAGAGAACTTATGTTCTAGAAGAAAGCTAGCTAAGGTTTCATACCAAGCTCTTGGAGCTTGCTTTAAACCATGGAGAGCCTTATGCAATTTAAAGACATAAGAGGGATAAGTAGGAGAAAAAAAACCTGGTGGTTGCTCCACATAAACCTCTTCTTTAAGTTCACCATTCAAGAATGCACTTTTGACATCCATCTGGTAAACCTTGAACTTCTTTTAGGCAGCATATGCAAGGAAGATTCTGATTGCTTCCAACCTTGTAACAGGTGCAAATGTCTGGTCATAATCAATGCCTTACTCTTGTTTGTAGCCTTGAGCAACCAGTCTTGCCTTGTTTCTTATAATAATTTCTTGGGCATCCAGTTTGTTTCTAAATACCCATTTAGTTCCAATGACTGGGTAGTCTTTTGGTCTTGGAACTAAATCCAAAACTCTGCATCTCTCAAATTGGTTGAGCTCCTCTTGCATTACAATAATCCAGTGTGGATCTTGCTCAGCATATTTAATGGATTGGGGCTCAATTTGAGATATGAAGCAGGCATGCATCAAGTCTTGGTTGAGTTGATGCATTATCTGCACACCAACTGAAATGTCTCCAATCACTTGAGATACATGGTGATGTCTAAGTGTGACAAATTCAGTAGTAGGAGTTGGTTGAGCAATAGCTTGAGAATAAATTCCTCTTGTGAAATTATGGTAGCTGTTGTTGGCTCTTCAGTGATTTCAGTGTCTTCATCTTCACTTTCTTCAGCAATATGTGGGGAAGGTTGGCTAATAACCTCATTTGTGAGGGTCAGACCATTTAGCTTCTCACATAAATTTGGTTCATGCAAATTTTCACTGGTAGAAGGAATCTTCTCCTTGTAAAACATATTAGTTTCATCAAATGAAATGTGAATTGATTCCTTAATTTTCATGGTTGATTTATTATACACAATGTTGCAACATCCTATTACTAATTTGGGTCAGGATCACCATGCCTTTAGGAAACCTGTTTTTGATCTCATTGTATAGATCTAAAGGTCAATTAGGATTGAGTCTAAGGGTTAGTAGTTAGGTTTGGAAGCTGCCCTCAAAACCAAGGTTTTTCAGTTTGGAGATTAAGTCATTTCGTCGAGCTCAGTACGACGAATCGTCGAACTCCAATCGATGATCGTTGAGCTCACTTCGACGAATCGTCGAACTCCAATCGATGATCGTTGAACTCCATTCGACGATCGCTGAGCTCAACTTCAACAAATCGTCGAACTCCATTCGACGATCTTCGAGCTCAGTTCGACGATCTTGACTCCATTATTGATTCTCTATCTCTGAGCTCAGTTCGACGATAGTTGAGCTCAGATCAACGATCTCTGTTGTTGTATAAGTCCAAATCACTGAGCTCAGTTCGACGATAGTGGAGCTCAGTTCGACGTTTTTCTGAAGAGTTCAATGATTTTCAAGATTCAAATTCAGGACAGTTAAGGAGTTATTCTCAGAAATTAATTCAGAAGATCTTGTAGCCATTTTCATTTATTCTGGACCAAGTTTCAAGGGATTATCAAGGAATATTTCTTTGGACTTTCCCCCAGAAGACAATTGCAATTAAGGAAGTCAATTAATGACAGGCTAACGACTATTCTGGACAGGGATCATTTTCTACTCAGAACAAAGGAATAAAAGAGAAGTTTTTTTTTGAATTCCTGATAACAACAAGAATAAGAAGAGAGTGAACACGAACAAGAGCAACAGATTCTCTGCTACAAATTTTCTCTGGAACAACATCTCTCTCAATAACAATCTCTCAAGAGAAAAAGAAAGAGAGCTGTAGACATTCTCTGTCTCAAAGATCAACAAGAACACACAACCAAAAGGAGATCAAAAAATCTGAAATCTTCAGATCTCTTTTGATTCAAGTGTTCAAGGCCATGAACATTCAAGACTCCAGACACCTAACATTTCAGCTGTTGCTGAAATCATCAATTGCTGGAGATCATTTTCTGAAGGCCTATCACCCTACAGCAAAGCTTCATTTCCTGAACATCTCAAGAACTCAGGGGGAGCTTTGACAACATCAAATCCACATAGTCTTCTCAGCTACTTTGAGAAAGAGAAGACTTCCATCACTCTCTCATCCCCACCTCTATAAAGGGTTTTTCAAACTCCGTTCAAAAATTTGTGTGTGGTTTTTGAGCACCTTATCAAAAGCTCATTGGTGGCAAGACACCTGATCAAAAAATCTGGTTTGGTTTTTGAGCACCTTATCAAAAGCTCATTGGTGCCCAGGACACCTGATCAACTCATCCTGCAGTGGATTCCTACCTAGGGTGGTAGAAGAGTGGATGTACCCAAGTTTAGGGGAACCACTATAGCTCCTTGTGTCTTCTGGTTGCTTATCTTTATTTTTGTTTCTGGCTATGATCTGTGATTAGTTTCTTTTGTAGATTGTAATTAGATAACTGCTGTGTTTAGATTTATTATTTGCTTCCCTGTTCACTCAGATTGCAACAATTGTTGTAAAAAGATTTTAAGCACTATACTCTATTCACCCCCCTCTAGAGTATATCAGATCTAGCTGCACTTTCAATTGGTATCAGAGGGAGGTTGGTTAAAAATACCACATCTCAGTGGTTGCACAGGCTAACACCTGAAAGCCAAGATCCCTAGTTAGATCTGCTTGCTGTAGATTTTATTATTAGAATTAGTTCTTCACAAATCATGGCCCAAAACAAAGATTATGCTAGCACCAGACCTCCAGTGTGCAATTTATCCAAGCTTGCACTTTGGAAAGCAAGGATTAGATTATACATGAATTCTATTGACGTGGACATTTTTAATTCTGTTTTGACAGTTTGTCCAAGACCTCCAGAGAACACAAGTACAAATGCTGTTCCACCTCCATCAGGAATAGATGCTGATATCAAGAAGTGGAAGGTAGCAGATGCAAAGGCTATGAATATCTTAGCCCAGACCATGTCTAATGACATATTCCAAAAGGTGGCTGAATGCAATTCAACAAAGGAAATCTGGGATAAGCTGTCTGAAATAGTCTCAGGATCAGCTGATGAAAGAAAGGACATGAGATCCCACCTCATATCCCAATATGAGAATTTCAAGAAAGGAGAAGCTGAGCCAGTAGCTGAAATGTACAACAGGCTCAGTCTGATAGTCAATGAACTCAAGACGTTGGACAAAGAGATCTCACTGACTGAACTTAATGACAAAATCCTAATATGCTTCCCAAGCACTTGGGATTCAAGGATCTGGCCAATCAAGAATTCCAGAAGTCTGAATGAGATCACCACAGAAGCTCTCTTGGGCAAGCTCAAATCTTATGAGCTGGTCATTAAGAACAGAGAAGAAGAGCAGAAGGCTGCCTCACCAGCCACAAGAAAAGAAAAGACAATAGCCTTCAAAGCAACTGAAGATCAGCTTGAAGACAAAGTCACAAGAAATGATGAACTGCTCAGTCTGCTGGCCAAAAGATTTTACAAGATGGCCAGGAAGGACTTCAGAAAGAGATCATACAAAGAGCATGATAAGCCAAGGTATGATAAGTCAAATAATAAAGAAATTGTTTGCTTTGGTTGTAGGAAACCCAGGCACATTGTACCTGACTGTCCAGAGAACAAAAATAAGGATAGAAAGGATAAGAGAGAAAGAAGAAGAGATAAGGACTTCAAGAAGAACAGCAATGGCAAACCCTACTCAAGCAAGAACAAACACACAAGGAAGGGATTTGTTGCTGAATCCTGGGGTGAAACTGAAGAAGAATCAGAAGCTTCATCCAGCTCAAGCGATGATGAAGATGATGCTGAATAGAAGGAGTTCTGCATGATGGCAATCAATGCCTCTCAACATAATTCTGATGCAGAAGACTCAGAGTCAGTCTCAGAGACTCAACTTGAAGAGGACCAGGTAATTAGTTCTTTTGATTTCAATTCTGAGGACTTTAAGTCTGAGTTTAAAGAATTATGTTTAGACTTACTAAAATCTGAGAAGGAAATTATTTCTCTCAGAAATCATTTATCTGAACATAGTATCTTAAAGTCAGAAAACCTCAAACTCTCTAAGGAGTTGGAGTGCTGTAGGGAGCAGATAACTTCACTGAAAGGTGAGCTATCAGAGGCCAAGAAGCTTGAAGAATCCCTTAATGGGAGAAGTATCAAGCTGATAGACATCACAAGCACAGTGAACTCCAGATTCAATAGTACACTGGGCTTGGGTGCTTCATCCAGCCAACCTATAGTTCTAACAACCCCAATCAAGTTTATTTCTGATAAAGGGAAGGGAGTTATTGATTGTTAAAACTCCAAAATTATTTACGGTCACGCGGCGACCCGGCGGTTTTATTTAAGTAGAAAAGCGGATTTGATTTTATTTAAGAAAACGGGGCGCACGTATTTATTTATTTGGATATAAAACGGGTTAGATCGAGTTTTAACGAAAGGAGGCAAGTGCACCTATTGTTAGTAGTATAGGATATTCCGGGTGGAATATCGAGGTCGTATTGTTCTCGGGGTTGGTTCGATTATTTCTACTCTTCCCTAGAGGGGACTATTATTTTACCGAAAATACTTATCGGGTATTTATATATATAAAAGAAAGGCAGAAAACATAAAAAGAAAGCATAAAAAGAAAGCAATAAGGTGGTGCCGATGAAGAGCTTAGCTCGATGGCACCGAAAAAACAATTGAACTAAAATAGACTTTAAATAAAAAGAGCTCCTAAATTTCTAATTAATTAAGGCGGAGACTTGGCCGTGGAGGTTCCACTAAAATGAGCTCACCTAGCTATAGGGCTATCGCTCACCTGAACGCTAAGACTATTCGACCGGGCTCTCGTCCGACGAAGGATTCCTCTTAATGCCCGCATTACGCTAAGAACCCCGCTATTGGGTGGGGAACCCAATGCGGTAGAGTTGGCGCGCCTCCTCTCTCGAGGGTTAGTGCGGAACTCTCTTTGCCAAGGGGTGATCGATCCATATGCACGGCCTCTCGGCTAGCTAGCATATGGACTACGGAAATAGGGCCCACACATCGATATGTGGTCCTACGCGTCGTTAACCCCGGGCAAACCTTAAGTACTTTTAATTAATTAGAAAGATATGACCTTTAATTATTTTAAGCTATTTAATCTGTCCCAATGCTCTTCGATGCCGAGGGCTAAAAACGATTAGCCACTCATCGGAATGGGGACGGCTTGCGGGAAAAGCAGAAATTAAAGTAGTAAAGAAAGCAGGAAATGAAAGCAGTAAAGGAAAGCTGAAAATTACAAGTCCTACCCAAACGAGTAGGACTGAAGAAAGCTATAAATTGCGAGTCCCGGCGCAAATGCGTGTGCGGGAGAAAGAAAGCGGGTCCTACTCAAACGAGTAGGACTAAATAAATGCAACACACGCACACACTCGACAGAAAGTAAAACTCACGCACACGCTCTCTCGACATAAATGAAAACACACACACTCTACAGGAAAGTAAAACACACACACACACGACATAAATGAAAACACACGCACTCTACTGAAATGAAATAAAAGCAATGCGCCATTTAACTCTTAACGAGTAGGCGGAAATAAATGCGCATACATAAAAAAATTGCAAAAAACTAAGTTACCGAAAAATTAAAACAACTGCATTTCTACCGCTAGAATGCGGTAGAAATGCGTAAAAAGTAAAAATAAAAATTAAGCGGGAAGAAAGTTTTGCAAATAAAAATGAAAACGCAAGTGCTCGAAAAATAAAAATGAATACATTTCTACCGCTAAAATGCGGTAGAAATGATTAAAATGAAGACAGAAAAATAAAAGGAGCAAAAGTTTAAACGAAAAATCAAAGTGCACGAAAAATTAAAACAACTATATTATCATTCCTATAATTCCGTAAAAATGCTAAAAAAAGTGCGAATAAAGGGAAAAGAACGAAAAAGTTTTACGAAATAAAAAGCTAAGTTAAAAAAAAGGAAAAACACTTTGAAAACGTTTTTACGGATTTATAGGGATGAATTAGAAACTATAAAAATCTAAGTTAAACCAAAACAATGTAAAAATAACTAAACATAAAAACAAGAAAACTAATCTCATACACACACACACACATATAAAGAAGAACGAAAAAAACTAAGTTAAAACAAAAGGGAATAAGATTGCATAAGGTGTGAGTTGCATAGATACATTCCAAAGGCAATATAAGAGAAGAAAACACATATTTCATTAAATAAAAAGACAAGCTACAAAGACATGAAACTAAAAGCTAAGGAGAGGGGGAGAAAATATCCCTTACATAACCCTTGGAAGCATTCCAGCAGCACAACACTAAGGCAAAATGGTTCAAAAAGGGGAACAAAAATCCTAAGCAGAAGCTTCGAATTTATAGGGAAAAATTTACAAGTACACGCCCTCGGTCACGGGCGTGACAGGGGGCGTGTCAGTACTATTTGTGAAGGCGGCCGGCGATTTGACGGGAAAGTGGACTTCGGGCTGGACACGTGTCGGTCTCGCAGTTGTCACGCCCCAGGTCACGGGCGTGACGCTGGGCGTGTCAAGCAGGTGGATCTGGGCACGGGTTGCGCCGAAAGACTTCGGGCAGGTCTTGTCGGGCCAGCTGGAAAGGTCACGCCCCAGGTCACGGGCGTGACTCTGGGCGTGTCAGTTGGTGTCGACACTCGACGAATGTCGAGCGGAAAGTGTCGAGTTGAAATCGTTGAGCTGAGATTGAGTCACGCCCTAGGTCACGGGCGTGGCTCTGGGCGTGTCGAGGAGGTCGACGATCATTGAGCTGGAAACGTCGAGCGGGTGGACACGGGCTTGGGTCACGCCCCGTGTCGGGTGACACGGGCGTGACCCCGGGCGTGTCAAGCTTTTCACTTCAAAATTTGCTGATTTCACGGTTTTTGACGTGTCACGCCCTGGTCACGGGCGTGACATATCAATTTTTGGCAGTTTTTTCATTTTTTCTGAAACATAAAATAAAGCAAGTCAGCAAAATTATTTACAAAAAAGGAGCAATTTATTAAGCAAAAATATATAAAAAAGACGAAAAGAAATGAAAACGACTAAATTAATGTACAGGAAAATAGGTATATTTACAATTCATCAAATACCCCCATACTTAAGCTTTTGCTATTCCAGAGCAAAAGTTGGAGATGAACTTATAAGGAATAAAAGAAATCCTAAGTTTAGCTACCGCTTGACTTAATTAAAAGGAAGATCAAAATAAACATTCGGGGTTAAAGAATTAAATCCTAATTTATGAAATGTTATGAATAGAGGAAGAGTTTCAAAAAGACTTCTAGATAAAATAAAATAGTAAGCAAAAATTTATTTTTGTTAGTTTAACAAAGATGAATTGGATTTATATAAAAAACCTTAGCTTAAAATAAGTTAAAGGAAATAATGCAATTTAAAAGTTATGCTCTCAAAAAATTTTAAATTAATTCTAGAATCATTGAAATATGCTAAGTGGTTTGGTGGTTTATGAAGAAGGCTTGAATATTGAGGCGAGGCAATTTTTTCTCGAACCTCCAATTTTTTGGATAGTTAGGAAAATGAAATATTATTTTCCTAACACATAATAATTTTTTTTCTTTCTTCATAAATCATAAATAACCCAATTTATATATGTAGGAGTAATGAATTTTATCCTCTTACTCCATAACATATAATCTTTTTAAATATTGGGTGCCTATGTTTACGGAATGAAATCTTATTCCCATTGACATAAGATCTTTTAAGGGATAGGGGTAAACATGTCAAGTAAGACATGGAAAAAAAATGGAAGTGAGTTTAGTTTTTCAAAAGGAAAACTAGATTTTAATAAAAAAGTTTTGAGAGCAACCTTTTTAAAATGAACGTTCCAATGTTTCTAAAAGCAAACAGTAGAAATAATTGAAATCCATGAATGTTATTTTCTAACATAGAAAACGAGCTTCTATTTATAAAATTAGAAGTGGTGGTGAAAAACAAGTTCCCTATTATAAGGAAAAGACATAAAAGATTCTTTAAATCTTAACCCCAGACACTTAAATCTATCGAACTTTAATTAATAAATGAATAGTAAGCAAAGAATAACTAAAATTCGCATATAAATTAACTCGAAACTAGATTTTTGGAAAGCAAAAAGGGTTAAGATATGGTATATTCGAATTATTTTGTTACATAATTTAACAAAACATTTTTTTGGAATTTTTAGAGTTTTTATCATTTTTTTGTATTTTAATTATTATCTTTTTAAGATTTTTAGAGTTATTTTCTTTTTTTAGGATTTTTGGTTTTTCTAATTTTTTTGATGTTTTAGTGTTTTATGATAAGTAATTTACAAGAATGAGAAGAGAGAGAAGTGCTATTTTCAAATAAGATACGGGGGAAAGAGAGATTTTTACAAATAAAGTACAAAGTAAAAACTCAAATGTAGCCCGCGAACAGACTCTTATTGAGGTGGTTGGTTCGATGAGTCGAACGCCGCGGGCAAGCAAAATACGAGTTTTTACAAATAAGAAAAAGGGGGGAAGATTTTTTTTTGTTTTGAAGTTTTATGAAAAAAAAAACATGAAATTTTTTTTTTTTTTGGTTTTATTTTTTTTAATGTTTTTGTATTTTTATGCGTTTTTGTAAAATGCAGAAATAAAGAAATATGAAAACACCCCCATACTTAAACCCAACATTGTCCCCAATGTTGCAATCTAAGTATGCGGAACAGATAATATACAAAATAGAATAAGTACAAAAAGAAAAAGGTCGGGCAGGAGCTTCCCTTAGACGAGTCAGGGGAGGCCCAGGTTGAAATCCTGCATTATTGTTAGAAGAGGAAAGAATAGCAAAACAATAATAGAAAAAACAAAAAACGAAAAATGCGGCTAAAGGGTTGCAGGCGGTAGGGGGGCAAGTGCGTGGGGGAGTCGAAGGTAGCTAAGGCCTTAGCGACCACTGCGTGATAAATATGTGATCCCCTAGCGCGCACAATAATGGAAGCGCGCCGAAGCAAAATGAAATAAAAGAAAACAAATTAAAATAAAAGAAGTTAAATAAAACATAGATACATTTATTAATAGCAAATTATATATATAAATTTTTGTTTTGTGTTTTTAAGTAGATTTTTTTTATTTTTTAGTTGGTTTTTAGTTTTTAGTTTTTTTGAGTTTTTTAAGTGTTAAGTTTTTCTCTTTTTTTTATTATGTTTTTTTTTCATTTTTGAAGTTTTTAGATTTTTTTTTAGGTTTTTGGTTTTAGAGTTTTTTTTTTGTGTTTGTTTGTTTTTAGATTTTTTAGATTTTTGGTTTTTAGGATTTGTAGGTTTTTTAGAGTTTTTAGAATTTTTTTTAAGTTTTAAACTTTTTCAATTTTTTAGAGTTTTTTGGTTTTTAAGTTATTTTTTTTGTGTTGTTTTGTTTTGGTAGTAGAAAATGACGTCATTTCAAAAAAATATTTTATAAATAATAATAATATGTTAAAAAGAATATATTATTTTTTAAGTTTTTTTAGTTGTTTATTATTATTATTATTATGATTATTATTATTATGTTTTTGTTGGCCATTTTTAATTTTTGTTATAATTATAAATATAAGTAAAATTAATAGATTTCCAGGGTTCAAAATAACGAAACGACAATGTCCCCGGCAACGGCGCCAAAAACTTGATTGTTAAAACTCCAAAATTATTTACGGTCACGCGGCGAACCGGCGGTTTTATTTAAGTAGAAAAGCGGATTTGATTTTATTTAAGAAAACGGGGCACGCGTATTTATTTATTTGGATATAAAACGGGTTAGATCGAGTTTTAACGAAAGAAGGGAAGTGCACCTATCGTGAGTAGTACAGGATATTCCGGGTGGAATATCGAGGTCGTATTGTTCTCGGGGTTGGTTCGATTATTTCTACTCTTCCCTGGAGGAGACTATTATTTTACCGATAATACTTGTCGGGTATTTATATATATAAAAGAAAGGCAGAAAACATAAAAAGAAAGCATAAAAAGAAAGCAATAAGGTGGTGCCGATGAAGAGCTTAGCTCGATGGCACCGAAAAAACAATTGAACTAAAATAGACTTTAAATAAAAGGAGCTCCTAAATTTCTAATTAATTAAGGCGGAGACTTGGCCGTGGAGGTTCCACTAAAATGAGCTCACCTAGCTATAGGGCTATCGCTCACCTGAACGCTAAGACTATTCGACCGGGCTCTCGTCCGACGAAGGATTCCTCTTAACGCCCGCATTACGCTAAGAACCCCGCTATTGGGTGGGGAACCCAATGCGGTAGAGTTGGCGCGCCTCCTCTCTCGAGGGTTAGTGCGGAACTCTCTTTGCCAAGGGGTGATCGGTCCATATGCACGGCCTCTCGGCTAGCTAGCATATGGACTACGGAAATAGGGCCCACACATCGATATGTGGTCCTACGCGTCGTTAACCCCGGGCAAACCTTAAGTATTTTTAATTAATTAGAAAGATATGACCTTTAATTATTTTAAGCTATTTTATCTGTCCCAATGCTCTTCGATACCGAGGGCTAAGAACGATTAGCCACTCATCGGAATGGGGACGGCTTGCGGAAAAAGCAGAAAATAAAGCAGTAAAGAAAACAGGAAATGAAAGCAGTAAATGAAAGCAGTAAAGGAAAGCTGAAAATTGCAAGTCCTACCCAAACGAGTAGTACTGAAGAAAGCTGTAAATTGCGAGTCTCGGCGCAAATGCGTGGGCGGGAGAAAGAAAGCGGGTCTTACTCAAACGAGTAGGACTAAATAAATGCAACACACGCACACACTCGACAGAAAGTAAAACTCACGCACACACTCTCTCGACATAAATGAAAACACACACACTCTATAGGAAAGTAAAACACACGCAAACGACATAAATGAAAACACACGCACTCTACTGAAATGTGTTGAAGTATTAGACCGGGCGGCTTAGCGGTCTGATCCAGTGGTTTGTTGACCGAGCGGCTTAGCGGTCTGATCCAGCGGTTTGTAGACCGGGCGGTCTATCGGTCTACCTCTGCTGCCTGTTCTATCCTGCTGGAGTTGCCGAGCGGTTAGCCCATCTATCTAACCGCGCGGCCTATGCGGTCTCCATTATTCTAGCCGCTCAGTACTGTAAATGTTTAGTCCCATATTGTTTGTATACTCTCTTTCTTATCTCCTCCATTCTATATAAGGGAGGCCATACCTTTGTAAATGATATCTTTTTTGGATAATAAAATTTCAATTATTCAAAAGTTTGTTCGCTTGTTCTCTACTTTTCGCTTCTTGTCTCTACTTTCTAACATGGTATCAGAGGACACGGTCATTTCCTCTTAATTCTGTGCGCCCTCTGTTGTTCACGCCTTCTTTTCCGCGCTCTGCGACTTGATTCGCGGCTTGCCCTCTCTTCTATCCGCGCGGCTTGTTTCTATCCGCGCGGCTTGTTTTTGTCCGCCCTCCTGTTCGCGCGGCTTGCTCCTTCTTGGTTCTCTTCTCCTACTACTCTTTGTCGCAGCGACCTGTTTCGTTGTCGCCGTGCTCCTTGTTCTTTCTTGCCTCTCCGACTTCCTGGTCGTTGCGGTCTGTCCCTGTCCGCGTGTGTGTTGTCTCTCTACTCGCGGTTTGCTGCTGTGATCTGCCTGACCGTGCGGGTTGTTCCTTTCTCACCCGCATCTTGGTCGCGGTCGCCAGCTCTTCTCCTCTTTTCTGTTCGCTCGGGCTTCTCAGTTCGTGCGACTTCTTCCCCGCCATGCCTTTGACCGCCTTCTAGCCGCTGCTGTGATCTGCCTGACCGTACGGGTTGTCTCTTTCTTACCCGCATCTTGGTCGCGGTCACCTGCTCTTCTCCTCTCTTCTGTTCGCTCGGCCTTTTCAGTCCGCGCGACCTCTTCCCCGCAGTGCCTCTTTCTAGCCGCTACTGTTCACGCGGCTTCCTCTGTTTTCTAACCGCTCCTGTTCGTGCGGCTTCTTCTGCTTCCGGGTTCTATGACTACCTCCGGTCTCACCACTACTCCTGCAGCTCCTTCTCCTCCTCCTCCTTCGGGCAACCTTGGCACCCTTTCCAAGCTTGTGGGCTCCAACTATCCCGATTGGAGCGTCTCTTTCACCTTTCTCCTTCGTTCTCAACGCAAGCGTCATCACCTCACCGATGACCCTCCTCCTCGCACCTCTCCTGAGTTTGATGACTGGGATGCGAGTGATGCTCTTGTTCGCACCTGGCTGGCCAACAGCCTTTTTGATGAGTGCCTTCCCGTCATTCGCCATGATGAGACGGTCAAGGCCGCATGGCTTCACCTCGCTGCTCTCTATTCTAAGGGGGGCCAGACGTCCCGCATTTATACTCTCTATGCGGAGCTCTTCGCCCGCCCTTCCATGTCCCCAGCTGCGGCTTATCAGCAGGTTCAGGCTCTTGGGGCTG
The DNA here is from genome assembly GCA_039583875.1 of Platanthera guangdongensis. Taxonomy (NCBI): domain Eukaryota; kingdom Viridiplantae; phylum Streptophyta; class Magnoliopsida; order Asparagales; family Orchidaceae; genus Platanthera; species Platanthera guangdongensis. The sequence goes on along the minus strand of CM077167.1, from coordinate 39,050,622 downwards.
AAATCGCTCCTCCTTCCCACCGAAGCAAAGCCGTGGCTCCTCTCGCATTTTTGATCTTATTCATTCTGATGTATGGGGTCCTGCTCCTACCCTCACAGTTGGTCGGGGCAGTTCCTATTTTGTCACTTTTATCGATGATTTTACTCGATGTACCTGGGTGTATCTCTTAAAGGATCGCTCTGAACTATTTTCTGTTTGGCAATCTTTTTACTTTATGATTAAAACTCAATTTGCTATTTCTATTAAAGTCTTACGTTCTGATAATGCCAAGGAATATCTGTCTCATGAGTTCTCCGCGTTCTTTCACCAACACGGCCTCATTCATCAAACGACTTGTGTTTACACCTCCCAACAGAATGGGGTGGCGGAGCGTAAGAACCGTCACCTGCTTGATGTTGCGCGTACTCTCATGACACAGATGCACGTCCCTCGCTCCTACTGGGGCTACGCTGTGCTCCTCGCTTGCTATCTCATCAATCGCATTCCCTCCACGGTCCTCCACGGCCGGACTCCCTTCTCCCTTCTCTACCCCCACCAGGAACCTTTTCCTCTTCCTCTCCGTATCTTTGGCTGTACGGCCTTTGTTCACGCTCCCTCCGCTACCCGCAACAAGCTTTCCCCCCGTTCCACCAAGTGTGTCTTTTTGGGGTACTCTACCACTCAAAAAGGCTATTGCTGCTTTGAACCCCTTCTCCGCAAGCAGTTTGTCTCCGCAGATGTGACTTTTTTCGAACATGCTTCCTATTTCTCTCCTTCCTCTTCTCTTCCTTCTCTTCCTTCTGATATCTTCGTTCCTTCCACACCTCTCCACGTTTTCCCACCTTCGTCTCCTCCTCCACCCACTCCTTCCCAGTCCGTCTCCCCACCCACCCCTCCACCCTCCTCTCCGCTGCCGTCTCTCTCTAGTCCCGGGCCAGCCTTCTCCGCCACGGACGCTCCGGTCGCTGCCACTCCCGTCGCCGACGCTCCCGATGATCTGGATGTTCCCATTGCCCTTCGCAAAGGGGTGCGGGCGTGTACTCAACACCCGCTCACGGCTGTTGTTTCTTATGATCAGCTTTCTCCTTCTCGCAGGTGTTTTGCCTTGGCTATCTCTGCTTCTTCTACTCCCCGTACCTACCAGGAGGCTCTCGCTCTCCCTCATTGGAAGTCTGCCATGGATGAGGAGATGACTACTCTTACTGAACGGGGTACCTGGACCCTGGTTCCTCCTCCCGTGGGCACTGATGTGGTTGGATGTCGCTGGGTCTTTGTTGTGAAGTTTCGCCCCGACGGCACTGTGGATCGCTACAAAGCCCGGCTGGTGGCCAAGGGCTTTACTCAGACTTATGGCGTTGATTACTTTGATACCTTCTCTCCGGTTGCTCGCCTCAGCACCATCCGGGTTCTCTTTTCTATGGCTGTTAACCGGGCTTGGGCTATTTCCCAGCTTGATGTGAAGAATGCCTTTCTCTATGGCGATCTTCAGGAGGACGTCTATATGGAGCAACCTCCTGGGTATGTTGCTCAGGGGGAGACACATGTCTGTCACTTGAAGAAGGCCATTTATGGCCTAAAGCAGAGCCCTCGGGCATGGTTCGAAAAATTCAGTGGTATTGTGGCAACCATCGGCTTTCAAAGGAGTTCGGCCGATCACTCCTTATTCATTCGCAAAACGGCCTCGGGACTGGTGGTTTTGGCCGTATATGTGGATGATATTCTCCTTACTGGTGATGACCGAGATGGGGTGGACTTGACGAAGAAGCACCTCCGTCAGCACTTGGTCACGAAGGATATGGGCTCCCCAAAATACTTTTTGGGGATAGAAATCTCTCGGAAACCTGACTCCTTGGTTCTCTCTCAACGGAAGTATGCCCTTGATCTTCTTCGAGAAGCAGGCTTGACAGGTGCCAAACCAGCTCATCTTCCCATGGCTGTTGGAGAAGACAAAACGTGGACGGATGAATCGCCTCCTCTATCTGATGTCACACGGTACAGACGTTTGGTAGGGAAACTCATCTATCTCACGGTGACTAGACCCGACATCGCCTACGCTGTAGGAAAGGTCAGTCAGTTTATGCAAGCTCCCAGGGAGTGTCATCTTCAGTCCGCCCTGAAGATTTTAGAGTATATCAAAGCGGCACCGGGCAGAGGGTTACTCTTCCAGAAGAATGGCCATCTGAGGGTTGAGGCCTACTCAGACTCAAGTTACGCGGATGACAAAGGCGATCGAAAATCCACGTCAGGTTTTTGTACCTTTGTTGGAGGTAATCTCGTGAGTTGGAAGAGCAAGAAACAGTCTGTTGTTTCCAGATCCAGTGCCGAAGCAGAATACCGGAGTATGGCGTCAACTACGTGTGAGTTAAAGTGGTTGCGGGCTCTCATGCTTGACCTGGGCGAGATATATGATTGTCCTCTCCCTATGTTCTGTGACAACAAGGCCGCTATACACATATCCAGAAATCCGGTCTTCCATGAGAGAACGAAGCATATAGAGGTTGACTGTCACTTCATTCGGGAGGAGATTTTGAAGAAACAGATTTGTACTCCTTTTGTCACCTCTGACAAGGAGTTGGCAGATATCTTCACCAAGCCGGTTTCTACTTCCTTCTTCCGCATTTGTGACAAGCTGGGCATGATTGATATCTATGCTCCAGCTTGAGGGGGAGTGTTGAAGTATTAGACCGGGCGGCTTAGCGGTCTGATCCAGCGGTTTGTTGACCGAGCGGCTTAGCGGTCTGATCCAGCGGTTTGTAGACCGGGCGGTCTATCGGTCTACCTCTGCGGCCTGTTCTATCCTGCTAGAGTTGCCGAGCGGTTAGCCCATCTGTCTAACCGCGCGGCCTATGCGGTCTCCATTATTCTAGCCGCTCAGTACTGTAAATGTTTAGTCCCACATTGTTTGTATACTCTCTTTCTTATCTCCTCCATTCTATATAAGGGAGGCCATACCTTTGTAAATGATATCTTTTTTGGATAATAAAATTTCAATTATTCAAAAGTTTGTTCGCTTGTTCTATACTTTTCGCTTCTTGTCTCTACTTTCTAACAAAATGAAATAAAAGCAATGCGCCATTTAACTCGTAACGAGTAGGCGGAAATAAATGCGCATACATAAAAAAATTGCAAAAAACTAAGTTACCGAAAAATTAAAACAACTGCATTTCTACCGCTAGAATGCGGTAGAAATGCGTAAAAAGTGAAAATAAAAATTAAACGGGAAGAAAGTTTTGCAAATAAAAATGAAAACGCACGTGCTCGAAAAATAAAAATGAATACATTTCTACCGCTAAAATGCGGTAGAAATGATTAAAATGAAGACAGAAAAATAAAAGGAGCAAAAGTTTAAATGAAAAATCAAAGTGCACGAAAAATTAAAACGACTATATTATCATTCCTATAATTCCGTAAAAATGCTAAAAAAGTGCGAATAAAGAGAAAAGAACGAAAAAGTTTTACGAAATAAAAAGCTAAGTTAAAAAAAGGAAAAACACTTTGAAAACATTTTTACGGATCTATAGGGATGAATTAGAAACTATAAAAATCTAAGTTAAACCAAAACAATGTAAAAATAACTAAACATAAAAACAAGAAAACTAATCTCATACACACACACACACACACATATAAAGAAGAACGAAAAAAACTAAGTTAAAACAAAAGGGAATAAGATTGCATAAGGTGTGAGTTGCATAGATACATTCCAAAGGCAATATAAGAGAAGAAAACACATATTTCATTAAATAAAAAGACAAGTTACAAAGACATGAAACTAAAAGCTAAGGAGAGGGGGATAAAATATCCCTTACATAACCCTTGGAAGCATTCCAGCAGAACAATACTAAGGCAAAATGGTTCAAAAAGGGGAACCGAAATCCTAAGCAGAAGCTCTGAATTTATAGGGAAAAATTTACAAGTACACGCCCTCGGTCACGGGCGTGACAGGGGGCGTGTCAGTACTATTTGCGAAGGCGGCCGGCGATTTGACGGGAAAGTGGACTTCGGGCTGGACACGTGTCGGTCTCGCAGTGGTCACGCCCCAGGTCACGGGCATGACGCTGGGCGTGTCAAGCAGGTGGATCTGGGCGCGGGTTGCGCCGAAAGTCTTCGGGCAGGTCTTGTCGGGCCAGCTGGAAAGGTCACGCCCCAGGTCACGGGCGTGACTCTGGGCGTGTCAGTTGGTGTCGACACTCGACGAATGTCGAGCGGAAAGTGTCGAGTTGAAATCGTTGAGATGAGATTGAGTCACGCCCTAGGTCACGGGCGTGACTCTGGGCGTGTCGAGGAGGTCGACGATCGTTGAGCTGGAAACGTCGAGCGGGTGGACACGGGCTTGGGTCACGCCCTGTGTCGGGTGACACGGGCGTGACCCCGGGCGTGTCAAGCTTTTCACTTCAAAATTTGCTGATTTCACGGTTTTTGACGTGTCACGCCCTGGTCACGGGCGTGACCAATATATCACGGGCGTGACATATCAATTTTTGGCAGATTTCTCATTTTTTCTGAAACATAAAAATAAAGCAAGTCAGCAAAATTATTTACAAAAAAGGAGCAATTGATTAAGCAAAAATATATAAAAAAGACGAAAAGAAATGAAAATGACTAAATTAATGTACAGGAAAATAGGTATATTTACAATTCATCAGTTGTAGAGGTAGCTAGGAAAAATTCTGATCTGCCTAAGAAAACCAAGTTCCAGCAGAAATCGTCGAACGGAGATCGACGATCGCCGAACGCAGATCGACGATCTCAGGCAAAATCGTCGAATTCAGGTCGACGATCTCTATTTCCTGAACTCTGCCACAGTCGACCGTCGAACGGAGCTCGACGATCTGACCCAAGATCGTCGAACGCAGCTCCACGATCGTCGAACAGAGATCAGAGCTCTGGAAATTCTTTCAAGGGCAAATCAAAATCCAATCCTAGGGGTCCTTCATCCCAAAGCTTTAACCCTTATACTTAATGGATAATACCTCCAAGGAGATATCATCCTGAAGGTTATAAGAGTCAACCTGAGATGTCTTTTATTTCTGAGTTTAAAGGTTATCAACCTAGGCCCAAGGTAAACTGGGTCAAAAACAAATGAATTATTTTATGTGCAGGTGAAGACCTATCCAACATCAAACCAACAATGGTATTTGGATAGTGGGTGCTCTAAGCACATGATAGGAAACAAGGACAACCTCACATCCTTTAAAGCCAAGCTTGGACCCAAAGTCATATTTGGTGATTCAAACTTTGGACAAACTAAAGGATATGGTGCAGTCCAGATTGGGACAGTGACATTCAAGAAGGTAGCCTATGTGGAAGGACTGAAGCACAATTTGATAAGTATCAGTCAGCTATGTGATGAAGGCTACCAGGTGACTTTCAGCAAAGCCTTATGCAAGATCAAGTCAGAGGACAACACAATTGTGTTGACAGGTAAAAGGAAAGGTAACATCTATTTAGTAGATTTTCATTCAACAGATGTAGACATTTACCTATTTAATTCTGTTTGTAGACCTAATGTTTTATGACATAAGAGACTAGGACATTTAAACCTTAGAACCATTACTAGGCTATCCAAGGACAACCTTGTTAGAGGACTACCTTCTGGCCCCTACAAGAAGGAATGACTCTACAGGGCTTGTCAATTAGGCAAGCAAACTAAAAATAGTTTCAAGTCACTTAATAAGAGTGATTCACCTAGGATTTTATATCTGTTACACATGGATATTTTTGGACCCATTACAGTACAAAGCCTAGGAGGGAAATCTTACACTTTAGTAGTTGTAGATGACTTCTCTAGATTCACATGGGTGTTCTTTCTGAGGAAGAAGTCTAATAACTTTAAGTGTTTGACAGAGTTTCTCAAATGCATATAAATTGAGTTCAATACTCACATTGCCCTGATCAGAAGTGATCATGGGACAGAGTTTGATTCTCTTCTTATGTAAGAGTTCTGTCAGAGTGAAGGGATCAGGCATACTTTCTCAGCTCCTAGAACTCCTCAACAAAATGGGGTAGCTGAAAGGAAAAATAGAACCCTTATTGAATATGCCACTACATTATTGTCAGATGCTCACCTTCCTCTATCTTTTTGGGCAGAGGCAGTGAACACCTCCAACTATGTGCTGAACAGAAGTTTAATACATAAACTAAAGGGCAAGACTCACTATGAATTGCTCAAAGGGAAGAAACCTACAGTTGATTATTTTAGATTTTTTGGTTGTATTTGTTATATTCATAATAATGACAAGAGACATTTAGCAAAATTTCAAGCTAAAGCTAATAAATGAGTGTTTCTGGGATACTCCATGATCAGTAAGGCCTATAGGGTATATAATAAATCATCTCTTAAAATTGAAGAATCTGTTCACATATCATTTGATGAATCTAACATGTCTTTCAAGGAGAAGAATACTTCTACCATAGAACCTTTGCAGGTACATTCTCTTGATGAAGACTTGAACAGGTTACAGATTACTCAAAAAGAGGAAAGCAGTGAAGATGAAGAAAGCATTCAACATATTGAAGAGAAACAACTTGAAGAGCCAGTTGTTGTAGCACAAGAGGAAACAACAATACAGGTTGGTGAACAATCAACACCTCCTGTTGATTTAGTAACATCAAGAGACCATCCAATTTCCCAAGTAATTGGAGACATCTCAGCTGGTGTGCAAACTAGAAATCAGGTCAACCAAAACTTGTTGCACACTTGCTTCCTATCTCAAATTGAACCTCAATCAATTCAAGATGTAGAGCAAGATCCACACTGAATCATGTCAATGCAAGAAGAGTTGCATCAATTTGAAAGGAACAAAGTTTGGGAACTAGTGCCAAGGCCTAAGGATCACTCCATTGTTGGAACAAAGTGGGTGTTCAGAAACAAATTGGATTATCAAGGAGTAATTGTAAGGAACAAGGCAAGGCTAGTTTCTCAAGGATACTCTCAAGAAGAAGGCATAGATTATGACCAGACTTTTGCACCAGTTGCAAGATTGGAAGCCATCAGAAAATTCTTAGCTTATGCGGCACACAAAGGCTTCAAGGTATATCAGATGGATGTAAAGAGTGCATTTCTAAATGGAGACATCAAAGAAGAAGTCTATGTCAGACAACCTCCAGGTTTTATCTCTCCAACCCATCCTGATTATGTTTTTAAATTGAATAAAGCATTTTATGGTCTCAAGCAAGCTCCTAGAGCATGGTATGAGGCCCTAGCATGCTTCCTTCTGGAAAATGAATTTATAAGGGGTAGAGTAGACCAAACTCTTTTCATTAGAACCCATAAGTCCCATACCCTACTAGTACAGATTTATGTGGATGATATTATTTTTGGCTCTACTGATTCAAATTTGTGCAGAAGGTTTTCCAACCTAATGCATTCTAAATTTGAAATGAGTAGCATGGGTGAGCTATCCTTCTTTCTAGGATTGCAAGTCAAACAACATGCTGAAGGCATCTTTATTCTCAAACCAAGTATGCAAATGAATTGGTCAAGAAATTTGGTATGTCTGAAACATCCTGTATGAAAATACCCATGCCTACCAATGCTGTATTGGATGCTGATGAACATGGGAAACCTGTTGATCAGACAATATATAGAGCAATGATTGGCTCCTTACTGTACCTTACAGCTAGTAGACCTGATATAATGTTTGCTACATGCATATGTGCTAGATTCCAAGTAAGCCCTAGAGAGTCACACCTAATATTAGTTAAAAGGATTCTCAGGTATGTTAAAAGTTGTCCAAATATAGGTCTCTGGTATCCAAAAGATTCAGCATTTGAATTAACTAGATTTTCTGATGCTGATTATGCTGGATGAAGAATTGACAGGAAAAGCACCAATGGAACTTGTTAGTTTCTTGGTGACAGACTTGTCTCTTGGTTTTGCAAGAAACAAACTTCTGTGTCAACTTCAACTGCTGAAGCTGAATATATGGCTGCAGGCAGTTGTTGTTCACAAATCTTGTGGATTCAAAACCAACTCCTAGACTATGGCTACAACTTAGAGAAGTCAAAAATCTTTTGCGATAACATCAGTGCTATTTCTATAGCTCAAAATCCAGTCCTCCATAATAGGACAAAACACATAGAAATTAGGCATCACTTTTTAAGGGATAATGTTGAGAAGAATAAAATTGAACTTCAATATATTCCAACTGATTTGCAAAGGGGAGATATTTTCACCAAACCCTTGGATGAAAAGAAACACACCTTCTTCCTGAATCAGTTATGAATGTTAGATGGAGAAAGTCTAAAATAATATCCAAGATTTTAAAACTTTGAAAATTTGCCAAGACTAGGCAAACATCTTGATTTTTCTAGTGACTAGACTGTATTTCTGGTATCTGAACTGCGCTCGACGATTTTCCCCCAGATCGTCGAATGGAGTTCGACGATTTCCGAAATCGTCGACCTGAGTTCAGCTCTTCTCAGATAGTGTACAACTATCTCTTCAGGTCAACGATCGTCGAACGGTGCTCGACGATTTTGTTCTCTGAACGATCGTCGAACGGAGCTCGACGCTCTCCAATATCGTCGAACGGAGATCGACGATATTGAAGACCCTTCAGATTCCTTTAGAATCCCCAATCGTCGAACTGAGATCAACGATCTTTCCTTTTCTGCGTCGAACCCTAATATAAAATTCATTTTTCGGCCGTCGTTCTCCTGTTGCACTTTCAATCTCTCTGCAAAAATTCTCTTTCCCTCCAAATATCTCTACACTTGGTCGTTTTGTTTGTTGATTTTTGCAGGTAATAATGGCCATCTCAGTTGCCGTTCTAGCCGCAATGAAGTTTGATGCCGGATTTGACATAGACATGGATTCGTTCAACACAGTGATCAGGTTTTTCAAGATATTCTAGAATTGTTCAAGGAGCAAAACTTAGCTGCCATCATGTCCACCAGAATCAAATTACCTGCTGATGAGATCAAGGAGTGGGTCTACACACCCACAACCAGGACCAAAACACAGTGGTTGGTTCAATTTCTGGAACTCAGGTACCTCTGACTCCTACCATTCTGACAGAGGTTTTTCAATTAAATGCTGGAAGAGATTCTGCTGAGTTATCTGGAGAAGAATTTTCTGATTTACTTGCAAGAATGGGTCATTCTGATGCAAACCCTAGCAAGCTGCTGAAGAAGAACCTAGCTATGGAATACAGGTTCTTAGCTGATGTAGTAGGAAAAGTCCTGTTGGCCAAGCATTCAGCACATGGTACCATATCCAGGTATCAGCTGTGCTTGATGGGTGCCATTGTGGATAAGAAACAGTTGAACTGGGGAGAAGTCTTCTTTGATCTGATCAAGAAGAAAATAAATAAGAACTTTGTGAATTATGGAAGGATCTTAGGGCTGTTTCTCCAGAACAGGTGCCCTGCCCTGCTTGTCTCTAATGGTATGCACATTAATGCCTCTAAGAGGCTCTCCTGTGCCCTCTTTGGCAAATGGGACAGGCAGATAATGAAGCCTAGCAGGCCTTCTGCAAGCACCACTTCAGGCACAAGGATTGTAACAGTCTCTTCCCCTCAAGTCTCTACCCCTGCAGATGACTTGCGTACTGCTTCTTCTCCTCCTCCAACTCTTATTCCATCTCCACCAGTCACCTCCACCATTCAAATCTCATCCATCATCATTATCTCCAGCCCATCTCCAACATTAATACCATCTCCAATCCCAACTCTTCCAATAACAGAAGACATCTTCCACCCATTACATCACTACCCTCACCCAGACATTGACACATCATCCAACATTCCATCTTTCAATCTTCTGGATGATTCCTTCATGGATGACTCACCTTCCTCTCCTCCTGAGCTACCCTCCTCATCCACTTCATATCAACAGCTTCTACAAGATATCATTGATCAACCCTCCTTCACACCTTCTATCTCCATACCACTTTCTTCCATTTCCACAATCCCCACACCTCAACCTTCACTTCTACCATCTACCAGCTCTCCACCACCATCACCAGTAGCTCCACCTCCAGTCTCTACCTCTGCTCACATCCCTGTTGAGCATGTAGATCATCCAGCCCTAGCTGACAAATTATATGAACTACTAGCTCCCAGACTATCACTTCTATTGGAGACCTCCTTGGCTTCACTTCTTTAGTCAGTTGTAGCCATTTCTGCCAGGCTATCTTCCATATTTCCTCCTCAGGCAATCCCTTCCTTTGGGTGCCTTGATCCAGCTCTCTCTGAATCTAGGCAGGTGGAGATGCCTTATGAAGTTAGATTGTCTGCTGCTGCTGCCAATTCTTCAGTCCCTGCTGCTGCTGTCTCTTCAACTCAAGCTCCAGTTTCAACACCTCCACCAGTTGCAGTCTTCTCAGTGGACCTCAGGTCCTTATTATCAAATTTTGATTCAGTGTATTTCAGCTGTCTTCCAGTAAGCACTGCAGTCCAGCCCTCAGAGGATCTCTCCAAGGCCATTGTGCCCTTCTCAAGCTGTGATTCTAGCTTAATTAGCTCTTACATAAATTCCCTCTCTACTGCTGAGCCTCCTGTTTCCAGTGATGCTGTAACATCCCATTTCCAACTAGACCCCTAAGAATGGTTTTAGCCAGGACTAGGTCATGACAAACCCTAGGAAGCCAGTAATGGGCCAGGAGATAGGGGACAAAAAGGTGGGAGACCATCATGGTCTGCAGATAGTAGAACTCTAAACAATGGCTTAGGATGACTGTTGGAACACCCTATTACTAATTTGGGTCAGGATCACTATGTCTCTAGGAATCTGTGTTTTGACCTTCTGTATAGCTTAATAGGTCAATTAGAATTGAGTCTAAGGGTTAGAAGGCTAGGATTGGAAGCTGTCCTGAAGACCCAAGTTCTTCTGGAGACTAAGTCCAAATCGTCGAGCTCAGCACGACGTTTCGTCGAACTCCGGTCGACGATCGTCTAGCTCAATTTTGACAGATCGTCGAGCTCCATTCGACGATCGCTGAGCTCAAACCTCATAATATCGTCGAGCTCCACTCGACGATCGCTAAGCTCAACTTCGCAATATCGTCGAACTCCATTCGACGATCGCTGAGCTCAGGCCTACGATTTTGACTCTACACTGGATCCTTATCTCTGAGCTCAGTTCGACGATCTTTGAGCTCAGATCGACGATTATGTTGCTGCTTGCAGTTTCCAGGTCGCTGAGCTCAGCTCGACGATAGCAGAGCTCAGTTCGACGATTTCAGTTATTTTTCAGAATTCAAATTCAAATCAGATAGAAGTTATTCTGCATTTAATTCAGAAGATCTGCCAGCCGTTTTCATTTACTTCTGGAGCAAGTTTCAAGGAATTTTTCAAGGAACAATTCAGTGGACTTTCCTTCAGAACATATTATGCAATTAAGGCTGTAATCAATGCAGACCAACGGCTATCTTTGACAGAGTAATATTCTATTCAGACTCAGAGAATAAAAGAGAATGTTTTTGAATAAAGAAAGAGAATAGACAAGAACAGATAGAGATTGACAAGAATAGGACACCTCTCAATATACAGAGACTCTGAAAAATATTCTGTCAACAAGAATTCAGAAGAACACTCATCATCAAGAGATCAAGCTTTCAAACATTCTTCAGATCTCTTCAGCTCTCAAGTGTTCAAGGCCAACATCATTTCAAGACTCCAGACAATCAACATTTCAGCTTGCTGAAATCATCTTCTGCTGGAGATCTATTTTTGAAGGCCTATCACCCTCAGCAAAGCTCATCTTCCTGAAGATCAAGGACTCAGGGGGAGCTTTGAAATCAATCCACTTAGTCTTCTCAGTTGATTGAGAAAGAGAAGACTGCCATAACTCTCTCAACCCCCTCTCTGTAAAGGGTTTTTCAAACTCCCTTCAAAAGTTTGAATCTGGTTTTTGAGCACCTTGTCAAAAGCTCATTGGTGGCAAGACACCTGATCAAAAAATCTGATTTGGTTTTTGAGCACCTTATCAAAAGCTCATTGGTGCCCAGGACACCTGCTCAACTCATCCTGCAGTGGATTCCTACCTAGGGTGGTAGAAGAGTGGATGTACCCAAGTTGGGGAACCACTATATTTCCTTGTGTCATATGGTTCTGCATGTTTTCTTTTTGTTTCTGGACTAGATTTTCTTGTGTTTAATTTCTGCATAGCTTAGTTTTATTTCTGCTTCCCTGCTTACACTCATTACAACAATTGTTGTAAAGCTTTGCAAAAGTTTTTCTTTGTGTTTTAAAAAGCACCATATACTCTATTCACCCCCCCTCTAGAGTATATCAGATCTAGTTTCCCCTCTCAATGACCATGGGCTACACCTTAACCCCAAGACCCTACCACAACACCCCTAATACTTGGGAGACCCATTAGAGCCAAAAGGACCCATTAGGGTCAACCCAAGAGGCCCAGTTGACCAAGGTCAACCCTAGCCCTAAATGGGTCAAACTAGCCTACTTAGGGCCAACTGACCTACTCCTAGCCTAAAGGACCCCTCCTATGCCCTCCTAACCCTAAAGTGAGGTCAATGGGTCACTAAGGACACATTGGGGTCAGCCCTAGAGGCCAGGTTGACCCAGGTCAACTCAAGCCCTAACCTGGTCAAAGTACCCTTACTAAGGGTATGCGACCTCCAAAGTACAGGGTAACACTACATAACCCTACCTAGACCCTAAAGGAAGCCAATGGGTCACCCAGGACCCATAGGGGTCAACCCAATTGGTCATGTTGACCCAAGTGAACTCTAGCACTAAAATGGTCAAAGTGCCCTTGCCAAGGGACATGTGACCCCCAAGATGCCCAACCAACCCTATTCAAGTAACCCTAGACCTCAAGGGAGCCCAATGGGCCACTAAAAACCCAATGGGGCCAACCCAGATGGTCAAATTGACCAGGTCAACCCTCATTTAGGTCAAGTCAAACTTAACCCAAAAGGGCTAACCCAAGCCCAAGCCACTTCTCCCTTAGGCTAAACCCATTCCCATGACCATCATAATCAAGTGGGCTGCATTTAGCTTGTGAGGTTGACCAGTCAACCAGGGGTGACTAGGAGAGAGAAAGGAGCCCCCCCTCCATGAGAATGGAGGAGAGAGAAAATGAGGAAGAAGAAGGGGAAGTGAGAGGCCGGCCAAGGAAGGCTAACAACCACCAGTTATGGCTGCAATCAACTCCTCTAGGAGAGAGGAGTTGATTCCAGCCGTTTCCCGGCCACCAAGGGGTGGGTTCAGCCCCCCTCCACACAACCCGAGCCACACCTTTAATGGTGTTAATGGCCATTGAAGAACCAGCCTCCCCTCTCCCCCATTTGCCATTTAAACACCTTCAGGGAGCCGAGGGGATCATTTTAGAGCGTTTACCTGGAGGAGACGAGCCATTTCACTGTGCAGTTGCAGAAGCCGAGCGCCGCCGCCGTCATCAATGGCATCCCGCCGCTCCTCTCGCATCCAGGCCGCCAGGAAGGTCCTCCTCCTCTCCTTAACCCGCGGGTAGATCTTAGGATTAATTAGGCTTAAGTTTCGGGCTCAATTGAGCCCGATCCAATCCTGGATTTCTCCTGGTTTCGGCAAGAAATCCTCTTACTGTATTCGCCGGAAAATGCCACTCCGGCGTCGGAGCCGCCGCCTGGCGATAGCCACCATCTCAACGGAGGTGTTGGTGGCGGTGGCTGGCCGGGGAAGGGGCTGGATCGCCGGCGGCAAGGCTTGGAAATCGCTCCAGGCGGGACGAATCGCAGCCGTCGGCTCAACGAAGACGACGACCAGATGCCGTTGATCCCTGCGCCAAGATTCGTGCTGCATCAGGATTAAACTATAGGAAATTAATTTCATTTATTTCATTCTGTCACACTTTTGACATTTAATGTCTTAAATTTATAAAAATAGTTAGAGGCTCTGTATGAGAAAATGATCAACACATGATTTGTAGCACTTTCTGTCTACGTTATTTTAAAATTGGTGTGAACCAATTTAGGCTTCTGGTTTGATCAGGGCACCCATTTTGGTGGGACATACCCTTAGGGCTAGGCAGACATTAAATTGAGTGCCCACCCTTCACCCCTAGCCCAAATTAGTTAAAATTTTGGCAGAGAGTCCATCCTAGCTATACCTAGGGCCTGTCCAAAATTGGGAATTTTTGGAGAAAATATTTCTATAGTTTTTGTAAATATTTAATAATTATTAGGTAAATTAAATAGGTGCCCTAAACACCTCCAAACCCTCTCAAATTTTGGTGAGTGGTCCCTGGTTTCCAATTAGGTACCTGTATAAAATTTCATTCAATTTGGATGTGTTTTGAATAGGTTTTGACCCAACCCTAACTACACCTTTATTAGGGCATTTTGGTCAAAAGTTGCACTTTTGGTTTTGAGTGACCAAATCACCTCAACAGAGGCTGAGATTTGGGCCACTGGCTTTTTATAGCACTTATCACCTCCCCATGGAATATGTGGTAGGGAGGAATAGATTTGCCCTAAGTTCCTAGGTCAAACCCTAAGGAGGGACCTTTTGGCCTTGTGAAGGGTATGAGTCCTAAACACCTTGGATGAACTCCAAATTTTGCAAGGAGGTTCCTAGGACATATATAACCCTCTGTTAAAAATATTGGCTAACCTTGAAAATGGTAGGGCCCCCAAAACCTTAACCCTAGCATAGGTCCTAAAACTTGTAGTGTAGGTTTAGGCTAGCTAAACATCTTGAAACTTAACCAAATTTGGGTAGTGAGGGGATTAGGGTATTTTGAGCCTCTGATAATTTACTTGAGGAATTTTGGACAATATTTATAGCACTTCATTTATAATCAATAGTAATGCCCTAATTAATATTTTGGCTATTGAGGTCTCACTGCCCATAGAGAGGGTATGAAACATGGGCAGAGTCAGTTTTAGGCTATAATAATCTTGTATGAATTTTGTTAGAATTTTTGGATATCTATTTGGGGCATCTACTTCACAAGTGCTTTATTTTGATTACATATTAAATAATTCTTGTCAGAGCCCATTACTTACTGAAAAATGATGAAACTTGCTGCATAGTGTGTTTAGCTCAATGTTATCACATGGGAATTTTGGTGGAAATATTTGATGATTGATTAGCATACTTTGTTCATTAACCCTTAAATTAGAAAGTTCATAAGAAAATCAAATAGAGCCTTATTTACAATTGGTAAATTATGAAACTTTGTCTAGGATACTTGTAGGCCATTACAATCATCCCTGAATTTTCTCTGAATTTTTAGAGGTGTTATTACTATAGAATCTTTTAAAATGACCTTTTATGGGGCATCTTTGAAATTAAATTTAAAGGCCTAAACCTTGCTGAAAAATTGGAAGACTTAGGATTTAGAGTTGATTAGGCATTTTGTAATTATCATAAATTTAGTGGATTATTATCTTGTCTGAAATTGGTACTTCATGTTCAAACCTGGGCCTTTTGGGACACTAGAATAAATAAATTAATTATCAGACAAATTAGGAAAATTATGGATTTCTGGATTTATGCTTCAAATGTCTTTTTAGATCTCTAATAATTATCCTAAGGGTACTGGATGAATATTTCATGTACTTCCCTTTTTACAGGTCATGTAGCTTAAGTGGTCTGCATATAGCAAAACTGCAGGATTTCATTTGGATGTGAATTAGGGCACGTATGATGGGTCTTGGTGGTTTGCTGTAAGGACAAGTGGAAGGGGCTGCATCTATGGAAGATGAGTGAGTAGGGTGTGGTTTTGTCTAGGTTTTATAGACGTTCGGGTCCGACGAAAGATCGTCCCACCCAAGGAGAGTTGGAGTCAAATTACCCTAGGATTAGCATATCGAAATATGAGAAAATAATGGGTAAGAGAATCAACCAATAATAAAATAAGTACCTTGCGAAAGGGAACGCTGGGCGTAATCCCAACACAGTTCCTAGTGCCCCTTGAGAGCCCTTCACAGGGAATACCGGGGGCAGTCCTGGGTTAACATAAACTGTTTAACAAGCTGAAAAGAGTAACTTAGTAATTTGGGTTGCACATTCCACAACACTGATGGCACCAGATGTTGTTTAGGAGCTTCGGCTCGGATGGTTAAAAGGCGGACTTTGGGTCCGGGGAGCTTCGGCTCGATTGCTTGAGTCGGACGTGTTGGACCGGGGAGCTTCGGCTCGATTCTTGATTACGCTAATTTGCATGTGCATAACAGGAAAGGAAATTAAGGTTGTGGGTCTTCAGTATTGGAGCATCGATGCACCGACGCCAATACGTTGAGTCGGCAAGTGTGGTTAGCACTTCGCCAACAGAAGTCCGGTGTGCCAGCCGGCAAGAGTACGCAGGAGTCCGCTTCGTGCACCAAGCGTTGAGGCGTACAATAGGTCTGACCGGTAGTGCTTTACTGGTTTAGAGGTGGGCGAGGCCCAACCCACCGCTTCCGTCTGCCACTACGGAGGTATCCTGGGAGGTTACGGCTCCAAAAAGGGGGAACTAAAGGTCTGTGTGCACAGAGTCGGGTGTGTGTGTTGCACTTGCATGTCCATCATACCCACTTGCATGTCATAGCATATTCGTTACCTTTAACCTTGACACCTAAAGTATAAGTGGAATGGGACGCTTATACTTTAGGACCTGCTACACGACCCCTTGGTCTATAAGCTTGTGTGGGCAAGTTTATAAATTAAGGTTAAATTTGGATATATATATTTGCTGCTGTTGATAACCGACACCCCATCGTATAAATTGGTATGAGACTTTT
Source organism: Platanthera guangdongensis (assembly GCA_039583875.1). Taxonomy (NCBI): domain Eukaryota; kingdom Viridiplantae; phylum Streptophyta; class Magnoliopsida; order Asparagales; family Orchidaceae; genus Platanthera; species Platanthera guangdongensis. The sequence continues at coordinate 39,033,968 of CM077167.1, read as the reverse complement.
TATACGATGGGAGCCTTGCAGAAGACCCCTTGGCTTATGTGTTTTTCACATAAGTGAAGGTTACATTTCATACTTCAGCCTATGTCTATAGGATTGCTAGTATAGGTCCGCTGTCACTTGCTTTTTGGTTTTTCTCCACCTTCAAGTCCTCCCTTTTCTTCCTCTCCGCTCGGTGCCTAGGAGCCGTGGGGGAAGGGGCGGGGGATGATAGGACTTAGTCTTTTAGACTAACGTTTTCGAACCGCATCATTTAGGGGATCGTGGAGACCAGCATGGAGGAGCAGCCCCAGAGACCGGTGCGCTTGGAGGTGGGGCAGTCTAGCTCCGGAGTTCATACAGCCGGGACCGTGAGTCTCGACCTTGAGTAGTTTTCTACTTTTGTTTCTGCATGAGAGATCTTGTAGTGAGGCTATGATGTACCGGGCATAAGCCCGCTTTTGCTACTCTGATGTTATTTTCTGTGGACACTCCCTTCGTGGAGTTATATTTACTTATGACATGTGCTTCTCTGTGGACTGCAGTTTCTGTTTCCTTCATTATTCTGCTACTTTTCTGTGATCGAATTGGCCGGCAGAATCGGCGCTTTGTGGTGATGACCCTTCAAGGCGTGAAGGAGTCACCACAAAATGGCGGTTCTGGGCCTAAGACCCCGGTGTCGAAAAAGAAAAAAAGGGGGGGGGGGGTCTTACAAGTGGTATCAAAGCGAGGTTTCGATCCTCGGACCTATGGGTTATGGGCCCACCATGCTTCCGCTGCGCAACCCCATATTCCTCCCTACGCGATCGAAAGTGGTGTGCAGACCTCGATCGAAAAGTAACAGTCCACAACCCTAGGCCACAACCCAGATGGTCAAATTGACCAGGTCAACCCTCATTTAGGTCAAGTCAAACTTAACCCAAAAGGGCTAACCCAAGCCCAAGCCACTTCTCCCTTAGGCTAAACCCATTCCCATGACCATCATAATCAAGTGTGCTGCATTTAGCTTGTGAGGTTGACCAGTCAACCAGGGGTGACTAGGAGAGAGAAAGGAGCCCCCCTCCATGAGAATGGAGGAGAGAGAAAATGAGGAAGAAGAAGGGGAAGTGAGAGGCCGGCCAAGGAAGGCTAACAGCCACCAATTATGGCTGCAATCAACTCCTCTAGGAGAGCCACCTTGGTCAGAGCAGACCTCGATCGTCTCCCCTAATTTTGAAGTGGTATCAGAGCAGACCTCAATCGAAAAGTAACAGTCCACAACCCTAGGCCACCCCCGCGCGAGTTTAGTTTGGGGACAAACTAAGAAGCGGAAGCAGTGGTGTGCCCATAAGGGGGATCACATGTAAATTGTCCACTTTTATTGAGTCGATTACCTATTAATGTAGCTCGTTTTGCAGCCCCCAGCTCAGCCCACCCCACAAGGTGGATCTCAGCAGACTCCAGACATTGCACCACCTCCCATGGTCCCCACACCTTTCCTCCAGTCAGACATGGGGCATACCATTACAGCTATCCTTGAGGCCTTCCGGGCTCAGCAGGCTCCAGCCCACCAGCCAAACCCAGGGGCCAACTGGATGAGCACCTTCCGAGGACTCTCTCCCCCATCATACTTGGGGACAGAGTCGGCAGTGCGGACAGAGGAGTGGCTGGATGTTATGTACGAGATGTTGACTGGGATACGATGCCCTTGGGAGGAGAGGGTGGCCCTGGTGGTATCTTGCTTGGAGTCCCATGCTAAGAGGTGGTGGAAGACGCTGTTGGACACGACTTTTGCTGATAGGGAGATTGCAGAAATCACTTGGGAAGAATTCAGGGCCACGCTGCTGGAGCACTTTGTTCCTCAGTCGGCCAGGGACGAGTTGGAGGAGCGGTTCTTGCAGCTGAGGCAGGGCACCAGGACAGTGGTGGAGTACCACCGAGAGTTCGATCATTTGGCCCGATATGCGGGCTCCTATCAGCTGGACGAAGCAGGTTACATCAAGAGGTTTTATAAGGGCCTAAAAGAGGAGTTGAGGGAGGCCCTGCTTTTTGTCTCTGACGGGCCCATCTCCCGGATTTTGGAGATGGCGAAGAGGATTGAGGCCGACTGGCACACCACTCGGCGCCGGAAACGACAAGCGGAGGACCAGGGCCGGAGGGCCCGAAATGATCAGCGGCGAGGCACCATACCAGATGGAAGGAGGGCAGAGGAGCAGCCTCGTCAGGAGTTGAGGCAGGAGCCGAGAGAGCAGGTGGTTTTGGCCCCTCAACCTCTCCGGATCCAGGAGATGCAGAGACCCCGGGGTATGGCGTATCCCCCGCCGGAGTGCTTCCATTGTCACCAGGTGGGACATCTCCGGAGAGACTGCCCTATGAGGGGGGCACCACCTCCAGCACCACGGGGTGGCCCACCGACCCAGCATTTCGGAGGTCGAGGACGCGGCCGAGGACGTGGTTACCAGGGAGTCGACCGCAGGCAGAACGGGGAGCAGATTTACGCTTTGGACTTAGCACAGCCCCGGAACCCGGACAGGATTATTGCAGGTATGGAAATAATTTTAGTTTGAATTATTCCCTGCTCATATTAAGTAATGATAGAACTACTACACAACCTAGGTTAGAAAACGTTACACCCAAGTTCTTTCTTAAAACTGATTTAGGAATGGTGATGGTGGGCGGCAAGCCTGCCCAAACCCTGTTCGACACAGGGGTGTCGCACAACTTTGTGTCGGAGGATTTCGTCAAGGATCTGGACCAGATTCGACATTTTATGGGATTACCCAGGAGGGTGCGTCTCCCCAATGGGATGGAGATCCAGTCCACAGAGAAGTGCCTCCTGGAGGTTACCATAGACGGGGTGACACTCGAGGCTCCGGCGACGATCCTGAGAATGCCGGACTTCGACCTTGTCTTGGGCATGACATGGCTTGTCTGGAACCATGCTCAGATTGACTGCCCGGCAGGGAGGGTCGTGCTGAGACACGGCGACACTTATGCGACATTCGAAGGTACTACTCCAGTTTCCCGCCGCCTGCTTTCATCTATTCAGGCCGTTAAGGCTCATATGCAAGGGGACGAGGTATATCAAGTATTATTCGAGATGACTGAGGAGAAGGACCTGATTGCTAACATTCCGGTGGTTCGTGACTACGCCGATATTTTTCCGGATAAGCTGCCAGGACTGCCTCCGCATAGGGAGAAGGACTTCCAGATTCAGTTGGTACCAGGGGCTAAGCCGGTATCCAAGGCCCCTTATCGGATGGCCCCGAAGGAGTTGGCGGAGTTTCGAACACAGTTGCAGGAGCTGGTGGAAGCAGGATTTGTTAGGCCGAGCTCCTCATCATGGGGAGCTCCTGTCCTATTCGTGAAGAAGAAGGACGGCACTTTACACCTATGCATTGACTATCGAGCACTAAACAGGCTGACCGTCCGAAATACCTATCCGCTCCCCAGGATAGACGAGTTGTTCGATCAGCTGGAGGGAGCCCATTATTTTTCGAAGTTGGACTTGAGGTCAGGCTACTACCAGCTGCGGATCCAGGAGGAGGATATTCCGAAGACGACCTTTAGTAGCCGATATGGATTGTATGAGTTCATCGTGATGCCCTTCGGGCTCACGAATGCTCCGTCGGCATTTATGAGCCTCATGAACCAGGTCTTCGAGGCTTATCTGGATGTGTTCGTCATAGTATTCATAGACGACGTCCTTATCTATTCTAAGACGGAGGAGGAGCACACACGACATCTGACACTGACCTTGGAGAGACTGCGGGAGCATCGCCTTTATGAGAAGTTCAGCAAGTGTCAGTTCTGGTTGAAGGAGGTGGCTTTCTTAGGCCACATTATCAGCGGAGCCGGGCTGGCGGTGGACCCGGCAAAGATTCAGGCAGTCAGGGATTGGCCGCCGCTGAAGATGGCCACAGACGTGCGGAGTTTCCTGGGACTTGCCGGTTATTACCGGAAATTCGTAGAAGGATTCTCTCGAATCGCCCTCCCGCTCACATCCTTGACGAAGAAGGAGGTACCGTTCGTGTGGACCCCGCAGTGCCAGACAACTTTCCAGGAGCTGAAGGATCGGCTGACCTCGGCTCCCATTCTTACTCTCCCCTCGGGGAGGGAGGGATTTCAGGTCTACACCGACGCATCATATTAGGGGATGGGAGCGGTGCTGATGAAAAACGGACACGTCATAGCTTATGCCTCCCGCCAGCTGAAGACCCATGAGAAGAACTACCCAGTGCACGACCTTGAGATGGGAGCAGTTGTGTTCGCACTGAAGATATGGCGGCACTACCTTTATGGAGTCCACTGTGATATATTCTCCGATCATAAGAACCTTAAGTACGTGGACACGTAGAAGGAACTGAACATCAGGCAGAGGCGGTGGGTGGAGTTTCTATCCGACTATCAGTACGAGATGCACTATCACCCGGGGAAGGCGAACGTGGTAGCAGATGCACTGAGTCGGAGAGCCGCCACAGCAGGAGCAGAGCCTCAGTTGATGTCTATGGAGCTGCTGTAGAGACTAGAGGACATGCACATTACTCTGGTGTCGTCTGATGATCCTGAGCTCTATGAGGAGTACTTGGCCGCGATGGGCGTTACCGATGACATCAGAGACCGAGTCAGAGAAGGGCAGAGGCAGGATGCCAAGTTAGAGCCCATCTTCCAAGCTCTGGAGGCAGGCACTGCAGGAGATTACACACTGAGGGACGACCTGGTGTGCTTCAGAGGACGGGTGTATATACCGGAGGGAGGCAGATCCGGGAGGATATTATGACGGAGGCGCACTGCAGCCGGTATTCTGTACACCCGGGGATCACAAAGATGACGGCTGATTTGAAGAAGACGATGTTCTGGCCGGGCATGAAGAAGGATGTCTCTTACTTCGTGACCCATTGTGGGGCATGTCAGCTGGTGATGGCGGAGTGCAGGAACCCCGTAGGATTATTGCAGTCAATCCCGGTGCCGGAGTGGAAGTTTGATGACATAGCCATGGACTTCATACATGGGCTTCCCCGGTCTCGGACAGGGAATGAATCGATCTGGGTAATCGTTGATCGGTTGACCAAGGTGGCTCGATTTATACCGATCAGGAAGGACGATTCAGTAGGAGTACTGGTGCGGAGGTTTGTGGAGCAGTTCATTCGTTATCATGGCGTGCCCAGGACGATAGTGTCAGATCGGGATGGCCGGTTCACCTCCAGGGAGTGGAGATCCATGCAAGCTTACTTAGGCACGCGATTGACCTTCAGTACTGCATTTCATCCCCAGACAGACGGGCAGACAGAACGCACCAACCGGACGCTGGAGGACCTTTTGAGGCTATGCATCTTGGACCGCGGGGAACCGTGGGAGAAACTCTTACCCCTTGTCGAGTTCTCCTATAACAACAACCACCAGTCCAGCATCAGGATGGCACCTTACGAAGCCTTGTACGGGAGGAGATGTCGGACCCCGCTTTCTTGGGTTCAGAACGAAGATCCGAAGGTGTTGGGGTCAGAGTTTGTTGAAGACACCGAGGCACAGGTGAGGCTGATCAGGGATAGGATGCTCGAGGCACAGAGTAGACAGGCTAAGTACTATGATGCCCGACATTGGCAGGTGGAGTTCCAGGTGGGGGACCGGGTGTTTCTGAAGATCTGGCCCATGCATGGAGTCTCGCGGGTACGTGGTCGGAGGAAGAAGCTCAGTCCTAGGTACATGGGCCCTTATAGGATCCTGGAGCGGATCGGACCCCTAGCCTACCGGCTGGAGTTACCACTAGAGCTGGAAGCGTTGCACGACGTCTTCCATATTTCTTCGCTGAGGAGGGCTCTGCTACGCCCAGAGCAGCAGATTTTGACCACCGAAGGGCCGGTAGATTCAGACCGGTCAGTTCGTTTGGAGCCGGTTAGGATCGACGACCGAGGAGTACGAGTCCTGCGTCGCAAGAAGGTCCCATTAGTCAAGGTCCTGTGGAGGAACCACGGCCAGAAGGAGCATACTTGGGAGCCGCAGGACCTGATGCGACAAAGATACCCAGAGCTATTCAGTCAGGTATACCTCTCAGACCCCTCAAGATGTTAATTTATTTTTCCTGCTTTAAATCTACTAAGGGCTGCTCTAGGCAGATAGAGGCTTATCTTTGTTTATTGGGGGCTTATCCTTGTTTATTGGGGTCTTGGTCTGCCGATTGGGCGAAGTGGTCATAGATCTAGTTTTCCCTTTAAACCTAGATTAGCAAACAAGCCGCTATGCTGGGATGTTACAAGGTTCTTGCCTTCGGTAGTAAGTCCCGCAGGCTCAACCTTGATTTCGGGGACGAAATCTTTGTTTTGTTTATTGGGATTTGTAACATCCCATTTCCAACTAGACCCCTAAGAATGGTTTTAGCCAGGACTAGGTCATGACAAACCCTAGGAAGCCAGTAATGGGCCAGGAGATAGGGGACAAAAAGGTGGGAGACCATCATGGTCTGTAGATAGTAGAACTCTAAACAATGGCTTAGGATGACCATGGGCTACACCTTAACCCCAAGACCCTACCACAACACCCCTAATACTTGGGAGACCCATTAGAGCCAAAAGGACCCATTATGGTCAACCCAAGAGGCCCAGTTGACCAAGGTCAACCCTAGCCCTAAATGGGTCAAACTAGCCTACTTAGGGCCAACTGACCTACTCCTAGCCTAAAGGACCCCTCCTATGCCCTCCTAACCCTAAAGTGAGGTCAATGGGTCACTAAGGACACATTGGGGTCAGCCCTAGAGGCCAGGTTGACCCAGGTCAACTCAAGCCCTAACCTGGTCAAAGTACCCTTAATAAGGGTATGTGACCTCCAAAGTACAGGGTAACACTACATAACCCTACCTAGACCCTAAAGGAAGCCAATGGGTCACCCAGGACCCATAGGGGTCAACCTAATTGGTCATGTTGACCCAAGTCAACTCTAGCCCTAAAATGGTCAAAGTGCCCTTGCCAAGGGACATGTGACCCCCAAGATGCCCAACCAACCCTATTCAAGTAACCCTAGACCTCAAGGGAGCCCAATGGGCCACTAAAAACCCAATGGGGCCAACCCAGATGGTCAAATTGACCAGGTCAACCCTCATTTAGGTCAAGTCAAACTTAACCCAAAAGGGCTAACCCAAGCCCAAGCCACTTCTCCCTTAGGCTAAACCCATTCCCATGACAATCATAATCAAGTGGGCTGCATTTAGCTTGTGAGGTTGACCAGTCAACCAGGGGTGACTAGGAGAGAGAAAGGAGCCCCCCTCCATGAGAATGGAGGAGAGAGAAAATGAGGAAGAAGAAGGGGAAGTGAGAGGCCGGCCAAGGAAGGCTAACAGCCACCAATTATGGCTGCAATCAACTCCTCTAGGAGAGAGGAGTTGATTCCAGCCGTTTCCCAGCCACCAAGGGGTGGGTTCAGCCCCCTCCACACAACCTGAGCCACACCTTTAATGGTGTTAATGGCCATTGAAGAACCAGCCTCCCCTCTCCCCCATTTACCATTTAAACACCTTCAGGGAGCCGAGGGGATCATTTTAGAGCGTTTACCTGGAGGAGACGAGCCATTTCACTGTGCAGTTGCAGAAGCCGAGCGCCGCCGCCGTCGTCAATGGCATCCCGCCGCTCCTCTCACATCCAGGCCGCCAGGAAGGTCCTCCTCCTCTCCTTAACCCGCGGGTAGATCTTAGGATTAATTAGGCTTAAGTTTCGGGCTCAATTGAGCCCGATCCAATCCTGGATTTCTCCTGGTTTCGGCAAGAAATCCTCTTGCTGTATCCGCCGGAAAACGCCTCTCCGGCGGCGGAGCCGCCGCCTGGCGATAGCCACCACCTCAACAGAGGTGTTGGTGGCGGTGGCTGGCCGGGGAAGGGGCTGGATCGCCGGCGGCAAGGATTGGAAATCGCTCCAGGCGGGACGAATCGCAGCCGTCAGCTCAACGAAGACGACGACCAGATGCTGTTGATCCCTGCGCCAAGATTCGTGCTGCATCAGGATTAAACTATAGGAAATTAATTTCATTTATTTCATTCTGTCACACTTTTGACATTTAATGTCTTAAATTTTTAAAAATAGTTAGATGCTCTGTATGAGAAAATGATCAACACATGATTTGTAGCCCTTTCTGTCTACGTTATTTTAAAATTGGTTTGAACCAATTTAGTCTTCTGGTTTGATCAGGGCACCCATTTTGGTGGGACATACCCTTAGGGCTAGGCAGACATTAAATTGAGTGCCCACCCTTCACCCCTAGCCCACATTAGTTGAAATTTTGGCAGAGAGTCCATCCTAGCTATACCTAGGGCCTGTCCAAAAATGGGAATTTGTGGAGAAAATATTTTTATAGTTTTTGTAAATATTTAATAATTATTAGGTAAATTAAATAGGTGCCCTAAACACCTCCAAACCCTCCCAAATTTTGGTGAGTGGTCCCTGGTTTCCAATTAGGTACCTGTATAAAATTTCATTCAATTTGGATGTGTTTTGAATAGGTTTTGACCCAACCCTAACTACACCTTTATGAGGGCATTTTGGTCAAAAGTTGCACTTTTGGTTTTGAGTGACCAAATCACCTCAACAGAGGCTGAGATTTGGGCCACTGGCTTGTTATAGCACTTATCACCTCCCCATGGAATATGGGGTAGGGAGGAATAGAGTTGCCTTAAGTTCCTAGGTCAAACCCTAAGGAGGGACCTTTTGGCCTTGTGAAGGGTATGAGTCCTAAACACCTTGGATGAACTCCAAATTTTGCAAGGAGGTTCCTATGACATATATAACCCTCTGTTAAAAATATTAGCTAACCTTGAAAATGGTAGGGCCCCCAAAACCCTAACCCTAGCTTAGGTCCTAAAACTTGTAGTGTAGGTTTAGGCTAGCTAAACATATTGAAACTTAACCAAATTTGGGTAGTGAGGGGATTAGGGTATTTTGAGCCTCTGATAATTTACTTGAGGAATTTTGGACAATATTTATAGGACTTCATTTATAATCAATAGTAATGCCCTAATTAATATTTTGGCTATTGAGGTCTCACTCCCCATAGAGAGGGTATGAAACATGGACAGAGTCAGTTTTAGGCTATAATAATCTTGTATGAATTTTGTTAGAATTTTTGGATATCTATTTGGGGCATCTACTTCACAAGTGTTTTATTTTGATTACATATTAAATAATTCTTGTCAGAGCCCATTACTTTTTGAAAAATCATGAAACTTGCTGCATAGTGTTTTTAGCTCAATGTTATCACATGGGAATTTTTGTGGAAATATTTGATGACTGATTAGCATACTTTGTTCATTAACCCTTAAATTAGAAAGTTCATAAGAAAAACAAATAGAGCCTTATTTCCAATTGGTAAATTATGAAACTTTGTCTAGGGTACTTGTAGGCCATCGCAATCATCCCTGAATTTTCTCTGAATTTTTGGAGGTGTTATTACTATAGAATCTTTTAAAATGACCTTTTATGGGGCATCTTTGAAATTAAATTTAAAGGCATAAACCTTGCTGAAAAATTGGAAGACTTAGGATTTAGAGTTGATTAGGCATTTTGTAATTATAATAAATTTAGTGGATTATTATCTTGTCTGAAATTGGTACTTCATGTTCAAACCTGGGCCTTTTGGGACACTATAATAAATAAATTAATTATCAGACAAATTAGGAAAATTATGGATTTCTGGATTTATGCTTCAAATGTCTTTTTAGATCTCTAATAATTATCCTAAGGGTACTGGATGAATATTTCATGTACTTCCCTTTTTACGGGTCATGTAGCTTAAGTGGTCTGCATATAGCAAAACTGCAGGATTTCATTTGGATGTGAATTAGGGCACGTATGATGGGTCTTGGTGGTTTGCTGTAAGGACAAGTGGAAGGGGCTGCATCTATGGAAGATGAGTGAGTAGGGTGTGGTTTTGTCTAGGGTTTATAGGCGTTCGGGTCCGACGAAAGATCGTCCCACCCAAGGAGAGTTGGAGTCAAATTACCCTAGGATTAGCATATCGAAATATGAGAAAATAATGGGTAAGAGAATCAACCAATAATAAAATAAGTACCTTGCGAAAGAGAACGCTGGGCGTAATCCCAACACAGTTCCTAGTGCCCCTTGAGAGCCCTTCACAGGGAATACCGGGGGCAGTCCTGGGTTAACGTAAACTGTTTAACAAGCTGAAAAGAGTAACTTAGTAATTAGGGTTGCACATTCCACAACACTGATGGCACCAGATGTTGGTTAGGAGCTTCGGCTCGGATGGTTAAAAGGCGGACTTTGGGTCCGGGGAGCTTCGGCTCGATTGCTTGAGTCGAACGTGTTGGACCGGGGAGCTTCGGCTCGATTCTTGATTACGCTAATTTGCATTTGCATAACAGGAAAGGAAATTAAAGTGGTGGGTCTTCGGTATTGGAGGGTCGATGCACCGACGCCAATACGTTAACTCGGCAAGTGTGGTTAGCACTTCGCCAACAGAAGTCCGGTGCGCCAGCCGGCAAGAGTACGCAGGAGTCCGCTTCGTGCACCAAGCATTGAGGCGTACAATAGGTCTGACCGGTAGTGCTTTACTGGTTTAGAGGTGGGCGAGTCCCAACCCACCGCTTCCGTCTGCCACTACGGAGGTATCCTGGGAGGTTACGGCTCCAAAAAGGGGGAACTAAAGGTCTGTGTGCACAGAGTCGGGTGTGTGTGTTGCACTTGCATGTCCATCATACCCACTTGTATGTCATAGCATATTCGTTACCTTTAACCTTGACACCTAAAGTATAAGTGGAATGGGACGCTTATACTTTAGGACCTGCTACACGACCCCTTGATCTATAAGCTTGTGTGGGCAAGTTTATAAATTAAGGTTAAATTTGGATATATATATTTGCTGCTGTTGATAACCGACACCCCATCGTATAAATTGGTATGAGACTTTTTATACGATGGGAGCCTTGCAGAAGACCCCTTGGCTTATGTGTTTTTCACATAAGTGAAGGTTACATTTCATACTTCAGCCTATGTCTATAGGATTGCTAGTATAGGTCCGCTGTCACTTGCTTTTTGGTTTTTCTCCACCTTCAAGTCCTCCCTTTTATTCCTCTCCGCTCGGTGCCTAGGAGCCGTGGGGGAAGGGGCGGGGGATGATAGGACTTAGTCTTTTAGACTACCAGTTTCGAACCGCATCATTTAGGGGATCGTGGAGACCAGCATGGAGGAGCAGCCCCAGAGACCGGTGCGCTTGGAGGTGGGGCAGTCTAGCTCCGGAGTTCATACAGCCGGGACCATGAGTCTCGACCTTGAGTAGTTTTCTACTTTTGTTTTTGCATGAGAGATCTTGTAGTGAGGCTATGATGTACCGGGCATAAGCCCGCTTTTGCTACTCTGATGTTATTTTCTGTGGACACTCCCTTCGTGGAGTTATATTTACTTATGACATGTGCTTCTCTGTGGACTGCAGTTTTGTTTCCTTCATTATTCTGCTACTTTTCTGTGATCGAATTGGCCGGCAGAATCGGCGCTTTGTGGTGATGACCCTTCAAGGCGTGAAGGAGTCACCGCAAAACGGCGGTTCTGGGCCTAAGACCCCGGTGTCGAAAAAGAAAAAAAAAAGGGGGGTCTTACAGATGCTGCTGCTACTCCTGCTACAAATGTTGCTGTTAGTTCTACTGCTGCTGATGTTTCAGTTTCTGAGGATATGCAGACAGAGGCATATGATTTTGAGCCTACTGTTATTGCTGATGTTATTACTGCTGCTATTGCTGATGCTGAAAATATTATCTCTGAAAGTAGTGTTTCTGAAATAGGTTTATCTGTATCTGTTGCTACCCCAGCTGTTGCTGTCAGTACTGCTGCTATATCTTCTGAAAGTATTGCTCCAGAAAGTTCTGCATTTGTTGTTACTTCTGCTACTGCTATTACAACTGCTGTAACCACTATCTCATCTGCTCCAACTCAACTTCAAAAAGAATATATGAAAAAGATTGATGCTTTATATGATGAGAAAAGCTCCGAAAGTGATGAATATAGGACTGATTCTGATGATTCCTCAGCTACCATAGCCAGGAAAAGAAAGGCAAGGAGCAAGGCTATGAAAAGAGTTCCCCCAGCCAAAGTAAAGGATACCAATGACATAACTTATTACATTCTTCATGACTGCTCCATTACTGAACATTGAATGCAGTATTCCAAGAACCAATTGAAAGCCATGAAGAAGAAGAGGAAATATGAGAAAGGATCTTCTCAGTTTCATCATCCTCATCCTCCTCCACCACCTCCTCCTAATGTAGGTGCAGGTGGAAGCTCAGCTGCTCATCCTTCTGCCAAAAGCCAAACTCCCTATCAGCCTCATGTAAGATCTCAATATAGGGGAAGCCAGTCCAGAGGATATCAATCAAGGAGAGGAAATTACAGAGGAAGCCAAAGGGTATTCCAAGTCTACTCCAAAGGCTATTCAAGGCAACACCCTTACTCTAGGGAAGGACAAGCTTCATCAGATACAACTTCAGGTCCTTTTCCCTACAAGTTAAAAGAAGTAGTCTCATCCAGAGCTCCTCAAGATAATCCTTCCAACAGATATGAACCTCCAATGCCCTTTGAGGATCCAGAGAATAATCCTACTGCATGGACTGCCAGAATGAAAGAGTTAGCTGCCTTAGATCAAATCAAGAAAGCCAGAGAGTAAGGAAGAGACACCTCCAGCATTACTACCCTATCTGAACAAAGAAAGAAGGAACTTGAAAGATATGCCTCCAGCAAATTTTTTGATTTTGATAGATACATGGAGCTGCACCCTGAAGCTGTGGTACCAAGGCCTAAACCACAAACCTCTTTAGGTGCAGCAGATGACAGAAGATCAAAGAAAGAAGCTCTCAATCCAAATAGAGAAATTAAACTTATAAAGAGCAAGGAGAAAGAATAATTTTGTAAGGTGACATTCATTCTGATTTCTTATCTATCTGAGATATATCTGTGATTCTGCATTGTTGTTGTGTGTTATTACTTTGTATGATGTTTTCAATTTCTCCAATTTCTGTAAATAGTAATCCTAACCCAAATAGGGGGAGATTGTTGGAACACCCTATTACTAATTTGGGTCAGGATCACTCTGCCTTTAGGAAACATGTTTTTGACCTCATTGTATAGATCTAAAGGTCAATTAGGATTGAGTCTAAGGGTTAGTAGTTAGGTTTGGAAGCTGCACTCAAGACCAAGGTTTTTCAGTTTGGAGACTAAGTCATTTCGTCGAGCTCAGTACGACAAATCGTCGAACTCCAATCGATGATCATTGAGCTCACTTCGACGAATCGTCGAACTCCAATCGACGATCATTGAACTCCATTCGACGATCGCTGAGCTCAACTTCAACAAATCGTCAAACTCCATTCGACGATCTTTGAGCTCAGTTCGACGATCTTGACTCCAGTATTGATTCTCTATCTCTGAGCTAAGTTCGACGATAGTTGAGCTCAGATCGACGATCTCTATTGCTGTATAAGTCCAAATCGCTGAGCTCAGTTCGACGATAGTGGAGCTCAGTTCGACGTTTTTCTGAAGAGTTCAATGATTTTCAAGATTCAAATTCAGGACAGTTAAGGAGTTATTCTCAGCAATTAATTCAGAAGATCTTGTAGCCGTTTTCATTTATTCTAGACCAAGTTTCAAGGGATTATCAAGGAATGTTTCTTTGGACTTTCCCCCAGAAGACAATTGCAATTAAGGAAATTAATTAATGACAGGCTAACGGCTATTCTGGACATGGATCATTTTCTACTCAGAACAAAGGAATAAAAGAGAAGTTTTTTTTGAATTCCTGATAACAATAAGAACAAGAAGAGAGTGAACAAGAACAAGAGCAAAAGATTCTCCGCTACAAATTTTCTCTGGAACAACATCTCTCTCAACAACAATCTCTCAAGAGAAAAAGAAAGAGAGCTGTAGACATTCTCTGTCTCAAAGATCAACAAAGACACACAACCATAAGGAGATCAAAAAATCTGAAATCTTCAGATCTCTTTTGATTCAAGTGTTCAAGGCCATCAACATTCAAGACTCCAGACACCTAACATTTTAGCTGTTGCTGAAATCATCAATTGCTGGAGATCATTTTCTAAAGACCTATCACCCTACAACAAAGCTTCATTTCCTGAACATCTCAAGAACTCAGGGGGAGCTTTGACAACATCAAATCCACATAGTCTTCTCAGCTGCTTTGAGAAAGAGAAGGCTTCCATCACTCTCTCATCCCCACCTCTGTAAAGGGTTTTTCAAACTCCCTTCAAAAGTTTGTGTGTGGTTTTTGAGCACCTTATCAAAAGCTCATTGGTGGCAAGACACCTGATCAAAAAATATGGTTTGGTTTTTGAGCACCTTATCAAAAGCTCATTGGTGCCCAGGACACCTGATCAACTCATCCTGCAGTGGATTCCTACCTAGGGTGGTAGAAGAGTGGATGTACCCAAGTTTAGGGGAACCACTATAGATCCTTGTGTCTTCTGGTTGCTTATCTTTATTTTTGTTTCTGGCTGTGATCTGTGATTAGTTTCTTTTGTAGATTATAATTAGATAACTGCTGTGTTTAGATTTATTATTTGCATACCTGTTCACTCAGATTGCAACAATTGTTGTAAAAACGTTTTTAAGCACTATACTCTATTCACCCCCCTCTAGAGTATATCAGATCTAGCTGCACTTTCACACCATATAAGCTTTGCTTACTTGGGAATATCCAAGAAAAATTCCAATTTTAGCCTTGGCTTCAAATTTTCTAATATGTTTCATATTATTGTTGTGAATGTAACATAAGCAACCAAATATTTTAAAATAGTCTACTTTAGGTTTCTTTCCTTTAAACAACTTATAAGGAGTCTTATTCTTAAGCTTGTGTATTAAACTTCTATTCAGTACATAATTTATTGTCCTCACAGCCTCAGCCCAAAAGGATAGGGGCATATAAGCATCTGCAAGTAATGTGCCTACAGATTCAATTGTGCTTCTATTTTTTCCTTTCAGCAAACCCATTTTGTTGAGGTATTCTAGGAGCTGAGAAGTAGTGCCTGATACCTTCCTTCTCACAGAACTCTTGAATATGAAGAGACTCAAACTCAGTACCATGATCACTTCTGATCAATACAACTGGAGTAGAGTACTCAATCTGTATGTTTTTGAGAAAATCTGTAAGAATCTTGAAGTTATCTGACTTAGATCTCAGAATGAATACCCAAGTGAATCTAGAGAAGTCATCTACAATCACTAAAGTATACAATTTCCCTCCTAGACTCTATACTACAATAGGGCCAAAAAGGTCCATATGTAGCAAGCATAATATTCTAGGTGAGTCACTTTTATTTACAGATTTAAAACTATTTTACTTTGCTTGCCTAACTGACAAGCCCTACAAAGGCTTTCCTTCTTGTAGGGGCAAGAAGACAATCCTCTAACAAGGTTGTCCCTAGATAGTTTTTCAATGTTTTTCAAATTTACATGACCTAATCTCCTAGGCCAGAGGTCATTATTATTGCTAGTCTGATTAAATAGGCAAATTTCAGATTTTGCTGACTTAAAATTTACTATGTAAATGTTTCCTACTCTAGTGTCAGTCAATACTACAAGGTTATCTACTGAAGTAATAATGCAGGAAGTTTTAGTAAATGATACATGAAACCTTTCATCATATAACTGACTTACGGATATCAGGTTATGCTTCAGTCCACTTACATAAGAAACACTCCTGAAGATGATAGCTCCAATTCTGACCATTCCATAGCCTTCAGTCTGGCCATAATTAGAATCACCAAATATTACTTTAGGTCCTAGCTTTGAATTGTAATTGATTAGGTTGTCCTTGTTTCCAGTCATGTGTTTTGAACAACCACAGTCCAGGTACCACTATTGCTCTGTGGTGGGATAGTCTTTCACCTGCAATGAAATAGATTAGCTATTATTGACCTAGGTCACCTTGGGTCATTTCTTCACATAATTAAAACTAGAAATCTAAGAGTATTCATGTTGATATTTATAACCTAAAGGATGATATCTTTTTGGTGAAATAATCCATTGATTAAATTGACTAAAAGAAGATCTTGGTTGATTATAAATTTTAGCAAAATTGAAGTTTCTTTTAAGATGAACTGTGTTTGACGAATACTGGTACATTCGTCGATCTGAGTTCGACGAATGGGGATGAGTTCGTCGAACTCCACTCAGAGAATGGAAGTACTCATTCTCTGGGCCCCAAAATTGTCGATCTCGATTCGTCGAACCATACTGGTTTCACGATCGTAGTTCAACGAATAATTATAATACATGTTTGCGTTCGGAGTTCGTCGAATGGAGTTTGACGAACTGTACACATTTCGTCGACCTGAGTTCGATGAAATCTGTTGAACATTGTTATAGTTAGAATTTTTCTTATTCATATTCTTTTTCTTATTCTTTTGTTCTAACTCAGATTGTTTAACATTATTATTGTCATTTATCTTTTATTTTCCTTTTTTTGAAACAAATTTTATTGGTGTTGACAATATATTCTTCTGGATCAGTGGGGGTTGGCTTGATGAGCACCTAAGCCCAGCTTGCCATTTAACCTGGCATTCACTGTGCTTGTGATGTCCATCAACTTGATGCTTTTTCCATTTAGGAATTCTTCAAGTTGCCTTGCCTCAGCTAATTCAGATTTTAATGATATAATTTTTTCATTTGCTAAAGTTAATTCATCTTTTAGTTTAATGTTCTCAGAAATATAGTTATCTCGATTAGACAATTTTTCACTAAGTATTTTGATTTCTTTTTCAGAATTTATTAAATCAATACACAAAGATTTGAATTCAGTTTTAAAATTATCAGAATTATAATCAAAGGAAGACAATACCTGATCTGCCTCTAATTCTAATGATTCTTCATTATCTGACTGTTCTGCTTGTTCCTCAGCATCAGATGGGCTGTAGGAGGCATTGATAGCCAAAAGGCAAACTTCCCTTGCCATTGACTCTTCTTCATTCTCATTGGAGCTAGAAGATGAAGATTCTTCTTCGGTGTCACTCCAGGTCTCAGCCACAAAGCCCTTCTCTTTTCTCTTATGATTGCTGGAGGAAGGCTTGGTATAGTGCTATTTTCTGGTTTCTTTCTCTCTTCTCCTTTCATTATTTTGATTCTCAGGACACTTTGAGATAAAGTGCCCTGGCTTCCTGCACCCAAAACATACAATTTATTTAGTGGGTGTCTTATCCTACCTAGGTTTGTCATCATGCCTGGATGACTTTCTTCTGAAGTCCTTCTTTGCCATTTTGTAGAATCTCTTGGCTAAGAGACTCAGAAGTTCTTCACTGGCTGTTGGAGCTTCTGTTTATTCTACAACTTTGAAAGCTATGTTCTGCTCCTTTCTTATTATTGAGGGAGTCTTTTACTCTGTAGCTTCTCTGGACTTTATCAGTTACTCATATGATTTGAGCTTTCTAAGGAGAGATTCTGTGGAAATCTCATTTAAGCTCCTGGCCACCTTGATTGGCCAAATTCTGGAATCCAATGAGCTAGGGAAGCATATGAGGATTTTGTCATTCACTTCAGTGAGAGTGATATCCTTATCCAGAGTCTTTAGCTCATTAATGATTGAGCTCAGTCTGTTATACATGTCATTGACAGACTCAGATTCTTCTTTCTTGAGTTTTTCATACTGTGAGATGAGAGTTGATCTTCTATCATTCCTCTCGTTTGTTGAACCAGCAACCATCTGGTTTAGAGAGTCCCAAATAGCCTTGGAAGATGTGCACTCTGCCACTTTTTGAAATATGTCATCTGACATAGTCTGAGCCAGTATATTCATTGCCTTTGCATCTGCTATCTTGGCCTTTTTCTGAGCATCTGTCCACTCAGGTGGTGGAACAACATGAGTGCTTGAAGTAGAGGTAGATGTAGTAGCTGTACGTTGTGGAGGACCTGTCAAAATAGAATTATATATGTCCTCATCAATAGAATTCATATAGAGCCTAATTCGTACCTTCCAGATTGCAAATTTTTTCAAGTTGCAGATTGGAGGTCTGGTACTTGCATAATCTTTGCTCTGTGCCATGCTATGCAATAAATAAAAAAACTAAGGAGTCAGATCTAATAAGGATCTTTTGGTTCATGAGTTAGCATATACAACCAAAGGAACACTCCTCTGATACCAATTGAAAGATAGGGGTTAGATCTGATTTACTCTAGAGGGGGTTGAATAGAATAATTAAAACATTTTGGCTGTTTTTAATATTATCAGAGTAAAGTAATGATACTAGTAGTAGTAATAGCACAAGGGAAAATAATCTAAGCTACACTACCACAACATAATAATCTAATCTATCACAGCACAGAAAATAGGCAACTAGATGACATAAGAATTTTATAGTGGTTCCCCAACCTGGGTACATCCACTCTTCTACCACCCTGGTAGGAATCCACTAGTAGGTTTTTGATTAGGTGACTACCACCACAAGATCTATTTCCAGGGAGATCTCACAACCCTTTAGGCTTTTGATCAGGCGTCCAAAAACCAAATAAACTTTTGAAGGGAGTTAATAAACCCTTTATATAGGAGGGGGGACAGAGATTTGAGGTGTCTTCTCTTTCTCTAATCAACAGAGAAAACTAGTGGATTGTTGTTGTCAGGGCTCCTTCAGAATCACTTGGAGCCTTGCTCAGGGTATAAGTCTTCAGCCTTGACTTGAAGTAATCCAGGAACTTCTGACTGATCTGAATTTGTTATCCTTGAAAGCTCCTGGAGTTGAAGTTGAAGAAGACTCTTGATATGTGAATGTTGTTCTTCTTCTTTTTCAGTAAGATCAAGGAGAAAACAAAGTGTTTTCTGCACAGAGAATTTCTTGTGTTGAATGTTCAGTCTGGTTCTCTGTATATTGTTGCATCTCTACTACTGCTGAAAAGAGAAAATCTCTTTTTATATATTCTCTGTCGAATTCTTCTTTGAATTTTGAATTCCAAATAATTAATTGCTGATTGTTGGAGAATGAAAATCAACTGAAGAATAATGTCTTTAATGAGTTTCCCCAACTGTCCCCATAAATTAAGCAAGTAATTAACCTGATGAAGACCAAAATTAATGCTGCCAATAATGGCTATATTCAAGAGAATATATGTATTAATTACTCAGGAAATCACTGCTAAATAAAATGGAATAAGGACAGAAAAGAGGGAAAAACTCTAAGTCTGGCTTGGACAGAAATCGTCGACCTCTGAACAGAATTCGTCGACCAGAGATCCAAGTTTGTCGAGCTGAGAAATCCTGTTTGTCGACCAGAGAAATCTTGTTCGTCAACCTGAGATCAAATAACTGCATTCGGGAAATATCTTGCCAATTTTGTCGTCCAAGTTCGTCTAGTACAGATTCTATCTTCGTCGAGCTGAGTTCAGAGAAAATAATCTTGAAAGAATGTGTTGAAGCTGAACTCCAGACTTCATCAACCTGAGCTCGAATATCGTTGAGCTCAACTCAGAAAATTAACTCTAATTTCGTCAAGTAGAGCATGACTATCGTCGAGCTGAGTTCGACGAACGTCGAACTCATATACTGAACTTTGAATTTCATCTAAGTCTTGAGTTTTCTGAAGTCTTCTACTGGCTGTTCCATCAAAGTTGAACATAATGACTTAGCCTATTCTCTAGGACACAAAGACATGACCCTGGCTATATATTGTGGGTCAGACATCCTAATTAGTGAACCTAGCCCAAATCCAAGTAGGGATCAAATAAAGAAGTTTGAGCTCTTTTTAGCATTTAAAGTTTATTTTTAGCCTTTAGGATTTTGAGTTTAGGTTTAGGGCTATTGAAAATGTTGAAGTGGAAGTGGGCAGTCTGGGAGGTACACATCGCACAGGCCGCAAACAATGCACAGGTAGCGCAGATAGGTGTTGGCGAACTGGCCTGTTCTTGGGATTTCTTGTTTTGGTAGTTTGTCTCAGCAGTGACCCTGGGAGTTAAGTTCACGTTTAAACTTGGGGTAACCACGAACTGCGCGGTCTGGATTGGGAGACCGTGGAGACCGACAGATCATAGTTGGTGGGGTTAGACTTTTACTTGTGTGGGTGTCTGCATGGCCGCTTAAGTCCACGCAGACTGAAGTCATTATGCACATAACTGTGTGGATATGTTTAGTTAACCACGCGGTCGGTGTGGTTGTCTGCATGTGGACAGACTGGTGCTATTATCTACCACGTTAGTGCGGTTATCCTATCCTCCTGGGCAGTGACGGTATCCACCAACACTGCTATAAATGGGGGGGGGGGTGCTAGCCTCATCATATCTATCTAAAACTATAAGAACTGAAGCTCCAGTTAGGCTGGTGGAAACGAAGAAAATGCCACCGGAGGTTCATTTGTTTACCCACCTTCTGGCAGCGTTTTGCCCAAACGGAGCGGAAAAATGCCGAACCAAATAGAGCTTTCTTCTCAGCTTCAGAAGTAGATCTTTAGATTTGAGCTTGCTAAACTGAGAAGCAACTTTATCTGCAGAAACTTGTTGTCTGTGTCTGTACCTCCATCAGAAGGAAGACCTTTTGAACTTGCTGGTGTGGGTGAGGATGGCACCAGGTAACTTGCTTTCTTCCTTCAGGGATTTGCTCTGGTTTTGTAGATGTTAATGGAGAAGACGATCAGCTAACTTGCTAAGCCTTTAGGCTTGCTATCTTGAGCTTCCTGTTCTTCAGTCATAGCAACAATGACGATGAAGAAGACCAATAGCTGCAAATTTTTGAATCAATAAAGCCCTCAAAGTTTTTTTCATCATGGCTAATCTCTTCCTTTTGTAGTTCGCCGATCAATGACTCTTACGAATCGGTGGGGCCCTCCTGCAACATCAAGCTACACCTTGATTTAATGGAAGAAGACGTAAAGTAGCTTCTCGACAGAGTTTGTCGTGTTTTGTAGCTTCTCCGTACTTGATTTGAAATTAGTTAACTTTGTCAATTTTGTAGATATTGCTGACATCAACACCTGTGGAGTTAATCAAAATCGAGCATCAGTAGAATAGGCATTGAGTGAATGAGCTCCACTCGACGCCAAGATAATGAGACAGAATTCTATCTATCTAGGCGTTGACAGCATTGAGTGAGTAAGCATCACTCAACGCCATTTGCCTTAGCTTAATCTTTAGCCTTTTCTGCACGTTTGGCGTTGAGAGCCTTGAGTGAGCACGTCTCACTCAATGCCTTGTGCCTTAGCCATGCTATCTATATTTTAGGAATTGACAGCATTGAGTGAGCACTCCTCACTTAATGCTTTCTCACTTAACCAATTTTCTACTTTTTCAGCATTTTAAGCATTGAGAGCATTGAGTGAACACGCCTCACTCAAAGCTTTTTGTTTTAGCCAAATTTTCTGAATCATGGCATTGAGAGTATTGAGTGAGCATGTATCACTCAACGCTTTCTCCCTTAGCCAAATTTTTCTGCTCCTCAGAATTAAGTGAGTAACCTCCACTCAACTCCAAACTACTTAACAAATTTTATTCTATTTATCTGGTGTTGAGTGAGTAACCTTCACTCAACGCCTTTGGACTTTGCCAAATATCAACACAGATTTTCTATGGCTTTGACTTATAAGGTAATAGTCAACGAATATAGAGTATGGCATTGAGCGAGTGATACTCACTCAACACCTATGTACTTAGCCACTCTTCTGGCCATTTCTTCTTAGGATTTTACTACATTAGCCCGTATCACAACCTTTTACTGTATGACATTGCGTGAGTAGACTTCACTCAAAGCCTATGGACTTGGCCATTTTCTCAGCTTGCCACTACTTTGGCTTTGAATGTTGATGAGTCCAAGTTATATACATATTTTTGGACTCATCTAGGCTAGTTTTCTCGTTGATGCACTACACTTTAGAGCCATAATTGTTCATAATTTTTATTATGTCCATTCCATGTTAAGTGCACTTTTGACCCGTTTTCAGTGTGATTCCGTTGCTATTATACTTTTGCCCTACTTGGGGTTTTTCTATGTTGGAGAATGTGGAATGCTCTTTTCAGCGGCTCTTTTATTTTTGATACAGGTACAAGGGTCGTGTGTGTGTGTTCTGGGATCATTTGGGAATGTTTTACGCATAAGGGCCACTGATCGTGCATTTTTACATGCGCACGGTTAGTGGACTACTTAGCGTACGATCGCAGGTCGTGCGCTGTCTGTTCATCGATCCCCAAACGGTATAGGGAAGGGGTTGATCACACTAACTATAGAGGGGGGGGGGGTGAATATAGTTTGAAAAGCTTTTGATTAATTTTTATAGTGGAATTAAAATAAGTGATATCAATATGTATAGAGAGTAATAAAAACAAAGACAATCACAGTGTTGGAACACCCTATTACTAATTTGGGTCAGGATCACTATGTCTCTAGGAATCTGTGCTTTGACCTTCTGTATAGATTATAGGTCAATTAGAATTGAGTCTAAGGGTTAGAAGGCTAGGATTGGAAGCTGCCCTGAAGACCTAAGTTTTTCTGGAAACTAAGTCCAAATCGTCGAGCTCAGCACGACGTTTCGTCGAACTCCGGTCGACGATCGTCTAGCTCAACTATTGATAGATCGTCGAGCTCCATTCGACGATCGCTGAACTCAACCCTCATAATATCGTCGAACTCCATTCGACGATCGCTGAGCTCAGGTCGACGATTTTGACTCTGCACTGGATCCTTATCTCTGAGCTCAGTTCGACGATCTTTGAGCTCAGATCGACGATTTCTTTGCTGCTTGCTTTTTCCAGTTCGCTGAGCTCAGCTCGACGATAGCAGAGCTCAGTTCGACGATTTCAGTTATCTTTCAGAATTCAAATTCAAATCAGATAGAAGTTATTCTGCATTTAATTCAGAAGATCTGCCAGCCGTTTTCATTTACTTCTGGAGCAAGTTTCAAGGAATTTTTCAAGGAACAAATCAGTGGACTTTCCTTCAGAACATATTATGCAATTAAGGCTGTAATCAATGCAGACCAACGACTATCTTTGACAGAGTAATATCCTATTCAGAGACAGAGAATAAAAGAGAATGTTTTTGAATAAAGACAGAGTATAGACAAGAAAAAAAAGAAGAAGATTGACAAGAAAAGGACACCTCTCAACATACAAGACTCTGAAAAATATTCTGTCAACAAGAATTCAGAAGAACACTCATCAGAGAGATTAAGCTTTCAAAAAAATCTTCAGATCTCTTCAGCTCTCAAGTGTTCAAGGCCAACATCATCTCAAGACTCCAGACACTCAACATTTCAGCTTGCTGAAATCATCTTCTGCTGGAGATCTATCTTTGAAGGCCTATCACCCTCAGCAAAGCTCATCTTCCTGAAGATTTCAACGGACTCAGGGGGAGCTTTGACAACATCACTGAATCCACATAGTCTTCTCAGTTGCTTGAGAAAGAGAAGACTGCCATCACTCTCTCACCCCCATTCTGTAAAGGGTTTTTCAAACTCCCTTCAAAAGTTTGAATCTGGTTTTTGAGCACCTTGTCAAAAGCTCATTGGTGGCAAGACACCTGATCAAAAAATCTGATTTGGTTTTTGAGCACCTTATCAAAAGCTCATTGGTGCCCAGGACACCTGATCAACTCATCCTGCAGTGGATTCCTACCTAGGGTGGTAGAAGAGTGGATGTACCCAAGTTGGGGAACCACTATAATTCCTTGTGTCATCTGGTTTTGCATGTTTTCTTCTTGTTTCTGGCCTAGATTTTCTTGTGCTTAGTTTCTGCATAGCTTAGTTTTATTTCTGCTTCCCTGCTTACACTCATTACAACAATTGTTGTAAAGCTTTGCAAAAGTTTTTCTTTGTGTTTTTAAAAGCACCATATACTCTATTCACCCCCCCCCTTTAGAGTATATCAGATCTAGTTTCCCCTTTCAATTGGTATCAGAGCCAGGTTGGTTAAACATACCATATCTGTTTGGTTGTACAGGCTAACACCTGAACCCCAAAGATCCCAAACTAGATCCTTCTTTTGTTTTCTAGTATTAAATTTAGTTTGCACAAGTCATGGCCCAAAACAAAGATTATGCAAGCACCAGACCTCCAGTGTGCAATCTGTCAAAGTTTGCACTTTGGAAAGCAAGGATTAGACTATACATGAACTCTATTGACGAAGATATTTTTAATTCTGTTTTGACAGTGTGTCCAAGACCTCCAGAGAGCACAAGCACAAATGCTGTTCCACCTCCATCAGGAACAGATGCTGACATTAAAAAGTGGAAAGTAGCTGATGCCAAGGCAATGAACATTCTAGCTCAAACAATGTCAGATGACATTTTTCAGAAGGTAGCTGAATGTAATTCAGCCAAGGAGATCTAGGGACAAGCTCTCAGAAATAGTTTCAGGATCAGCTGATGAGAGAAAAGGACAGAAGATCTCATCTCATCTCCCAATATGAGAACTTCAAGAAGGGAGAAACTGAGACAGTGGGAGACATGTACAACAGACTGAGTCTAATTGTCAGTGAACTGAGGACATTAGACAAAGAGATCTCACTAACAGAACTTAATGACAAGATCCTAATGTGCTTCCCCAGCACTTGGGATTCAAGAATCTGGCCAATTAAAGATACCAGAAGCCTGAATGAGATCACCACTGAAGCCTTGTTGGGTAAGCTCAAATCTTATGAGCTACTCATCAAGAACAGAGAAGAAGAACAGAAGGCTGCTTCACCAGCCACAAGGAAAGAGAAGACTATAGCATTTAAGGCAGCTGAGGATCTGCCTGAAGGAAAAAGGTACATGGCAATGATGAACTTCTCAGCCTGTTGGCCAAAAGATTCTACAAGATGGCCAGAAAGGACTTCAGAAGAAGATCATACAAGGAGCAAGACAAGCCAAGGTATGACAAGTCCATTGGCAATAGCAAGGACATTATTTGCTTTGGTTGCAGGAAACCAGGGCATATGGTTCCTGACTGTCCAGAGAACAAGAACAAGGACAGAAGGGACAGAAAAGAAAGAAGAAAGGAGAAGGAATCCAAAAGGCATGGAAATAGCAAACCTTCCACCAGCAAAAATAAGCACACAAGGAAAGGATTTGTTGCTGAATCCTGGAGTGAGACTGAAGAGGAGTCAGAAGCCTCTTCCAGCTCAAGTGATGATGAGGATGATGCAGAGGAAAAAGAATTCTGCATGATGGCAATCAATGCCTCACAACACAACTCAGAGGAAGAGGAGTCAGAGTCAGACTCAGAGACTCAACCTGAAGAAGATCAGGTAATCAGTTCTTTTGATTTCACTTCAGAAGATTTCAAACTTGAATTTAAAGCACTATGTTTAGACCTGCTAAAGTCTGAGAAAGAGATCATCTCTCTCAGAAATCAATTATCTGAACAAAATACTTTAAAATCAGAAAACCTCAAACTCTCTCAGGAGTTGGAGAACCATAGGGAACAGATAGCTTCACTGAAAAGTGAACTCTCTGAGGCCAAGAAGCTTGAAGAATCTCTCAATGGGAGAAGCATCAAGCTGATGGACATCACAAGCACAGTGAACTCAAGATTCAACAGTACACTGGGCTTGGGTGCCTCATCCAGCCAACCTATTGTTCTAACAACCCCTATCAAGTTCATTTCTGACAAGGGAAAGGGAGTTGTAGAGGTTGCCAGGAAAAATTCTGATCTGCCTCAGAAATTCAAGTCCAGCAGAAATCGTCGAACGAAGCTCGACGATCGCCGAATGAAGATCGACGATCGCCGAATGCAGCTCGACGATCTCAGGACAAATCGTCGAACGCTGATCGACGATCTAAGCCAAGATCGTCGAACGCTGGTCGACGATCCCATATACCTGACCTCAGCCATAGTCGACCATCGAACGGAGCTCGACGATCTGACCAAAGATCGTCGAACTCAGCTCCAAGATCGTCGAACAGAGGTCAGAGCTCTGGAAATTTTTTCAATGGCAAGTCAAAATTGAATCCTGAGGGTTCTTCATCCCAAACATTTAACCCTTATACTGAATGGATTTTACCTCCAAGGAGATATCATCCTGAAGGATATAAGAGTCAGCCAGGGATGTCTTTCATTTCTGAATTTAAAGGTTATCAACCTAGGCCCAAGGTAAACTGGGTCAAAAACAAGTAAATTGTTTTATGTGCAGGTGAAGACCTATCCAACATCTAACCAGCAATGGTATTTGGATAGTGGGTGCTCTAAGCACATGACAGGGAACAAGGACAACCTAAATTCCTTTAGAGCCAAGCTTGGACCCAAAGTTATCTTTGGTGACTCCAACTTTGGACAAACTAAAGGATATGGAGAAGTCCAGATTGGTTCTGTAACCTTCAAGAAGGTAGCATATGTGGAAGGACTGAAGCACAACCTAATCAGCATCAGTCAGCTATGTGATGAAGGCTACCAGGTGACCTTCAGCAAAACCTTATGCAAAATCAAGTCAGAGGACAACACAACTGTGTTGACAGGTAAAAGGAAAGGTAACATCTACCTAGTAGATTTTCTTTCAACTACTATAGATATCTGTTTATTCAACTCAGTCTATAGACCAAA
This sequence comes from Platanthera guangdongensis, assembly GCA_039583875.1. Taxonomy (NCBI): domain Eukaryota; kingdom Viridiplantae; phylum Streptophyta; class Magnoliopsida; order Asparagales; family Orchidaceae; genus Platanthera; species Platanthera guangdongensis. The sequence goes on along the minus strand of CM077167.1, from coordinate 39,007,534 downwards.
TGTTTTATGGCATAAGAGATTAGGACACCTAAACCTTAGAACTATTGCTAGGCTCTCCAAGGACAACCTTGTTAGAGGACTACCTTCTGGCCCCTACAAGAAGGAAGGACTCTGCAAGGCTTGTCAATTAGGCAAGCAAACTAAGAATAGCTTTAAGTCACTTAATAAGAGTGATTCACCTAGGATATTATATCTGTTACACATGGATCTATTTGGACCCATCACAGTACAAAGCCTAGGAGGGAAATCCTACACTTAGGTGATTGTAGATGACTTCTCTAGATTCACTTGGGTGTTCTTTCTAAGGAAGAAGTCTGATAACTTTAAGTGTCTGACAGAGTTTCTCAAATGTGTAAAGATTGAGTTCAATACTCACATTGCCCTGATCAGAAGTGATCATGGGACAGAGTTTGATTCTCTTCTTATGCAAGAGTTCTGCCAGAGTGAAGGGATCAGGCATACTTTCTCAGCTCCTAGAACTCCTCAACAAAATGGGGTAGCTGAAAGGAAAAATAGAACCCTTATTGAATCTGCCACTACATTGTTGTCAGATGCTCATCTACCTCTATCCTTTTGGGCAGAGGCAGTGAACACCTCCAACTATGTGCTGAACAGGAGTCTGATACATAAACTGAAGGGAAAGACTCCCTATGAATTACTCAAAGGGAAGAAACCTAAAGTTGACTATTTCAAAATTTTTGGTTGCATTTGTTATATTCACAATAATGATAAGAAACATCTAGCAAAATTTCAAGCCAAAGCTGATGAAGGAGTGTTTCTGGGATACTTCATGATCTGCAAGGCCTATAGGGTTTACAATAAATCATCACTGAAAATTGAGGAATCTGTTCATGTTTCTTTTGATGAAACTAACATGTCTTTCAAGGAGAAGATTTCTTCTACCATAGAACCTTTGCAGGAACACTCTCTAGTTGAAGATATGAACAAGCTACAGGTTGCTCAAGAAGATGAAAGCAGTGAAGATGAAAGCAATGCTCAACATATTGAAGCACAACCTGAAGAGCCAGTTGTTGTACCACAAGAGGAAACAACAACATAGGTTGGTGAACAATCAACACCCCCTATTGATTTAGTAACATCAAGAGACCATCCAATTACCCAAATAATTGGAGAAATCTCAGCTGGTGTGCAAACCAGAAATCAGGTCAACCAAAACCTGTTGCACACCTGCTTTCTTTCTCAAATTGAACCTCAGTCCATTCAAGATGTAGAGCAAGATCCACACTGGATCATTGCCATGCAAGAGGAGTTGCATCAATTTGAGAGGAACAAAGTATGGGAACTAGTGCCCAAGCCTAAGGATCATTCCATTGTTGGAACAAAATGGGTATTCAGAAACAAACTGGATGATCAAGGAGTAATAATAAGGAACAAGGCAAGGCTAGTTGCCCAAGGATATTCTCAAGAAGAAGGAATTGACTACGACCAGACTTTTGCACCTGTTGCAAGATTGGAAGCCATCAGAATCTTTCTAGCTTATGCAGCTCACAAAGGCTTCAAGGTTTATCAGATGGATGTCAAGAGTGCCTTCTTGAATGGAGACATCAAAGAGGAAGTCTATGTCAGACAACCTCCAGGTTTTATCTCTCCAACTCATCCTGATTTTGTTTTTAGATTAAATAAAGCATTATATGGTCTCAAGCAAGCTCCTAGAGCATGGTATGAGACCCTAGCATGCTTTCTTTTGGAAAATGGTTTTATAAGGGGTAGAGTAGACCAAACTCTTTTCATTAGAACCCATAAGTCCCATACCCTACTAGTACAAATTTATGTAGACGATATCATTTTTGGTTCTACTGACTCAAAACTATGCAGAAGGTTTTCTAACCTAATGCATTCTAAATTTGAGATGAGTAGCATGGGTGAGCTATCCTTCTTCCTAGGATTGCAAGTCAAACAACATGTTGAAGGCATCTTTATTTCTCAAACCAAATATGCTAATGAGCTGGTTAAGAAATTTGGCATGTCTGAGGCATCTTGTATGAAAACACCCATGCCTACCAATGCTGTATTGGATGCTGATGAACATGGGAAACCTGTTGATCAGACAACATATAGAGCAATGATTGGCTCTTTACTGTATCTTACAGCTAGCAGACCAGATATAATGTTTGCTACATGTATATGTGCTAGGTTCCAAGTTAGCCCTAGAGAGTCACACCTCACATTAGTAAAGAGGATTCTTAGGTATGTTAAAAGTTGTCCAAATCTAGGTCTCTGGTATCCAAAAGATTCAGCATTTGAGTTAACTGGATTCTCTGATGCTGATTATGCTGGATGCAGAATTGACAGGAAAAGCACCAGTGGAACTTGTCAGTTCCTTGGTGATAGACTTGTCTCTTGGTTTTGCAAGAAACAAACATCTGTGTCAACTTCAACTGCTGAAGCTGAATATATGGCTGCAGGCAGTTGTTGTTCACAAATATTGTGGATTCAAAATCAACTCCTAGACTATGGTTACAACCTAGAGAAGTCAAAAATCTTTTGTGACAATACAAGTGCTATCTCCATAGCTCAAAATCCAGTCCTCCATAGTAGGACAAAACATATAGAGATTAGGCATCATTTCTTAAGGGATAATGTTGAAAAGAACAAAATTGAACTGCAATATATCCCAACTGATTTACAAAGGGGAGATATTTTCACCAAGCCTTTGGATGAAAAGAAACACACCTTCTTCCTAAATCAGTTAGGAATGTTAGATGGAGGAAGTCTCAAATAATACTCAAGATTTTGAAAGCTAAAAATTGACCAAGACTAGGCAAAATTTCTGATTTTCCTTAGTATCTAAAATTTCTCTGATCTCTGAACTGCGCTCGACGATTTCCCCAAAGATCGTCGAACGGAGTTCGACAATTTCCTGAATCGTCGAACTGAGTTCAGCACTCCTTTTGATAGTATGGACTATCACTTCTGGTCAACGATCGTCGAACGGCGCTCGACGATTCTGTTCACTGAACGATCGTCGAACGGAGCTCGACGCCTTTCCAGATCGTCGAACGGAGATCGACGATTTTGGAGTCTCTTCAGATTCCTTTAGAAGCCTCGATCGTCGAACTGAGTTCAACGATCTTTCCTTTTCTGCGTCGAACCCTAATATAAAACTCTTTTTTCGCCGTCGTTCTCTTTTGCGCTTTCAATTTCTCTGCAAACTTTTTCTTCCCTCCAAACAGTTCTACACTTGGTCATTTTGTCTGTTGATTTTTTGCAGGTACCATGGCCGTTTCAGTTGCTTTGCTCGCTGCAATGAAATTTGATGCAGGCTTTGACATCGATCTCGACTCCTTCAACACAACCGATCAAATCTTCCAGGATATTCTCAATTTATTCAAAGATCAGCAACTATCTGCCCTGATGACAACCAGAATCAAACTTGCATCTGATGAAATTAAAGAATGGGTTTACACTGCCCACAACCTTGACAACAATACCATAGTTGGTTCTATTGGTGGCACCCAGGTACCTCTGACCCCAACAGTATTGACAGAGGTTTTTGGTTTAAGGAATGGTGAAGATTCTGCTGAACTCTCTGGAGAAGAATTCTCAGATGTACTTGCCAGGATGGGTCATCCTGAGGGGAACCCTAGCAAGTTGTTTAAGAGGAACCTGTCAGTGGAATACAGGTTTCTGGCTGATGTAGTAGGCAAGGTTCTCTTGGCCAAATATTCTGCTCATGACACCATCTCCAGATATCAGCTCTGCCTCATGGGAGCTCTGGTGGATAGAAAAAGCTTGAACTGGGGAGAAGTATTTTTTGATCTGCTGAAGAAAAAGATAAACAAAACATTTGTGAACTATGGAAGAATACTGGGAGTCTTCCTTCAGGCCAAGTGCCCTTCTCTGCTAGTCTCCTCTGGAGTGCACATCAATGCCTCCAAGAGACTCACCTGTGCCCTATTTGGGAAATGGGACAGGCAAATCTCCAAGCCCAGCAGGCCCTCTTCTTCTGCCCCTTCAGGCACCAGGACTCTAAGAGTCACTCCACCCCAGGCCTCTGCCCCTGCAGAGGACCTGCCTGCTGCTAGTGATGCTGCTTCTCCTCCTCCAAGATCAACCCTACCTCCAGATCCATCCACCACTCTAGCCTCATCCCCCATTACAATTTCCAGCCCATCTCCAACCTCTATTCCATCTCCAGCCACCATCTCATCTCCACCAGCAGACCACTTCCATCCCTTATTCTCATATCCACCTCCAGATGTCACCTCATCCCCATCCATACCATCCTTCACACTTCTGGATGAATCCTACATGGATGATTCCCCCTCTTCTCCTCCAGACTTCCCCTCCACCTCAACATCCTTCCAAGATCTCCTCCACCATATCCTTGACCAACCATCCTTCACTCCATCCATCTCTATACCCTTGTCCTCTATCTCCACAATTCCCACACCTCAGCCCTCTATCCCTTCACCATCCAGCCCTCCACCTCCAGCTTCCTCAGCCATCCCAATACCCTCTACCTCTGCTCCTCTCATTGAGCATGTAGATCTCCCAGCCCTTGCTGATCAGTTGTATGAGCTCCTTGCACCTAGGATCTCTCTTCTCATGGAGGCCTCTTTAGCTCCTCTACAACAATCAGTGGCAGCTCTCTCTGCCAGGCTTTCCTCTTTCCTTACTCCTCTAGCAGCACCCCCAGCAGTGTGCCTTGATGCACAGGTATCTGCATCCAGGCAGGGGGAGATGCCCTATGAAGCCAGCCTTCATGTTGCTGTTGCTGCTGCTGCTCCTGCTGCTGGTTCTGTGTCTGCTTCTGCTGCTGCTGCTACACCAGTACTAGCAATAGACCTAAGGTCTTTGCTATCTACTTTTGATACTGCTTACTTCTGCTGCCTCCCAGAGCCCAATGCTGGCCAGCTCTCTGAAGATCTGTCCAAGGCTCTAGTGCCCTTCTCTTGCTGTGACCCCAAAATCATTTCTGATTTTATTCTGTCAGTAACTACTGCTTTTGATGATGTTGCTGCTGCTGCTGCTGAAGACAAGGCTGTATCTGCCTCTGGAGTTATATCTGCTGCTGAAGAGAATGTTTCTGATATACCCTCATCCCAGGATCTTTTGATGACAGAGGTTGTTGATTTTGAGCCTGCTGTAGATGTTATTGTTTCTGAACCTGCTGCTGACAAAATTCCTGAAATCATCTCTGTTGCTTCTACTGCTACTCCAGTATCTGCTGTTACTTCTGCTGCTTCTGTTGCTCCTCCTGCTTCTGTATCTTCTGCCCCATCAGCTGCTGTTAAACTAAAAGAGGATCTGATGAAAAGGATTGATGCCTTGTATGATGCACAAAGTTCTGAATCTGAGGATTATGACACTGCTTCTGATGACTCATCTGCCACAATTGCAAAGAAAAGAAAGGCAAGAAGCAAGGCTTTGAAAAGAGTTCCTCCTGCCAAGGTTAGAGATGACAATGATGTTCCATACTATATTCTGCATAATTGCCCAATCACTGAGCATTGGATGCAATTCTCTAAGAACCAGTTAAAGGCTATGAAAAAGAAGAGGAAGTATGAAAAAGGTCCCACTCAGTTCAAGCACCCTCATCCTCCTCCACCACCTCCACCTGATGCAGGTGCAGGTGGCAGCTCTGCAAGTTCAGGCCCTGCTAGAAGCCAGGCTCCCTACCAACCTCATGCAAGAACATATCAAAGGGAAAGCCAGTCTAGGGGGTCTTACTCTAAAAGGGGAGGATATAGGGGAAACCAAAGAGAAACTCAGGTTTACTCCAAAGGACACTCCAGGCAGCATCCTTACTCTAGGGGAGGACATGTTTCTGCTGATACATCTTCTGGTCCTTTCCCCTACAAGCTCAAAGATACTGTAACTGCCAGGACTCCTCAAGATACTTCTTCCAATAGGTATGAGCCACCTGTTCCATTTGAGGACCCTGAGAAGAATCCTATAGCTTGGACTGCAAGAATGAAAGAGCTGGCTGCTTTAGATCAAATCAAGAAAGCCAAAGAGAAAGGCCTAGACACTTCCAACATCTCCACAATGTCAGAACAAAGACAGAAAGAATTAGAGAGATATGCTTCAAGCAAATTTTTTGATGCAGACAGGTACATGGAATTGCATCCAGCTGCAGTGGTTCCCAGGACATCAAAGCAAATCTATTTGGGTGCAGCTGATGATACCAGATCCAAACAACAAGCTTTAGATCCTAACAGAGAAATTAAAATGGTAAAAGGCAAAGAAAAGGAATAACTCTGTAAGGTGATAATTCTTGGTTTCCCTGACTGCCTTCTGGATATCATGCTTTTATATATCTCTGTGATGGTTCTGTGATGTATAGCTGCTATTATTTTTTTGTTTCTGTGACTGTATGATGTTGTTTGTTTTTCCTATATCTGTAAATAGTAATCCTAACCCAAATAGGGGGAGATTGTTGGAACACCCTATTACTAATTTGGGTCAGGATCACTATGTCTCTAGGAATCTGTGCTTTGACCTTCTGTATAGATTATAGGTCAATTAGAATTGAGTCTAAGGGTTAGAAGGCTAGGATTGGAAGCTGCCCTGAAGACCCAAGTTTTTCTGGAAACTAAGTCCAAATCGTCGAGCTCAGCACGACGTTTCGTCGAACTCCGGTCGACGATCGTCTAGCTCAACTATTGACAGATCGTCGAGCTCCATTCGACGATCGCTGAACTCAACCCTCATAATATCGTCGAACTCCATTCGACGATCGCTGAGCTCAGGTCGACGATTTTGACTCTGCACTGGATCCTTATCTCTGAGCTCAGTTCGACGATCTTTGAGCTCAGATCGACGATTTCTTTGCTGCTTGCTTTTTCCAGTTCGCTGAGCTCAGCTCGACGATAGCAGAGCTCAGTTCGACGATTTCAGTTATCTTTCAGAATTCAAATTCAAATCAGATAGAAGTTATTCTGCATTTAATTCAGAAGATCTGCCAGCCGTTTTCATTTACTTCTGGAGCAAGTTTCAAGGAATTTTTCAAGGAACAAATCAGTGGACTTTCCTTCAGAACATATTATGCAATTAAGGCTGTAATCAATGCAGACCAACAGCTATCTTTGACAGAGTAATATCCTATTCAGAGACAGAGAATAAAAGAGAATGTTTTTGAATAAAGACAGAGTATAGACAAGAAAAAAAAGAAGAAGATTGACAAGAAAAGGACACCTCTCAACATACAAGACTCTGAAAAATATTCTGTCAACAAGAATTCAGAAGAACACTCATCAGAGAGATCAAGCTTTCAAAAAAATCTTCAGATCTCTTCAGCTCTCAAGTGTTCAAGGCCAACATCATCTCAAGACTCCAGACACTCAACATTTCAGCTTGCTGAAATCATCTTCTGCTGGAGATCTATCTTTGAAGGCCTATCACCCTCAGCAAAGCTCATCTTCCTGAAGATTTCAAGGACTCAGGGGGAGCTTTGACAACATCACTGAATCCACATAGTCTTCTCAGTTGCTTGAGAAAGAGAAGACTGCCATCACTCTCTCACCCCCATTCTGTAAAGGGTTTTTCAAACTCCCTTCAAAAGTTTGAATCTGGTTTTTGAGCACCTTGTCAAAAGCTCATTGGTGGCAAGACACCTGATCAAAAAATCTGATTTGGTTTTTGAGCACCTTATCAAAAGCTCATTGGTGCCCAGGACACCTGATCAACTCATCCTGCAGTGGATTCCTACCTAGGGTGGTAGAAGAGTGGATGTACCCAAGTTGGGGAACCACTATAATTCCTTGTGTCATCTGGTTTTGCATGTTTTCTTCTTGTTTCTGGCCTAGATTTTCTTGTGCTTAGTTTCTGCATAGCTTAGTTTTATTTCTGCTTCCCTGCTTACACTCATTACAACAATTGTTGTAAAGCTTTGCAAAAGTTTTTCTTTGTGTTTTAAAAAGCACCATATACTCTATTCACCCCCCCCCCCCTTTAGAGTATATCAGATCTAGTTTCCCCTTTCACACAGCACAATAAATAAAAAATAAAGGCAATCCAGACGACACAAAGAATTTATAGTGGTTCCCCTAAACTTGTGTACATCCACTCTTCTACCACCCTGGTAGGAATGCACTACAGGTTTTTGATCAGGTGCCCTGCCATCAAAATATCTATTTTCTAAGGGAGATATAGTAACCCTTTGAGCTTTTGATCAGATGCCCAAAAAACAAACTAAGTATTTTGATCAGGAGACTTAATAACTAAAGGGGTTAACGTTTGAAGGGAGTTATAACCATTTTACAGTAAGATAAAATAAAATGATGATGTCTTCTCTTTCTCAATAAACTGAGAAGACTAGTGGATTTTTGTTGTTGTCAAAGCTCACACTGAGTTATAGATCTGATCAGGAGTGTGGAAGCTTTGCACAGGATGTAGGCCTTCAGATTGATTAAGATCTTCAGGAAACTCTTAGACTAATGAAGATTGTTTGTCTCTTGAAATTCCCAAAGCAAACCTGAAGAAGACTGAGAATGTATGGAGGTTGTGTTCTTCTTCAGTTTTCTGTATTGTATATGTATGTCTCTCCTATTGTTGAAGATAAAGAAGAAACCTTATATATCCTTTTTTGAGAAAATACGCTTTTGAATTTTGAATCTTATTCTTGATTTCCAGTCAAAATCCTGGGAGTTGAACGACTAGAAAATGCCATTAATTTGTTTCCTTGACTGTCCCAGTAAATAAGTCAATTACTCTATGAATACCATAATTAATGATTCCTTGGAACGGATATATTCTTGAGTATGTGTAGCATTAATTATCAGAGTATTATAGGTATACAATTTTGAAACCAAGTTGCCTTAGTCAATACTGCGAGGAAATTAGTCGAACTGAATCTGCCATAGAATTGTCGAACTCAGCAATTTTCGTCGACCTGAGATCCATTATCATCGAGCTGAATAAGACAGATAAGCAGTAGAAAAATCGTCGAACGGAACCTCTCTTTCGTCGAGCTGAGCTCCAAGATCTTTGAATAGAAAATTCACTTTCCAATTTGAGCTCCAAAATTGTCGAACTGAGATAGTCATATCATCATGTTGAACTTTTGGAAAGAGATCGGAGTTTGTCGATCTCAGCTAAGATTTCGTCGAACTTAGCTCAAAGAAGAAGTCTAAGTTCATCGATCTCCTAAACAATTTCATCGAACTCAGCTCAGAGAAAGAACCTAGTTCGTAGATCTCCGATCAATGAAAGTCGAGCTTAGTTCAACAATCTTCGAACGACTTTTCTGCTCTAAGAAAACTGCTTTTCTCTCAAGGTCTTCTGTCTCTATGTCATTTGGAGGTTGATCTAATCCAAGCTAAGTTTGTTGACCTGACCTAGACCTATAAAAAGACTTATGACCCTAGACTATACATGTGGGTCATCAGAGAAACCTAATAGTGAACCTAGCCCAAATCAAACCTAAAACAAGGTGGGGTTCCAACAATCTCCCCCTATTTGGGTGAGGTCACTATGAACAACACTAAAAGAAAAATCACAAAGCAAAAAAATAATATCTGGAAGAATTATAAAGTTTCAGCAGATATAAACAAGATTGCCTTGTGACATATTTACAACAAATAAAAGTTAAGTCCAAAAACAGAAAAAAAACTGTCAAACTCTTTTGGATTTATCTTGAAAAGACACAGTTGAAGGTTTGGTGAAGATTATTCCTCTGTTGTGATCAGTAGCTTGCTACTTTGTCATCTTCATATCTCCTGCTCCAAGAATTGTCACTAAAGCAGCTCTAGGTACAACTGCTTTAGGATGCAACGACATATATGTATCAACATTAAAAAGATTTTGTACCTGATATTTTTCCAGCTCTTTCTTCCTGTAAGAAGACATAGTAGTATATTGAGAAATATCATGTCCTTCTTCTTTAGCTTTACTGATTTGAGAAAGTCCTATAAGTTCTTTGAACCTGGCCATTCTAGAATTAGGATCCATCTCTGGATCACACACTGGAGATAAAGGCATTTCAGGACTGGATTCTTGAACCTTTTGCTGGCTACTTAGACTGACAGATTGCTGATGCTGTTGTTGCTTTCTGCTAGACTGAGTGTGAGATCTAGAGGGCCTGTCTCTGCTTCTTTGAGTTGATCTGTATTGATAGGAGTGAGAAGTAGATCTTTGACCTCGAGAAACATTTCTTGAGGATCCAGCAGCTGGAGGAGGAGGAGGAGGACCTCTCCTGAATTGAGGTGGAGGAGAGTATATCCTGCTCTTCTTCCTGGCCTTCAGTTCATTTTTAGAATATCTCATCCAGTGTGGGGTATCTGGAGTGAGAGTTATGTTGTGCAAAACATAATAATTGGTGTCAGTAGTAGGATTTGGCTTAGGGGCAGCCTTTGATGGAGCCTTCCTCTTGGCTTTCCTTTTCTTAGAAGCAATATCTTGAGAATCATTATATTCTTCATCAACATCATCATCAGAAGAGGAGTTAGCTGTATTATCATATAAATCATGAATCTATCTAAGCATATCTTCAGAAAGAAAAGGGTGAGGCTGAGGCCCAATAGTTTTAGCCTGAGGCTGTACTGGAATTGCTGGCATTGCTTGAATATCTATAACAGTTTGATCCTGAATAGACTCACTTTCTTCTTCCATATCTGCTAAGAAGATCTCATCCATCTCTGGCATGGGAGATTCAGCACATTTAAAGGTTGGGGGGGGGGAGAACCTTTAGCTCTGAGTCAACTATAGGCTCTATAATAATATTTGGAACTGAGAAGCCTGTCCTGAGTTGGTCCAAAATTTCAGGACTTATTGGGGATGAATAACAAACTATAGCCCTAGACTCATCTGAAACTGAAATAGCAGGAACTAAAAGACTGTTGCTATATAATGAATCAAAAGAGTGCAGCAAAGAAACCGAATCAACTGTGTGATTTATTATGAAATCACCAACAGTACTTATTTCAGTATCTACATCACAAATCATATCTGTATCTGAATCATCATCAACAATATCAATAATCTCTGTTGGAACTTCTGTCTCTGGATCTGCTGCAGCTACTACTGGAGGAGCTAGAACTTCTTCATTGAACATCTCCCCCTGCCTGATTTTAGAAAGCCCTGAAGCCAGGCCCCCAGAAGAACAGACAGAGGAAAGAGCAGCAATTTGGGTAGAAAGAGTAGAGATAGAGGCAGAAAGACGAGCAATAGCCTGAGCTATTAGCTGCTCTAGAGTTGGAGAAATAAATTTTAGGAGGTCTTTTGCTGTGTCAAAGAAATTAAGATATAGAGGTTCAAGGGTAGAAGGAGTATGGGTGGTTTGATGACCATAATTTGAACACACAGAAAAAGAATGAGGAAAGTCAGTATGATGGAATTCTGGAAATGATGAAGGAGTGTTGGATGGAATGGTGGTAGTGATGTTTTCCTCAATAGGGGATTGAATTGGAGAATGGTGTATAGATGGTTGAGGAGGTGACAGAAGATTGAAATTTGGATGAGAAGATGTGGATGGGATATCATACAGATGATGATGAATAGGAGATTGAGGAGGTGAAGATGGTGTATCCTCATGGACAATGATTGGTGAATGTGGAGATGATGGTGGTGGAAGAGGTGAAGTAGGAGGGATTGTTGTGGATGGTTGTTGTTTAGGAGGAGGTGAAGGGAGTCTGGTGGAAGGGATAACTTCTTCTGGAGGTGGGGGAGTGGTAGTGACTGCCCTTGTGTCCTCAAAAATTCTGGAAGAGGAGGCTCTGGAGGGCTTGGGAATAGTTCTCTCACTTTTTCCAAAGTGAGTTGAGGTAATCATCTTGGAAGCATTTATAAAGATGGTCTGGGAGACCAATAGTTTTAGGCACTTAGCCAGTAGGAAGATCCCTAGGATCCTCCCATATCCTCCATATTTTCCTGTAATATTTTTCTTGATAGAATCAAAGAAAATTGTTCCCCAATTTACTGACTTCTTATTAACCATAACACGCATCAAGTTGAATTGGTGCCTGGTGATATGGTCATGAGCAGAATGTTTTCCTAGCAACACCTTGCCAACAATATCTGCCAAAAATCTGTATTCTATAGACAGATTTTTCTTGAGTAAGAGGTTAGGGTTTCCATAGGAGTGACCAAACCTATCTAGCATATCATTAAACTCACTACTAGATAACTCAATATCATCTTCCCCATTAATGAATCCAAAAAATTTCAGTTAAAACTTATGGAGATAAAATAACTTGGTTACCAGAGATGGTGTCGATAATAGCTGGGGTATCCTAAAGTTTTGTGGTGAACATCCATTCCTTGATCTCTATTACTGGGAGTTTGACTCTTGTTGTCATAAAATATTGCAGATTCTGAGTCTCGAACAACTATAGAATATCCTTGAATACTTGATCCGAATGACTGAAAGATTCAAGGTCAATATCAAATCCAACGTCAAATTTCATGGTTGAGAGGAGGGCTGGAGAGATCTCCATTGCTCTGCAAAAGAAACAAGAGATCAAGTGCAAGAGAACTAGAAAGTGCAGGAAGAAGTTCGATGAAAAACCTAATTATAGGTTTTTAGAAGATGAGGCGTCGAATTTCGTCCAACGAAAAAGAAATCTTCGAGCTCAGGTCGATGAAATTACCCATAATTAGATAAGTATCATCGACCTAAGTTAGAAGAGCAGGAAAACAGATCGTCGATCTCCGTTTGACGAAATATTTTCAGAAATAAATTCATCGATCTCCGTTCGACAAAGGAATTTCACAAGAGATTTCATCGATCTCCGTTCGACGAAAAACTCTAGAAGAGTTCACAGATCGTCGATCTTCGTTCGACGAAATGTGATCAATTCTTGAAAACTCAGACAGAAATCAAATTAAGCATCTCCATTAATCATACCTAGATGATTTAAGAAGAACAGATGTTTCTTCTCATCTACTGGTTTAATGAAGGTGTCTGCTCTTTGTAAATCAGTAGAGATAAAGACAAGGTTAATTTTCTTTTTGTTTACACAATCTCTAATAAAATGATGTCTAATCTCTATATGCTTAGTTCTACTATGCAGTACTTTATTTTGTGCAATGGAAATTGCGCTGGTACTATCACAAAATATAGTTGAATTATTTAAGTTGAGACCATAATCCAGGGTTGGTTTTGAATCCATAATATTTGTGAACAACAACTGCCTGCTACAATGTATTCAGCTTCTGCAATTGAAGTTTACACAAATGTCTGCTTCTTATAAAACTAAGACACAAGCCTATCACCAAGGAACTGACATGTTCCAGATGTGATTTTTTTGTCCACTCTATATCCATCATAGGTAGAATCTGAGAATCCAATTAAGTCAAATTCTGACTCTGTTGGACACCAAAGTACTAGATTTGAACAACGCTTTATATATCTTAAAATCTTTTTAAAGAAAATAAGGTTATATTCCTTAGGATTCACTTTGAACCTTACACAAAGACAAGTAGCAAACATTATATCTGGCCTACTAGATGTAAGATACAACAAGGACCCAACAATAGTCCTATATGTTTTCTGATCAACTGGCTTACCCTATTCATCAGAATCAATCACATCATTGGAAGTCATGAGTGTTTTCATAGCTGAGGCATCAGACATCCCAAATCTTTTAATTAGCTCCTTAGTATATTTAGATTGGGAGATGAAGATAATGAAAGTTATGTGTTAGATCTGAGATACTCTAGAGGGGTGGTGGTGGGGGTGAATAGAGTATTCTAGAATCCTTAAAATCTTTTACAGCTTTTGCTGTAATTAAATAAGTGCAGAAATAAAACTAAATAAACATAAGCACAGTAGTCCTAAAAATACAAACACAGCAAGAACAAAAAGGAAAAGGTGCAACTAGACAACACAAGAAATTTATAGTGGTTCCCCAACCTGGGTACATCCACTCTTCTACCACCCTGGTAGGAATCCACTCATATTTTTGATCAGGTTCCTGACACCAATGAGCTTTTCATCAGGTGCCCAAAAACCAACCCAAGTCTTTTGTAAGGAGACTTGTGAACCAGAATAATTTTGAAGGGAATTAAAACCCTTTATATAGTGGGGGATGAGAGATTATGTTGTCTTCTCTTTCTCAATAAACTGGGAAGACTTAGTGGAAAATGATTTTAGCAAAGGGCTCCCCCTGAGATGTAGAATGGTTCAGAGAAGATCTGGAGCTTTGCTACAGGGTGATAGGCCTTCTAACTTTAAGCCTTGACCAGAAATAATCTTCAGGAACTTCTTTGATAGATGGAGTAGTTGTTGTCCTTTGAAGTGTCCTGGAGAGTTGAAGAAGGAAGACTCTTGATATTTGATTGATTGTTCTTCTTCTTCAAAAGTGACTGATGTTCTGGTCTAGGGCTTCTTCTGTATCAAAAATCTTGTGTAAGAAATGAGAGCAGACTGATTGTATTATTGTCTCTGTATCACAGGTCCTTCTTACTTCTGTATATCTGTAACTCTCAGTATGTGTCTGTCTATATCTGTGTCTATCAGAAAAAGAGAGAAGATCTCTTTTATATTTCCTGGGGAAATTGGTCTTTTGAAATTTGAATCTTCTGTAATCAATGCTGACAACCTAGAGAATAAACAACATTGAATTATTTTCCCAACTGTCCCATGGAAGAACGATAAGCAATAATCCTGGAGAATTCCATAATCAATGCTCTTCTAATGGTTATATTCAGAGAATATTAGAGCACTAATTACTCAGGAATTATTACAGCAAAGTGGGGACAGAAGGATGGAAAATAACTAAGTCTGGAATCGTCGAACTGATGACAGAATTCATCGAGCTGAGACCACAGTTCGTCGAGCTGAGAAGATGTGTTCGTCGACCAGAAGGCTTCCATTCATCGAGCTGAGCTCCAAGATCGTCGAGCTGAGAAACGAAACTTCTATCTCTGTAAACTTTGCCTTAACTGCACAACAAAGTCATCGAGCTGAGAAGATGTGTTCGTTGACTGGAGAAGATTCTGGGCTTAGAAAAATATGAGAAACTACTGGCTTCAACAGGTTTAAGTAAAGGGTCCAGAATTCGTCGACCAGAGAATGAAGTTCGTCGACCTCAGTCTGGAGAACAACTTGACTTGGAACGATGAAGGTCGAGTCCAAAAATCGTCGACCTGAGAATGAAGTTCGTCGAGCTCAGTTCAGAGAATTTTTCTCTGAGAACGTCAAGCTGAGAACGACTATCGTCGAGCTGAGTTCGAAAAATGTCGAACTTATTTTACTTGGTCTTTGGAAAAACTCCAAGTATTGAGTCTCTGGCAGTCTGAAGATAGTTGGTCCATTCAGTGTTGCTTCTAAGGACTTGCCCTAGACTCTAGGACACAACCATGATCCTGGCTATACATTGTGGGTCATAAGATCCTAAGTTAGTGAACCTAGCCCAAATCAAACTAGGGATCCAACAATCTCCCCCTATTTGGGTGAGGTCACTAATTACAGACTCATACTCAAACTACAAATGAACATAGCAGAAAAAGCATATATCTGGCAGAGATTAATAACACATGCAACAGATATATATATATATATATATATATATATATATATATATATATATATATATATATATAGTATATAGAAATAAAAAGCAGTTATAAAAACATAACAGACATAAAACAGTTTAGAATCACTTCTTTTGTTTCTTCTCTTTGGGCATTACTTCTTTACCTTTATCTCCAGGCTTGGTAAAGATGATCTCTCTCTCTTTGGATCAGAAGCTTGCACTTTGGTCATGGTCATATCAACAGCCCCTATAATCTTCAAAGATGTAGCCCTGGGGACAACTGCTTCTGGGTGTAACTTCATGTAGTCATCAGTATTGAAAAACTTGTTGGCTTTCTCATACCTCTTAAGTTCGTCTTTCCTGTACTTTGACATTGTTGAATATTCAGAAGGATCCTTTCCTTTCCCTTTGACTTTGTTAATCATAGAAAGGCCTATTAGTTCCTAAAACCTGGTCATTCTAGCAGTAGTAGCTGTTTCTGGATCTTCAAAAGGAACAGGAGGAGAAGATGGTCTTTTAGGACTTTCAGCTTTCTGATCTGTAGAGAATGTTTGCTGTTGTGGTTGATGTTGTTACTATTGCTATTGTTGCTTGCCTGAAGAATGATGATATCTATGCTGGATGCTTCCAGAAGATGATCTCCCATGGTGTCTCTGATATGTTTGAACAGGGGCAGATCTTTGAGAACTAGAACCTGAAGCATCAACAGGTGAAGGAGGTGGATCTTTTCTGAATATTTGAACTGTAGGAGGAGAGTACCTTCTGCTTTTCTTCCTCTCCTTCTGCTATTTTTTTGGACATCCACATCCAAGATGGCATCCCTTTGTATGGAGTTATGTTCTGGAGGATATAATAGGGAGTGTCATTGTTTGGATTTGGCTTTGGAGCAGGAGTAGGATGAGCTCTTCTTTTCTTGGAAACTGGCTTCCTCTTGGGCTCATCATCAGAATCATCATCCTCATCCTCATCATCATCATCAGATCTCTGAGGGTTATCATATAAATCATTTAAAGCTTTTAGAGCCTCAGCAGAAATGATAGGCTTTCAGGTAGAGAAGGAGGTTGAGCAGGAATTTCAACAGGTGATGGAGGAGAAGCCACAAGAGAAGCTGGAGAACTAATTCTGACAGTGCTTTCAGCAGCTGCCTTTTCCTCTTCTTCAATATCAGCCAGGATCAAGTCATCCAAATCTGGCAATGGAGAGTAATCCATGAGATAACTGGGTGCAGAAGACATCACTGGGGAAGCTGGAATGACTATGGGCTCAGGAACAACAAAACTGTCACTAAGTTTCTTTGCAACTTGAGGACTTACTGGGGAAGTATATGGTATAATAGCCAAGGATGGCTTAGTATACGCTATTGTAGGACATCTCAAAAGTGCAATATCAAACTTTTTCAACAAATTATCTAAATTTACTGTGGGATTAATGATGAAATCACCACCAGTAATAATGTCCTCTGGTACTGACTCTTCCAAGTCCATGTCAGTATCAATAAAATGAATCAAATCAAATAAATTTGTATCAGTATAATCTGTATCAACTACTGCTGCTATTCCTGCCTCTGTTACTGCTGGAGCTGGAGCTGCTGCTTTTGGAACTGCTAGAGCTGCTGCAGCTTCATCATCAGACATCTCCCCCTGCCTGGTTTCAGTAAGAACTGGAGCCAGACCCTTAAATGAAGAGGGGGCAGCAGTGAAGGTAGAGATTTGAGCAGAGAGGGTGGAGATAGAAGTAGAAAGAGGTGTAATAGCCTCTGCTATAAGAGATTTAAGTAGAGGAGTTATGAGAGTAATTATAGAGGAGATGGTGGAGGGATGCAGATGTGGAGTGGCAGATGGTTCAGTAGAATGTTGGGTGGAGACATTTGGAGGGATGGTAGATGTTGGAGATGATGGAGGGATGACATCTAGCATGTGTTAATCTGGAGGGGAGGGAGAGTTGAGGGGGAAGACAGAAGATCAAAAGTTAGAATGGAGGATAGGTGAGGTGGAAGAGGAAATGATGGAGGAGTTAGTGAAGCATGTGGAGATTGTGGTGGAGTAGGAAGATGAGTGGTGGCTAGAGAGGTGTGGATAGGGGATGAAGGAGGAGTTGGAGTGTGAATGATGGTTTGGATTGTTGGTGTAATTGGAGTTTGGACTGTTGGAAGAGATAGTGAGAGTGGAATGATCTCTTCAACAGGGAGGGGAGTGGCTCTTACAGCCCTGGTGCCGTCAAAAGCTGGGGTGGAAGAGGTAGAAGCCTTGGATGGCTTAGTTATGGTCCTCTCCCACCTGCCAAACAAGCCACATGTGAGCCTTTTGCTGGCATTTATGAATATGGTCTGTGAGACCAGGGATTCAGCAGCCTTCTCCTTCAAGAAGATCCCCAGGATCCTTCCAAAGCAAATTTCTTTCTTATTATTCTTTTTCCTTATCAGATCAAAGATGATCTGCTCCCAATCCACTTTCTTCTTATTGAACACTGCACACATGACCAAGAATTGATGCCTGGTGATATAGTGATGGGCAGTGTGCTTGCCCAGCAAGACTTTTCCCACTATATCTACCAGAAACTCATATTCTACAGATAAGTGCTTCTTTAACAGCTTATTTGGGTTATCTCCAGCATAACCCATCAGACTTAACATCCTATCAAATTCTTCAGTATCTATATCCAGTTCTTCTTCTCCATTTATCAAACTAAAAATTTCAGTCAAAACTGCGGGAGTTAAAGAAACGGCATTACCCGCGATTGTTCCTGTCATGGTGTTTTCCTCTGATGTAGATGAAGTATAGACTCATTCTCTAATTTCTATTCCAGCCAGCTTTATTCTTGTTGTCATTAGGTTTTTCAAATTCTGTTCTTCCAGTAGACTCAGAATGTTCAGAAAAATTGGATTAGAGTGTTGAAATGAGTCGAAGTTGACATCAAATCCTGTGTCATACTTCATAGCGGCTAGGGCTCCTGCTTGAATCGCTGTGAAATCACCTGCAAAAGAGAGAAACGGCGATCAAGTGTAAGAGAACAGAAAGCGTGGGACGGAGGTCGAAGAAAACCTAGATATAAGGTTTTCCAGAATATGAATCGACAAACTCCGTTCCACGAAAAATGAAACAATTCTTCGAACTGAGCTCGGCGAATTAAGTTAGAATTAAATAATTCGTCGATCTCATCCTGAAGAATTGAAGACAGTTTGTCGAACTCCGTTCGACGAAACTCTCTCTAACTTTAATGAGTTTGTCGAACTCCATTCGACGAACTCTGGAAAATTCATCGGGTGCAGACAGAACTTAAACTAAATCTTCTCCATTGATCATTCCATGCTGATTTATAAAGAACAAATGATTTCTTTCATCCAAGGGTTTGGTGAAAATATCAGCTCTTTGCAAATCAGCGGGGATATAGATAAGATAGATTTTATTTTTGTCCACACACTCTCTAATAAAATGATGTCTTATATCTATATGTTTAGTCCTACTATGATGGACTGGATTTTATGTTATTGCTATAGCACTTGTATTATCACAATATAGAGTTAAATTATTTAAGTTGAGATCATAATCCAGGAGTTGATTTTGTATTCATAACATCTGAGAACAACAACTGCCAGCAGCCATGTACTCTGCTTTAGCAGTTGATGTAGAAACTGATGTTTGCTTTTTACAAAATCGGGACACTAATCTCATACCCAGGAACAGACAAGTTCCTGAAGTACTCTTTCTGTCCACTCTGCATCCAACATAGTCAGCATCTGACTATCCAGTTAACTCAAACTTTGACTCAGTGGGATACCAAAGACCTAGATTATGACAACTCTTTATATATCTTAAAATTCTTTTAAGAAAAATTATATGAGATTCTTTAGGATTTACTTGGAACCTAGCCCAAAGGCATGTGGAAAACATGATATCTGGTCTACTTATTGTAAGGTATAATAGGGACCCAACAATGCCCCGATATAGTTTCTGATCCACAGGTTTCCCTGATGCATCAGAGTCCACTATAGCATTTGTAGCCATGAGTGTTTTCGTTGCTGAGGCATCAACCATTCCAAACTTCTTTAGAAGCTCTTTATCATACTTAGCTTGGGAGATGAAAATGCCATCAGGGAGCTGCTTCACTTGGAGACCAAGGAAGTAGGAAAGCTCACCCATACTACTCATTTCAAATTTAGAATACATGAGGTCAGAGAACCTCATACACAATTTGGAATCAGTAGACCCAAAGATGATGTCATCCACATAAATTTGTGCTAATAAAGTTTGGTCCTTATGAAGTCTAATGAATAATGTTTTATCTATTATTCCTCTTGTAAATTTATGCTCTAATAGAAAGCTAGCTAGGGTCTCATATCAAGCTCTTGGAGCTTGCTTTAGACCATAAAGAGCTATATGCAGTTTGAAAACATAAGAGAGGTGAGTTGGAGAGACAAAACCTGGAGTTTGTTCAACATAAACCTCTTCTTGAAGTACACCATGAGAAATGCACTCTTCACATCCATTTGATAGACCTTGAATCTCTTGTGGGCTACATAGGCAAGGAATATTCTAATTGCCTCCAATATTGCAACAGGTGCAAATGTCTGGTCATAATCAATTCCTTCCTCTTGCCTATAGCCTTGAGCAACAAGCCTAGCCTTGTTTCTCACAATTACTCCTTGGGCATCCAACTTGTTTCTAAAAACCCATTTGGTTCCAATAACTGGGTAGTTTTGGGGTCTTGGAAGCAAATCCCAAACTCTACATCTCTCAAATTGGTTTAATTCCTCCTGCCTTGCAATGATCTAGTGGGGATCTTGTTCTGCATCATGGATGGATAGAGGTTCAACCTGAGAGAGAAAACAGGCATGCATCAAATCTTGGTTGAGTTGATGCCTTGTCTGTACACCTGATGATATATCTCCAATCACTTGAGATCTGGGGTGATCCCTAAGTGTGACATGATCAGTGGGTGGAGTTGGTTCTGCAACAGCATTAGGAACTAATTCCTCTTGTGGAATTATGTTTGCTGTTGGGGGAAGGTCAAGTCCTTTAGTGTCTTCATCGTCACTTTCTTCAATGACTTGTGGAGAAGGATGTGTTGGACCTCTTGGGTAAGGTTTAATCATCCAAATTCTCACACAAGTTAGGTACCTGCAAGTTTCTTTTGGTAGAAATCTCTTTCTCCTTGCAAGACATGTTAGCTTCATCAAAAGAAACATGGATAGATTCTTCAATTTTAAGTGATGATTTATTATAAACCCTATAGGCTTAGCTTACTTGGGAATATCCTAGAAAAATTCCCTCTTCAGCCTTAACCTCAAACTTTCTAATGTACCTTTTGTTGTTGTTATGAATATAACAAATACATCCAAATACTTTAAAATAGTTGATTTTAGGTTTCTTCCCTTTAAGCAATTCATAGGGAGTCCTATTCTTTAGCTTATGTATCAAACTCCTATTCAGGACATAGTTTGCTATGCTTATAGCCTCTGCCCAAAAGGTTTGTGGCATGTAAGCATCTACAAGCAATATACCTGCAGCTTCAATGAGTGTCATATTTTACCTTTCAGCTACCCCATTTTGTTGAGGAGTTCTAGGAGCTGAGAAGCAATGCCTGATACCTTCCTTCTCACAGAACTCATGTTAAGAAGAGACTCAATCCCTGTGCCATGATCACTTCTGATCAATGCAACATGAGTAGAGAACTTAATCTGTATGGTCCTGAGATAATCTGTAAGAACCTTAAAGGTATCTGAATTACATCTCAGAAAGGATACCCAAGTGAAACTTGAGAAGTCCTCTACTATAACTAAGGTGTAGGATTTCCCTCCTAGGCTTTGTACAGTAATGGGTCCAAAGAGATCAATGTGTAGCATATACAAAATCCTACGTGAATCACTTTTATTTACAGATTTAAAACTAAATTTAGTTCGCTTGCCTAGTTGACAAGCCCTGCAGAGACCTTCCT
Organism: Platanthera guangdongensis; assembly: GCA_039583875.1. Classification (NCBI taxonomy): domain Eukaryota; kingdom Viridiplantae; phylum Streptophyta; class Magnoliopsida; order Asparagales; family Orchidaceae; genus Platanthera; species Platanthera guangdongensis. The sequence continues at coordinate 38,986,160 of CM077167.1, read as the reverse complement.
TCTTGTAGGGACCAGAAGGTAGACCTCTAACAAGCTTGTCTTTAGATAGCCTAACAATGTTTTTCATATTAACATGACCTAGTATTTTATGCCACAAATCATTCTGGTTACTAATGAAGTTAAGTAAGCAGATATCAGAATTGGCAGATAGAAAATCAACTAAGTAAACATTACCTTGTCTATTTCCAATTAAAACTATTTGGTTTTCTTTATTAGCAATAGTTCAAGAAGATAAATTGAAATGTACCTGATAACCTTCATCACATAACTGACTTATAGAGATGAGCTTATGCTTGAGTCCTCTGACATAGGTTACCTTCTTAAATGTGACAGCTCCAATCTTCACTTCTCCAAAACCTTCTGATTAGCCACATTTGGAATCACCAAAGATAACCTTTGGCCCCAACTTGGACTTATAGTCGGATAGATTGTCCTTGCTGCCTGTCATATGTTTAGAGCAACCACTGTCCAGGTACCATGGCTGATTCACTCCTGGACAGCTCTTCACCTGTAATGAAAATAGTTAAATGTTCTTGACCCAGGTTACCTTGGGTCCTTTGCTTTTCTGGTATGAAAAGCTGGAGATAATAGAATATTCTGGTTGGGATTTATATCCTAGAGGGTGATATCTCATAGGTGGTATGACCTAATCAGCTAGTGGATTAAAAGCTTTCCTGGAATTATTTAAGTTTTTGTTATAATTAAAGTTTTGATTAAGTCTTTCTGGGTTCGATGAATTTCTGTAAGTTCGTCAATCAGAGTTTAACGAATTTGGTTGAGATCATCGATCTCTGCCCAGAGAATGAATGTATTCATTTTCTGTGCCCCACGTTCGTCGACCTCTGCTTGACGAACCATACAAAGTTCGTCGATCGCAGTTATATGAATAATTATAACTATAGTTTTCATTCAGAGTTCGTCGATCTGGGTTCGACGAACGGGCTGCATTTTGTCGATCTGAGTTCGACGAATTCTGCTGAACCTTGTTTTTACTTAAGGTTTTCTGATTTTTGGTTTTCTGACCTATTGATATGGGAATGTTTTCCATTGTTTGTTTATTGTTTAATTTTTCTTTCCCCTTAGCAGAGACAAATTTTATTGGGGTTGTCAAAATATTTTTCTTGAGAATAGGGGGAAAACATGATGAAGCACCCAAGCCTAGTTTGCCATTAAGTCTGACATTAACATTGCTTGTGATGTCCACCAGCTTGAGGCTTCTTCCATTAAGAGTTTCCTCAAGTTGTTTAGCCTCACTAAGCTCAGTGTTCAACATTATGATTTGTTCATTGGCTAAACCTAGTTCATCTTTTAATTTATTATTTTCAGAGTTTACATTTTCTAAAATTCCTAGTTTCTCCCTAAGGGTTTTAATCTCCTTTTCTGAATTAATCAAATCTATACACATTGTTTTAAATTCAAATTTAAAGGAATTAGAATTGTAATCAAAAGAAGACAATACTTGTTCAGATTCAGAATCTGAAGCTTCTTCATTGTCTGAATCCTCTTCTTCTGGATGGCTCCTGGAAGCATCAATTGCCATGAGGCAAACCTCCTTGGCCCTTGCCTCTTCCTCATCTTCACTGGAGGTGGAAGAAGTAGAATCATCCTCTGTCTCACTCCAGGTTTCAGCCATAAAACCCTTCTCCTTCTTCTTGTATTTGCTGGAAGAAGGCCTGCTGTTGTGTTGTCTCCTGGTATCTTTCTCTCTTCACTTGTCTTTCTTTTGATTCTCTAGACACTCAGAGATGAAGTGCCTAGGCTTCCTGCATCCAAAACACACAACTTCTTTGGTTGGTATCTTATCATATCTAGGCTTGTCATCCTTCCTTGATGACTTCCTCCTGAAATCATTTCTTGCCATTTTATAGAATCTTTTGGCAAATAGACTCATTAGTTCTTCATTTGTTGAGGGAGTCTCTGTCTCATCAGCAGCTTTGAATGCTATGCTTTGTTCTTTTCTAGCTGGAGGAGGTGTTCTTTGCTCATCTGCCTCCCTGAACTTGATTAGCTGTTCATAGGACTTCAACTTGACTAAAAGAGATTTAGTGGAAATCTCATTCAGGCTTCTGGCATCCTTACTAGGCCAGATCCTTGAATCCCATGATCTTGAGAAGCACATTAGGATTTTATCATTCACCTCAGTGAGGGTGATGTCCTTGTCCAAGATTTTTAGCTCATTGATGATTGAGCTTAACCTATTATACATGTCAGCCACTGATTCAACATCTTCTTTGTTGAAGTTCTCATATAAGGATATGAGATTGGATCTCCTAACCTTTCTTTCATCTGCTGATCCAGCCACCATTTGGTTAAGGGAATCCCAGATTGCCTTGGCTGAAGTGCATTCAACAATCTTTTGAAAAATGTCATCAGACATTGTTTGTGTCAGTATGTTCATTGCCTTAGCATCAACAATCTTTGCTTTTTTCTAGGCATCAGTCCACTCAAGTGGTGGAACTGCAGTTGTGTTTGAAGCTGCTGTAGATGTAGAAGCAGTGGCTTGAGGAGGACCTGTCACAATATAATTAAAGATATCCTAATTAATAGAGTTCATGTACAACTTGATTCTTGCCTTCTAGATGGCAAACCTATTTATGTTGCAAACTGGAGGTCTGGTGCTTGCATAGTCCTTGTTCTGTGCCATGCTGTGTAACTATAAAGAAGGAAAGATAAGGTATCAGATAAATAAGGGATCTTTTGGTTCAAGTGTTAGCTTGTACAACCAATTAACCAACCTGGCTCTGATACCAATTGAAAGTGATGTGTTAGATATGAGATACTCTAGAGGGGGGGGGGGTGAATAGAGTATTCTAGAATCCTTAAAATCTTTCACAGCTTTTGCTGTAATTAAATAAGCGCAGAAACAAAACTAAATAAACATAAGCACAGCAGTCCTAAAAACACAAACACAGCAAGAACAGAAAGGAAAAGGTGCAACCAGACAACACAAGAAATTTATAGTGGTTCCCCAACCTGGGTACATCCTTTCTTCTACCACCCTGGTAGGAATCCACTCAGATTTTTGATCAGGTGCCTGACACCAATGAGATTTTGATCAGGTGCCCAAAAACCAACCCAAGTCTTTTGGAAGGAGACTTGTGAACCAGAATAATGTTGAAGGGAATTAAAACCCTTTATACAGTGGGGGGATGAGAGATTATGTTGTCTTCTCTTTCTCAATAAACTGAGAAGACTTAGTAGAAAATGATTTTAGCAAAGGGCTCCCCCTGAGAAGTAGAATAGTTCAGGGAAGATCTGGAGCTTTGCAACAGGGTAATAGGCCTTCTAACTTTCAGCCTTGACCAGAAATAATCTTCAGGAACGTCTTTGACAGATGGAGTAGTTGTTGTCCTTTGAAGTGTCCTGGAGAGTTGAAGAAGGAAGAATCTTGATATTTGATTGATTGTTCTTCTTCTTCAAAAGTGCCTGATGTTCTGGTCTAGGGCTTCTTCTATATCAGAAATCTTGTGTAAGAAATGAGAGCAGACTGATTGTATTGTTGTCTGTGTGTCATAAGTCCTTCTTGTACAACCCCGTGTTCGTCGAGCGGGCCCCGTTAAGCCAGGCGAGCGGACCAGGGCGCCCGGCCTGCACCAGAACAACATGCGGGCATACGGAAGGAGGCTATCTCCATCCCACTCTGGTCAGGAAAGCGAGCCAGGCTAGCTGACCCCTTCATCCCTCTCGCTTGCTTAGAGATTCGTCGACCGGAGTTGGGGTCACCATTCATCGAACCATTATTCGTGGATTGGTTCGATGAGCCCAGGACTGCAAGCTGCTCTGATGGTTACAGTCGTCGGCATCCCGCTCCCCTATACTTGACCTGGTCGCCAATCCGCCTCGGCAGTGGTTTGGCGGGTCGCGGTGGCCCGGCTCGCGCTCGTCCAAGAAGAGTAGGCGAGCCGCAGGAGCCAGGTCACACCTGCCTCTCGCGGGGAGAGAATAGTGGCAAGCTGATCTCCATATCCCTGGATGGGGCCCAGTAGAAGCCCCGAGGTGAAATTACCATGATGCCCTCCCATAGGTGCGAATAGCTTGTTGGAATAGCGGAGCTACGCTATTGGCAGACCAAGTTGGGCTGCGCATAGCTGTTCAAAACAACAGAGTTTGGTTGTTGGCAGACCCAACCAAGGGTATTTTGGTAACTTCAGGTCAGTCCAGTTTTGTTATTGGTAGTTCAGACTCTGAAAACTATAAATTGGACCCAAGGGGTACCCTAGAAGGCAGGCTTCCTGTGCTCTCCTACTCCAGTTCTTAAGTGCTTTCTGAGGGTACCTTAGCTCGGCTTTTGGCTAAGGAGGGGAAGCGCTCTCAGATCTTCCGGGTGTATGGTGGGTCCTCCCTGCCGAGCCCTTGGGTCAGCTCTGCCTTGTCTCTTTCGTCGTTTTGCTTGCAGGAGTGAAGTAGGTGAACGATCACCCCTTCCCCATTGGTGGACTCCATAGGAGACAGAGTTTTCAGTTTCAACATTTTTGGTGCGGTGAGCATGCAGCGTGGTCAACACAGAAAATCTTCAACGAGCTCTATGACAGGAGGACATGGATCTGACAAGCTGAACTCGCCGCCCCCCACCTCTTGCCACGGTAGGGATGTTCGAGGATTTCAGAAATGAGGTGCTGGGCCTCGTCAAGTACGCACTCGGCACGCGGGCCGAGTGCTTGACTCCAGCAGTCCAGATCGCAGCCGCCCCCTCTCTAGGCGAGGACGCCCCCGACAGGCGAGCTGGGAAGGAAGTGGCCGAGGAGGGCCGATGGTGCGATCTTCCTGGGCGCGAGCTCTTCCCCAGCTCAGCAGGCCGATGCCGGTTCGGCGAGCTGGGCTCGCGAGACTCGCCAGCTCGCCCAGCAGGGGGAGGTAGCCCCTTCAGCGAGTTGGTCTCCTCGGCTCTAGTTCCAGAGGGGTTCAAGGAACTCGAGTTGTCCTACTACACTGGGAAGGGGGACCCCGTCCAGCACGTCCAATGGTTCGAGGACATAGTTTCAATCTTGCAGATGTCGGATGGGTTCAAGTGCTGACTCTTCGCCATCACCCTCAAGGAGAAGGCAAGGGAGTGGTTCCATCAGCTATCGGCCAGTTCCTTCTACTGCTTCGAGGACCTGCGCCAAGGGTTCATGCCGAGGTTCACTACCTCGAAGAGGAGGAATAAGGAGTCAGAGTCCGTTTTCCACATCAAGCAGGGAGTGAATGAGATGTTGGGAAGCTATGTGGACCAGTTCTAGGCGGAGGTCACCCAGGTCCAGGAGATGTCAGGCCATAGCCTGATGATGGCTTTAACCCTTGGCCTGTAGTAGGGATTCTTTACGATGGAGCTAAAGAGAGTTCCCCCCTCTCCTACGAGGAGCAAATGGAGTGGGCAGTGAGAGAAGTTGACAGGGAGGCGTCAAACCCGGAGTTTACGCGGAAGCCGGCCAGGTGGGCCACGGAGGAGGAGAAGGAGTCGAGTGGAGGAAGAGGAAAGGAGGAGAGGAGAGGAGAGCCCCGATAGAGGGAGCAGAGGCAGCTCCAATTGCTGCAGCAGCCCAGGTGGGGCGTCAGGAGCCCGACCGTCGGCTGCGCTGGAGGCCCGAGTCGCGAGGCCAGGGACCACAGAGAGGGTACCAGGGAGGGATCGTCATCAAGGGGGGCAAGATCAATTCCACCCCCGGGCTGGAGGCAGTCCCAGAGGCCTCGACTCCCCGATCAGGAAGAGGCTATGGCTATAGCCATAGGAGAGAGAAGGAGAATAGCAAGGAGGAGGAGGAGAGAGGTTAGGGTGGAGTTGCCCTATTGCGACTTCCATCAGGAGGAGGGGCACGCCACATCCACGATCCAAGAGTTCCTCCAAATGATGGGGAATAGGGAGCAGCAGTAGCAGTAGGGGTGTCAGGAAGTGAGGATCGAGGAGGTCCTGCATCAGGTGGAGGAGGACCGTTGCGAAGATCGGGTACATGTCGGGACCCGAGGAGGGATCGAAGCGATCCATGGGGGGGGGGGTGGGGGTAGAGGCTTCCTGGAGGGCGAGCCTCCACACCATGTATCGTCAGAGCGTTGCCTCCACGTCCCAAACCCCACCCCCAAAAGAGAGGATCACCTTCTCTAGGAGCGACATGCCGGATCATGAGGACCCATTTTGCGATGCACTGGTCATTTAGACAACCATCGAAAATTTTATCGTCTCCAGGATCCTCGTTGATAATGGAAGCTCCATCAATATCATCTTTAATAAGGCATTTGATGCGATAAAGGTGGAGGAGAAGAGGGTGTTGGCCTCGGATGGACCCTTGTTCGGGTTTTCGGGGGAGAGGAAGGAAGTGGATGGAGGAGTAGGCCTCCATCTCTCCCTGGGGGGGGGGGCAGTACAAGAACTACAGGTTCGTCATCGTGGATGCCCCCAGCAGCTACAGCACCATCTTTGGAAGGCCCCTTTTCAGTGCCTTCCGCTGTGTCCCCTCATCTTTCCGTCAATGCTTGATGTTCAATGCAGAGGTGATTCAGGTCAGGGTCAGGGGGGACCCCAAAATGGAGCGGGAATTCTACATCATCTCCATGAACTCCATCTCTTGGCAGGAGGGTGCCGAGGAGATGGAGCGAAGGATAGAGGAGGCGGAGCAGGAGCTGGCAGGGAGGAGCTGGAGGTGGAGAGCTGCGCCGAGGTGGAGGCGGTAGGAGGAGATTAGGAGGCATTGGCCAAAGCGATAACCGTGGAGCAAGAGGTGGAGGCGGAGGTCCTCGTCTCGGAGGAGAGGGATGTTGAAGAATGGGGGAGCAGTACAGGTTGGAGGCTGCGGGGGAGGTGGTAGAGCTGGAGGTCCTCAACCGCGGAGGCAGGGTGGAGAAGGTCCGCGTCAGCGGAGGGCTGACCCCAGAGGATCAAGGCAGGATGCTGGAGTGCATCCAGAAGAATGTGGACATCTTCCCATGGAGCGCCGCGGAGATGCCGAGGGTTGACGTAGATGTGACCTGCCACTGCCTCAACTTGGACCCGGGAGCACGCCACGTCCAACAAAAGAAGAGGTCCACCGCGGACAAGCTGGCAGAGCCCATCAGGGATGAGGTGGAAAAGCTTCTCGAGGCCGGCTTCGTGTCCGAGATCTAATACCCCGGCTGGGTATCCAACGTGGTCATGGTCAAAAAGGGAGATGGCAGGTGGCGAATGTGTATCGATTTCTCTTTGCTTAATAAATCTTGTCCTAAGGACTATTATCCCTTGCCTCGGATCGACGCGCTGGTTGAGTCCGCCGTTGGTTTTTCTATAATGAGTTTTCTAGGTGCATTTTCAGGTTATCATCAAATCAGGATGCACCACCAGGACGTCAAGGATGTCTCGTTCATCATGGGGGATGGATGCTACTGCTATAAGATGATGCCATTTGGGCTAAAGAATGCAGGGGCGACCTACCAGAAGATGATGGATAGGGTATTCAAAGAGCAGAAGGGGAGGAACCTGGAAGTGTATGTGGATGATCGCATGGTGAAGAGTCAGGGCGTGGACTCTCACCTCCAGGACCTAGAGGAGACCTTTGCTACCCTGCGCAAAAACAAGATGCGGTTAAACCCCCTGAAGTGTGTCTTCGGGGCCAACAGGGGGAAGTTCTTGGGGCACCTCCACACCGCTGCGGGGGTCGAGTCGAATCCTGATAAGGTCAAGGCCATCATGGAGCTAGAATCTCCACGAAGCACTAAGGAGGTGCAATGCCTGACAGGGAAGCTGGCAGGGCTGGAAGTCACTCAGTGTCATCCTTAGACCTTGAGCATATCCCGTTGTCAGGCTCTCACCTAGCTGGCAGGGCTGGAAGTCAATCGATGGTATCAGCCTTGGACCCCGAGCAGATCCCGCTGTCAGGCTCTCACCTAGCTGGAAGGGCTAGAAGTCACTCAGTGTCATCCTTAGACCTCGAGCAGATCCTGCTATCAGGATCCCCCCTAGCTGGCAGGGCTGGAATTCACTGGATAGTATCAGCCTTGGACCCTGAGCAGATCCCGCTGTCAGGCCTTACCTAGCTGGCAGGGCTGGAAGTCACTCGGTGTCATCCTTAGAACTCGAGGAGGTCCCGCTATCAGGCCCCCACCTAGCTGGCAGGGCTGGAAGTCACTCGATGGTATCAGCCTTGGACCCCGAGCAGATCCCATTATCGGGCTCTCACCTAGCTGGCAGGGCTGGAAGTCACTCGGTGTCATCCTTAGACATCGAGCAGATCCTGCTGTCAGGCTCCCACCTAGCTGGTAGGGCTGGAAGTCACTCGATGGTATCGGCCTTGGACCCCGAGCAGATCCCGCTGTCAGGCTCTCACCTAGTTGACAGGGCTGGAAGTCACTCGGTGTCATTCTTAGACCTTGAGTAGATCCCGCTGTCAAGCTCCCACCTAGCTAGCAGGGCTGAAAGTCACTCGATGGTATCAGCCTTGGACCCCAAGCAGATCCTGCTATTAGGCTCTCACCTTGCAGGCAGGGCTGGAAGTCACTCGGTGTCATCCTTAGACCTTGAGCAGATCCCACTATTAGGCTCTCACCTAGCTAGCAGGGCTGGAAGTCACTCGATGGTATCAACCTTGGACCCCGAGCAGATCCCGCTACCAGGCTCCCACCTAGCTGGCAGGGCTAGAAGTCACTCGGTGTCATCCTTAGAGCTTGAGCAGATCCCGCTATCAGGCTCCCACCTAGCTAGAAGGGCTGGAAGTCACTCGATGGTGTCTGCCTTGGAGCCCGGGCAGATCCCGATGTTAGGCTCTCACCTAGCTGGCAAGGCTGGAAGTCAATCGGTGTTATCCTTAGACCTCGAGCAGATCCCGCTGTCAGGCTCCCACCTAGCTGGCAGGGCTGGAAGTCACTCTATGTCATCCATAGACCTCGAGCAGATCCCGCTGTCAGGCTCTCACCTAGCTGGCAGGGCTGGAAGTCACTCGATGGTATCAGCCTTAGACCCCGAGAAGATCCTGCTGTCAGGCTCTCACCTAGCTGGCAGGGCTAGAAGTCACTCGGTGTCATCCTTAGACCTCGAGCAGATCCTTCTGTTATGCTCCCACCTAGCTGGCAGGGCTGGAAGTCACTCGATGGTATCAGCCCTGGACCCCGAGCAGATCCCGCTGTCAGGCTCTCACCTAGCTAGCACGGCTGGAAGTCACTCGGTGTCACCCTTAGACCTCGCGTAGATCCAGCCGTAAGGCTCCCACCTAGCTGGCAGGGCTGGAAGTCACTCGATGGTATCAGCCTTGGATCCCGAGCAGATCCCACTATCATGCTCTCACCTAGCTGGCAGGGCTAGAAGTCACTCGGTATCATCCTTAGACCTCGGGTCGATCCCGCTGTCAAGCGCTCACCTAGCTGGCAAGGCTGCATGACACTCATTAGGGAAAAATATCAGCTACTCGCTAGCTAATGGGATGGGTCCTGATGCGCAAAGTAGTGTCAGAAGTCGGAGAACCTGATATCCACATAATGAGTAACTGGAGTTGCAAAGATAACAATAAGGGGGTCTAGCGAAGTAGCCCAGCGCCCAAAATGGCAGCCAAAAGTGGGTGAGAACCAAGGCCGCATCATAAGAAGGTCAGCCAACGAGAAATCCGATGGCTCGGGCGAGCGACGAGCCGGCTCGCCTCTCCTGACGAGCGAGTAGCCACCGAAGCAGGGCCGAGCTGCGGAGGCAGGTCGCTGGTGGTGGGATGACTGGCTGGGTCTTCTATGACTCCTAAGCAAAATCCAAAGGCGTACGACCTCATCAAACGTGACGCGAGATGAACGACCGCGAGCACGGAAGAGGAGAATTTACATCGCGCAATAAAAGTAAATATGCACATAAGGCGAGCGAGGAAGCATTTATGGAAACAGGGATAGACAAAGATCGCAAAGTCATGGCGCGTCTCGCGCCTGCATTTTGAAACAACAAAAAATGTACATATATACATATCACGGGCGAGTTGCAGAGCCGAAGGCGACGCGAGGTCCTGGGTGAGAAATCCTAGAGATGCTGGTAAGACATGTCCCCGGGGTCCGGCACGGGAAAGAACAACGCCGACACCACCTCGCTCATCGAGAGACCCACGCCCTCGCTATTGAGGAGGTCAGATTGCCGCAACACCTGCATCGTATACTTGGTGGCGCTGGCGGCGTTCTTCTGCATTAGCACCTCAAGCTTGTATTCGGAGTGGTGTTTCAGCGGGCAGCTGATGCTGGCCGACGGAGGGGCGGCCGCGGCAGCCTCCACCTCGCGCACTCGCGCCTCCAGCGCCAGCTTGTCCTGACCAAGGGTGGCGATCTCGGTGCCCGTCCGGCTAGCAGTCGCCGCATCCTGCGAAAAAGGAGATGGAAAAAGGGGAAATTCGGAAAGGGAAGTGACGACAAAAGTAAGAGCGGGCTGAGGGATGTACCACCACCCCCCCCAAATACTGAGCGAGAGCCGCCTCGGCCGTGTTGGCTCGGTTTCTCTGGAGTTCCGCCTCCTCTTGAGTGAGTTTGCAGGCTGCCTCTTTCTCATCCGCCAACTTCTTGAGCAAGGCGGTGTTCCGCTCCAACTGCGTGCAGTGCCGCCCGACCATATGGGCCAACTCCACACCGTTGATTTGAGCCCGCGCACTTTCATGCACCAGCACCCGTGTCACCTCTTTATCACAAATGGCGGCGTCCTCCCGCGAGTAGAGGGCGAAGGAGAAGTTGTGCGCTTCGCCGCCGATAGTGTCCTGCTCCAGCCATCTTGGCGATAGGGTTGACATCACCGCGTGATTTGACTCTTTGTCCCACTGCATAAGCGGGATGTCGAGCTCGTCCAAGCATTTTTCACCATTGCAGAAATTGTGGTGCCCTCTCGGCACCCGCTGTGCGGCGGCTCGCACCCCTTCCGGCGGTTCGGAAGTGCCCTTCGCTTCGCCATGGGTTTCGCTGGTCGAGGCGGTCACGCGAACGGGATCATCAGCCGGCTCGATCGCGGGGGCCTTGCCCTTCCTTTGGTCCGTGGTGGATGCCTCCCCCATCGCCTTCTTGGGCGGGGGAGGAGTAGGTTGTTCGCGACCCGGCTGCTTCTCAGCAGGAACCGCCGGGATGATGTGCTGAGCGGCGTCAGTGGCCTGGGCGCGGGCGAGCACGCCGATGGCGACCCTGGTAATGGCGAGTCGCTTACCTCCCCAAGGCGGGACGACGACGATGCTATCCAGGTTGCGGCACAGGTACGCGACCTCGAAGGTTTTCCTGACAAAGAACCCCCACAGGTTGGCTTCATGACCCCCCAGGCTGGGTGGGCGGTAGCTCTCCTCGTTGAGCTGTACTGGTGAGAAAGGGACGTTGCCGAAGTTCCCCTTGACGAACATGATTTTCTTGAGCCAGTTGTGGCTCTTGTTGAAGGTCTCCCGCACCTTGAGGTGGGCACTGGAGAAGTAGGCGGTCCCGTCCTGGTTCGTGTGGAAGGAGAACAGCTTACGGAAGAACGCAAGGCTGAAATCGACTCGCTCCTCCCATAAAAAGCAAGCGAACCCGACCATGACCACAACAGAGTTCGGGGTCATCTGGCCTATGACGATCCCGAAGTATTTCAGCACTTGGCGGACATCTGGCCACAGAGGAAGCCGGAGGACCACTTCAAAATGAGCCAAGGGAATGGCGAGCTCATCCCTGGAGAGATCGTTGATCTTCTCCCCTTCTTCGTGGCGCCTCGCCGAGAACCCAAGCGGGACGTGGTCACTGAGGGCGTCTAAGTACCCGCTCTTAGAGATAACGACGCCGAGAAATCATGATCAGAAAAAGTCCAAGCGCACTTACTCCGCCCGTCCGCATCACCACTGCCGCTGCCCATCTCGCAGAAGGTTTGCTAAGCGAGCCAAGAAATCTTGGGAGGGCACGCGCGAGGCGGGGGTCGCAAGGCGCGAGAAGGGGAAAAAAGGCTTGAGAGTGGTAAATGAATAAAGGTCGGGAAGGCTTAATTATAGGAGTAAAAAGGGCGGGAAAATTGTCCGTCGGCGGGAAAGTGCGGATAGCAGTATCAGGCCCGATGGTTCGACTTCCCGTATCGCGGTCACGCCGCCGGGACCGTTCAAAAGCGGGTCACTCCCACCCGCATCCGCATGAAAAGTGGGCGAGCTGTGGCCCACACCGCCCAGAGTTCTGAAGCGAGCCGGGGAGACTCGCAATCTGCGAGCTTCTGGCCCGCTCCCGCCAAGATTTGTTTGGGAGACTGGGCAAATCCCTCCTATGGTCTCGCACCCTCCCTGAAGAGTGGCAAGCAGACGAGGTGGTCCCATCCATACACAACTCAAAGAGGGTCGAGCAAGAGCGCGTTAAAAATAAGCATGTCAGAAATCAAAAATCAGAAATCAGGCCCGTGGATGGGCGAGAAGAGTCGCGGATTATTACAGACATAAAAAGAGTTCCTAAAAATAACAGATCCCCCCCTGAAGTGAGTCGCCCCGAAGCATAGACGCGGCCTGGTTCAGCGGTAGGCCGCGGGCAAAGGGGGGGGGGGGGGGAAGGCGGATCAGTATTTAATCCACTCCCACCTACCCCGCCTTTGCGTTCTGGATCGTGGCGGCACGCGCGGATAGTGGTACTCGCGCACCGCCACCAACTCCTTATGGGCCAGACGAACCTGTTTCGTGACACTCTTAAGCCGCTCCTCGGCCCGCGTGATGTGCACGCCAGGAGAGGTAACCTCATCGTCCTCGGCTGTACGCCTGGGCCACTCCAGAACCGCGAGCCGAGCCTCGGTCTCAGCCTTGTCCCGATCGACTCTCTTGACGATCTCCTGAAGCAACAAAGTATGTTTCTGCAACAGCCGTGTCACTTGCATTTTCATCCACACAGCGTCAGCCAGATTGCCCACATAATTCGAAATGCCCTCCACATCAGGGGGAGGCGAATACCCTCGCTCATCCCAGTCTCAGAGGAGATTGCGTTGTAACCTGCAAACGAAGAGACTCAGAAGGGACAAGCGAAAATAGAACGAGCGCTGAGTGCGAGCTTACCCGGGGTTGGCACGCTTTCCATACCGGCGGACGGTCGGGAAGAACCCGGCCGACCTTGAAAAAGTTTTCCCTCGAAGGCTGCAAGAGATTTCCCTAGCCCGGGGGAACAGATGACTGAGGGATATTCTGGGGGGAACGATCCAGGCCCACGGGCTGACGATCCACTCAGTGAACAAAGGAGGGGAGCGATACTCCCCCCATCACCCTCATCTTCGAGTGGCAGTACCTACGAGATAAAAGGTCAGAAATAAAGCAACAAGTCAGGAGGGAGGAGCACATACCTCAGGGGCGACCTCTGTACCGGCTGCCGAGGCAGAGCCCGGGAAGTCATTCGCCGGGGACTGCCTAATAATCCTTCCTGTCACCGACCTGAAGAGGGGGCCGGGAGACCCACGCGTCAACCAAGGGTCGGCCTCGAGGGCCTCTTCTCGAGTCTTCTCGCCCGCGACTGCCAGACGGGCTCTCACCTCCTCGCTGACTGGCATGGTGCAGCTACAGTACACCTTGGAAGTCCAGGTGGGTAAGGATTCATCAACGAGCTCAGTGGTGTATTTATAGCCGGGTAGTGGGACCCACCAGAAGATTCCATGCCAGCTCAACATAGTTCCCGCCGAACACGCTGGTTGGATAATTCTTTCCGAGCTTGATCAAGCTCAAAAAGAGCGGGGATTGTGTACAACGAGCGGGCCCCGCCAAGCCAGGCGAGCAGACCAGGGCCTCCGGCCCGCACTAGAACAGCATGCGGGCAAGCGGCAGGAGGCTATCTCGCTCCCGCTCAGGTCAGGCGAGCGAGCCAGGCGAGCTGACCCCTTCATCCCATTCGCTTGCTCAGAGATTCGTCGACCGAAGTTAGGGTCGCCATTCGTCGAACCAGTATTCGGAGATGGGTTCGACGAGCCCAGGACTGCGAGCTGCTCTGACGGTTACAGTGGCCGCCAGACCGCTCCCCTATATGTGACCTGGCCGCCGATCCGCCTCGGTAGAGGACTGGCGGGTCGCGGTGACCCGGCTCGCGCTCGCCCAAGAAGAGTAGGCGAGCCTCAGGAGCCAGGTCGCACCCGCCTCTCGCGGGGAGAGAATAGTGGCGAGCTGACCTCCATATCCCTGGATGCGGCCCAGTAGAAGCCCTGAGGTGAAATTATCAGGATGCCCTCCCATGGGTGTGAATAGCATGTTGGAACAGCGGAGCTACGCTATTGGCAGACCAAGTTGGGCTTCGCATAGCTGTTCAAAATAGCGGAGTTTGGCTGTTGTCAGACCCAACCATGGGTATTTTGGTAACTTCAGGTCAGTCCAGTTTTGTTATTGGCAGTTCAGACTCTGAAAACTATAAATAGGACCCAAGGGGTACCCTAGAAGGCAGGCTTCCTGTGCTCTCCTGCTCCAGTTCTTAAGTGCTTTCTGAGGGTACCTTAGCTCGTCTTTTGGCTAAGGAGAGAAAGCGCTCTCAGATCTTCCGGGTGTGTGGCGGGTCCTCCCCGCCGAGCCCTTGGGTCAGCTCTCCCTTGTCTCTTTTGTCGTTTTGCTTGCAGGAGTGAAGTAGGTGCGCGATCACCCCTTCCCCAAAGGTGGACTCCATAGGAGACCGAGTTTTCGGTTTCAACACTTCTTACTTCTGTATATCTGTAACTCTCAGTATGTGTCTGTCTGTATCTATGTTTATCAGAAAAAGAGAGAAGATCTCTTTTATATTTCCTAGGGAAATTGGTCTTTCGAAATTTGAATCTTCTGTAATCAATGCTGACGGCCTAGAGAATAAATAGCATTGAATTATTTCCCCAACAGTCCCATGGAAAAACGGCAAGCAATAATCCTGGAGAATACCATAATCAATGCTCTTCTAACAGTTATATTCAGAGAATATTAGAGCACTAATTACTCAGAAATTATTGCAGCAAAGTGGGGACAGAAGGATGGAAAATAACTAAGTCTGTAATCGTCAAACAGATGAAATAATTTGTCGAGCTGAGTCCACAGTTCGTCGAGCTGAGAAGATGCGTTTGTCGACCAGACGACTTCCATTCATCGAGCTGAGCTCCAAGATTGTCGAGCTGAGTAACGAAACTTCTATCTATGGAAACTTTGCCTTAACTGCACAACAAATTCATCGAGCTTAGAAGATGTGTTCGTCGACTGGAGAAGATTCTGGACTTAGAAAAATATGAGAAACTTCTGGCTTCAACAGGTTGAAGTAAAAGGTCCAAAATTCGTCGACTAGAGAATGAAGTTCGTCGACCTCAGTCTGGAGAACAACTTGACTTGGAATGATGAAGGTTGAGTCCAAAAATCGTCGACCTGAGAATGAAGTTCGTCAAGCTCAGTTCAGAGAATTTTTCTCTGAGAACGTCGAGCTGAGAACGACTATCGTCAAGCTGAGTTCGACGAACGTCGAACTCATTTTACTTGTTCTTTGGAAAAACTTTAAGTCTTGAGTCTCTGGCAGTTTGAAGATAGCTGGTCCATGCAGTGTTGCTTCTAAGGACTTGGCCTAGACTCTAGGACACAACCATGACCCTGGCTATACATTGTGGGTCATAAGATCCTAAGTTAGTGAACCTAGCCCAAATCAAACTAGGGATCCAATAGATGCCATCAGGGGATTGCTTCACTTGAAGACCAAGGAAGTATGAAAGCTCACCCATGCTACTCATTTCAAACTTGGAATGCATCAGGTCAGAAAATATTTTGCATAGTTTGGAATCAGTAGAGCCAAAAATGATGGCATCTACATATATTTGTACTAACAAAATTTTATCTTTATGATTCCTACTAAATAAAGTCCTATCTACAATTCCCGTAGTAAACTTATGCTCTAAAAGAAAGCTAGCTAAGGTCTCAAACCAAGCTCTTTGAGCTTGCTTTAAACTATAGAGAGCTTTATGCAGTTTGAAAACAAAAGTGGGATGTGTAGGAGAGATAAAATCTCGTGGTTGCTCCACATAAATTTCCTCTTCAAGTTTACCATTTAGGAAATCACTCTTGACATCCATTTGATAGACTTTGAATTTCTTGTAGGCTGCATAAGAAAGAAATATTATGATAGCATTCGACCGTGCAACAGGGGCAAAGGTTTGATCATAGTCAATTCCTTCCTCCTGAGAATAGCCTTGAGCTACCAATCTTGCTTTGTTCCTTACTATAGCTCCTTATGCATCCAATTTTTTTCTAAATACCCATTTTGTTCCAATGACTGTGTAGTCTTTGGGTCTTGGAACTAAATCCCAAACTCTGCATCTCTCAAACTGATTGAGCTCCTCTTGTATTGCAATAATCCAGTGGGGATCTTGCTCTGCATCTTTTATGGATTAGCGCTCTAATTGAGATATAAAGCAAGCCTGCATCAAATCTTGGTTGAGTCTATGCCTTGTTTGCACACCAACAGATATGTCTCCAATCACTTGAGATATGGGATGATCTCTAAGTGTGACAAGATCAGTAGGAGGAGTTGGTTCATCAACAACTTGGGGAATTAATATCTCTTGTGGAATTATGTTGGTTGTTGTTGATTCAACTATTGGAATTATTTCCTCTACACTCTCTTCATCAACCTATGGAGAGGGATGCAACGTAACCTCTTGGGTGAGGTTTAAGTCATCTAATTTTTCACACAGAAGGGGTACCTGCAAAATATCTCTGGTAGAAAAATCCATCTCCTTGTAAAACATATTAGCTTCATCAAATGAAACATGTACATATTCTTCAATTTTTAAAGTAGATTTATGAAATACCCTATAAGCCTTGCTGACTTGGGAATATCTAAGAAAAATTCCCTCTGTAGCTTTGATTTTGTACAACCCCGTATCCGGCGAGTGAGATCGTCAGGAACCAGACTGGTAGGTCCAGATCGCCCAAGCAGCAAGCGAACCCGGCAGTGGAATCTATAGACAGTGGGATAGCTCAGTATGGGGAGGCCGAACACGAGCTCGACATTCGTCGACCGCGAGCTCGACATCTGCCGACCTAAGTCAAGACTCGTCGGGCTGAGATCAACTAATGGAGGCCGGCGGATGGGCGAGCTCGCCGACCCAGCTCGCCCCCTCACAACGGAGCTCGGCCACAGCAGACGAGCCGGATCTACCGAGGTGGCCAGGCTCCCCAGCTTGCCTGAATCCATGAGGTACTTTTTACTGTTTTGCCCCCGCTGGTCTGCCCATAGCCCTTCAAAACAGCGGAGTTTGCTTGTTGGCAGACCCAACCAAGGGTATTTTGGTAACTTCAGGTCAGTCCAGTTTTGTTATTGGTAGTTCAGACTCTGAAAGTTATAAATAGGACCCAAGGGGTACCCAGAAGACAGGCTTCCTGTGCTCTCCTGCTCCAGTTTTCAAGTATTTTCTGAGGGTACCTTAGCTCAGCCTCTAGTTAAGGAGGGGAAGTGCTCTCAGATCTTCCGGGTGTGTTGTGGGTCCTCCCCGCCAAGCACTTGCATCTGTCCTCTCTTGTTTCTTTTGTTGTTTTGCTTGCAGGAGTGAAGTAGGCGCCCAATCACCCCTTCCCTAAGGGTGAACTCCATAGGAGACCGAGATTTCGGTTTCAACATTTTTGGTGCGGTGAGCGTGGAGCGTGGACAACACAGAAAAGCTTCAGCGAGCTCGATGACAGGAGGACAGGGATCTGACAGGCCGGACTCGCCGCCCCCCACCTCTGGCCACGGTGGGGATGTTTGAAGATTTTAGAAATGAGGTGCTGGGCCTTATCAAGTTCGCACTCAGCACGTAGGCCGAGTGCTCTACTCCAGCGGTCCAAATCGCATCCGCCCCCTCTCCGGGCGAGGACGCCCCCGGCAGACAAGCTGGGAAGGAAGTGGCCGAGGAGGGCCGGGGGTGCGAGCCTCCCAGGTGAGAGCTCTTCCCCGGCTCGGTAGGCAGAGGCCGGTTCGGCGAGCTGGGCTCGCGAGACTCGCCAGCTCGCCCAGCAGGTGGAGGCAGCCCTTTCAGCGAGATGGTCTCTTCAGCTCCAGTTCCAGAGGGGTTCCGAGAACCCGAGATGTCCTACTACACCGAGAAAGGAGACCCCGTCCAACACGTCCAGTGGTTTGAGGTCGTAGTCTCAATCTGACAAACGTCGGACGAGTTCAAATGCCGACACTTCGCCATCACCCTCAAGGAGAAGGCAAGGGAGTGGTTCCACCAGCTACCGACCAGCACCATCTACTACTTCGAGGTCCTACGCCGGGGGTTCATGCTGAGGTTCACTACCTCGAAGAGGAGGAAGAAGGAGTCAGAGTCACTATTACACATCAAGTAGGGACTGAACGAGACGCTGGGAAGCTACATGGACCGGTTCCAGTAGGTGGTCACCCAGGTCCAGGAGATGCCAGGCCATAGTCTGATGACGACTTTCACCCTAGGACTGCAACAGGGATTCTTTAGGATGGAGTTGAAGAGAGTTCCCCCCTCTCCTACGAGGAGCTGATGGAGAGGGCGGTGAGAGAAGTTGACGGGGAGGCGTCAAACCCGGACTTTGTGCGGAAGCTGGCCAGGTGGGCCATAGAGGAGGAGAAGGAGTCGAGAGGAGGAAGTGGACAGGAGGAGAGGAGAGGAGAGCCCCGACAGAGGGAGCAGAGGCAGCTCTATGGGCAGTAGCCTCCCAGGTGGGGGCGTCAGGAGCCCGGCCGTCGGCTGGGCTGGAGGCCCGATTGGCAAGACAATGGACCGCAGAGAGGGTACCAAGGAAGGGATCACCATCAAGGGGGGCAAGATCAATTCCACCCCCCGAGATGGAGGCAGGCCCAGAGGCCTCGACTCCCCGATCAAATGGAGGCTATGGCCATAGCCATAGGGGAGAGAAGGAGAATAGCAAGGAGGAGGAGGAGAGAAGTTAGGGTGGAGTTGCCCTATTGCGACTTCCATCAGGAGGAGGGGCACGCCACAACCACGTGCCCGGAGTTCCTCAAAATGGGGGGGAATAGGGAGCAGCAGCAACAGCAGGGGCGTCAGGAAGAGAGGATCACCTTCTCCAGGAGCGACATGCCGGATCATGAGGATCCATTTTGCGATACGCTTGTCATCCAGACATCCATCGAGAACTTCACCGTCTCCAGGATCCTTGTTGATAATGGAAGCTCCATCAACGTTGTCTTTAAGAAGGTGTTTGATGCGATGAAGGTGGAGGCGAAGAGGGTGCTAGCCTCGGACAGACCCTTATTCGGATTTTTGGGGGAGAGGAAGGAAGTAGAGGGAGGAGTAGGCCTCCATGTGACCCAGGGGGGAGGGGGGGGGGCAGTCCAGGAACTGCAGGTTCGTCATCGTTGATGCCCCCATTAGCTACAGTTCCATCTTCGGAAGTCCCATTATCAGTGCCTTTCGCTGCGTCCCCTAATCATTCCATCAATGCTTGAAGTTCAATGCAGAGGGGATTCAGGTCAGGGTCAGGGGGGACCCCAGAATGGCGCGGGAATGCTACCTCACCACCGTGAACTCCATCTCTTGGCAGGAGGGCGCTGAGGAGATGGAGCGAAGGATGGAGGAGGCAGAGCAGGAAGCCGACAGGGAGGAGCTGGAGATGGAGAGCCGCGTAGAGGAAGAGGCGGCAGGAAGAGATCAGGAGGAGTTGGCCGAAAAATGGCCATGGAGAAAGAGGTGGAGGTAGAGGTCCTCGTCCCGGAGGAGAGGGACGTTGAAGGATGGGGGAGCAGTCCAGATTGGAGGAAGCGGAAGATGTGGAAGAGCTGGAGGTCCTCAACCATGGAGGCAGGTTAGAGAAGGTCCGCATCAGCGGAGGGTTGACACCAGAGGATCAAGGCAGGATGCTGGAGTTCATCCAGAAGAACGTGGACATCTTCACATGGAGCGTCGTTGAGATGTCGGGGGTTGACGCGAATGTGGCCTGCCACCGCCTCAACTTGGACCCAGGAACACGCCCCGTGCAACAAAAGAAGAGGTCCACAACGGACAAGCTGGCAGAGCCCATCAGAGAGGAGGTGACAAAGCTTCTCAAGGCCGGCTTCGTGTCCGAGATCCAATACCCCGGCGGGTCTCCAACGTGGTCGTGGTCAAAATGGGAGACGGCCAGTGGAGAATGTGTATCGATTTATCTTTGCTTAATAAATATTGTCCTAAGGACTGTTATCCCTTGCCTTGGATCGACACGCTGGTTGACTCAGCCGTTGGTTTTTCTGTAATGAGTTTTCTAGATGCACTTTCAGGTTATCATCAAATCAGGATGCACCCCCCGGACATCAAGGATGTATCATTCATCACGGGGGACAGATGCTATTGCTACAAAATGATGCCCTTTGGGCTAAAGAATGTAGGGAAGACCTACCAGAAGATTATGGATATGGTATTCAAAGAGCAAAAGGGGAGGAACCTGAAGGTGTATGTCGATGATCTCATGGTCAAGAGTCAAGATGTGGACTCTCACCTCCAGGACTTAGAGGAGACCTTTGCTGCCCTGTGCAAGTACAAGATGAGGTTGAACCCCCAGAAGTGTATCTTCGGGGCCAACAGGGGGAAGTTCTTGGGGCACCTCCTCACCCCTGTGGGGGTCGAGCCGAATCCTGATAAGGTCAAGGCTATCATAGAGTTGGGGTCGCCGCGGAATACTAAGGAGGTGTAACGCCTAACAGGAAAGCTGGCAGGGCTAAGTAGGTTCCTCTCCCGGGCTGGGGAAAAGTGCTCCACATTCTTCAAGACACTAAGGGGTGATCAAAAGTTCGAATGGACCAAGGAGTGCGAGGAAGCATTCCAGGCCCTTAAGGCGCAGTTGACTCAAGCCCCACTGGTCCAAGGGACAAAGGAGGGGGAGGACCTATTTTTGTTTCTCGCGGTCGGGGCAGAGGCCCTGAGCTCTGTATTTGTTCGGGAAGAGGGTAAGAAGCAGCTTCCTATATACTACTTGAGCTGGGTCCTGAGGAAGGCCGAGCTCCGATATCCTATTTTGGAGAGGTTGGCCTTCGCCCTGGTCATCTCAGCCCGAAGGATGCGGCCTTATTTCCAGGCACAGTCAATCCGAGTGGTGACTGACCATCCCGTCCGCAACATCTTCGAGGGGGTCAGCATTCTAGTAGGGTGGCCAAGTGGTCGGTGGAGTTAAGTGAATTCGACGTCTCCTTCGTCCCCCGCCTCTCAATCAAAGCTCAAGTGATGGCCGACTTTTTGGCTGATTATGTGATTGAGGTGGCGGAGGAAGAGCTCACTCGTCCGACCCCTTAGAAGGTGAAGGTATATGGCGCCTCGGGGAAGCACTCCCTGGTGGTGGGAGTGATTTTGGAGAGCCCGCAGGGGACTAGTATTGAGCAGACGGTGGTGGTGCACTTCCCCATCACCAACAATCAGGCCGAGTATGAGGCCATGATAGCAGGGCTGCGCCTGGCCAGGGAACTGGGGGTGTTTAACGTGGAGGTCCTTACTGACTCCATGGTGGTAGCTTCCCAGATCAATGGGGAGTTTGAGACAAGAGAGACTACCCTACGGTTATACTTAGCCAAGGTAAAGGGGGTCATCGGCACGTTCCAAACTTTTTCCATCCATCACGTGCCCCGGGAGGAGAATGAGCAGGTCGATCAGCTGGAGAAGCATGGTCCCCGAGCGGGGGGGGGGGGGGGGTACCATCATCGACCTATTCTTCCCTTCCATAGAAGAGGGGGAGCTCATGGAGATAGTTCAGTGGCCTTCATGGATGGACCCAATCACAACTTTCCTTTCCACAGGAGAGTACCCAGAGGGGGCAGATAAGAAGAAGCTTAGGCACAAGTTGGCATACTACCTCCTCCAGTAAGGGCAGTTGTACAGGAAGACTCTCTCGGGGATGTTGGCTCATTGTGTGGCCGAGGGGGATGTACAAATAATCTTGAAAGAAGTCCACTCCAGGGAGTGTGGGAGTCACTCCAGGAGTCGGACCTTGGAGGGAAGGATCGTCAGACAAAGGTATTTCCGGGCCATCATGGGCCGCCATGCGATGGAGTTCACAAGAAGGTGTCATAAATGCCAGTTGTTTGCCCCCTCCAGCTACAACTGGCTCAGCAACTCAGAAGTATCACAGCCCCCTGGACCTTTGCCATTTGGGGAATGGACTTAGTTGGACCATTCCCCCAGGCTAGTATGCAGAGAAGGTTCCTACTGGTGATGATCGATTATTTCTCCAAGTGGTTGGAGGTGAAGGTGCTAGCCATGGTGGCATCCAAGGTCATCAGAAACTTCGTTTGGGGGGAGATCATCTGCCGCCATGGACTGCCTCAGGCCATTGTCACGGATAACGGGCCCCAGTTTGCTCGTACAGAGTTACCAGCTTCTGCGAGCAGCTTGGGATCGACCTCAGATTTGCCTCAGTCCACCACCCCAAGAGCAACGGACAGGTGGAGGCCGCCAACAAAATCATTGTGAACCTCCTAAAGAAGAAAGTGAAAAATTTGAAGGGGAATTGGGTGGAGTAGTTTCTCGTAGTTCTCTGGGCCCTGAGGACCACCCCCAACACAGCTACAGGAGAGACCCCCTTCAAGCTCTCCCATGGATGCTAGGCAGTGCTAATAGTGGAATTTGAAATTCAAACACCTCGAGTCATCATGGCCAGGGAAGGCAGGGAGGAATGGCAGTCTGAGAACAAGGAAGAGCTGCGGCTCTCCCTTGACATGGTGGAAGATCTGCGGGACCTCTCTGCCGTTCGAGAAGAAGAGGTGAAGAGGAGGATGGCTAAGTACTTTGATAAGCACGTCAGAGTCAAGCAATTTGTTGAGGGGGACTTGGTACTGAAGAAGGTGGATGCAGCAAGGAGGTTGGCAACTGTGGGGAAGCTCAACATTAGCTGGGAAGGTCCATTTATTGTAAAAGAAGCCTTAAGATCAGGGAGGTATCGACTCCAAAATGTGGAGGGCGAGACCTTAAGTCTCACCCAGAGTGGTGATGACTTAAAATGCTTCTTTCCTTGAAACATACTTTGACTTTTAATAACAGTTTTTTAAACACACTAATGCTGTCGTGATGAGTTTGCATGAGGAAGTGAAGTGAATTTGGACCCCGAGCAGATCCCGTTGCCAGGCTCTCACCTAGCTGGCAGGGCTGGAAGTCACTCGGTGAAAGAAATTGTACCTAATCACCTAGGGGGGGTGAATAGGTGACTTTAATCTTTTTAAACTTTTAGGCAGAATCACAGAATTATAAACAATTCTTCACAGCAATACAACACAGCAATCACAGAATAAGGCACACACACAGAACACACAGATTTTATAGTGGTTCCCCAAGGTCTGGGTACATCCACTTTCCCCCTTCACTTATCTAGTAGTGTACTAGATTCGGCCAAACTTCTCCACTATTCCTCAGATCCTCAGATCTTACACTCAGAACCCCAACCAGGTTCCTACAACTCAGGCTCAAAGCCCTACCACTCAGTCTTCACCAAGACCTACACTCAGCCTTCAATAAGGCCTACACTCAGCCCTCAACAAGGCCTACACTCAGAGAAATGGATCTCCTACACTCAGGCACATAGGCCCTACCACTCAGCCTTTATAATTTCAGTCTTACAACTCAGATCCCTTAGGATCTTACAAGAAATTAAAATTACAATGTATATACCCACAACTCAGAATAAGAGAGAAGAGTTGATAGGTTTCTTGATGAGTTCTTGGAAGAACTTTGCTGAGATCAACCTTCCTTAGCTTCCTTCAAAGCTTCTTGAATTTAGAACACAATAGGGTTGAGTCTCTATGCAGCTGATCTTCAATCACTGCTAACTTAAGAATCAGATCTCAATATGAAACTTTCTTCACAGTCTGGTTCAACAGCTGTCTTCTTAGAAAGAGCTCTCTCTCTCCAACTTCTTAGATCTTCACTTGAATTGATTCTTCAATGAATTTCTTCCAACTCTTGATTGATTTCAACAACTCTGTATGTTGAAGGTATAAGCCTTTATATAGGCTTTCTTCATGGTGTCCGGCTGATCCGATTTCTAACGAATTTCTGACAGCTCTGACAGTTGCAGTAGTCCGGCTGGAATAGTAGCTGTCAAGTCATCCAGTCACTTCTTGAATTTTCTGTAACTGTCTGAAAGTGTCGAGACAATCAGTCTTTAAGTGTCGACACTGATAGACTAAGTGTCGACACAAGTAGACTAAGTGTCGACACTAGCCTTCATGGTGTCGACACAACTCCTTGTGTTGTAGAATCTGCTTCTCGACATTGTTTCTTCACATGTGTCGACACTGATCCTGTGTGTCGACACAAGTCCTTCTTCTTTGATACTTAGATGATTTCTTGTAAGTGTCGACACAACTCCTTTGTGTCGGCACATCTTCTTGTGTTGATACTTGCTAAGTGTCGACACATCTTCTTGGTGTCGACACATGCCTTCTATGTTGATTCTTTTGCTGAGTGTTGACACATCTCCTTTGTGTCTACACTTGTACTTAGACTTCATTGAAATTTGCTGAGTGTCGACACAGCCTCCTCGTGTCTACACTTTCTTCATGTGTTGAGACTTTTGCTGTGTGTCGACACATTCTTCATTATGTTGACACTTGTACTTAAACTCTGTTGAAGTTTGCTGAGTGTCGACACAGCCTCCTAGTGTCGACACTTGTACTTGAACTTTGTTGATGTCTTGCTGAGTGTCGACACAGCCTCCTAGTGTCGACACTTTTGATGTCGACAAAGTTCCTTTGGGTGTCGACACTGCTTTTAAGTGTTGACACAGCTTCTCTGGACATTTCTTCATTGAGTGTCGACATAGCCTTTATGTGTCGACACTTTCCTTCAGGTGTCGACTTTGCATCCCTGGTGTCGACATAATTACTCCAAGTGTCGACACAAGTCTTCTTAAGTGTCGACACTTTTCTTCTAGGTGTCGACACATGGACTTAGAAACTTTTAAGCTTTCCCTGCAATTACTTAACCTGCACAAGGTAACTCAAAATACATCAAATACACCATGATGTATATCATTGAGTAGGGTGAGGCTTCTTCAAATCAGGTACATATATTCCAATGTACCCAACAATCTCCCCCTATTTGGAGAAGTCATAACCCTTAGTCAATGATATACAGCATACATAACAAATTCACAGTATGATGTAAAACAGTAATACATAATAGGGTATGTACATAAACATGTATAAGCAAAACATGTATACACAAATATCTCAGAACCATAATGTAATAGAATTAACACATATCACATTGTTCTAACAACTTCAACATTTTCATCATTCAAAAGTTTACAAAAAGTTGAATATAACTGATTACACATAGTAAACTTAATAAAAATTCTATC
The DNA here is from genome assembly GCA_039583875.1 of Platanthera guangdongensis. NCBI lineage: Eukaryota > Viridiplantae > Streptophyta > Magnoliopsida > Asparagales > Orchidaceae > Platanthera > Platanthera guangdongensis. Next base: position 38,961,030 of record CM077167.1, on the reverse strand, counting down.
CTATTGCTGCTCAGGATCCTTGATCACAATGCCCTTTCCTGATTGTATCTTTGCTTGGACTGGGGCTTCAGTATCATCAACAGCAGCAGGCTTCTTTCCTTTAAGATCCTTCTTTTTCAATTCTTCAGCTTTGATCTTCTGCCTTTCAAAGTACTGATAAGGCTTTGGAAAGTACTTGCTAGGCTCCTGTGCAGTAGGAGGTAGCTTTCCCATCTTAGCTTTTCTTCTATATTGAACAATTGCCTCTTGCCTGTTCTCATGCTTCCTCCACTCTAGTTCAGAATACCACTTGTTTCTATCCTGAATATTGTCCTTGGCAGCCTTCCATGCAGTCAAGATGATATTCCTGGAAGTGGGGCTCCATTATTCAAAATCAGGCCTAAGTTCAGCTTGCTCTCTGAATCTCTTCTTAGACAATTGAGTCTCTTGTTCCTTCAGCAAAGCCTCTTGTTCTTTCGGTATTGCCTCTGGCACTGGCTGAACCACTTTCTCAAGGATGACATTTTGAATGCCCTCAGGAGGGCTATACATTGTCTGTATATCTTGATGTATCATATCAAAGTCTGGTGGAGGGTATATTACTTGAGCCACTTCAGCTTGCTCCCCTCCAAGATATGCAGGATTAATTCCAGACTCTGCAACATTGTCATCATGACATAATGGAGGATATCCAAGGGTGGCTCTGATGGAATTGGAAATCCATTTTGCATGATCAGAGCCTGCTTTGACTAACACCCTCTCCCCCTTTATGACTTCTCTTTCAATGTGATCCCTAAGATCATCTTTTTGAAATCTTATCTGTGCATTCAGATAATTTACTCCATCTTTGTAGAAAGGTTTCAACCTTTGGAGCTTTTCAGTTATTAACGTCTGAGAATCTTGAAGTGCAGAAGTAACAACAGTGATACCTTCTTGTAAGGCTTTATCAAATTCTGCCTTAGCTGTAGCACTTGCTGTAGTCTGACCAGTAGCTATATTCTTCATTTCTATTACTATTGCATTGTGTGAAGCAGTCAGATTATCATTCATTCTTAGCTAGTTCTCCAGGACATAGCCTTGCTTCACTGCAATATCATCTACTTGTGTTTTGATATTTTCCTGATGAGTGGCCAGATAGACTACAACATTTCCTCCATTATGGAAGCAGTCAGTCATTTCTTTCTTATTCAGATTCATTTCAAATCTGATTGACTTAATGTCTTGGGCCAGATCAAACTGCAGTGACTTATGCCCTTCATCCACATATTTTTCCAGAGCTTGCCTTTGCTCATCAAGCTTAATTTGTAAAGCCACCATCAATGAACTGTAGTCTGTAGATGGGGCTGGCTGTGGTGCAGGCTGTGGTGCAATTGTTTGTAAAGCCTTTTTGTAAGTCTGGCTTCTTCTTTTGAAGACTTGGAACTTTCTCTTCTTGGCTCTAGTAGCCTCTTCATCTTCTGATGCAGATGTGCTACCAATATTCACTCTGTCCTTAGGACTTGGAGGTAACTCCTTCTAAGTCCTTTGTAGCCCTTCAGCATCTTTTGGCACCTCAGTCTCCTTCCTTGCAGTTTCCTCAATAATATCCACATGCTCCCCCTCAACATGGGATTTCTTCCCCTCAACAACTGCTTTCTCTTTCTCAAAATCTATTTGTAGAAGATCTGGGAATAGCTCTTCTAGGTTAAATTCCTGTTGAGGAAGGGGTGGAGAATCTCTTAGATCATCAACCACTTGATCAGCAACAGATGTGTCCTTCATGACAACATCCTGAGGTTGGCTATGTGTCTGTGTTTGCTGATTAACATTAGGTAATGAATCAGATAAAACATGATCCTCAATAGGGAAATCTAATTCATTAATTTCAGTGATTACCTCAAGTATTGTATGGGTAGCTTGTTCACTCTCTAGTGGAGTTGGTTCATCCACCAGTAGAGGCTCCCCCTGGATGGAATCCAGGTTAATTGGGCTAGCTTGTGGTAGCTCCCCCTGCCTTGGTGCATCTTCTTGTCCTGCTGGAGATTGTCCAGCATTTCCAGTGTCTTCTTCATCAGGAGTGAACACTACTTGCTCTTCAGAACTGCTTGAGGATTCTTGAGCCACTGGGGCTGTCTTCTTCTTCTTCTTCATGGGTGTGTCCTTTACTGGAGTTGGAATATCCTTGGTCAAAACTCTGTCCCACGTAGAGAAGATTCTCATATCCATATTCCTCATGTGGTTAATCTTTGAACCTGCAGCTTGGTTCATTACCTCAGGTATACTGCCAGCTAGGTATAGACTTAGTATTCTACCCAGATTTGGCTTCTTCATACTTTATTTAATCTTATCAAACATAACTGCAGCCCAATCCGTATTTAGTTTGAATATTATCCTTGTCATGAGGCTAAACATATGAGCAGAGATTCTGTAATGGCCTCCAAGCTTGCTCAGGTTGACTTTGCCCACAATCTCAGATAGAAACTTGCCTTACATATTCATTCCCTTTCTGTTGAAAACAGATCCAATTTTCATTTTGGAGTCCAGTCCACACCATGTTAATGCTTCTCTAGTCTTAGAAGCAAAAACATCTTCTTCTTCCTTAGTTCTTGGTAGTTGTAGTACCTTTCTCAGACTCTTAGAAGATACCTTCACCTTTGCCCCATGAACTCTTGACTTAATCTTGAGTCCTGATTCATCTAGTTTTGCTGCATTCAGAAACTCAAGGACTTCCTTCTTCCAGATCTTAATTGGTTCTGAAACAAGAAATTCTAACCCAGTCTCTGCTATTAGGGTTATCACGCCTTTGATCTCAGATTCCGTGTCATCAAATGCGTGTCGCACGAGTTCATATCCTTCATTCACATTCTCTTCTAGCTTGGGCGCCATTAGGGTTTGAAGAAATTTGAATTTAGAGAAGAAAGATGTCGACACACAAGTTTGGTCTCGAAACTTTGGTGAGCGTGTCGACAGACAATGGCGAAAACCTATTTATACCTTTTTAGAATCGAAGATGAAAGGGCGCATCAAAATGCTTAAATTGTATCGACATTGTTGAAAAGTTTCGACACTTACTTATAATGTCTCGACAACTATGTGTCGACACAAGTATAGTCGACAGAATATATGTGTCGACACTTGTTTATGTGTCGACACCGCTTTGCTCGACACTTAGTCGAGACTTTACTAGACTAATCCTAAGGAAAGCCTAAGTGTCGACACCACCTTGAATGTGTCGACACCTACTCTGCATGTGTTGACACTAATTCTCTGAAGTGTCCACACAGACTTTCTATATGTGTCGACACCATTTCTCTGAAATGTCGACACCACTTCTATGTGTCGACACATACAACTCTGTGTGTTGACACCTTTTTACTTAGCCAATTTTGAAAACTTATTCTAAGTTTATCATCCCTAATTCAATTTTAAATTTATTGAATTTGGTTTCATCTAAAGGCTTAGTATACATGTCAGCTAGTTGATTATCTGTATTAATATACTCTAGGGAAATATCTCCTGTTTCCACATGTTCTCTTAGAAAGTGGTATTTTATTTCTATGTGCTTAGTCCTACTATGGGAGACAGGATTGTTTACAATAGAAATAGCACTAGTAGAATCACAAAATAGAGGTGTTCTACTTACTCGTATATCATAGTCTTCTAGCTGATGTTGAATCCATAGAAGTTGAGCACAGCAACTTCCTGCAGCAACATACTCTGATTCTGCTGTGGAGATAGCCACACTTGTTTGTTTCTTGCTACTCCATGATATCAGTCTTCCACCTAGGAATTGACAGGTACCTGTTGTACTTTTCCTATCTTCCTTGCAGCCTGCAAAATCTGCATCTGAATAACCTGTCAGTTCAAAGTCTCCATTCCTAGGGTACAAAATGCCTAGATAAGGAGTGCCCTTAAGTTATCTCAAAATTTTTTTGACTGCTGCCAAATGAGATTCTTTAGGACAAGCTTGGTACCTAGCACAGACACATGTATCATACATGATATCTGGTCTACTTGTAGTCAAATATAATAGGGAGCCAACTATCCCTCTATACAAAGTCTCATCTACAGGTTTCCCTGCATTATCTTTGCTAAGAGACATACTTGACCCCATAGGAGTGTTCATGGTACTGGATGATTCCATACCATACTTCCTTATTAATTCTAGGGTGAACTTAGACTGGCATATGGATAAACCATTCTCAGTCTGTCTAACTTGGAGACCCAAGAAGAACTTAAGTTCCCCCATACTGCTCATTTCAAATTGTCCTTGCATAAGTTTTGCAAACTTTCTGCAAAGACTATTTTCTGTAGACCCAAATATGATGTCATCTATATATATTTGGACTAGAATGATCTTGCCTCTAGATTCCCTAAGGAATAGAGTCTTATCTATTTTCCCCCTTGAGAATTTGTTCTCAATGAGGAAACTAGACAGGGTTTCATACCAAGCCCTAGGGGCTTGTCTTAACCCATACAAAGCCTTCCTAAGTCTATAGACATAATTAGGTTTAGTAGAATCAACAAAACCTGATGGCTGTTCCACATAGACTTCTTCCTTCAGATTTCCATTCAGAAAAGCTGACTTAACATCCATTTGGTATACTTTAAACCCTTGATAGGTTGCATAAGCCAAGAACATCCTTATTGCCTCTAGTCTGGCTACTGGAGCAAAGGTTTGATCAAAGTCAATACCTTCTTCCTGCCTATATCCTTTTGCAACCTGTCTAGCTTTGTTTTTCACAATAACTCCATGTTCATCCATCTTGTTCCTAAAGATCCACTTAGTTCCTATAATGTTGTGGTCCTTGGGTTTAGGAACTAGCTCCCAGACATTGCATCTTTTGAACTGGTTCAGTTCCTCTTGCATAGCCTCAATCCAATGAGGATCTAGGATGGCTTCTTCAAATTTCTTTGGCTCTACCTGGGATAGAAAACTGGAGTATAGTATTGAACTTAGATTTCTGCTCCTTGTTTGTACCCCTTATCTGAGATCTCCAATGATTTGATTGGCTGGATGATCTTTCAAATGTCTATTTGCTGGAGGCATCCTATTTTCTGGTTGTACACCTTCAGCTTCTTCATTCAGCAGCTCCTCTTGGTCTTCTTCAGCAACTGGAGTATCTTGCACTCCCCCTGGACAGCTGCCACTATCTTCTACTTGCTGAATTGAGAAGGACCTTCTTCAATAGTAAGCTTGTCCATCTTCTCAGTCACACCTGTGGAGCTACAAACACTTCTAGACAATTCATTGTTAATGAGTCTAGCTTCATCAAACACTACATGTACTGACTCTTCTACAACTTGAGTAGTCAAGTTGTAGATCCTATAAGCCTTACTGTTGTTGCTGTACCCAACAAAGATCCCCTCTTGGGATTTGGCAGCAAACTTGGTTAAGTAAGACTTACCATTGTTAAGTATATAACATTTACAACCAAAGATCCTGAAATAGGATAGATTTGGTTTTCTGCCTTTCACAATCTCATAGGGTGTCTTTTTGTGGCTCTTGGTGATAGTAGCCCTATTAATTACATGGCATGCAGTGTTTACTGCCTCAGCCTAGAAATATTCTGGGAGAGATGTGTCACTTAATAGGGTTCTACCAGCCTCAATCAAGGTTCTATTTTTCCTTTCAGCAATGCCATTTTGCTGAGGTGTTCTTGGTGAAGAAAATTCCTGAAATATCCCAAATTCTTCACATAGTTTTGTCATACTGTCAGACTGGAATTCAGTACCATGGTCACTTCTTATTTTGACCATTGTACTGTCTAAATCATTCTGAATTTGTTTGACAAAACTATAAAAGATACTAGAAGTTTCAGATTTCTGTCTAAGGAAGAACACCCAGGAAAACCTTGAGTAGTTATCTACAACCACAAATGTGTAGACCTTCCTACCTAGGCTGTGAACTGGCATAGGACCAAAGAGATCCATATGCAAGAGGTATAAGCACCTCACAGCATCTTTATTCTTAATGCTATTAAAGGTGGATCTAGTCTGCTTGCCCTTTTGACAAGCTGAGCATATCCCAACCTTTTACACTTAACCTGAGGACCATTCCTCACTAACTCTTTGCTATAGAGTTGGCCAATTGTCTTGTAGTTAAGATGGGCTAGCCTCTTGTGCCATTTGACATAATGAGAGACTTTCTCATCAGCTACAAGACACACAGGAGAAACATTGTTCTCACACATAATGTCTAGACAATAGACATTTCTCTTCCTATAACCAGTCAGAATGATCTCTTGATCATTTGATCTCCTGATATGACAACCATCTTTGACAAATGAGATGTCATACCCTAAATCACTAAGCTGACTTATACTAATGAGGTTGTGTTTCAAACCTTTAACATAAGCCACTTGAGTAATTATTATAAGGTTGCTAGAAATGTTACCAAAACCTTTGATGATTCCTTTTTCAGAACCACCAAAGGTGACTTTAGGACCATCCTTGATTGGTGTATAGTCCTTTAGCAATCCCCTAGTTCCAGTCATGTGCCTGGAACATCCACTGTCCAAGTACCATATTGGGGCATGGCCACTTGGACTCACCTGCAAAACAGATTAGTTAACCTTAGAACCCAAAGAATTCTTGGGTCCTTGGTGCTGGTTAGTTTGCCTCTTAACAAAACTACCTGTAGCTTTTCTAGCAGCCATATTGCTACTCACCTTGGCACTTGAATTGTGCCAACAGTCTATGGCAAAGTGGCCTATCTTGCCACAACACCAGCACTCAAATCTGTTGTACCTTTATTTAGGTACAATCCTGGCTGTTTTATCTACAACATGTTTCTTGTTGAGTACTGGGGCTTTTCCCTTAGACTTGGACTGAACAGTCCTGGCAGGTTTAGTAAACCCCAATCCAGTTTTACCTTTCTGAGAAATGAACTCATCTATCAAAGGTAGAACAGACTTTAGTTTAGAAAACCTTGCTACTATATCTCTCTCCTTCTGAAGACTAATCTCCACATTTCTGATTTGATCATTCTTGAATGTAATAGTCCTCATCTGAATAACAGTAATGTTCTTTAGCCTGGCTATTTCATTTAGTTTCTGATCAAGCAACTTATCAAAATCTGTTGCAGCCACTTTGAGATTAGCAATCTCCTTAGCCTGATTCTTGGCCAAGGATTTACTTTTCTTCAAAGCCTGCAACACTACTCTATATTCATCAATTAATTGATGAATGTCTCCTTCAGATTCAGATCCACTCTCATCACTTGATGATGATATCTGAATCTGACTCAGTACTAGAAATTGAATCAACAGAGCAATTTTGTACCTGACTAGGTCCAGGCTGCTCCTGGATTTTGTCTCCTTCTGATAAGGGCATCAGTCCCTGGCACTGATTGTCCTCATGCTCATATATAGAGTTCATTAACTGTATGAACTCATCTTCCTCTTCTTCAGCAAACAGTCCAATGTAAGCTTCAGCTTCTGAATCAGTTTCTGAAGATGACATATCAGACAGACTTTTGTCCTTTTTAGCAACAAAGGACCTTTTCTTTTTGCCCTTGATTTGAGTCTTCTTCTTATCAGTTGACTCTTTCCTTTTCTCTGGATAGTCAGCAATAACATGTCCTTGTCTGTTACAACAATAACAAACTATCTTTGAAGATGTAGTTTTACTTGACTTAGGCATTCTCCTGTCATACTTTGATGACTTCTGTGAAGTGGATTGCTTAGAACTCCACTGTTTCTTCTTAAGAAACTTCTAAAAATGTCTTGTAAATGCTGCAAAGTCCTCATCACTCTCACTGCTTTCAGAATTCTTGCTTTCTGACTCATCTGTCTCAGTCTCAGCAACTTTTGGAGGTGGAGATGGAGACTTACTTTTATATTTCCTGGTGGCTTTTGTCTTGAAAGCCACAGCTCTTTCTTTGTGCTCAACTCTGGAAGTCTTCTCTTCCTCTTTCGTTACCATTAACTGCATCTCATAGGATAACAGTTTGCCAAACAATGTTGGAGGAGGAATGTCTGCTAATTTGGCCATTTCCCTTATGACACAAATCTTGGTATCCCAGTCTTTAGTTAGAGATCTCAAGAACTTGTCATTCAGCTTATAATTGCTGAATTCTCTTCCATAGGACATTAACTCATTAACTATCCTATATAATTTCTTGTAGCACTCAGTTATGCTATCAGACCTTCCTTGTCTGAAGCTCTCATACTCCTGATTTAATAAAGACTTTCTGTCCTGTCTAACTTCTTCAGAGCCCTCCATGTACACTATCAGTGTGTCCCACATTTCCTTTGATGTTTTACAGTGTATCAAATTCTGAAATGTTGCATCATCTATTGTACTTACAATAATATTCTGAGCCCTCTTGTCCATGGTGGCCAGAATAATCTCATCTTTAGTCATCTCTGAAAAGTCCTTAGGAATTCTCTAATTTGCATCCAGGACTGATACTTTCATAGGCATATATGGCCCTTCTTTGACTGTGATATAGATTCTAGGGTCAGAGGCTTCCATAAATAGTCTAACCCTTTCTTTCCAGATGCCAAAAATCTCCTTTCTACAGATTGGCAACTTCATGGATCCTAGTTCTTTGTGATTCTCTATTGAACCCATTTTCTTGATTTTCTTGATTACTACTGATTCTGCCAACAGGATCTTTACTCAGACTGTTATGTCTTTTTTTTGAGTAAACTCCCTCTGATAACACTTGAAAGAAATTGTACCTAATCACCTAGAGGGGGGGGGGGGTGAATAGGTGACTTTAATCTTTTTAAACTTTTAGGCAGAATCACAGAATTATAAAAACTTATTCACAACAATACAACACAACAATCACAGAATAAGGCACACACACAGAACACACAGATTTTATAGTGGTTCCCCAAGGTCTGGGTACATCCACTTTCCCCCTTCGCCTATCTAGTAGTGTACTAGATTCGGCCAAACATCTCCACTATTCCTCAGATCCTCAGATCTTACACTCAGAACCCCAACCAGGTTCCTACAACTCAGGCTCAAAGCCCTACCACTCAGTCTTCACTAAGACCTACACTCAGCCTTCAACAAGGCCTACACTCAGCCCTCAACAAGGCCTACACTCAGAGAAATGGATCTCCTACACTCAGGCACACAAGCCCTACCACTCAGCCTTTATAATTTCAGGCTTACAACTCAGATCCCTTAGGATCCTACAAGAAATTAAAATTACAATGTATATACCCACAACTCAGAATAAGAGAGAAGAGTTGACAGGTTTCTTGATGAGTTCTTGGAAGAACTTTGCTAAGATCAACCTTCCTTGGCTTCCTTCAAAGCTTCTTGAATTTAGAACACAATAGGGTTGAGTCTCTATGCAGCTGATCTTCAATCACTGCTAACTTAAGAATCAGATCTCAATCTGAAACTTTCTTCACAGCCTGGTTCAACAGCTGTCTTCTTAGAAGGAGCTATCTCTCCAACTTCTTAGATCTTCACTTGAATTGATTCTTCAATGAATTGCTTCCAACTCTTGATTGATTTCAACAACTCTGTCTATTGAAGGTATAAGCCTTTATATAGGTTTTCTTCATGGTGACCGGTTGATCCGGTTTCTAACGAATTTCTGACAGCGCTGACAGTTGCAGTAGACCGGCTGGAATGGTAGCTGTCAAGTCATCTAGGTACTTCTTGAATTTTCTATAACTGTCTGAAAGTGTCGAGACAGTCAGTCTTTAAGTGTCGACACTGATAGACTAAGTGTCGACACAAGTAGACTAAGTGTCGACACTAGCCTTCATGGTGTCGACACAACTCCTTGTGTTGTAGAATCTGCTTCTCGACACTGCTTCTTCACATGTGTCGACACTGATCCTGTGTGTTGACACAAGTCCTTCTTCTTTGATACTTAGCTGATTTCTTGTAAGTGTCGACACAACTCCTTTGTGTCGGCACATCTTCTTGTGTTGATACTTGCTAAGTGTCGACACATCTTCTTGGTGTCGGCACATGCCTTCTTTGTTGATTCTTTTGCTGAGTGTTGACACATCTCCTTTGTGTCTACACTTGTACTTAGACTTCATTGAAATTTGCTGAGTGTCGACACAGCCTCCTCGTGTCTACACTTTCTTCATGTGTTGAGACTTTTGCTGTGTGTCGACACATTCTTCATTATGTTGACACTTGTACTTAAACTCTGTTGAAGTTTGCTGAGTGTCGACACAGCCTCCTAGTGTCGACACTTGTACTTGAACTTTGTTGATGTCTTGCTGAGTGTCGACACAGCCTCCTAGTGTTGACACTTTTGATGTCGACAAAGTTCCTCTCGGTGTCGACACTGCTTTTAAGTGTTGACACAGCTTCTCTGGACATTTCTTCATTGAGTTTCGACACAGCCTGTATGTGTCGACACTTTCCTTCAGGTGTCGACTTTGCATCCCTGGTGTCGACACAATTACTCCAAGTGTCGACACAAGTCTTCTTAAGTGTCGACACTTTTCTTCTAGGTGTCGACACATGGACTTAGAAACTTTTAAGCTTTCCCTGCAATTACTTAACCTGCACAAGGTAACTCAAAATACATCAAATACACCATGATGTATATCATTGAGTAGGGTGATGCTTCTTCAAATTAGGTACATATATTCCAATGTACCCAACACTCGGTGTCATCCTTAGACCTCGAGCAGATCCCGCTGTCAGGCTCTCACCTAGCTGGCAGGGCTGGAAGTCAATCGATGGTATCAGCCTTGGACCCCGAGAAGATCCCGCTGCAAGGCTCTCACCAAGCTGGCAGGGCTGGAAGTCACTCGGTGTCATCCTTAGACCTCGAGGAGATCCCGCTATTAGGCTCTCACCTAGCTAGTAGAGCTGGAAATCACTCGATGGTATCAGCCTTGAACCCCGAACAGATCCCACTGCCAAACTCTCACCTAGTTGGCAGGGCTGGAAGTCACTCGGTGTCATACTTAGACCTCGAGCTGATCCCGTTGTCAGGCTCTCACCTAGATGGCAGGGCTGGAAGTTACTCGATGGTATCAGCCTTGGACCCCAAGCAGATCCCGTTGCCAGGCTCTCACCTAGCTGGCAGGGCTGGAAGTCAATCGGTGTCATCCTTAGACCTCGAGTAGATCCCGATGTCAGGCTCTCACCTAGCTGGTAGGGCTGGAAGTCACTCGATGGTATCAGCCTGGGACGCCGAGCAGATCCCGCTGTCAGGCTCTCACATAGCTGGCAGGGTTGTACGTCATGCGGTGTCATCCTTAGGCCTCAAGAAGATCCCGCTGTCAGGCTCACACCTAGCTGGCAGGGCTGGAAGTCACTCGATGGTATCAGCCTTAGACCCCGAGCAGATCCCGCTGCCAGGCTCTCACCTAGCAGGCAGGGCTGGAAGTCACTCGGTGTCATCCTTAGACCTCAAACAGATCCTGCTGTCAGGCTCTCACCTATTTGGCAGGGCTGGAAGTCACTCGATGGTATTAGCCGTGGACCCCGAGCAGATCCCGATGCCAGGCTCTCACCTAGCTGGCAGGGATGGAAGTCACTCGGTGTCATCCTTAGACCTCGAGCAGATCCCGCTGTCAGGATTTCACCTAACTGGAAGGGCTAGAAGTCACTCGATGGTATCAGCCTTGCAGCCCGAGCAGATCCTACTGCCAGTCTCTCACCTAGCTGGCCGGGCTGGAAGTCACTCGGTATCATCCTTATACCTCGAGTATATCCCGCTGTCAGGCGCTCACCTAGCTGGCAGGGCTGGAATTCACTCAATGGTATCATCCTTAGACCTCGAGCAGATCCCACTGTTAGGCTCTCACCTAGCTGGCAGAGTTGGAAGTCACTCGATGGTATCAGTCTTGGACCCCGAGCAGATCCCGCTGCCAGGCTCACACCTAGCTGCCAGGGTTGGAAGTCACTCGGTGGTATCAGCCTTGGACCCCGAGCAGATCTCACTGTCAGGCTCTCACCTAGCTGGCAGGGCTAGAAGTCACTCGATGGTATCAGCCTAGGACCCCGAGTAGATCCCGATGTCAGGCTCTCACCTAGCTGGCAGGGCTGGAAGTCGCTCGGGGAAGTCCTACACTCTCCAGGTGATGCCTAACAAGCTTGGATCTTCTAAAAGATAGGAGAGGAGAGCTCGGCATAAGCAAGTTCGGGCTCGCTAATTCGGCTCGGCCTCGGCAGAATGGTGGCAAGCCAGGCCCTTTGACCTCGCCGGAGGGAAGCGAAACCTGCCAAAACATCTCCCCCCCCCCCGCCCCGTTTTGTTTTACTTGTGAGAATTTGGAGAATTTGATCTTACATTCATAAGGTTAGGGGGGTGCTCGCGAGCGGGCTAGGGTAAATCCCGAGAATTGGCGAGCCAGGCCCTTGGACCTCAATAAGTGGAGGCGGGTCCTGCCAAGATGCCCCACCCCCACTTTATTTTTTACTTGCAAAATTTAGTGAATTTGATTTTCTATTGAATAAGGTCATACACAGCTCGTGAGTTCGCTGTAGCGAGCCCTAAGAATTGCCAAACTCTCAAAATATTCCCTCGGGGGCGAGTCCTACTCGCAGTACCTATCTATGCGAGGTAGCTGGGGAGAGTGCTCGCAGACAAACAAGGCACGGCAGGAGAATCAAGTACAAGAGAATATATGAATAAAGACATTACTGTAATGGGCAAAAGGTATCACAAATATTCTTTCATTAAATAAGGGCGTTTACAGGGTGAGCTCTCCTCGGCGAGATTACAGAAGATATACATTTAGACCTCGCCCCCCCCCCCCCCCCCGCCAGATTGGTGGTCCTCCCCTTCTCCTGACTTATCCTGGAAGCCCTTCCTGAACAGCGTGTCCAGACTGTATTCTTTCTTGCTGGGATGCGTCGCCAGGAACAGGCTCAGTATCAGGTCCCGGGTCGAAATCTCCTCGCATCACTCCACCAGCACTCCAGTGTCCTTCATCATCTGGAGGGTGCATTTGGCGGCCTGGATGGAGTTGATCCGCAGCCTCTCGGCGAGGTCGGCCTTACCAAACATCCTCGGCCTCATCTAGGGGAGGGTAGGATCGGCGCCGCTGGGCGGGAAGAAAATCTCCGCCTGACGGCGGACCTCGCGGGTGAGATTCTGGTTCTCATCCTTCAGCTTCGCATTGCCCCCTCCAGCTTGGCAAGCTGGGCGTGAAGCTAGCTGATCTCCTCCTCCTGCTCGGCATTATGAGCCCGCAGCTCCCCGGTGGCCTTGGCATCCTCACAGAAGAAACGTTCATTAGTGACAGCGCAAAATATTTCAAGTTAAAGAGGGAAGGGGAAGCCTGTTACTCACCAATCTGCCGGCGGCCTGGGGGATAAGATCCTCGGCGATGCCGAGCCGCCTCGTCTGGTCAGCAGCCTTGTCCTTGGCGACGTCGTGGTCCTACTCAGTTTTTTGGAGCTGGTTGCTGAGTCCGATGCTGCGGCGGACCAGCATGTGATGGAGCTCCGGGGCTCGCAGGTGGGCCTGCAGGCCCTCATGGCCAAGCTGCCGCAGGTTCATGCCCTTGTAGGCCTCGGTGTCCTCCCGGCCATAGAGGCTGAAGCCGATGGCGTAAGCATGACCAGCGGCAGGCTCGCGGTCATGCCAGGATGGGTGCAGGGTGGATATGGAAATGCGGTGGGCCATCTCATCCCACTGCACCATGGGATCGCCCGCCGGGTCCTTCCACCGCCCCCGAAGCTGTAGAGCGGATGTTCCTTCAGAGCGCCGAGCTTACGAGCTGTCCTCTTCACCGAGGGAGGTGGAGAGACCGACACAGGGGGATCAGAGGACTCACCACCCTTCCGCCCCTTGCTGATGATCTCCTTCAGCGGGCTCTCCGACGACGCATCAGGGATGGACTCGGGCGAGCTCATGTACGTGGGTATGGATTGATGTTGTTGTTGTTGTTTTCCCCGCGGAGCGAACACGGCTTTCTTCATTTTTTTGGTAATGGATGGCAGTGTAGCGGGTTCGATCCCGCATCCTCAGACCGCCTCTTGCTGGAAGAGGGTTGGGAGAAGGCCGCCTCATCTCGGCAGGACGCCACCGCCGCCTTCTCACGAGCGAGGGGGTACAGGTACAACCCCGAGTACGCAAAGGGCAGGTTCACGGGAATTAACCGCTCCCCTGCAAGAAAAAACTTGGAAGGAGTTAGAAGATTTGCAACAACAATATGGCGAGCTCGGCAACCTGGCGAGCTCGGCAATGTGGAGAGAACGATACCTTCACCGGCAGGACAGGGGGAAGCGCGTCGAGGCCCCTTCGCAGGAAGGCGACCTCGATATCTTTGTGGAGGAAGTATTTGTGGAGGTCGATGTCATTGCCGGACACGGCCGGGTGGCGGTAGACTTCCTCGCCCTTCTGCTGGGGCGAGTAGGGGATGTTGCCGAGATTGCCCTTGATGAAGGCGATCTTGGTCATCCAGGTGTGGTGCTTGTTCGCGATCTTGCGAACCTTGATCAGCGAGCCGCCAAAGTAGGAGACCCCATCCGGCATTGCCTTATAAGAGAAGAGTTTCCTGAATACTGTCAGGTTGAACTCAATCCTCTCACACCGGAGATAGCTCGCGAACCCTACCATCATCGCGATGGCATTGGAGTTCAGCTGCGCGACACCGCGCCGTAGTACTTTATGATCTGCCGGATCTCCAGCCAGAGGGGGAGGCGCAACCCCACCTCAAAGTGAGAGATGGGGAAGGAGGGTTCGTCGTCATATAAGGTGTTGATAGCCTCGCCCTACCTTGGTCGGCGTACCTCGAAGCCCGAAGTCACATGCTCAGCCACAAATTCTATGAGCTCCTCCTTGCTGGTATGCCCTTCGAAGAAGCAGTAATCGATGAAGTGCTGGGCGCACTTGGTACGACCATCAGCATTGGGGTTGGTCTTACCCATGCTCGCGAGAGAAGGCGGAACGCGAGTAGGAAAAAAAGGAAAAGCGCAGGAAGAGAGAGTAAGAGTAAGCAGTAAAGACAGTGGTACGGGGGTTGGTGGGGGGCCTATTTATAGAAAAAGTGATCTGAGGGATAGGCTGTCCAATCGGCTCAGCTCGCCGTCCCAGCTCGCCACCCCCAACTCGCCACCCCAGCTCGCCGACTTCCGGCACGTCCCAACCAAGGCTATGTCAAATAAAAAGCAATATATTATTCAAATACTGCATATCTAAAAATGTTTAAGGTTATTTATTACAGCAGTCGAGTGCAGGAATAAGAAGCGGGCCGCGCAGGCAGGGGGAAATAAGGGGGCGAGTACCAATCGGCTCGGCAAGGGAGCCACCCTCTATCTACCCCGGCCTCGCGCCCCTGCCCCCAGACTGCCACATGCGAAGCAGCTCGCGAATCCTCCCCGAATTCCTCTACGCCACCGAGAGGCCGTCGTCTTTCTCATCCAGAAGCCGGGAAGGAGACACCATCTCGCCGGCCTGGCTGCTTCGCACCTCGTCGGCATGACGCGCGTAGTCGCGTTGTAATGCTTCATTGACCCCCTGCACCTCACGCAGCCCGCACACCGGTTTCTTAAAAAGCTTGACCTCCCTCCTCGTCAGCGCGCCTTGATCCACTTCGGGGCCCAGGTAAGAGTCCAGCGAGCTTGGGGAGGGGAGGGGAGAGTAATGGGTTACTCGTGAAGATTCCTCGACAGCGGATTGTCTAGGAGGAACTGTGGAGACAAAACATCAGCAATAGGAGGTATGCTGGAAAATCACATGAGGCAGGAACCCAGGAAAAGCCTACCTGATGGGCTCGGCAACTCAAAGGAGATACGGGGAGGGATAAACCTAAGATCCTTCCCGCAACCTGGGCCGCGCGTCCCCGGTGAGAGAAGTTCGAATCCCGGGATGGGGATTTTTTCGAGACCCACCCCCGCGGTCATGACAACGTGCTGGGGAGAGGGGGCGTGCACCGGAAAGCTCGGCCTCTACGAGCTGACCCCCAATGTAACACCCCCATCTATCGCATGGCATATAACAGAAGGTCCAGCTGGAACCCGACGCCATATACCATAGACAGTCGGAAGGGATACTAAATGAATAATCAAACCAACCAATTAAGAGTACTCGTCCTAATCACAGAGCATTCTAGCGGAAGATTTTAAAGTTGAAAGAACCCAAAAATAAATCCATCAAAATGAATGTCCACAGCTACAACAACAGGAATGAAACCCCAAATACACAGAAACAGGTACATGGCCTTCTGGCCTTACAAATGTTCACTTCATAAATAGTGTTTTACATACATCGGCTCGCAGGCCGGCCACACATGAAATATATAAATAAAACTATTCTACGGCCTTCTAGGGCCAGCACAGCAACATGGGCTCCAGCCCGCTATTTGGCGCTCGGCTCCGCAGCACCTGCAAGCACATACCACCGCACGGTGGCAAATAAAGCAACGGTCAGCTAAAAGACGACCAAATTATAACGACCCCGCCCCTTACTCGGGACGGCGGTGCTCTTTCCCTGCATAACATTAGCCCAACAATATATATATAGCGCAATTATAATTCGCCACAGGTGTAGGCTCGCACGGCCAAACACCCCGTGCACTCAGGGCACATTCATGGTGAACCCTGACCCATCAGTGCATTCACCACCACCCCCAGGATGGCAACAACATGTGAGCATTTAGCCTTTCTGACCACCGTCTAAGGCTCCGACTATGCCAACGGCCAGTCCCCGTCTTCGGGTCTCTCGCACCGAACCACATAGCCTAGGTCCAATTCCACTTGCCCGTTGCTCACGCCGCATGTCCAATTTAAGGAACTTTGCGCGGGCCAAGCTTCTCTCGGATGCCAAATTTCCCAAAACAATCTCATAACCCAGTTATGATCAAGGCCGGTTCCCAGACCGCCAAGTTAGCAGAACACGTTTCCGCTCAATTTTCCGGGTGCGCCTTGAAGCTAACCTTTAAGGATCCCTGCTGCAATCTACCACGTGGAAACCCGAAAAATCCAAAGCACGGAGTCTTCTCCGGCAAAACCACATCAAATGCAACATCACCGATCCAGACAAAACACGTCCGGGTAGGCTTCACACACAATGCCTATGCCCGTACTTGCGATTCCGGGCTCTATATGCAACACAAGGGGGACTATTCCCGTCGACCCCAAGGAACACCACGTACTCACCGCATACTCGCGGGAGCGGGATTCCCTATGCAGAAAGAAAGAGCTTCAAGCGCTCAAGTTGAGAATCGTTACCCTTGTAGTCCGTTTTGGCGCCATGGAAAAACTACGCGGTTAGAACTCTTCGCAATGACATTCCCTCCACGGATCCGCTCTCTGATTTCGAAACGGTGCTCCGATGCTCCGCCGGCAGCCAGAAACCTCCTTCTTCTTCCTCTCCTCTCTCACTTTGGAAGGGGAAAACTTTGGAGAGAAAATGAGGGAATAACTCCCTATTCCCAGCCTTAACAGAGCAGGATTTAGTCTGGGCCATCGGATCCTAATTAAAGAAAATGAACGGCTCGGATCTGCACAAAATTCCCCAGACCTGGGCCGCACACGGCTTGGCATACGGCCGTGTCCATGGCCGTGTGCCTCGATCCAGGCACGATCGTCGAACTGAGAAACGCACACGGGACAAGACACGCCCGTGTCTGACCTGACACGCCCGTGTCGGGTTCCTCGACACGCCCGTGTTCGTGGGCGTGTCACGCATAACCGCCACGGCAACGGACACGACCCATCAGGACACGGGTAGGGACACGGGTTGGCACACGCCCGTGTCGGATGACACGCCCGTGTCATCTGGCCGTGTTCCTGGCCGTGTCCTTCTCGGGTTGAAAACGACCAAAAAATCACCAGCCAGACACGGCCTTGGACACGCCTGTGTCCTAGGCCGTGTACCCCTACAGGCACCAAAAACTCTTTTTCCGCGACCGACTCGCACACAAAATTCGGGGCGTTACAAATCTCCCCCACTTAAGGAATTTCGTCCCGAAATTAAGCAAAGGTACACAAAAGCTAAATGATACCTGAGTGGAATAACTCGGGGTATTCCTCCAACATAGCTTGCTCTAGCTCCCAAGAAAGCTCCTCATGTCCGCAATTATCCCAATGGACTTTAACCATTCGGACCTCCTTGTTGCGGAGTCGTTTGACTGCAACATCTTCAATTCGCACTGGCTTGACCCTTGTTGTTAACTTCATAGTCAACCGGTACCTGATTGTCCGCAACGATCTGCGAAGGCTCTTGCACTGCCTTACGCAACACCGATACGTGGAATACATCATGCAGCCCACTCAACTCCGTCGACAGCTTTAATCTATACGCCGCCTCGCCAACACGCTCCAGGATTTCAAATGGTCCAAGGTATCTCGGACTCAGCTTCTTCAAGCGTCGAACCCGCGATACACCCTTGAACGGCTTGATCTTCAAATATACCATGTCGCCAACGTTGAATTCCACATTTCTATGTTTGGCATTGTAATACTTTGACTGTCTATCCTGAGCAATCTTCAGCCTTTCCTGAATTGTCCGTATCATTGAAGTGGCATCTTCCACCGCTTGACGTTTATACAACTTTGATTCGCCTGCCTCCAACCAAGACAACGGCGTACGACACTTCCTCCCGTACAAGTCTTCGAAAGGAGACATTCCAATGCTTGCCTGAAAGCTGTTGTTGTAAGCAAACTCCACCATGTACAGGTGATCCTCCCAAAGCTTCCCGAAATCTAGGACGCACATGCGAAGCATGTCCTCCATAGTCCTGTTGACTCTCTCGGTTTGGCCATCCGTCTGCGGGTGAAAGGCTGTGCTGAACTTTAGCTTAGTACCCAACAGACCATGCACTAACCTCCAGTCATTTGACGTGAAGCGTCCATCTCGATCACTAACAATACTTCTAGGCACACCATGCAATCGTACAATATTATCCACGTAGAGTTTGGCTAACTTTTCCACTGGATCCTCCTTTCTCACTGGGATAAAGTGCGACACCTTTGTCAATCTATCAACGACCACCCAAATGGCGTCATTTCCTTTCTGCGACTTCGGCAAACCGTGCACAAAATCCATAGATATATCGTCGAACTTCCATTCTGGGATAGGAAGGGATTTCAAGAAACCTCCGGGCTTCTGGCATTCCGCCTTCACCAATGCACAAGTACGGCACTTGGCCACATAAAGTGCCACATCCTTCTTCAAACCCGGCCACCAGAATAATTTCTTCATGTCTCTATACATCTTAGTGCTTCCCGGGTGGATTGAGTACTTGGTATGATGAGCCTCATACATCAACTCCTCCCGAATATTATCCGCACTAGGAACGCATAGACGACTATCCTTCCTTAGCAACCCATCTTCAACCACAAACTGGGAATTTGACCCATCCAAAGCTTCATCCAAGATTTGCTTCATGCTGCTATCCTGAACCAAAGCCCTCCGAACTCTATCCGCTAGGTCACACTGCACCTCTGTCCAAAACAGTTTTGCCTCGGCACTAGACTGCTTGTCAACGCAAGATATCTCCAATGCCTCCAGCTCTTGGACCAATCTCTCATCATGTACTGATAACCAATTGGCTTGTGCGGGAATCTTACGACTCAACGCATCCGCCACTGTATTTCCCTTCCCAGGCACATAGTGTATCTTGAAGGTGTAGTCCCCTAAGAACTCCATCCACCTCCTCTGCCTCATGTTCAAATCCTTTTGGTCCAATAGGTACTTCAAACTCTTATGATCGGTGTAAATATCGACCTTCACACCGTACAGATAGTGCCTCCAAATCTTAAGAGCAAATATCACGGCCGCTAACTCTAAGTCGTGGACCGGATAATTCCTCTCATGAACCTTCAGTTGTCGCGAACCATAAGCTATCACTCTCCCATGCTGTAGCAGAACACAGCCCAAACCACTGCCCGAAGCATCACTATAGATCTCGAACCCTTAGGTTCCACTTGGCGAACATAAAATGGGCACCGTGGTCAACCGCCTCTTCAATTCTTCAAAAGCCTGTTCGCACTCCGGAGACCACACAAACTTCTGATCCTTTCTTGTCAACGTCGTGAGTGGTAGTGCTATCCGCGAGAAGTTCTCTACGAAGCGCCTGTAGTAGCCAGCAAGCCCCAGAAAACTCCGGACCTCTGCCACCATAGTCAAAGTAGGCCACTCCTGTATCGCCACTATCTTCGCCGGATCTACAGCTATTCCTTCTCCACTGACAACATGACCAAGGAACGCTATCGAGGATAACCAGAACTCACACTTGGAGAACTTTGCATACAACTGACTTTTCCTCAATGTCTCCAACACCATGTGTAAATGCTTGTAATGATCCTCCTCGCACCGCGAATACACCAGGATATCATCGATGAATACTATCACAAACTGATCCAAGTATTCTCTGAACGTCCTATTCATCAGATCCATAAACACGGATGGCGCATTCGTCAACCCAAACGGCATAACCGTGAACTCGTAATGCCCAAACCGCGTACTAAATGCTGTCTTTGGGATGCCGCTCTCCCTTATCCTCAACTGATAGTAACCGAACTTCAAATCTAACTTCGAATATACAGTTGATCCAACCAGC
The DNA here is from genome assembly GCA_039583875.1 of Platanthera guangdongensis. Classification (NCBI taxonomy): domain Eukaryota; kingdom Viridiplantae; phylum Streptophyta; class Magnoliopsida; order Asparagales; family Orchidaceae; genus Platanthera; species Platanthera guangdongensis. The sequence goes on along the minus strand of CM077167.1, from coordinate 38,940,610 downwards.
TGATCAAATAGATCGTCAATCCTCGGGATTGGATATTTGTTCTTCTCCGTAAGTTTGTTCAATTCCCGATAATCGATACAAAGCCGCAAGCTCCCATCTTTCTTCTTAACAAAGAGAACTGGTGCGCTCCAAGGCGACGAACTTGGACGCACATAACCTTGCTCTAGCAACTCTTGCAGTTGCACCTTCAACTCTGCCATTTCTCTTAGGGCTATCCGATAGGGGGAGCGTGACACCGGTTTGGCACCCGGTACCAGCTCTATAGTAAAGTCTATCTCCCGCTGAGGAGGGGCTCCTGGGAGATCATCTGGAAACACATCAGGATACTCGGACACAACTGGGATGTTGCCCAAACTAGGTTTAGGCGTCGCAGTCTGCACTAGAGTGACATACAGTTCTGCCCCAGACCGAACTGCCTTGAACACCTGAAGGGCCGATATCAGAACTTTCCCTGACCCCTTCATGCCCGCAAAAGTAGCCTCTACACCAGTGTCCAGACCCAACTTGACTTCTTTACAGTTGCAATCAATACATGCACTCTGCTCCGAGAGCCAATCCATACCGAAAATTACGTCGAACTCCACTAATGGTAGAACCAACGCCCGCAAATCAAACTCCCGGTCTCCAATCCGAATCTTCACAACACAAATCCTATCCGCACGCATTGAGCACCCATTAGGCAACAACACATCCAACTTGTTTTCTGCCATCGAGAACGGAACTCCGATGCGCGATAAAAACTTTTCAGACAAGAAGGAATGTGATGCCCCCGTATCAAAAAGGGCTCTCGCCGGAAACCCAAAGATCAACACAAAGCCTAGCACTAACAAACGTAAGCTAACAAGTATGAAGGTAACAACTATAAAAGTTAAACCACTGTAATTTAACTCATACCTGTCACCACGTCTGCTTGCTTAATGGCCTCCTGTAGGCCAAGGTTGTAGACTCTAGGCTGGGCTGGAGCATGATGGGATGCGGTTGACTCCACCGCCTTCCCTTTCTCCTCATAAGTCGCTCCAGGTCTCCTCTCGGACTTTGAACGTCTGCTCCAACACTCCCGAGCAAAATGCCCCGTCTTCCCGCAGTTGTAGCAAGCTCCGGGGACTCGACTTGTAGTTGCCCCCGATGCATCAGCCGAAGGGGCTGAGTTTGAAGTACTCCGCTTCTTGTTCCATCTGCGGAAACCTGTCTTGTTACTTGGCACCTTGAACTCAGTCTTCCTTTCTCCTGGGTCCCTCTTCTCTTGAACCTTCTTTGCAACCTTTTCCAACGATCGGGCTGAATTGACCAAGGCTAGGAAGCCCTGCGCCTTAGGCCCAGCAAGGAGTAACTGTAAATCGCCGCGAAGACCCTCATAGAATCGGTTGGTCTTCCTCTCTTCTTCTGAAAACATAGCACCAGCATAACGACCCAACCGTGTGAACTCATGCAGATATTCGTCCACGCTTCTGGATCCCTGAGACAATCCAAGAAATTGATTCTCCATATCCAACCTCTGAGCAGAAGGTACAAATCTGGCTAGGAACAATCTTGAAAATTCCTCCATCGGCACATCCGCAAGCTGCCTTCCCACTAGAAGATGAAACTCCAACTCGTCCCACCACATCCTCGCTTCTCCTTCCAAAAGAAAAGTCGCTATGGTGGTCTTCTGCCACTCCTCAGTCATTGTGGCCGTCAACACCCTCTTTATGGAAGAGAGCCAGTCCTCAGCTTGAGTTGGTGTTCCAACCCCATTAAACCTCGGAGGATTAAAGCCCATCACATGCTTTAGCTGCCTCTCCGTAGTTCTCCTCGGCTCTACTAACTCAACTGCCGCGCGTTCCACCACTCTCGGCTCTGCCGCCCTAACCGGTTCTTGCTCATTCGCAGGAGGTGCGCGATGCATTTGCCCTGCAGGTTGGGCATTTATCATTGCGAACACGGCTTCAGCCACCATCCTGATGGTTTCCGCTGAAGGAGGTGTAGCAGGCACGTCCCTTGGTGCACTACTTTCCGCTGATTGCGGACGCTCTGACTGACCAGCACCGCTCCCAGCTGCCTAAATTAGCAAAGACACACGATTAGACAACAAACAAATTGCTAAAAGCAATCATTGGAACACTCAGGTTCCACCAAACAAGTGTATTTTCATTCCTAAGTGGACATTCATGGGTTCTTTTTGATGTTATAACGATGACGCACACATGTGCTCACCACCCCTTAAAAGAATTCGCCCACGAATTCATTTAAGCTTGACCGTAACCAGAAGTTTGATACCAAATTGTAACACCCCCATCTGTCGCACGACATATAACAGAAGGTCCAGCTGGAACCCGACGCCATATACCACAGACAGTCGGAAGGGATACTAAATGAATAATCAAACCAACCAATTAAGACTACTCGTCCTAATCACAGAGCATTCTAGCGGAAGATTTTAAAGTTGAAAGAACCCAAAAATAAATCTATCAAAATGAATGTCCACAGCTACAACAACAGGAATGAAACCCCAAATACACAGAAACAGGTACATGGCCTTCTGGCCTTACAAATGTTCACTTCATAAATAGTGTTTTACATACATCGTCTCGCAGGCCGGCCACACATGAAATATATAAATAAAACTATTCTACGGCCTTCTAGGGCCAGCACAGCAACATGGGCTCCAGCCCGCTATTTGGCGCTCGGCTCCGCAGCACCTGCAAGCACATACCACCGCACGGTGGCAAATAAAGCAACGGTCAGCTAAAAGCCGACCAAATTATAACGACCCCGCCCCTTACTCGGGACGACGGTGCTCTTTCCCTGCATAACATTAGCCCAACAATATATATATAGTGCAATTATAATTCGCCACAGGTGTAGGCTCGCACGGCCAAACACCCCGTGCACTCAGGGCACATTCATGGTGAACCCTGACCCATCAGTGCATTCACCACCACCCCCAGGATGGCAACAACATGTGAGCATTTAGCCTTTCTGACCACCGTCTAAGGCTCCGACTATGCCAACGGCCAGTCCCCGTCTTCGGGTCTCTCGCACCGAACCACATAGCCTAGGTCCAATTCCACTTGCCCGTTGCTCACGCCGCATGTCCAATTTAAGGAACTTTGCGCGGGCCAAGCTTCTCTCGGATCCCAAATTTTCCAAAACAATCTCATAACCCAGTTATGATCAAGGCCGGTTCCCAGACCGCCAAGTTAGCAGAACACGTTTCCGCTCAATTTTCCGGGTGCGCCTTGAAGCTAACCTTCAAGGATCCCTGCTGCAATCTACCGCGTGGAAACCCGAAAAATCCAAAGCACGGAGTCTTCTCCGGCAAAACCACATCAAATGCAACATCACCGATCCAGACAAAACACGTCCGGGTAGGCTTCACACACAATGCCTATGCCCGTACTTGCGATTCCGGGCTCTATATGCAACACAAGGGGGACTATTCCCGTCGACCCCAAGGAACACCACGCACTCACCGCATACTCGCGGGAGCGGGATTCCCTATGCAGAAAGAAAGAGCTTCAAGCGCTCAAGTTGAGAATCGTTACCCTTGTAGTCCGTTTTGGCGCCATGGAAAAACTACGCGGTTAGAACTCTTTGCAATGACCTTCCCTCCACGGATCCGCTCTCCGATTTCGAAACGGTGCTCCGATGCTCCGCCGGCGGGCGGAAACCTCCTTCTTCTTCCTCTCCTCTCTCACTTTGGAAGGGGAGAACTTTGGAGAGAAAATGAGGGAATAACTCCCTATTCCCGGCCTTAACAGAGCAGGATTTAGTCTGGGCCATCGGATCCTAATTAAAGAAAATGAACGGCTCGGATCTGCACAAAATTCCCCAGACCTAGGCCGCACACGGCTTGGCACACGGCCGTGTCCATGGCCGTGTGCCTCGATCCAGGCACGATCATCGAACTGAGAAACGCACACGGGCCAAGACACGCCCGTGTCTGACCTGACACGCCCGTGTCGGGTTCCTGGACACGCCCGTGTTCGTGGGCGTGTCACGCATAACCGCCACGGCAACGGACACGACCCATCAGGACACGGGTAGGGACACGGGTTTGCACACGCCCGTGTCGGATGACACACCCGTGTCATCTGGATGTGTTCCTGGCCGTGTCCTTCTCGGGTTGAAAACGACCAAAAAATCACCAGCCAGACACGGCCTTGGACACGCCCGTGTCCTAGGCTGTGTACCCCTACAGGCACCAAAAACTCTTTTTCCGCGACCGACTCGCACACAAAATTCGGGGCGTTACACCCAAGGTCCCAAAGGGAGGGGACGGGTTCTGGGGACATTTCTCCGAAGTCGTGAACCGCGAGTCCCCAAGAGTGGTCTTGGCTCGCGAGGTGGTGTATCGCGGCGTGGCATCCTCCGCGCCATCAGGATTGTTATCTGGACCGTCGCAGATCTCGACAATATTCCTTCCCTTTTCAGGGGCAGGTAGAGTGGAGGAACCGGTCCCTTGCTCCAAGATGGTCCTCAAGTCATCATAGATGGGCTCAGCTGCCAGAGGGAATGTTTTCATCTTCTTTGAGTTAGGCTCGGTAGAGCCACCCTGCGACACGACAGCTGGGACCGCTGTCAGGGCAGCCACGCGAGCCGCTAAGGTCTGGCGGGCGCGCATGAGCCGCACTTGAATCTCCTTGGGGATCGGTATCTTGGCAGGATTAGATTAAGGGGAATGACAAGAGTCAGGCAGGTGTGCAGGTGCATATATATAGCCGCAGGTCGACCCCACCCGAAGATTCCCTCCAGTCCACCCCGCACTTGTCGAACACTTGGGGTTGAATGTTTCTTTTAGAGCTTTACCATGCTCTAAAAGAGCGGGGATTATGTACAACCCCGTATCTGACAAGTAAGATTGCCAGGAACCAGACCGGTAGGTGCAGATCACCCAAGCAGCAGGAAAACCTGGCAGAGGAATCTATAGACAGTGGGCGAGCTCAGTATGGGGAGGCCGAACCTGAGCTCGACATTCGTCGACCGCGAGCTCGGCATCTGCCGTCCTAAGTCAAGACTCGTCGGGCTGAGATCGACTAATGGAGGTCGACGGATGGGCGAGCTCGCCGACCCAGCTCGCCCCCTCATAATGGAGCTCAGCCACAGCAGGCGAGCCGTATCTGCCGAGGTGGCCAGGCTCCCCAGCTCACTTGAATCCATGAGGTATTTTTTACTGTTTTCCCCCAGTGGTTTGCCTACAGCCCTTCAAAACATCGGATTTTGGCTGTTGGCATACCCAACTAAGTATATTTTGGTAACTTCAGGTCAGTCCAGTTTTGTTATTGGCAGTTCAGACTCAAAAAACTATAAATAGGACCCAAGGGGTACCCCAGAAGGCAGGCTTCATGTGCTCTCCTGCTCTAGTTTTCAAGTGTTTTCTGAGGGTACCTTAGCTCGGCCTCTGGTTAAGGAGGGGAAGCCCTCTCAGATCTTCCGGGTGTGTGGTGGGTCCTCCACGCCGAGCCCTTGGGTCAGTCCTCCCTTATTTCTTTTGTTGTTTTGCTTGCAGGAGTGAAGTAGGTGCCCGATCACCCCTTCCCCAAGGGTGAACTCCATAGGAGACTGAGATTTTGGTTTCAACAGGCTTCAAACTTTCGAAGATCTTTCTTATTATTATTGTGAATAAAACATCTACAACCAAATACTTTAAAATAGTTAACTTTAAGTTGCTTCCCTTTGAGCAATTCATAGGGGATCTTAACCTTAAGTTTACGTATTAAACTCCTGTGCAGGACATAGTTTGTTGTACAGATTCAATTAGAGTTCTATTTTTCCTTTCTGCTACCCCATTTTGTTGAGGAGTTCTAGGAGCAGAGAAGCAATGTCTGATACCTTACTTCTTACAGAATTCATGCATAAGAAGAGATTCAAACTCAGTACCATGATCACTTCTAAACAATACAACTGGAGTAGATTACTCAATCTTTATGCTCTTAAGAAATTCTATAAGAATTTTGAAGTTATCTGACTTGTTTTTAAAAAAGAACACCCAAGTGAATCTAGAGAAATCATCTACAATAACTAAGGTATAAGATTTCCCTCCCAAGCTCTGTACAACAATGGGTCGAAAAAGATCCATATGTAGCAAGTACAGAATCCTGGGTGAATCACACTTATTAATAGATTTAAAGTTATTTTAGTTTGCTTGCCTAATTGACAATCACTGCAAAGGCTTTCTTTCTTGTAGGGGCCAGAATGCAATCCTCTAACAAGGTTGTCCCTAGATAATTTAGCAATGTTTTAAAGTTAACATGTCCTAATCTTTTATGCCATAGATTATTATTATTATTATTAATTTGATTGAACAAGCAAATTTCTGAACAGGCTGACTTGAAATTAACTACATAGATGTTTTCTTGTCTAAGACTAGTTAAAACAGTTTTGTTATCTACTGAAGTAATAATACATGAAGATTGGTTAAAAGTTACATGATAACCTTCATCACATAACTGGCTTATGGATATTAGGTTATATTTTAGGCCACTCACATATGCTACCTTCCTGAAAGTGATATCTCCAACTTTGACATTCCCATAGCCTTCTGTTTGGCCACAGTTGGAGTCTCCAAAAATCACCTTTGGTCCAAGCTTTGACTTGTAGTTGGTTAAGTTGTACTTGCTTCTTATCATGTGCTTTGAACACCCACTACCCACGTACCACTGTTCCTCTACGGTAGGATAGTTCTTCACCTGCAAAATAAAAGATTAGGTATTGTTGACCCAGGTAACCTTGGGTCCTTGATTCTTTTAAAATTTAAAACTAAAAATATAAGAAAATTCTAGTTGACTCTTATATCCTAGAGGATAAAATCTCCTAGGTGGGATTATCCATTTGGTAAAGGGGTTAACTGAGCCTCTTGGTTGATTAAAGATTCTGAAATAATTTAAGTTTTTGTTAAGGTTAACTGGGTTCGATGAATTCTGAAAAGTTCGTCGATCAGCATTTGACGAATAAGGATGAGTTCGTCGAACTCCGCTCAGAGAGTGATAGTGTTCATTCCCCGTGCCCCAAGTTCGTCGATCGCAGTTCAATGATCCAATAGGATTTCGTAGATCATAGTTCGAAGAATAAATATATGAAAAATCTGCGTTCACATTTCGTCGATCTGAGTTCGATGAACGGTAAACATTTCGTCGATTTAGGTTCGACGAAAATTGTTGAACATGGTTTTTAATGAAATTTTTATGTTTCCTATTCTTCTATTTGGGTTTTTGTAGTTCTTCTGATTGTTGGTTTTTATCATTTAATTTTTCTTTACCCTTTTCTGAAAAAAAATTGATAGGTGTTGAAAGAATATTTTTCTTTATTATACGTGGCTGACTAGGTGATGCTCCTAAGCCTAATTTACCATTTAACATAGCATTTACAGTACTTGTGATGTCCATCAATTTGATGCTTCTCCCATTTAGGGATTCTTCAAATTGCTTAGCTTCATTAAATTCAGATTTTAATGAAATAAGTTGTTCATAAGCCACATCTAGTTCACCTTTTAATTTTATATTTTTAGAAAACAAATTATCATATTCAATTAATTTGTCTCTGAGAAGTTTGATTTCCTTCTCAGATTTAATTAAGTCATTACACAGTAACTTAAATTCAGTTTTAAAATGTTCTGATGTAAAATCAAAGGAGGATATTACCTGATCCTCTTCTGACTCAGATTCCTTAGCTTCTGATTCTCCAGCTTCTCATGGATATCATGATGCATTGATAGCCATCATACAAATCTCTCTGCTTTGGCCTATTTTTCATCTTCACTGGAGCTGGAAGATGAAGACTATGAGACTGAGTCACTCCATATCTCAGCAACAAAACTTCTTTCTTTCTTCTTATGCTTGTTGTAAGAAGGCTTGCTGTAGTTCTTCTTGGAGTTCTTCTCCTTTAGCTTGTCATTTTTCTGCTTCTCTGGACACTCAGGTAGAATGTGTCCAAGATTCTGACCCAAGGATATATATTACAGTCAAGGAAGGCCCATATGTGCCAATGAAGGTATCCATTCTGGATGCAAATCAGAAAACTCCCAAGGACTTCTCTGAAATGACTAAAGATGAAATCATTCTGGCCACTATGGACAAGAGAGCACAGAATATAATTGTTAGTGCCATTGATGATGCAACATTTCAAAACTTAATTTATTGTATAACCTCTAAAAAAATGTGAGACACATTAATAGTTTATATGGAGGGCTCAGAGGAAGTAAGACAAGATATGAAGTCCTTGTTAAATCAGGAATATGAAAGCTTCAGACAAGGAAAGTCTGATAGCATTACAGAATGTTACAAGAAGTTCTATAGGATAGTTAATGAATTGATGTCCTATGGAAGAGACTTTAGTAACTATGAGCTGAATGACAAGTTCTTAAGATCCCTGACTAAGGACTGGGACACCAAGATTTGTGCCATTAGGGAAGTGGCCAAACTAGCTGATATACCTCCTCCAACTTTGTTTGGAAAACTACTATCTTATGAGATGCAGTTAATGTAACGCCCCGAAACTCAAAGGTGAAAGGGGGATGTTTTGGGCCAGTTTGAGTTCTGGCTGCAGGCACACGGCCTGGGACACGGGCGTGTCCCAGGGCGTGTCAAGCCTGTGTCGACACTAAGGCGGGAAGTCGACACTTTGATCTCGACATTGTGTCGAGACTGGGCAAACGGCCTGCGACACGGCCGTGTCGCAGGGCATGTCGACCCGTGTCGACACTTAGCCGCGAAGTCGACACTGTGCTTCGACAATGTGTCGAGACATGGCACACGGCCTGCGACACGGGCGTGTCGCAGGGCGTGTCAGCCCGTATCGACAATCGTCCCGCGAAGTCGACACTTTGGTGTCGACAATGTGTCGAGACATAGCACACGGCCTGCGACACGGGCGTATCGCAGGGCGTGTCGACCCATGTCGACACTTAGCCACGAAGTGTCGAGACCGTGTACACGGCTTGGAGCCCAGGCGTGTCAAGGTGACACGGGTAGGGACACGGGCGTGTCCTAGAACCCGTGCAGTGCTCGGGTTGAAAATGGGAAAAATCATGGGGTACACGGCCGGCCACACGGCCATGTCAAGTGGAACACGGGCGTGTCAGCTCGAACACGGGCGTGTTCGATACCCGTGTGCGGTTCTAGGTGATCTGATTTTGACGGCGAATGAGGCACACGGCCCTGGACACGGGCGTGTGCCAGGCCGTGTTCGGTCCAGATTGGGCATTTCAGCCCCGAATCAAAGCCGTTCGTTTCCTTGTTTTGAGATCCAACGGCTGGGGGTTGTTCCTGAAGGGATATACCCGGGTTTTGACTTAGAAAACCCTCACTTTTCTTAAGTGATCTCTTTCTAAAGTCTTAGAGAGAGAGGAGAGCCAAGGGAAGAAGAAGGAGCTAGATCCCGCCATTGGAGGAGCTTCGGAGCTCCGAATCGCGAGCCGACTCCGGATCCACGGAGGCAACGCTAGTGCGGTTGTTTTCATCCGATTACTTTTCAATGGCGCTAAAGAGGAACGCAAGGGTAACGATCCTCATCTTGAGCATGAATAGCTCTCTTTCTTAGCATAGGAAGCCCGCTCTCGCGAGTTTGCGGAGAGTTGGAGGCGTTCCTTCGGGTAGATATGTGAAGTCCCCGTTGTTTAGAGTCCGTATGCGAGAACAGACATAGGCATGATGTGTGAAGCCTACCCGGACATGTTAGTCTGGATCGGTGATGTTGCATTGCATAAGGCCGGAGAAGACTCCGTGCTATTGGTTGTTTTTCGGGTTTTCTACGCGGTAGATTGCAGTAGGGAGCCTTGGGGACTAACCCAAAGGTGCACCCGGAAAACTGGGCAGTTACGAGATCTTGCCAACTTGGTGGCTTGAGAGCCAACTTGAATATAACGGGGTTATGTGACTTGTGATGGAAATGGGACTCGATGGAAGTTTGACCCGCGCAAATGGCTTAAATTGCCGTTGCGATGTGAGCACGGGTTAGATGGAACCGTACCCGTTCTATGTCGTTCGATTAAAGAGACCTAAAGGCACGTGGCACTTACCGTTGGCATAGAGTAGGGTCTTCGGCGGTTAATGGCTTAAATTGTCGTGACCCAGGCCAGGAAGACAAATTGCTCATAGGTTTGGCCGTCTAAGTGGCGGTGGTGAGTCCGGAATGTTAATGGCTTTAATTGACGTGACATCGACCGGTTCACCGAGAATGTGCCCTGAGTGCACGGGGCGTGTGGCCGTACGAGCCAACGTCTGTGATGACATGGCTATGGTTATTTATATGGCTCGCTTATGCTAATGAAATGCAGGGAAGGAGCATCGCCGCCCCGAGTTGGGGGCGGGATCGTTATAATTTGGTCAGCATTGCTGACCGTTGCCTTGTTTTGCCACCGTGCGGTGGTTTGTTGCTTGCAGGTGCAGCTGGACCAAGCGGTCAATAGCGGGCTAAAGCCCTTTTTTGCGAAGCTGGCCCTCGAAGGCCCAAGTGGAAATGTTTATTGCTTTATTCATGTATGACCGGCCTGTGTGCCGTGGTTTGTAAATCATGTAACAGTCGAGCGAAACATTTTGTAAGGCCTTAAGGCTTGTTTTGAGTATTTTGTAATAACATTCCTATTTTCGTAGTAGTGGACATTCGTGCTTGTTGCTGGGTTCTTGTTTACAACTTTTATAAACTGCTTTCGCTAGAATGCTCTGTGTAGGACGTTGAGATTGGTTGGATGGTTTCCATACGTAACCACCCGGTCTGTCTGTGGTATATGGCGTCGGGCCCCGGCCGGACCTACTGCTATATGCTATGCGACGGATAGGGGGTGTTACAATTTGGTATCAGACTACTGGTTTTGGTCGGGCTTCAAGTGAATTCATGGGCGAATTCTTTTAAGGGGTGGTGAGCACATTGTGCGCGTCATCGTTATAATGGTAAAAAGAACCCATGAATGTCCACTTAGGAATGAAAATACTCGTGTTTGAGGAACCTGCGTGTTCCTATAATTGCTGTTTGCAATTTATTTGGTCGCTTAATGGTGTTCTGTACCACTATAGGTGACCAGAAGTGGTGTTGGGCCGTCAGAACGCCGAGTTTCTGAGGCTAGTAGTGCACCGGATGTTGCTCCTGCAACACCTCTGTCGGCTGAGAATATACGATTGGTGGCTGAAGCGGTGTTGGCCGTGATTAATGCGCAGCCTGGAAGGCAAGCGCAGTAGCCCGCTCCCGTGATGGAGCAAGAACCCCCTGCAAGAGGCTGAGCCGAGGAGAGTGGAGCAAGTGGTTGTGGAACCGGTGGTGCCAAGGAGGGCAACTGAGAGGCAGCTAAAGCATGTAATGAGCTTTAACCCTCCGTTATTCTCGGGGTTGGGAACCCCATCTCAGGCTGAAGACTGGCTCTCCAGGGTGAAGAGAGTCATGACAGCGACGGAGACGGAGGAGTGGCAAATGACCACCATCGCTACGTTCCTGCTGGACGGTGAAGCGAGGATATGGTGGGAAGGATTGGAGCTGCATCATTTGAGAGGCAGACAACTGATAGATGTTCCGATGGAAGAGTTCTCGGGATTGTTCTTAGCAAGATACCTCCCTTCTACTCAGAGGATTTCGATGGAGAATGAATTTCTGAGGTTGGTTCAGGGTGAGAGGAGCGTGGATGAATATCTCCACGAGTTTACTCGTCTGAGTCGTTATGCTAGCTCCACCATCATGGATGAGGAGCGCAAGACTAATCGTTTCTATGAAGGATTGAGAGATGAGTTGAGACTACTACTATCGGGGCCGATGACACAGGGTTTCTTAACCTTGGTCAATACTGTCCGGTCCTTGGAGAAGGACATGAAAAATGTACAAGCGATGAAAAGCTTAGGTGAGAAGAAATCTGAATACAAAGTGCCGACTAATTCAAAGTCCGGCTACCGGAGGTCTTTCAAGAAGCATAGGACTTCGGGTCCAGCTCCTTCTGGCGCTTCTGGGGCGACTATGGGTCGGACCCCGGGTGCGTGTTTTACATGTGGAAAGACGGGGCATTTCGCCCGTGACTGTTGGAGCGGACGTCCTAAGTCCGAGAGAAAACCGGGAGCTACTTATGAAGAGAAGGGCAAGGCGGTGGAGTCGACCGCATCCCACTATGCTCCGGCCCAACCACGGGTCTACAATCTTGGCCAACAGGAGGCCATTAAACAAGCTGATGTGGTGACAGGTACGGTTTAATTTGTAGCAAGTCAATTTATTTAAATACTTGTTATGCACATGTTACCTTACCACTACTTGTTTAGGATTTGTATTGATTTGTGAAAATCCGGCACGAGCACTCTTTGATACGGGAGCTTCACACTCCTTCTTGTCCGAAGGATTTATATCACGCATCGGAGTCCCTTCTTCGACGGCGAAGGACAATTTGGATGTGTTGTTGCCCAATGGGTGTTCGATGCGAGTGGATAGGATCTGCGATGTTAAGATTCGTATTGGGGAGCAGGAGTTCGACCTGCAGGCGTCTTTACTTCCGTTGGCGGAGTTCGACGTCATATTTGGCATGGACTGGCTCTCGGAGCAGCAGGCCCATATCGATTGCGGTAGCAAGGAAGTCAAGCTGGGAGCGAGTCGTGAGACGACTTTTACGGGCTTAAAGGGGTCGAGCAAGACGTTGATGTCTGCTCTTCAGGTGGTGAAGGCGGTTCGTGCTGGAGCAGAACTATTCTTTACACTAGTGGAGGTTGCAAAGCCGAAGCCCGTGTTGGATTGTATTTCAGTGGTATCGGAATACCCTGATGTGTTCCCCGCAGATCTTCCTGGAGCCCCGCCTCAGCGGGAGATAGATTTTACGATTGAGCTAGTTCCAGGTGCAAAGCCTGTGTCACGATCTCCGTATCGGCTAGCGCCTAAGGAAATGGCGGAGCTGAAAGTTCAACTGCAAGAGTTGTTGGAGCAAGGGTATGTGCGCCCGAGTTCTTCGCCTTGGAGTGCACCGTCCTCTTTGTTAAGAAGAAGGACGGAAGCTTGAGGCTATGTATATTATCGGGAGCTAAATAAGGAGAAGAACAAGTACCCGATGATTGATGATCTCTTTGATCAGTTAGTCGGGTCGACGGTGTACTCGAAGTTGGATCTCAAGGCTGGGTACTATCAGCTGCGAATAAGGGAGAGTGATATCCCGAAGACAGCGTTTAGTACGAGATACGGGCATTATGAGTTTACGGTCATGCCGTTTGGGCTGACTAATGCGCCGTCAGTATTCATGGATTTGATGAACAGGACGTTCAGGAGTACTTGGACCATTTCGTGATCGTCTTCATCGACGATATTTTGGTGTACTCGCAAAGTGAGGAAGATCACTTCAAGCATCTTCATTTGGTGTTGGAGACGCTAAGGAGAAATCAGTTGTATGCCAAGTTCTCGAAGTGCGAGTTTTGGCTATCCTCAGTGGCGTTCCTCGGGCATATAGTGAGTGGAGATGGTATTGCTGTGGATCCGGCGAAGATTGTTGCGATACGGGAGTGGCCTGAGCTTGCTACGGTAGCAGAAGTCCGGAGCTTTTTGGGGCTTGCCGGCTATTATAGGCGCTTCGTAGAGAACTTCTCGCGGATAGCGTTACCTCTCACTACTTTGACGAGGAAGGAGCATAAGTTCGTTTGGACGCCGGAGTGCGCGCGAGCTTTTGAGGAATTGAAGTGTCGGTTGACCACGGCGCCTGTGCTTAGTTCGCTATGTGGAACCGAAGGCTATGAGATATATAGCGATGCTTCAGGCAGCGGTTTGGGTTGCGTGCTACTGCAGCACGGAAGAATGATAGCTTATGGCTCGAGACAGCTAAAAGTGCACGAGAGGAATTATCCGGTCCATGACTTGGAGTTAGCGGCCGTGATTTTTGCCCTGAAGCTGTGTAGACACTATTTGTACGGTGTGAAGATTGATATCTACACCGATCGCAAGAGCCTAAAGTATCTAATTGATCAGAAGGATCTGAATATGCGGCAGCGTAGATGGATGGAGTTCCTGGGGGACTATACATTCAAGATCCACTACGTGCCTGGCAAAGGGAATGCGGTTGCGGACGCATTGAGTCGCCGAGCCCCAGCTCAAGCCAATTGGCTATCGGTGCATGATGAGCGGTTGGTGCGGGAGTTGGAGGCGCTGGAGATTGTTTGTGTGGATAGACAATCAAGTGCTGAAGCAGTTCTGAATTGGACTGAAGTCCAATATGACCTGGCTGATCGTATTCGGCAGGCTTTGGATATGGATGCTCATATGAAGCAGTTCATGGTAGAGGCTCTGGATGGGTCAAATTCCCAATTCGTCGTGGAGGACGGGTTGCTTTGGAAAGACGGTCGTTTGTGCGTCCCAAGTGTGGGCAATTTGCGGGTGGAGTTGTTGTACGAGGCACACCATACCAAGTACTCGATTCACCCGGGGAGCACGAAGATGTACCGTGATGTGAAGAAACTGTTTTGGTGGCCGGGTTTAAAGAAGGATGTGGCGCTATACGTAGCGAAGTGCCAAACCTGCGCCTTGGTTAAGGCGGAGTGCCAAAAGCCGGGAGGATTTCTTAAGTCCTTGCCTATTCCGGAGTGGAAATTCGACGACATCTCTATGGACTTTGTGCACGGTTTGCCAAGGTCGCAAAAGGGGAACGACGCCATTTGGGTGGTTGTTGATCGATTAACGAAGGTGTCGCATTTTATTCCGCATAGGAAGGAGGATCCGGTGGAGAAGCTGGCAAAGCTTTATGTGGATAACATAGTACGGCTTCATGGTGTGCCCCGCAGCATCGTGAGTGACCGAGATGGGCGGTTCCCGTCCAATGATTGGAGGCTGGTGCAGCAAATGTTGGGAACAAAGCTGAAATTCAGCACAGCCTTCCATCCACAAACGGATGGGCAGACCGAGAGGGTCAATAGAACCATGGAAGACATGCTTCGCATGTGTGTCTTGGATTTTGGAAAGCAATGGGAAGACCACCTTTATTTGGTGGAGTTCGCATACAACAACAGCTACCAAGCGAGTATTCAGATGGCGCCCTTCGAGGCCCTATATGGTAGAAGATGTCGCACGCCGTTGTCTTGGTTAGAAACGGGTGAGTCAAAGTTGTATAAGCGATCGGAAGTGGAGGATGCTACTTGTTTGGTGAGAACAATTCGGGAGAGGTTGCTTATCGCTCAGGACCGGCAAGCAAAGTACTATAATGCCAAGCACAGGAACGTGGAGTTCGCTGTGGGCGATTATGTATACTTAAAGATCAAACCGTTCAAGGGTGTCTCGCGGGTGCGACGATTGAAAAAGCTAAGCCCGAGGTACCTTGGACCGTTTGAGGTTCTGGAGCGAGTTGGTGAAGCGGCCTATAGGTTGAAGCTTTCAGTGGAGCTAAGTGGTTTACATGATGTATTCCATATTTCGGTGCTTCGGAAGGCGGTGCAAGAGCCTACGCAAGTGATCGCGGTTGATCAAGTGCCGGTGGAAAGTGGGCTAACGACAAAGGTCAAGCCCGTGCGGATTGAGGACTCGGAGGTCAAGCGGCTACGCAATAAAGAGATCAGGATGGTCAAGGTCCGGTGGGACAATTGCGGTCGTGAGGAGCTCTCTTGGGAGCGAGAGCAGACTATGCTTGACGAGTATCCGGAGTTGTTCCGCTCAGGTACAAAATTTTGGTTTTGTACATATCTTTCCTTTATGTAATTTCGTGGACGAAATTCTTTTAAGAGGGTTAGAGTTGTAACGCCCCGAAACTCAAAGGTGAAAGGGGGATGTTTTGGGCGAGTTTGAGTTCTGGCTGCAGGCACACGGCCTGGGACACGGGCGTGTCCCAGGGCGTGTCAAGCCTGTGTCGACACTAAGGCGGGAAGTCGACACTTTGATCTCGACATTGTGTCGAGACTGGGCACACGGCCTGCGACACGGGCGTGTCGCAGGGCGTGTCGACCCGTGTCGACACTTAGCCGCGAAGTCGACACTGTGCTTCGACAATGTGTCGAGACATGGCACACGGCCTGCGACACGGGCGTGTCGCAGGGCGTGTCAGCCCGTGTCGACACTCGTCCCGCGAAGTCGACACTTTGGTGTCGACAATGTGTCGAGACATAGCACACGGCCTGCGACACGGGCGTGTCGCAGGGCGTGTCGACCCGTGTCGACACTTAGCCGCGAAGTGTCGAGACCGTGTACACGGCTTGGAGCCCAGGCGTGTCAAGATGACACGGGTAGGGACACGGGCGTGTCCTAGAACCCGTGCAGTGCTCGGGTTGAAAATGGGAAAAATCATGGGGTACACGGCCGGCCACACGGCCGTGTCAAGTGGAACACGGGCGTGTCAGCTCGAACACGGGCGTGTTCGATACCCGTGTGCGGTTCCAGGTGATCCGATTTTGACGGCGAATGAGGCACACGGCCCTGGACACGGGCGTGTGCCAGGCCGTGTTCGGTCCAGATTGGGCATTTCAGCCCTGAATCAAAGCCGTTCGTTTCCTTTTTTGAGATCCAACAGCTGGGGGTTGTTCCTGAAGGGATATACCCGGGTTTTGACTTAGAAAACCCTCACTTTTCTTAAGTGATCTCTTTCTAAAGTCTTAGAGAGAGAGGAGAGCCAAGGGAAGAAGAAGGAGCTAGATCCCGCCATTGGAGGAGCTTCGGAGCTCCGAATCGCGAGCCGACTCCGGATCCACGGAGGCAACGCTAGTGCGGTTGTTTTCATCCGATTACTTTTCAATGGCGCCAAAGAGGAACGCAAGGGTACCGATCCTCATCTTGAGCATGAATAGCTCTCTTTCTTAGCATAGGAAGCCCGCTCTCGCGAGTTTGCGGAGAGTTGGAGGCGTTCCTTCGGGTAGATATGTGAAGTCCCCGTTGTTTAGAGTCCGTATGCAAGAACGGACATAGGCATGATGTGTGAAGCCTACCCGGACATGTTAGTCTGGATCAGTGATGTTGCATTGCATAAGGCCGGAGAAGACTCCGTGCTATTGGTTGTTTTTCGGGTTTTCTACGCGGTAGATTGCAGCAGGGAGCCTTGTGGACTAACCCAAAGGTGCACCCGGAAAACTGGGCGGATACGAGATCTTGCCAACTTGCTGGCTTGAGAGCCAACTTGAACATAACGGGGTTATGTGACTTGTGATGGAAATGGGACTCGGTGGAAGTTTGACCCGCGCAAATGTCTTAAATTGCCGTTGCGATGTGAGCACGGGTTAGATGGAACCGTACCCGTTCTATGTCGTTCGGTTAAAGAGACCTAAAGGCACGTGGCACTTACCGTTGGCATAGAGTAGGGTCTTCGGCGGTTAATGGCTTAAATTGTCGTGACCCAGGCCAGGAAGACAAATTGATCATAGGTTTGGCCGTCTAAGTGGCGGTGGTGAGTCCGGAATGTTAATGGCTTTAATTGACGTGACATCGACCGGTTCACCGAGAATGTGCCCTGAGTGCACGGGGCGTGTGGCTGTACGAGCCAACGTCTGTGATGACATGGCTATGGTTATTTATATGGCTCGCTTATGCTAATAAAATGCAGGGAAGGAGCATCGCGGCCCCGAGTTGGGGGCGGGATCGTTATAATTTGGTCAGCATTGCTGACCGTTGCCTTGTTTTGCCACCGTGCGGTGGTTTGTTGCTTGCAGGTGCAGCTGGACCAAGCGGTCAATAGCGGGCTAAATCCCTTTTTTGCGAAGCTGGCCCTCGAAGGCCCAAGTGGAAATGTTTATTGCTTTATTCATGTATGACCGGCCTGCGTGCCGTGGTTTGTAAATCATGTAATAGTCGAGCGAAACATTTTGTAAGGCCTTAAGGCTTGTTTTGAGTATTTTGTAATAATATTCCTATTTTCGTAGTAGTGGACATTCGTGCGTGTTGCTGGGTTCTTGTTTACAACCTTTATAAACTGCTTCCGCTAGAATGCTCTGTGTAGGACATTGAGATTGGTTGGATGGTTTCCATACGTAACCACCTGGTCTGTCTGTGGTATATGGCGTCGGGCCCCAGCCGGACCTACTGCTATATGCTATGTGACGGATAGGGGGTGTTACAGTTAATGGCTAGAAAGGAGGAAGAGAAAAATACTAGAGTGGAGCACAAGGAAAACTCTGTGGCCTTCAAGACTGAAGCCACTAAGAAGTATAGAATCAAGTCTCCATCTCCACCTCAAATAATTACTGAGGCTGTCACAGATAATTCAGATAGCAAGAATTCAGATAGCAGTGAAAGTGATGAAGACCTTGCTGCTTTTACTAGGCATTCTCAAAAATTTCTGAAGAAGAAGCAGTTGAGGTCTAAGCCTTCCACTTCTCAGCCAAAAGATGACTACTATCAGAAAAGAAAGTCATCAAGGAATGACAGAAGTAGGTCCAAGCCAAGCAAAGCTACATCTTCAAAAATTGTGTGTTATTGCTGTAATAGACAAGGATATGTAGTGGCTGACTGTCCTGAAAAGAGGAAGGAGTCAGCTGAAAAAAAAGAAGACTCAGGTTAAGAGAAAAAAGGAAAAGTCCTTTGTTGCTAAGAAAGACAAGAGTCTGACAGACCAGTCATCTTCAGAAACAGAATCAGAAGCTGTAGCCTACATTGGATTATTTGCTGAAGAGGGAGAAGATGAGTTCATGCAGCTAATGAACTCAATTTATGAGCATGAGGATCATCAGTGCAAGGAACTGATGGTTTTATCTGAAGGAGACAAGAACCAGGATCAGCCTGGACCAAGTAAGGTACAAAGTTGTTCTTCTAGTTCAATTTATAGTACTAAGTCAGAATCAGATACATCTGCATCAAGTGATGTGGATGGGTCTGAATATGAAGGAGATATTCATCAGTTAATTGATGAATATAGGGACTTGTTGCAGGCCTTGAAGAAAAGCAAAACCTTGGCCAAAACTCAGGCAAAGGAGATTGCTAGTCTTAAATTGGCTCCTGCTGATTCAGACAAGTTGTTAGATCAGAAACTGAATGAGATAGTCAGACTGAAAAACATTACTGTTATTCAGATGTGTACTATTACATTTAAGAATAATCAAATTAGAAATCTAGAGGTTAGACTTCAGAAGGAGAAAGAGATAGTAGCAAGTTTTTATAAACCTAAATCTTTTTTACCCTTGATAGATGAGTTTGTACCTCAAAAGGGTAAGGCTGGATTAGGATTTAAGAAAACTGCCTGGACTGCTAGGTCCAAATCTAAAGGCAAAAATCCAGCACAAAACATAAAGCCTGCTGTAGATTCTTCAGCCAGGGTAGTACCTAAACAAAGGTACAATAGGTTTGGGTGTTGGTGTTGTGGCAAGATAGGCCAGTTTTCCTTAGATTGTTGGCACAATTCTAGTGTCAAAGAGAGTAGCAAACTTCCTGGTAGAAGAGCTACAGGTAGTTTTGTTAAAGGTCAGACTAACCTGCACCAAGGACCCAAGAGTTATTTAGGTTCTAAGGTTAAGTAATCTGTTTTGCAGGTGAGTCCAAGTGTCCATGCCCCTATATGGTACTTGGACAGTGGATGTTCCAGGCACATGACTGGAATAAGGGGGTTGCTGAAGAACTACACACCTATCAAGGATGGCCCTAAAGTAACCTTTGGTGGTTCAGAAAAAGGAATCATCAAGGGATTTAGTAACATTTCTAGTAATCAGATTACAATTACTCAAGTGGCTTATGTAAAGGGTTTGAAACACAACCTCATTAGTATAAGTCAGCTGAGTGATTTAAGATATGACATCTCATTTGTGAAGAATGGTTGTCATATCAAAAGGTCAAGTGATCAAAAGATCATTTTGACAGGTTATAAAAAAAGGAATGTTTACTGTCTTGACTTTGTATGTGAGAACAATGTTTCTCCTATTTATCTTGTAGCTGATGAGAGAGTCTCTCATTGTGTCAAATGGCACAAGAGGCTAGCCCATCTAAATTACAAGACTATTGGTCATCTCTTTAGCAAAGAGTTAGTGAGGAATGGTCCTCAAGTTAAGTGTATAAAGGATGGGATATGCTCAGCTTGTCAAAAAGGCAAGCAGACCAAATCCACCTTTCATAGCCTTGAGAACATGGATTCTGTGAGGTGTCTATACCTCTTGCATATGGATCTTTTTGGTCCTATGCCAGTTCATAGTCTAGGTAGGAAGGTCTACACATTTGTGGTAGTAGATGACTATTCAAGATATTCTTGGGTGTTCTTCCTAAGACAAAAATCTGAAACCCCAAGTATCTTATATAGTTTTGTTAAACAAATTCAGAATGAGTTAGACAGTATAGTGGTCAAAATCAGAAGTGACCATGGCACTGAATTTCAATATGAAAGTATGAAAAAACTGTGTGTAGAATTTGGGATTTTTCAGGAATTTGCCTCACCAAGAACACCTCAACAAAATGGTATTGTTGAAAGGAAAAATAGAACATTGATAAAGGCTAGTAGAACCTTATTGAGTGACACTTCTCTCCCAGAATATTTCTGGGCTGAGGCAGTAAACACTGCATGTCATGTAATCAATAGGGCTACTATCACCAAGTGCCACAAAAAGACTCCGTATGAGATTGTGAAGGGCAGAAAACCAAATTTATCCGATTTCAGGATCTTTGGTTGCAAGTGCTATATACTTAACAATGGCAAGTCTTATCTAACCAAGTTTGCTGCAAAATCCCAAGAGGGGATCTTTGTTGGGTACAGCAACAATAGTAAGGCTTATAGTGTCTACAACTTGGTTACTCAAGTTGTAGAAGAGTCTGTACATGTAGTCTTTGATGAAACAAGACTCATTAACTGTGAATTGCCAAGTAGTGTTTGCAGCTCTACATGTGTAACTGAGAGGATGGACAAGCTTACCATTATAGAAGGTTCTACTGCAACTCAGTAAGTGGAAAATGGTGGCTGCTGTCCAGGGGGAGTTCAAGACTCTCTAGATGCAGAAGAAGACCAAGAGGTGCAGCTAGATGAAGAGGCTGGAGGTGTACAACCTGAAGACAGACTAACTCCAGCAAATAGACACTTAAAGGATCATCCAACCAATCATATAATTGGTGATCCCAGACAAGGAGTGCAAACAAGAAGCAGGAATCTGAGTATAGTTCTTTACTCCAGTTTCCTATCACAAGTGGAACCAAAGAAATTTGAAGAAGCAGTTCTAGACTCTCATTGGATTGATGTCATGCAAGAGGAGTTGAATCAGTTCAAAAGATGCAAGGTCTGGGAGCTAGTTCCTAAACCAAAAGACCACAACATCATTGGAACTAAGTGGATCTTTAGGAACAAGTTGGATGAGAATGGAATCATTATAAAGAATAAAGCTAGACTTGTTGCAAAAGGATATAGGCGGGAAGAAGGTATTGATTTTGATCAAACCTTTACTCTAGTAGCAAGACTGGAAGCAATAAGGATGTTCCTTGCCTATGCAACATATCAAGGGTTCAAAGTATATCAAATGGATGTAAAGTCAGCTTTCCTGAATGGAAATCTAAAGGAAGAAGTCTATGTAGAGCAGCCATCAGGTTTTGTTGATTCTCTCAAACCTGATTATGTATATAAACTTAGGAAGGCTTTGTATGGGTTAAAACAAGCCCCAAGGGCTTGGTATGAAACCCTGTCTAGTTTCCTCATTGAGAATAAATTCTCAAGGGGGAAAATAGAAAAGACTCTATTCCTTAGGGAATCTAAAGGCAAGATTATCTTAGTCCAAATATATGTAGATGACATAATATTTGGGTCTACTGAAAGTAATCTTTGAAGAAAGTTTGCAAAACTTATGCAAGGAAAATTTGAAATGAGCAGTATGGGGTAACTTAAGTTCTTCTTGGGTCTCCAAGTAAGATAGACTGAAGATGGCCTGTCCATATGGCAGTCTAAGTTCACCCTAAAGTTGATAAAGAAGTATGGTATGGAATCATCCACTACCAAGAAAACTCCTATGGGGTCAAGCTTGTCTCTAAGCAAAGATGATGCAGGGAAACCTGTAGATGAAACTTTGTATAGAGGGATAGTTGGCTCCCTACTGTATTTAACTGCTAGTAGACCAGATATCATGTATGCTATATGTGTCTGTGCAAGGTACCAAGCATGCCCTAAAGAATCTCATCTGACTGCAGTCAAAAGAATTTTGAGATATCTTAAGGGCTCACCTTATCTAGGCCTTTGGTACCCTAAGAATGGAGATTTTGTACTGACAGGTTATTCAGATGCAGATTTTGCAGGCTGCAAGGAAGATAAGAAGAGTACTACAGGAACCTGTCAATTTCTAGGTGGAATACTGGTGTCTTGGAGCAGTAAGAAACAGACTAGTGTGGCCATCTCCATAGCTGAGTCAGAATATATTGTCGCCTCCGTGTCGGATCCCGCGCCGTTCACCGCCTTCCCCTTCAGATTTACAAGTGCAAGAGGAGGGATTTCAACTCCTCCATCTTCTCGTCGAGGCGTTCTTCAGATAGCAGATGTTGTTGCGAGTTCTTCATGCTTGCTTCGACACATGAAGTGCCATTGTCGACAGAATGGTGTCCATCAAGAAATGGTGTCGCAACATAGGAAGTTCTGTGTCCTCGATGGCGGCCAAACGCGCCATCCAGTCTCCGCACTTAGATTTAACACTAATTTCGTCGAGCTGAGATGTATAAGTGTCGACACATATATTCTGTCGACTATATTTGTGTCAACACATAGTTGTCGAGACATTAGAAGTAAGTGTCGACACTTTTCAACAGTGTCGACACATTTCAAGTATTTCGAAGCGCCATTTCACCTTCGATTTTAGAAAGGTATAAATAGGTCATCCACATTGTTTGTCGACACGCTCACCATAATTTCGAGACCAAACTTGTGTGTCGACATCTCTCTTCTCTAAATTCAAAATTTCTCCAAACCCTAATGGCGCGCAAGCTAGAAGAGAACATCAATGAAGGTTATGAGCTAGTGCAACATGCCTTTGACGACGCGGAACCCGAAATTCAAGGTGTTGTAACCCTAGTTGCAGAGACTGGGTTAGAGTATCTAGTTTTAGAGTCAATCAAGATTTGGAAGAAGGAGGTCCTCGAATTCTTTAGTGCAGCTACCCTTGATCTAACTGGGCTCAAAGTTAAGTCCATAGTCCATGGGGTAAAAGTAAAAATCACCCAAAAAAGTCTAAGAAAAGTTCTACATCTACCTAGAACTAAAGAAGAGGAAGATGTACCTGCATCAAAGATACGGGAGGCACTGCAATGGTGTCGATTAGATTCAAACATGAAGATTGGATCAGCTTTTAACAGGAAAGGGATGAACATGCAAGGAAAGTTCTTGTCTGAAGTGGTAGACAAGGTAATTCTGAGCAAGCCAGGTGGGCATGATCGAATATCAGCTCACATGTTCAGTTTAATGACAAGGATCATTTTCAAACTCAAAACTGATTGGTCAGCAATGATGTTTGACAAGATTAAGGAAAGTCTGAAGAAGCCCAATCTGGGTAGGATTATGAGTTTGTTCTTGGCTGGAAGTATTCCAGAAGTGATGAACCAAGCTGCAAGTTCTAAGATAAACCATATGAGAGAATGGATGTTAGGATTATCTCAAGGTGGGATAGGGTGTTAACCAAGGACATGCCTACTCCAGAAAAGGAAGTTCTTCAACAGAAGAAGAAGAAGAAAGCCATTGTGGCTCCTAATTCCTCAAGTAGCTCAGAGGAGCAAGTAGTTTTCAGTTCTAATGAGGATAAAGCTGATAAAGAAGCAGCTGATGTTACTGGAAGGTCACCAGTAAGGACTGAAGATACCCAGAGGCTGGGGGAGCTACCATCTGCTATCCCCATTCACCTGGATCCCCTCCAGGGGGAGCCTCATCATGTGGATGAACCAACTCACTTAGACAGTGAAAGGGCAACACAAACCATTCTTGAGGTAATCAATGAAGTTAATCAATCAATTTTTCATATTGAGGATGAAGTATTGACTGAATCTTTAATTGATGTTGATCAGCAAACTCAGTTATATAGTCAACCAAAAGATATTGTCATGGAAGACACATCAGTTGCTGGTAATGCTCCTAAGATAAGAGATTCTCCAGTCCATACTCCATAGGAGTTTACTCTAGAAGAGCTATTCCCTGATTTACTACAGACTGATTTTGAGGGAGAGAAAGCAGCTTTTGAGGGGGAGAAGGTCAATCTTGAGGGGGAGCATGTAGAGTTTCATGAGGAAACTGTTAGAAATGACACTGAGGAGCAAAGGACACAGGAGGAGCTACCAAGGACTGAGAAGGAATTGCATCCTAGTCCTAAGGAAAGGGTAGACATTGCTAGTACTTCTGCTTTTGAGGATGAAGAAACTATTAGAGCCATGAAAAGAAAGCTCATGGTCTTCAAGATAAGAAGCCAGAGTTACAAGAAAGCATTGCAAACTGTGGCTCCACAATAAGCTCCAACTGCTGATTATAGTTCTTTGTTGGTGGCTTTGCAGATCAAGATGGATGAGTAAAGGAAGGTTTTAGAAAATTATATGGATGAAGGACATAAATCACTTCAATTTGATCTGGCTTAAGACATAAAATCTATAAGATTTGAAGTGAATTAAAATAAGAAGGAAATGACTGAATGTTTTCATAAAGGAGGTAATGCAGTGGTTTGTCTGGCCACTCATCAAGAGAAGATAAAGACACAGGTTGATGACATAGTAGTTAAGCAGGGCTATGTCTTAGAAAATCAAATAAGAATGAATGAAAACTTGACTACATCACATAATGTGATTGTCACTGAAATGAAAAATATAGCTACTTCACAGACTGTAGTAAGTTCTACTGCCAAAGAAGCATTTGATAAGTAATCACAAGAAAGCCTAACTGCTGTTAAAACTGTAATTGAAGATTCTCAAAAGGCTATTACTGAAAAAATCCAAAAGTTAAAACCTTTTTATAAAGATGGTGTTAACTATCTGAATGTTCAGATCAGATTTCAGAAGGATGATCTTAGGGATCATATAGAAAGAGAAGTCATAAAGAGGGAGAGGGTATTAGTCAATGTTAGAAAGTAGAGAAAAGAAGCGAAAAGTAGAGAACAAGCCGAATAAACTTTTGAATAACTGAAATTTTATTATTCAAAAAAGGTATCTATTACAATGGTATGCCCTCCTTTATATAGAATGGAGGAGAGATGAGAGAATACAAATAAGAGATGTGGGACTAAAATTTACAGGACTAAGCGGACTATACAAAACAAACCGCACAAGCCGCGCGGTTAGATAGCAGGGCTAACCGCACGGCTACCACCAGAGAGGAAGAGAGACCGCCAGAGTAGACCGCCAGACCGCCCGGCCTCCAAGCCGGCTGAGACAAACCGCCAGACAGCGCGGTCTTCAACCCGCCAAGACAAACCGCCAGACCGCCCGGTCACCAACTTCAACACTCCCCCTCAAGCTGGAGCATATATATCGATCATGCCCAGCTTGTCGCAGATGTGGAAAAAGGAAGCGGACACCGGCTTGGTGAAGACATCTGCCAACTCGTTGTTGGAAGTAACAAAAGGAGTGCAAATCTGTTTCTTCAATATTTCTTCCCGAATTAAATGACAGTCGACTTCTATGTGTTTTGTTCTTTCATGAAAGACCGGATTTTTGGAAATGTGTATCGCGGCCTTATTGTCACAGAACATAGGAAGAGGATAGTTGTAAACCTCTCCTAAGTCAAGCATGAGAGCCCGCAACCACTTTAACTCACATGTAGTCGATGCCATGCTGCGATATTCCGCCTCTGCACTGGACCTGGAAACGACAGACTGTTTCTTGCTCTTCCAACTCACAAGATTGCCTCCAACAAATGTGCAGAAACCTGAAGTCGATTTGTGGTCCCCTTTGTCATCCGCATAGCTTGAATCAGAGTACGCTTCAACCCTAAGGTGACCATTTTTCTGAAATAAGAGTCCTTTCCCTGGAGCAGCTTTAATATACTCTAATATCCTCAGAGCAGATTGTAGATGACACTCCCTCGGAGCTTGCATGAACTGGCTCACCTTGCCAACAGCATAAGAGATGTCGGGTCTGGTTACCGTGAGATATATGAGCTTGCCCACCAGATGCCGGTATCTCGTAGGATCAGAGAGAAGAGGTGAGTTATCTGTCCAAGTTTTGTCTTCTCCAACAGCCATAGGACAACGTGCAGGTTTAGCACCAGTCAGTCCTGCCTCCTTTAAAAGATCAAGAGCATACTTCCGTTGTGAAAGGACCATGGAGTTGGGTGTTGGGTACATTGGTCAAATGTACCTGATTTGAAGAAGCCTCACCTAACTCAATGATATACATCAGAATGTATTTGATGTTTGTTTGAGTTACTTGTACAGGTTAGGTATACACTGGACTGAAGCTGAAAATTTCTAAGTCCATGTGTCGACACCCAGACATGCAGTGTCGACACTTGGAGTCATTGTGTCGACACCTGGGAAGAAGAGTCGACACCAGTCAGAAAGTGTCGACACTTGGAGCTGTGTCGACACTCTGTGTAGAAGAATGCAGAAAAGCTGTGTCGACACTTAGCAGAAGTGTCGACACCCAGAAGAGCTGTGTCTACACCAGAAAGTGTCGACACTTGAAGTGAGTGTCGACACTCAGCAAAAGTCTACAGATTCTAAGTACAAGTGTCGACACTCAACACAGTGTGTCGACACTATGCAGAAGACTCAGCACTGGAAGTAAGTGTCGACACTCAACACAATGTGTCGACACTTAGCTAAAGACTCAGTATTTGTAGAATGTGTCGACACTCAGCACAATGTGTCGACACACAACCAGAAGAGTCAACACTTGAAGAAAGTGTCGACACTCAGCACAATGTGTCGACACTTAGTTGAAGACTCTACACTTGAAGAAAGTGTCGACACAAGGAGCTGTGTCGACACTTAGCAAAGAACAGAAAAGTTGTAAAATATTCTAAGTATAAGTGTCGACACTAAGGGAATGTGTCGACACTCAGCTGAAGAATCAAGAATGAAGACTTGTGTCGACACCAAGAATCAGTGTCGACACTTGACAGTTTCAACACATGAAGATGTGTCGACACAAAGGAGATGTGTCGACACTTAGAAGAATACAGTTAAAGGATGAAGTACAAGTACTTGTGTCGACACTCAATTTCAGTGTCGACACATGCAGAAGAAACTGTGTCGAGACATACAAGGAATTGTGTCGACACCTTGTAGACTTGTGTCGACACTTACACAACATGTGTCGACACTTGGTCTATAAGTGTCGACACTTAAGAACAGAAAGTCTCGACACTAACTGACAGTTAGAGAATTTCAAGAAGTGACTGGTTGACATGACAGCTGCCAATCCAGCCGGTCTACAGCAACTGTCAGAGAAGTCAAAAGTCTGTTATAAACCGGATCAGCCGGTTACCATGAAGGAAGCCTATAAATAGGCACCCACAGTTTACAGAATAGCAGGTGAAGTTGTTAAGTGGTCAAGTTGTTCACAATCATTACTTGTTGTGAGAATAATTGAAGTGGTTGATCAGATTAAATCAAGAAGTGATACATAGAGGATCAACACAAGAAGATCAGGCAGTCCAACTGCAGATCTAAGTAGTTGGAGAGAGAGAGCTCCAACCAAGGATTCAGTCTTTGGAACTAAGGCTGAGAAGATCAATTCAGAGTCATCTGGATTTCAAGAAGCAGAGATCAAGGATCAACTGCAGAAGATTCAGACTAATTCAGTTCTACTCAAGAAGCTTTGAAGAAAGCTAAGTCAGTTTGGATCAAGCTGAGTTCTTCCAAGAACTCTTCAAGAAACTCTCAACTCCTCTCATTCTTTCTGAGTTGTAGAGTTAGCATTTGTAAATTCTATTTTAAACTTGTAAGATCCATTGGATCTGAGTGATTGTAAGCCTATTTTATAAAGGCTGAGGGTAGGGCTTGGTGCCTGAGTGTAGGAGTTGAAGAACTCTGAGTGTAGGCCTTTAATTGGCTGAGTGTAGGCCTGGGTGGCTGAGTGTAGGCCTTTTGGCTGAGTGTAAGGCTTTGGGCCTGAGGTAGGAACCTAGTTTGGTTCTGAGTTAGTGGAGAAGTTTGGCCGAATCTAGTACACTGCTAGATAGGCGAAGGGGAAAAGTGGATGTACCCAAAGATTGGGGAACCACTATAAAATCTTGTGTATTCTGTGCTGTGATTGTACTGTGTTGAGAATTGCTGTGTGCTGTGATAACTTATTCAGAAATCTGTGTTATAAACTGTTGTGCTGCCAAACAAAAGTCAAAAAAGGTTTAGGTCACCTATTCACCCCCCCCCCCTCTAGGTGTTTAGGTACCATATCTTTCAAGTGGTATCAGAGCCAGGTTCCTCAAAATCAGGACTAACTGTCTGAGGAGATCCAGTTTGGCAGATTCAGTATAAGTCAGGAAACAGGAAACAGTTTCAAGAAAATCAAGAACATGGGTTCTTCAGAGAATCATAAGGAGTTGGGTTCAATGAAACTACCTATATGCAGAAAAGAGATCTTTGGGATCTGGAAAGAGAGGGTTAGGCTTTTTATGGAAGCCTCTGACCCTAGGATATACATCACAGTCAAAGAAGGGCCATATGTGCCCATGAAGATTTCAGTATTGGATGCAAATCAGAGGACTCCAAAGGATTTCTCTGAAATGACCAAGGATGAGATTGTCCTAGCAACCATGGACAAAAGAGCACAGAATATAATAGTTAGTGCAATTGATGATGCCACCTTCCAGAACCTTATTCACTGTAAAACTGCAAAAGAAATGTGGGACACCCTCATTGTCTATATGGAAGGTTCTGAAGAAGTAAGGCAAGATAGGAAGTCCTTGCTTAATCAAGAATATGAGAGCTTTAGGCAAGGAAGAGGAGATAGCATCACTGAATGCTACAAGAAATTTTATAGAATTGTAAATGAACTCATGTCATATGGAAGAGAGTTCACAAACTATGAGTTGAATGATAAATTCTTGAAGGTCCCTCACCAAAGACTGGGACACCAAGATCTGTGCCATCAGAGAAATGGCAAAGTTGGGAGAAATTCCTCCTCCCACACTTTTTGGCAAGTTGTTATCTTATGAGATGCAATTGTCAGTGAGAAAAGAAGAAGAAAAGTCAACAAGGACTGAATACAGAGAAAAGACTGTTGCCTTTAAGTCAGATGTACCCAGAAAGAGCAGGACCAAGTCATCAACTCCTCCTCCTGAGGTAGTTGAATCAGAATCTGAAGAGTCAGAAAGTACAAAATCTACAAGCAGTGAAAGTGATGAAGACTTTGCTGCATTCACCAGACATTTTCAGAAGTTCCTTAAGAAGAAACAGTGGAGGTCTAGACCTTCATCTTCCAAAGGGAAAGAGGTTCAGTATCAGGAAAAGAAGCCTTCAAAGAAGGACAAGAAAAGGACCAAGACTAGTAAGGCAACTGGATCCAAGATAATTTGTTACTGCTGCAATAGACAGGGCCATGTTATTGCAGACTGTCCTGAAAGAAGGAAAGAATCCAGTGACAAAAAGAAAACACACTTCAAAGGAAAGAAGGAGAAGTCCTTTGTTGCAAAGAATGAGAAGACTCTTTCAGATATGTCTTCTTCAGACACTGAGACAGATGCTGAAGCCTATATTGGGCTATTTGCTGAAGAAGAAGAAGAGTTTATGCAGATCATGGAATCTATCTATGAGCAAGAAGACTGTCAAAGCCAAGGACTGATGGCTTTGACTGAAAGTACCAAAAACCTGGAGCAGCCAGGACCCAGTCAGGTACAAGGTTTAACTCAAAGTTCTGATTCCAGTTCTAGTTCAGAGTCAGATTATTCTTCATCAAGTGATGAGAATATATCTGAGTCTGAGGGAGATATTCATCAACTCCTAGATGAATATCAAGTACTATTGCAAGCCTATAAGAAAAGCAAGACCCTAGCCAAAAATTTGGCCAAGGAAATTGCTGATCTCAAGGCAGCTGCAATAGATTATGAGAAGAATTATGATCAAAAACTGAATGAAGTGGCCAGGCTGAAACACATTACTGTGATTCAGATGGGTACTATTACATTTAAGAATGATCAAATTAAGAAACTGGAGATTAATCTTCAGAAGGAGAAAGAGCTAGCAGCTAGGTATTCAAAACCTAAATCAGTGCTACCCTTGATTGATGATTTTGTTCATCATAAAGGAAAGACTGGACTGGGTTTTGTTAATCCAGCTAGGACTGTTCAGGATCAGTCCAAGTCCAAGGGCAAAGCCCCAACATTCAACAAGACTGCTGTAGTTAAGACAGCTAAGTCAGAACCTAAGCAAAGGTACAACAAATTTGAATGTTGGTGCTGTGGCAAGGTTGGCCACTTTGCTTTGGATTGTTGGCACAATGCCAGTGCCAAGTTGAGTAGCAAGTTACCTGTTGGAAAGACAGCAGGTAGCTATGTCAATTTGCAAACTAACAATCACCAAGGACCCAAGTTTACTTTGGGTTCTAAGGTTCATTAATTTGTTTTGCAGGAGAATCCAAGTGGCCATACCCCTACATGGTACTTGGATAGTGGATGTTCCAGACACATGACTGGAACTAGGGGACTACTGAAGGACTACATCCCAATCAAAAATGGTCCAAAGGTGACCTTTGGTGGTTCTGAAAAAGGAATCATCAAAGGGTTTGGTAACATTTCTTCTAACCTTGTTACCATTACTCAAGTGGCTTATGTTAAAGGTTTGAAACATAACCTCATTAGTATAAGTCAATTAAGTGATGTAGGGTATGACATCTCATTTGTTAAAAATGGTTGTCATATCAAGAGGTCAAGTGATCAAAAGATCATTTTGACAGGTTATAGGAAGAGAAATGTCTATTGTTTAGACATTATGGTTGAGAACAATAGTTCTCCAGTTTGTCTTGTAGCTGATGAGACAGTCTCTCAATGTGTCAAGTGGCACAAGAGGCTTGCTCATCTTAATTACAAGACTATTGGCAAACTCTTTAGTAAAGAGTTAGTGAGGAATGGTCCTCAAGTTAAGTGTGTCAAAGATGGCATTTGCTCAGCTTGTCAAAAGGGCAAGCAGACTAAATCCACCTTTAGAAGCATTGACAACAAGGATGCTGTGAGGTGTTTATACCTCTTGCATATGGATCTATTTGGTCCAATGCCAGTTCACAGCTTAGGTAGGAAGGTCTACACCTTTGTAGTTGTTGATGACTACTCAAGGTTTTCCTGGGTGTTCTTCTTAAAGCAGAAATCTGAAACACCTAGTGTCTTCCACAGTTTTGTTAGCAAATTCAGAATGAATTGAACTGTACAGTGGTCAAAATTAGAAGTGACCATGGTACAGAGTTTCAATCTGAAAGCATGACAAAATTATGTGAAGACTATGGGATATTTCAAGAATTCTCTTCACCTAGAACACCTCAGCAAAATGGCATTGCTGAAAGGAAAAATAGAACCTTGATAGAGGCTGGTAGAACTCTATTAAGTGATTCATCACTGCCAGAATATTTCTGGGCTGAAGCAGTAAACACTGCATGCCATGTGATAAATAGGGCTACCATCACTAAAAGGTTAAACAAGACCCCCTATGAAGTAGTGAAAGGCAGGAAACCAAATCTATCCTATTTCAGGATTTTTGGTTGTAAATGCTTCATACTTAACAATGGGAAGACTTACTTAACTAAGTTTGCTGCCAAATCCCAAGAGGGAGTGTTTGTTGGGTACAGCAGTAATAGTAAGTCTTATAGAGTCTACAACTTGACTACACAAGTTGTAGAGGAGTCTGTGCATGTAGTTTTTGATGAGACACTTCTTATTAACAATGAGTTGTCTAGTAGTGTGTGCAGCCCCACAGGTCTTTCTAAGAAGATGGACAAGCTAACCATGGAAGATGTACCTGCTGCAAGACAGCAAGTAGAAGAAGATGGCTTATGTCCAGGGGGAGAACTACATGTACCAGGAGCTGAAGAAGTTCAAGGAACTCAGCATGATGAAGATGCTGAAGAAGTACAACCAGAAGTAAGGATGCCTCCAGCCAACAGGCATCTAAGAGATCATCCAGTGGAGCTGATCATTGGAGATCCAAGACAAGGTGTTCAGACAAGGAGCAGAAATCAGAATGCTGCAGTATATTCAAGTTTTCTG
The DNA here is from genome assembly GCA_039583875.1 of Platanthera guangdongensis. Lineage (NCBI taxonomy): Eukaryota > Viridiplantae > Streptophyta > Magnoliopsida > Asparagales > Orchidaceae > Platanthera > Platanthera guangdongensis. Next base: position 38,908,674 of record CM077167.1, on the reverse strand, counting down.
TCTCAAATAGAACCAAAGAAATTTGAAGAAGCAATACAAGATCCACAGTGGACTGAAGCTATGCAGGAAGAGCTAAACCAGTTCAAGAGGTGCAAGGTTTGGGACTTAGTTCCTAAGCCTAAAGATCACAATGTGATAGGAACAAAGTGGATCTACAGAAACAAGTTAGATGAACAAGGAGTCATCATTAAGAATAAGGCAAGATTGGTTGCAAAAGGATATAGGCAAGAAGAAGGTATTGATTTTGATCAAACCTTTGCTCCAGTAGCCAGACTGGAAGCCATCAGGATGTTCTTGGCCTATGCAACCTACCAAGGATTCAAAGTATACCAAATGGATGTGAAGTCAGCATTCCTTAATGGTAATTTAAAAGAAGAAGTATATGTGGAGCAGCCTTCAGGTTTTGTTGATCCTACTCTTCCACATTATGTCTATAGACTTAGGAAAGCATTGTATGGGTTAAAGCAAGCTCCTAGAGCTTGGTATGAAACCCTATCTAGTTTCCTCATTGAGAACAAGTTCACAAGGGGGAAAATAGATAAGACTCTATTCCTTAGGGAATCTAGAGGCAAAGTAATACTTGTCCAAATATATGTAGATGACATTATATTTGGGTCTACTGAAAGTAGCCTTTGCAAAAAGTTTGCAAAGCTTATGCAGAGTCAATTTGAAATGAGTAGTATGGGAGAGCTGAAGTTTTTCTTGGGTCTCCAAGTTAAACAGACTGAAAGTGGATTATCCATATGTCAGTCTAAGTTCACCCTAGAACTCATAAGGAAATATGGTATGGATTCCTCCAGTACCATGAAGACTCCTATGGGGTCAAGTATGTCTCTAAGCAAGGATGATGCAGGGAAACCTGTGGATGAAACCTTGTATAGAGGGATAGTTGGCTCCCTACTTTACTTGACTGCAAGTAGACCTGACATTATGTATGCTACATGTGTTTGTGCCAGGTATCAAGCCTGCCCTAAAGAGTCTCACTTGACTGCAGTCAAGAGAATCTTGAGATATCTAAAGGGCACACCTTATCTAGGCCTCTGGTACCCTAGGAATGGAGATTTTGATCTAACAGGTTATTCAGATGCAGACTTTGCAGGATGCAAAGAAGATAGAAAGAGCACTACTGGATCCTGTCAATTCCTAGGTGGAAGACTCATTTCATGGAGTAGTAAGAAGCAAACCAGTGTGGCCATCTCCACAGCTGAGTCAGAATATGTAGCTGCAGGAAGTTGCTGTGCTCAACTTCTGTGGATTCAACATCAGCTAGAAGACTATGGATGTCAGGTAAGTAGAACTCCACTTTATTGTGATTCTACTAGTGCTATTTCCATAGCTAATAATCCTGTATCACATAGTAGAACTAAACATATTGAGATTAAATATCACTTTCTTAGGGAGCATGTAGAAAGAAATGATATTGCACTTGAATATGTTAAAACAGATAATCAGATAGCTGATATGTTTACTAAGCCCTTAGAAGAAGCTAAGTTTAATAGGTTCAAAATTGAACTAGGTATGATAAACTTAGACTAAGTATACAGAACAAAAATTGGCTAAGTAAAAAGGTGTCGACACATAGACAAGTCTATGTCGACACAGAATAGTAAGTGTCGACACTTCAGGAAAATGGTGTCGACACATCTAGGAAGTTAGTGTCGACACTTCAGAATGTTAGTGTCGACACATGTCGAGTAGGTGTCGACACATCCAATAAAGTGTCGACACTTAAGTTTTACTCAGAATTTTTCTAAGTAAAGTCTCGACACATGTCGAGTATAGTGGTGTCGACACTTAACCAAGTGTCGACACATAAAATCTGTTGACTAAATTTGTGTCGACACATGTGTGTCGAGACATTATAAGTCAGTGTCGACACTTATTGACAGTGTCGACACATCATTAGAAATTCATCCCGCCTGTTCGTCTTCAAACAAGAAAGGTATAAATAGGGTTCTGTCTTTGATTGTCGACACGCTTTCAAAGTTTCGAGACCTAAACTCTTGTGTCGACATTTCTCTCATCTCAAGACTAAATCTTCAAACCCTAATGGCTCCCAAGCTGGAAGAGAACGTCAACGAGGGCTATGAGCTCGTGCGAGGCGCATTCGACGACAGTGATCAGGAATTCAAATCAGTGATAACCCTAATTGCCAATTCAGGATTGGAGTTCTTGGTTTCAGAACCAACGAAAATCTGGAAGAAGGAAGTCATTGAATTCCTTTCTGGTGCGTCCATAGATGACTCAGGCTTCAGGATTAAGTCAAGGGTGCATGGCACCAAGGTCAAACTATCACCCAAATCTTTAAGAAAGGTACTTCAGCTACCTAAGATTCAAGAAGAAGAGGAAGTAACTGCTTCTAAGACCAGGGAAGCTCTTACTTGGTGTGGACTGGATCCAAAGATGAAAGTGGGATCAGTCTTCAACAGGAAGGGGATGAACAATCAAGGCAAATTCCTGTCTGAAGTTGTAGGCAAGGTTCTTCTAAGCAAACCAGGAGGGCATGACAGGGTGTCAGCCTCTATGTTTAATATCATGACCAGAATCATCTTCACTCTGAAGACAGATTGGTCAATGGTGGTTTATGAGAAAGTAAAGGAAAGCCTGAAGAAGCCCAATCTGGGCAGGATAATAAGTCTCTACCTGGCTGGATCAATTCCAGAGGTAATGAGCTCTGCTGCAGGATCTAAGATCAATCATATGAGGAGAATGGACTCCAGGATATTCTCTAGATGGGAAAGGGTGCTGGTGTCAAAGGAATTGACCACCCCTGAGAAACAAGCTTCTAAGAGAGACTCTCCTCCCAGGAAGAAGAGGAAGACTGCTGCTGTGCCTCAAGAGTCCTCAAGCAGCTCAGGCAGTGAAGAACATGTGGTCTTCACTCCTGAAAGTCCAGTAGATGTGACTGCAGAAAAGTCACCTGCTCCTCAGGAGCCAGCTGATATCCAGGGGGAGCCTCCAGCTGTAGAACATCCATCTACACTGGATAGTGAGCAGGCTACTCCTCATCATTCAAGAGGTACTTACTGACCTTAATACATTAGATTTTTCTGTAATAGATTCTGAATTGTCTGATGTCCATCAGCAAAATCAGCCAGCAAACCAAGAACCAGATGTTGTTCTTCCAGACACATCTGTTGTGATACCTGATACAGTGGTTGAAGAACCAAGTACATCTCCTGCACAGTCTCCAGCAGAATATACAATGGAAGATCTCTTTTTGAACTTAGATCAAGAAGATTTTGATATGGAAAAGAATGCTGCTGATGCAGTGAAGGATGCTGTTGCTGAGGGGGAGACTTTGGATATTCAAGAAGAGCCTATAAGGCTAGATACTGAGAAGGCACAAGATGTGCAAACTGAAAAACCATCCAGCCCTAAGGATAGGGTGGATATAGCAAGTACATCTGAATCTGAAGATGATGAAGCTGAGCAAGCTCAGAAAAAGAAGTTCTTTGTATTCAAGAGAAGGAGCCAGAGCTATAAGAAGGCTCTACAAACAGTTGCTCAACATTCCTTAGTTCAACAAGCTCCATCCACTGATTATAGTGCTCTACTGCTTGCAATGCAAATCAAGATGGATGAACAAAGGAAAGCCTTAGAAACTTATGTTGATGAAGGGCACAAAGCACTACAATCTGATCTGGGCCAGGAAATCAAGTCCATAAGGTTTGAAATGAACCTTAATAAAAGGGAAATGACTGATTGTTTTACCAAGGGTGCTAATGCTGTGGTATATCTGGCTAAACATCAAGAAACAATTAAAGAGAAAGTGGATGATATAGCACTCAAGCAAGGCTATGTGCTGGAGAATCAGTTAAGGATGAATGATAATCTGACTGCATCTCACAATGCAATAGTCACAGAACTCAAGAATAAGTCAGATGAACCTTCAACCTCCACTGCTGCTGCCAAGGCTGATTTTGATAAGATATTTCAAGCAGAGATTGCTGCTGTACAGACTGCAATAAAAGACTCACAGAAGGTCATTTCAGAACAGCTTACAAAGCTTAGACCTTTCTTTAAAGAGGGCATAAGGTATTTGGATAGCCAAATCAGATTTCAGAAAGATGATGTGAGAGATCATGTAGCACAAGAAGTCATAAAGGGGGAGAGAGTGTTAGTCAAAGCCAGTTCTGAGCATGCAAAATGGATTTCAAATTCTATAAGGGCTACACTTGGATATCCTCCCCTGTGTGATGACAATGAAGTAGGTGAATCTGGCATTCAAGGAGCATATCTTGGAGGTGAGCAACAAGCAGTGGCTGATGTAATCTATCCACCTCCAGACTTTGAAATGATTCATGCAGATATAAGCACAATGTATAGTCCACCTGCTGGCAAGCCTAATATTATTCTGGAAAAGGTTGTTCAACCTATCACAGCTGCAATGCAAGAGGCTTTGGACAAGGAAGAAGAAACTAGGCTGTCAAAGAAGAAGTTCAGGGAACTTGCTGAACAAAAGCCAGATTTTGAACAGTGGAGCCCTACTTCTAGGAACATAATTCTTACAGCCTGGAAAGCTGCCAAGGATAATGCCCATGAGAGGAACAAGTGGTTCTCAGAGGCTGAATGGAGAAAGCATGAGAGTAGGCAAGAAGCAATTGTCCAATTTAGAAGGAAGGCTAAGTTAGGAAAGCTACCTCCAACAGTTGTGGAGCCTAGCAAGTACTTTCCTAAGCCCTATCATTATTTTGAAAGACAAAAGATCAAGGCTGAAGAACAGAAGAAGAAGGACTCTAAAGGGAAGAAGACTGCTGAAGCTGAGCCTGCTGCTGCTGCTGCTGCTGCTGTGAAAGCTCAAGTTAAAGCTGGAAAAGGCATTGTTATTAAAGAACCTGATCAGCACTAGATTAGGAATTAACTTGATGCTTGTTGTAATCTGTTAAGTGAAAAACATTGTAATACTTCATTGAAAATGTATAAGGAACATTATTGGAACAGTATATTAAATATAGTATGAATGTTCTGAAATATGTGTGTTTCTTAATTGTTCTGCAATGTTTTAATAAGTATACATGTGTGCTTTATTACATGTTCAAGTTTACCCTGTTGTCATTTATATGTTTTACATCATTTTGTAATTTTTAATTATGAGTGGTGTATATCATTGACTAAGGGTTATGACTTCTCCAAATAGGGGGAGATTGTTGGGTACATTGGTCAAATGTACCTGATTTGAAGAAGCCTCACCTAACTCAATGATATACATCAGAATGTATTTGATGTTTGTTTGAGTTACTTGTGCAGGTTAGGTATACACTGGACTGAAGCTGAAAATTTCTAAGTCCATGTGTCGACACCCAGACATGCAGTGTCGACACTTGGAGTCATTGTGTCGACACCTGGGAAGAAGAGTCGACACCAGTCAGAAAGTGTCGACACTTGGAGCTGTGTCGACACTCAGTGTAGAAGAATGCAGAAAAGCTGTGTCGACACTTAGCAGAAGTGTCGACACCCAGAAGAGCTGTGTCTACACCAGAAAGTGTCGACACTTGAAGTGAGTGTCGACACTCAGCAAAAGTCTACAGATTCTAAGTACAAGTGTCGACACTCAACACAGTGTGTCGACACTATGCAGAAGACTCAGCACTGGAAGTAAGTGTCGACACTCAACACAATGTGTCGACACTTAGCTAAAGACTCAGTATTTGAAGAATGTGTCGACACTCAGCACAATGTGTCGACACACAACCAGAAGAGTCAACACTTGAAGAAAGTGTCGACACTCAGCACAATGTGTCGACACTTAGTTGAAGACTCTACACTTGAAGAAAGTGTCGACACAAGGAGCTGTGTCGACACTTAGCAAAGAACAGAAAAGTTGTAAAATATTCTAAGTATAAGTGTCGACACTAAGGGAATGTGTCGACACTCAGCTGAAGAATCAAGAATGAAGACTTGTGTCGACACCAAGAATCAGTGTCGACACTTGACAGTTTCAACACATGAAGATGTGTCGACACAAAGGAGATGTGTCGACACTTAGAAGAATACAGTTAAAGGATGAAGTACAAGTACTTGTGTCGACACTCAATTTCAGTGTCGACACATGCAGAAGAAACTGTGTCGAGACATACAAGGAATTGTGTCGACACCTTGTAGACTTGTGTCGACACTTACACAACATGTGTCGACACTTGGTCTATAAGTGTCGACACTTAAGAACAGAAAGTCTCGACACTAACTGACAGTTAGAGAATTTCAAGAAGTGACTGGTTGACATGACAGCTGCCAATCCAGCCGGTCTACAGCAACTGTCAGAGAAGTCAAAAGTCTGTTATAAACCGGATCAGCCGGTTACCATGAAGGAAGCCTATAAATAGGCACCCACAGTTTACAGAATAGCAGGTGAAGTTGTTAAGTGGTCAAGTTGTTCACAATCATTACTTGTTGTGAGAATAATTGAAGTGGTTGATCAGATTAAATCAAGAAGTGATACATAGAGGATCAACACAAGAAGATCAGGCAGTCCAACTGCAGATCTAAGTAGTTGGAGAGAGAGAGCTCCAACTAAGGATTCAGTCTTTGGAACTAAGGCTGAGAAGAACAATTCAGAGTCATCTGGATTTCAAGAAGCAGAGATCAAGGATCAACTGCAGAAGATTCAGACTAATTCAGTTCTACTCAAGAAGCTTTGAAGAAAGCTAAGTCAGTTTGGATCAAGCTGAGTTCTTCCAAGAACTCTTCAAGAAACTCTCAACTCCTCTCATTCTTTCTGAGTTGTAGAGTTAGCATTTGTAAATTCTATTTTAAACTTGTAAGATCCATTGGATCTGAGTGATTGTAAGCCTATTTTATAAAGGCTGAGGGTAGGGTTTGGTGCCTGAGTGTAGGAGTTGAAGAACTCTGAGTGTAGGCCTTTAATTGGTTGAGTGTAGGCCTGGGTGGCTGAGTGTAGGCCTTTTGGCTGAGTGTAAGGCCTTGGGCCTGAGGTAGGAACCTAGTTTGGTTCTGAGTTAGTGGAGAAGTTTGGCCGAATCTAGTACACTGCTAGATAGGCGAAGGGGGAAAGTGGATGTACCCAAAGATTGGGGAACCACTATAAAATCTTGTGTATTCTGTGCTGTGATTGTACTGTGTTGAGAATTGCTGTGTGCTGTGATAACTTATTCAGAAATCTGTGTTATAAACTGTTGTGCTGCCAAACAAAAGTCAAAAAAGGTTTAGGTCACCTATTCACCCCCCCCCCCCTCTAGGTGTTTAGGTACCATATCTTTCATTGGGCTTTCTAGAGATTTCAATTCCCAGAAAGTATTTCGGGGAGCCCATATCCTTTGTGACCAGATGTTGACGAAGGTGTTTCTTGGTCATCAATATCCCTTCCTAGTCATCGCCAGTAAGAAGAATGTCATCAACATAAACTGCAAGAACAACAAGACCAGAGGCGGTTTTCCGAACAAACAAGGAGTGATCTGCTGAGCTTCTTGTAAAACCAATGGCCGCAACAATGCCACTGAACTTGTCAAACCAGGCACGAGGACTCTGTTTGAGGCCATAGATAGCCTTCTTTAGCCGGCATACCCGTGTCTCCCCCTGAGCAACATACCCAGGAGGTTGCTCAATGTAAACATCCTCCTGCAGATCACCATAGAGGAAGGCATTCTTAACATCTAGCTGCGAGATGGGCCAATCCCTGTTGACAGCCACAGAGAGAAGAACCCGAATAGTGCTGAGACGAGGCACGGGAGAGAAAGTGTCAAAGTAATCAATCCCATAAGTTTGGGTAAAACCCTTGGCAACCAGGCGAGCCTTATAACGATCCACACTGCCATCCGGTAGAAACTTCACCACGAAGACCCAGCGACAGCCAACAACATCTGTGCCGAAGGGAGGAGGAACAAGGGTCCAGGTACCCCGTTCAGTGAGAGTAGCAATCTCCTCATCCATGGCAACTTTCCAATGAGGAATAGTAAGGGCCTCCTGGTAGGAACGGGGGGTGGCAGTGGCCGAGATAGCCAGTGCAAAAGCTCGGCGAGCAGGGGTAAGACGATCATAGGAAACAACTGCAGCAAGTGGGTGTTGGGTACAGGCCCGAACCCCTTTGCGAAGAGCAATAGGGAGATCCAGGTCAGCAGGTGCCTCAGTATCCGGCGTATCCGTGGTGGAGAGAGCTGGCCCGGGAGTAGAGAGAGATGGCAGCGGAGTGGAGGGAGAAAGCGGAGTAGAGGGTGGAGAGGAGGAGGATGGGGAAGACGGTGGAGTGGGTGGAGCGAGCGGAACAGTAGTGGGAGCAGAGGGAAGGGATGGGTTGGTATGAGAAGTAGGAGTAGGAGGGGCAGAAGAGGAAGCGGGAGAGAAGTAAGAGGCATTGGCAAAGAAGGTGACATCCGCAGAGACAAATTGCTTGCGGGTAACAGGGTCAAAGCAGCAATATCCTTTCTGAGTGGGAGAGTAGCCCAGAAAGACACATTTGGTGGCACGTGGTGCGAGTTTGTCACGGGTGGCAGCGGGAGAGTGCACAAAAGCGGTGCACCCAAAGATGTGTAGAGGAAGAGGAAAGGGATCCTTGTCTGGATAAAGAATGGAGAAGGGGTAGCACCGTGGAGAACTGTGGAGGGAAGGCGATTGATGAGATAGCAGGAGAGGAGGACAGCATATCCCCAATAGGAGCGAGGAACATGCATGTGAGTCATCATAGTGCGAGCAACATCAAGGAGGTGACGGTTTTTGCGTTCCGCCACCCCATTTTGTTGGGAGGTGTAGACACAACTTGTTTGACGAATAACACCATGGTGAAGACAAAAGGAGGAGAAGTCGTGGCTAAGATACTCCTTAGCATTGTCAGAACGAAGGAGTTTAATAGACGTATCAAACTGAGTCTTAACCATAGAATAAAAGGAGGTCCAAACAGAGAACAGCTCGGAGCGATCTTTGAGAAGATATACCCACGTACAGCGAGAGAAATCATCAATGAAGGTGACAAAATAGGAACTACCCCGACCGATGGTGAGGTTAGGAGCGGGTCCCCATATGTCAGAGTGAACGAGGTCGAACGGACGGGAAGAGCCTCGACTTTGCGTTGGGGGGAAGGATGAGCGGTGATGTTTGCCAAGTTGACATGCATCACAGTTTAGTGGAGGATGATGAGGAGGGAGGTGAGGGAAGAGCTGGCGGAGAATTCGGGGAGGAGCATGTCCAAGGCGAAGATGCCATTGGAGAAGATCTGTAGAGGAGGAGGAGAAGGCGGAGAAAGCAGAAACGTTGTCGAGGAAGTAGAGGCCACCACTCTCAGTCCCGGTAGCAATCGTCCGTTGGGAATCCGGATCCTGAAAAGTACAAGAGCTAGGGGTGAATATGACAGAACACCGTAGTTGCTTGCATAAAGAAGTAACCGATAATAAGTTGCACGGAAACTTGGGCACATAGAAGGTATCAGCCAGGCAGAGAGAGGAAGTGACTTGAACCATGCCCGTCCCATGGACCGGGGAGGGAGATCCATCAGCAACAATGACCGGGGGCAACCGAGCATGTGTGTCAAGAAGAGAGAAATATTGAGGATTTCCTGTCATATGATTGGTTGCACCAGAATCGATGAGCCATCTGCCGTGAGTAACAACATGAGCACTACCAGAAGAGGTGACCACGGAGGCGGACAGGCCTTAGGAGGGAAAAGCCATGGAGGCAAGAGAGGAGCAGGCCGCGACGATAAGAACAAGCCGCAAGAAGAGAAAAGAGCACCAAGCCGGGCGAACAGCAACAGGTCGGGCGGCTAGGAAAGCCGCTACCAAGAAGCAGAGAGAAAGAAGTCGCACGGCTTGAAAAAGTCGGGCGAACAGAGGAGAACAGGTTGCACGGCAAAAGATGAGGCCGGCGCGACTAGCAAGCAGGAACGGGTAGAGGGGAATAATCAAGTAGCGCGAACAGCAGCGGCTAGCAAGAGGTCAAAGGCACAGCGGGGAAGAGGTCGCGCGGACTGAAAAGGCCGAGCGAACAGAAGATAGGAGAAGGGCAGGTGACCGCGACCAAGATGCGGGTGAGAAAGGAACAACCCGCACGGTCAGGCAGATCACAGCAGCAAACCGCGAGTATAGGGGCAAGCGGATATGGGGAAAGCAGAAGCGGACAGGGAGAAGAAGTCCGCAGCGGGTAGACACAAGCCACAAAGACTCGGAGATGCAAGAAAGAGCAAGGAACGCGGCGACAAGGAAACAGGTCGCTGCGAAAAGGCACCAGGAGAAGAGAACAAGAAGCAAGCCACGCGAACAGGGCAGCGGACAGAAACAAGCCGCTCGAACAGGGCGGCGAACAGAAGAGAAGGCAAGTCGCGAAAGAGGTCGCGGATAGCGGAAAACAAGCCGCTAGAAGCAGAGAGCGCACAGAATCAGGAGGAAAAGACCGTGTCCTCTGATACCATGTTAGAAAGTAGAGAAAAGAAGCGAAAAGTAGAGAACAAGCCGAATAAACTTTTGAATAACTGAAATTTTATTATTCAAAAAAGGTATCTATTACAATGGTATGCCCTCCTTTATATAGAATGAAGGAGAGATGAGAGAATACAAATAAGAGATGTGGGACTAAAATTTACAGGACTAAGCGGACTATACAAAACAAACCGCACAAGCCGCGCGGTTAGATAGCAGGGCTAACCGCACGGCTACCACCAGAGAGGAAGAGAGACCGCCAGAGTAGACCGCCAGACCGCCCGGCCTCCAAGCCGGCTGAGACAAACCGCCAGACCGCGCGGTCTTCAACCCGCCAAGACAAACCGCCAGACCGCCCGGTCACCAACTTCAACAGTCAAAGCAGGATCTGACCATGCTAAATGGATTTCCAACAGCATCAGAGCTACCCTTGGATATCCAACCTTGTGTGATGATGAAAATGTAGTAGAATCTGGGATAAATCCTGCATATTTTGGAGGTGAGCCAGCTGAAGTTGCACAAGTAATCTACCCTCCAGCAGATTTTGAGATGATACATCAGGAGATACAATCTATGTATAGCCCTCCTGAGGGTAATAAGAATATTATTTTTGAGAAAATAGATAATCATGTGCCTGAGGAAGTTTTAAAGAGCAAGAAGCTCAATTATCTAAGAAGAGGTTTAGAGAACAGGCAGAGTTAAGGCCTGATTTTGAACAGTGGAGCCCAACTTCTAGAAATATTATTCTGACTGCTTGGAAGGCTGCAAAGGATAATTTCCTAGAGAAGGATAAATGGTACTCTGACCAAGAATGGAGAAAACATGAAGCCAGGCAAGAGGCTATTATACAGTACAGAAGAAAGGCTAAACTAGGGAAGTTACCTCCTAATGCACAGGAGCCTAGCAAGTATTTTCCTATGCCTTATCATTATTTTGAGAGACAAAAGATAAGGGCTGATGAACTAAAGAAAAAAGAGCTTAAGGGAAAGAAGCCTGCTGATGACACTAATGCTCCAGTTCAAGCCAAGATTCAATCTTGAAAGGGCATTATCATCAAGGAGCCAGAGCAGCCATAGAATAAAATTTTCTTTAGTTTACAACTTTGTAATCATTTGCATTAAAATACATGTAAACTTTTGATTAATGAAACTATTGGAAGTTGTAACAAAACAATGTTTAATGTTCAATCTATTACATTGTTATTCTGAGAAGATTGTTTATACATGTTTTGTTTATTATTTACCCTGTCATATAATACTGTTATACATCATATTGAGTATTTGTTATGAATGGTGTATATCATTGACTAAGGGTTATGACTTCTCCAAATAGGGGGAGATTGTTGGGTACATTGGAAAATGTGTACCTGATTTGAAGAAGCCTCACCTTACTCAATGATATACATCAAGGTGTATTTGATGTGTTTTGAGTTTATATGTGCAGGTTAAGTAACTGCAGGAAATGCAGAAAATTTCTAAGTCCATGTGTCGACACCTAGAGATGCAGTGTCGACACTTATGAAGACTTGTGTCGACACTGGAGAAAAGCTGTGTCGACACTTGGAGTTTTTGTGTCGACACCAGGAAAAGCAGAGTCGACACCAGAAGAAAAGTGTCGACACATACAGGCAGTGTCGACACACTATGAAGAATACTCAACATATATCATGTCGACACTTAGAAGCAGTGTCGACACCCAGAGAATCTTAGTCGACATCAAATGTGTCGACACCAGGATGCTGTGTCGACACTCAGCAAGCTTCAATAAAGTTAAAGTAAAAGAAGTACTTGTGTCGACACAAAGGAGATGTGTCGACACTCAGCAAGTTTCAACACAAGAAGGCATGTGTCGACACAAAGGAGATGTGTCGACACACAATAGAATTGAACTAAGTGTTAAAGAAGAAGTACTTGTGTCGACACACAGAATCAGTGTCGACACATTCAACAAAAGGCTTGTGTTGACACACAGAATCAGTGTCGACACATTCTGAAGAAGCGGTGTCGAGAAGCTGTTACAACAACACAAGGAGTTGTGTCGACACCACCAAGGCTAGTGTCGAAACTTAGTCCACTTGTGTCGACAATTGATCTATTTGTGGCGACACAAAATGAAGAACAATCTCGACACTTTCAGACAGAGACAGTGATTTCAAGAAGTGACTGGATGACTTGACATCTGCCATTTCAGCCGATCTACTGCAACTGTCAGAGCTGTCAGAAGTTTGTTAGAAACCGGATCAGCCGGTTATCTTGGAGGAAGACTATATAAATGCCTTTCTCCTTCAACAGAATCATCGATCACAATAAAAAAAAAGAATCAATCAGAAGATTAAGAAGATCAATACAGATCCAGAGAAAACTGTAAATCAGTATTTTGAAGAAACTTCAGATTTATATGGAGAGAGAGAACTCCAGTAATTGAAGTCAAGAAAGAGACTTGTTAATAAAATCTCTTAAGAAGCAGGTTCTGAACCAGACTGCAAAGTAGGATCCAGATTTAATTCTCCATCCTAAGAAGGAAGGTGCCAGCCGGTCTACTTTAAGAAGATCAACTTTACTGAGTTCAGACTCAAGAAGCCTTGAAGAAAGCAAAGACAAAGTTGATCTCAGGAATCAGTGCTATCAAGAACTGATCAAGGAGGTTGCCCTCTTCATTCTCTCAAACAGAGTGGTGATCTAAAACTTATTATTATTTTCTTTTTGTAGGATCCTAAGGGATCTGAGTTGTAAGCCTAAATTTATAAAGGATGAGCTAGGGATTTTGAGCCTGAGTGTAGGAGAATCAATTCTCTGAGTGTAGGCCTTGTTGAATGCTGAGGTAGGGCTGTTTAGCCTGAGTGTAGGTCTTGTTGAAAACTGAGTGGTAGAGCTTTGTGCCTGAGTTGTAGGAGTGAGGACACTCTGAGTTGTAGAAACCTGGTTTGGGGTTCTGAGCTGTAGGATCTGAGGATCTGAGGAGAAGTGCAGAAGTTAGCCTGAATCTAGTACACTACTAGATAGGCGAAGGGGGAAAGTGGATGTACCCAGACCTTGGGGAACCACTATAAAAATCTCTGTGCACTCTATGTTTAATTATTTCTATGATTGCTGAGCTAGCTGTGCTGAATAGTTGTAGAATATTATAAATACAGGTTTAATTGTATAGAGTTTCTGCCTTAAAATTAAAAAGAAAAAGTACACCTATTCACCCCCCCTCTAGGTGGTTAGGCACTATTTCTTTCAACCCCCACTTTTGGGAGTGTGTATCCAGCTTTTGGGCCGACCATTCCTAATCTGCAGTTTGAAATCAAACCGGCCATTTTGAACATGATACATAGCAATGCTCAGTTCTTCGGGTTGCCGAGCGAGGACCCACATATGCATCTCTTGGATTTTTCTGAGATATGCGGGACCTTTCATTACGACGGAACACCTGATGAAACGGTGAAGATGAAGCTATTCTCGTTTTCACTGCGTGATAAAGCCAAGGCGTGGCTGCACAGCTTACCAACATGGACTGCCACAACGTGGGATGCCTTAACTGCGCGATTCCTGGAGAAGTTCAATCCAATAAACAAGATTGTGAACATGCGCCAGGAGATTGGTAACTTCCGCCAGTTCGATCAGGAAAGCCTGGCGGAGGCATGGGAACGCTTCAATGACTTGCTGCGGAAATGGAGTTTTAGCCTTGGAACTTGGTGGGCCAGTTCTACTTTTCCATTGAGCCCAATTATAGGGCTATGATTGACGCTGCTGTTGGAGGCTCATTGATGAACCTTACACCTGAGGATGACCTGAGGCTTCTACAAGATACAACCTCACATAGCATATATTGGACTACTGGGAGAAATACCCAAAGGAGCACCCATGTAATATTCGCTCTTGGATTGGCTGTACCAACTGCAATACCTGTCATGGAAATCTCTTGCCAAGAATGCGGCGGGGACGACCATAACACATATGAATGCCCGGGAGACAAACTGTCTGGTGAGCTGTATAATCTGAATATGAATGAATCTGTGAATCTCATTGCTAAACAAAATAGTGGTGTGCCATATGGGAAAGCGTATAACCTAGGGGTGAGAAATCACCCCAACTTTTCGTGGAACCAAAATGCCAGTGGCCAACGATGGCAACCAGGGCAGCATCAATGCGATGCTTCAGCCTCTGGGAGCCAAACCAAGGTCACCAAACCCGAGTTTTAATCAGATCCCTTCGGGACCTAGGACGAGTAATTTGGAAGAAATGATGGAGAAGTTTGTTGAGGTCACTTAATCAAATATGGCTAATCAGACCGCATCTATGCGGAATCTGGAAGTGCAACTGGGACAATTAGCCCTGGTGCTAGCAAAGCATCCCCATGGGACTCTTCCAAGCAACACAGAAAAGAACCCCATAGATCAGGGGATGAGTCTTGCTGAGAAGGAAGAGGGGGTGTGTAGAGATCTAGTGATCGCTTGTACGATCAACAACATCGAGATATCCGCCCTATTCAATTTCAGATCTTCTAGAAACATTCTCACATTGCAAGACATCGAGAAGTTTAATTTGAAATTAAATCCGGATGATCGTACTTCTCTTGTTTTAGCTAACGGAGTTCTAGTGGAGACTGAAGGAGAGGTGAAAGAGGTTGAAGTTATGGTGGATGGAACCAAGGTTGTAGCAGATTTCCAAGTATTGTGGCCTATCGAAAATACTTCGATCCCAATCATGTAACTCCCATTTTTGAGGGAAAGTAGCGCCACCTTGGACTTTTCCAAGGGGGAGGTGGTTTTACCAAATGTGGTGAAATCAGCATGCTTTCCTAGCACTGTAACTAAACCTCTGTACCCCCTCCTGTTGTTATCACTGACAATTTGTTTAGTAATGTGGATCCTAGAGATGAACAGGAGACGTGGAAGCAGAAGGTCAGAAGAAGTACCTCTGAAGAAGAGCATGGTGATGGGGAAGAGAAGAATGAGCTGTTGGTTCATGAGGAGGATGCAAATGAAATTCCTGAGTTTAGATCTATGTGGGAGCATGATTCTCCACCTCTCATGCTTAATTTAAGGATAAATAGTTTAATCATAAGGTTTCGTAGGCGGATCCAGTTGCCACTATGGCTTTAGAGATGATGAAACATCAAACCTTGGATGGAGAGTCAGTTGCTTACGCTAAGTGGCATTCTCCCACAGTGGAGAAAAAGATGAAAGAGAGGGTTAGACCTGATATACTCTAGAGGGGGGGGGGGGGGTGAATAGAGTACTTTAAATCCTCTGAAGTTTATAAAAACTACAGAGTAGGGGAGCTATTAGATACCAATTTTGCTGTAAATAAAAGAGCAATCCTAAGATAAACTAATCTACCTCATGCACAGCAAAATTAAACTAACACAGGCACATCAAAATTAAACTACAACAGACACAACAAGAACAAAAAGGAAAGTGGGCAACCAGACAACACAAGAACTTTTATAGTGGTTCCCCAACCTGGATACATCCACTCTTTTACCACCCTGGTAGGAATCCACTAACAGGTTTTGATCAGGTGACTGCCATCAATGAGCTTTTGATCAGGTGCTTAAAAACCAACCCAAGTGTTTTGATCAGGTGACTTGCAACCAAGGAATAACTTTTGAAGTGAGTAAAAGAACCCTTTGTACAATGAGGGGGTGAGAGAGTTATGGTGTCTTCTCTTTCTCAAATGCAACTGAGAAGACTAGTGGATCTTATATGTTAATAAAGCTCCCCCTCAGTTATTGAGTTATTCAGGAATATTGGAGCTTTGCTTCAGGGTGAGTAGGTCTTCTATCTTTAGCCTTGACCAGAAGATATCCAGGAACTTCTTGACTGATAAAGATTTGTTGTCCTTGAAGAATCCTGGAGTAAAGGATGAAGAAGACTAGAGAATGATTAGAATGATGTTGCTGTTAATCTTCTCTGTAGGCCTTCTATTAAATCTCTGGTCTCAACTATCTTCTTGCTTTTCTCTATATCTGTTGCTCTATGTCGAGAAGAAGGAAGAGAATCACTTTTATATTTTGAATGGAATTTCTCCTTTGAATTTTTGAATTCCTTCCTACATTGATTGCTAACGCCTGGAGAATGTAATACGGCTGGAGGGAATGTCTGCATTAATTGATTTCCCTAACTGTCTTATTGAAAAATGACAAGTAATAAACCTGATGAATACCGTAATCAATGCTGCTTCTAACGGTAATATTCAGAGAATATTAAGCATTGATTATTCAGGAATTACTACAATAAAATAAGGAGAGAAGGAAGGAAAAAATCCAAGTCTAGATTTGCATAGAAATCGTCGAGCAAAGAACAGATTTCGTCAACCTGTGTCCAGAGTTCGTCGAACTGAGAAATCGTGTTCGTCGACCAGATAATTATTGTTCGTCGACCTGAGATCCAAGATCGTCGACCTGAGAATAGCTAACTGCTTTCTGAAGAATCTTGCCGATTCTGTGCTCTAAGTTAGTTGAGCTGATAACATAGATTTGTCGACTGGAGTTCAGAGAAATAATTCTGGACTTAGGATGTTGAAGTAGAACATCCAGAAATCATCGACCTGAGAACCAAGTTCGTCGATCTCAACTCAGAGAATTTTCTCTGAGTTCGTCAAGCTGAGCACTACTTTCGTCGAGTTGAGTTCGACGAAGGTCGAACTCACTTTCCTGAAATTGGTTTTTCCCTAAGTCTTGAGTCTTCTGTTGTCATCTGTTGGCTGGTCCATGCAATGTTGAATTTAAGGACATAGCCTAGACTCTAGGACATAGATATGGCCCTGGCTATACAAGGTGGGTCAATAATCCTAGTTTAGTGAAACTAGCCCAAATCCAACTAGGGATTCATCAATCTCTCCCTATTTGGGTGAGGTCACTAATTACAGACACAAAACATTTACAAAGCAAGAGAAAAATATATCTAGCAAAAAAATTTAAAACATGCAGTAGATATATATGTACAATGAGCTTTGTATTAGGAAATAAATAGATAAACAGTTTTAAGACATACAGAAAGACTAAAACAGTTTAAAATCATTTCTTATGCTTTAGCTCTTTTTGTTTACCCTCCTTAGCTCTATCACCAGGCTGGGTGAATTTGATTTCCCTGTTTGGATTGGCTGCTTGACTCTTTGTCATGGTCATATCAGCAGCTCCAATAATATTTAGGAAAGTAGCCTTTGGCACAACAACTTCCGGATGTAATTTAATGTAATCATCTACATTAAAGAATTTATTAGCTTTTGCAAACCTGTTTAACTCCTCTTTACTGTATTTGGATATTGTTGTATATTCAGAGGGATCCTTGCCTTCAGCTTTTGCCTTGTTGATCATAGATAGGCCAACTAATTCTTGGAACATGGCCATCCTTACAGTAGTAGTTGTTTCTGTGTCCTCAAAGGGAACAGGAGGGGATGCATGTCTTTTTGGACTTTCAGCTTTTTGATGTTCAGTACTTTGTTATAGATGTTGCTGCTGATGTTGATGTTGATGATGTTGCCTGCCTGAAGAGTAGTACCTATGCTGGCTGCTTCCAGAAGAAGAGGATCTACCATGTTGTCTCTGATAAGTTTGATATTAGGTAGGCCTCTGAGAGGAAGAGCCTAAAGCACCAGCAATAGGTGGAGGAGGTAGAGGAGGGTCTTTCCTGTATCTCTGTGGAGAAGGTGAATATTTCCTGCTTTTCTTCCTGTCCTTCTGCTGATTTTTGGATAGCCACTTCCAAGCTGGCATGCCCTTGTATGGAGTTATATTCTAAAGAATTTAATAAGGAGTATCATGTGTTGGGTTTGGTTTTGGAGCAGGAGTTGGAGGGGCTTTCCTTTTCTTAGTGACTTTCTTTTTCTTAGCAGAGGGACTGTCTTCTGAATCCTCTTCATCATCATCATATGAAGAGTCTTGAGGAGTATCATATAATGCATTAAATGCTTTTAAAGCTTCTGCAGATATTAATAATTTTTCTGCTTGGGGAGTCGTAGGAGGAAGAGCTGGAGCTAGAGCTGGAGAACTATATACATCCGTGCTTTCAACAACTGAATTTACTCTCTTATTCAATATCAGCCATGATCAACTCATCTAGATCAGGCATAGGGCTATCATCCATAATGAAGGTTGGAGCAGAGATGACTCTGGGAGGGGATGAAGGAATGGAGGAATCAGCTCTTGGTGGACATGGAATGACAGGAGTCTCTGTATTAGCAAAACTAGCCTTGAGTTTCCTGGCAGCTGTGGGACTGAGAGGTGCAGTGTATGGTATAATTTTCAAAGAATGATGATGAGAATATCTGGGTAGAATATTACTATACACAAGATTGAATAAATCCAATAAGGAAGTCAAATTAACTGTGTGATTTAGTTTATAATCCCCAATAGATTCTATCTAAGCCAAAACAGGCTTATCCATATCAGTATCTGAGTCTATTAAGTCTATTATTTCAGAAGGATCTGCTACATCTTCTGAAGATTCAGACATAAAAGAATCAAGTTCTGCAGCTGCTGCTTCTGCTGCTTCTACTGCTGCTGCTGTTGCTTTCAATGAAACTTTTTCATCATGAAGCACAAAATAGGCTCATCCATATCAATATCTGAGTCTATTATTTCAGAAGGATCTGCTACATCTTCTGAAGAGTCAGACATGAAAGAATCAAGTTCTGCTATTGATGCTGCTTTCACTGGAACTTCTTCATCATGAAGCATCTCCCCCTGGCTGGCTGTAGAGGGTCTTGGAGCCAGTCCCCTAGAAGAAGGGATAGGGGACAAAGCAGCAACTGTGGCAGAGAGAGTTTGGATGGAGGCAGTGAGAGGAGCTAGAACATTATTTATAAGGTTTTGAAGAATGGGATAGATGTATGCAAGTAAATCCTTAGCAATATCAGAAAATTTAAATAGAGGTATTTTGGAGCAGTGGAGGAGTAAGGATTATGATGACCATAATTTGAACAGACAGAGAATGCACTAGACATTTCTGTGTGTGTGTAGTCAGGTGCAAAAGATGGAAGGTCAGTTTGGATTAGTAGAGGGAAAGGGATAGGGGGAGTTGTAGTTGTAGGAGGTGGAATTATTATTGTGGGAATGGGTTCTTGATGTGGAGATGATGGAGGAAGCACTAGATTGAAAGTGTGGGAGGAGATAAAGGTGTCAGGATTTGTGGCATTTAAATGAGGTGGAAGAGGAGATTGAGGTGTGTATGGTTGTGATGATTGGGAAGGAGAGTGTTGTATGGATTCCTGAATGGGGGAAGATCGGATTTCAGAGATATGTATTTGGGGAGAGGATGGAGGTGGAGAGTGCAGGAGACGGAACTGGAGTAGAGATGTGAAGTGGTTACTGTTGTTGTTGTTGTTGAGGAGGAGAAGAAGGAATGTTGGAGATGGAGGGAGCTTCTTCTGAGGGTAGAGGAGCAGCTAAGACTGCCCTTGTGCTTTCAGATGGCCTAGAGGAGGAAGAAGCCTTGGTTAACTTGGTGATCCTCCTTTTCCATTTGCCAAAGAGGGCAGAGGTGAGCCTCTCGGAGGCATTGATGAACACTGGTGTTGACACCATGTGTTCAGAAGCCTTTTAGTGCAGAAATATTCCCAGTACCCGGCCAAAGCAAACTTCCTTCTTGTTATTCTTCTTAATCAAATCAAAGAGTAACTGTCCCCAGTTAATTCCTTTCTTATCCACCAAAGCAACCATCACCAAGAATTGCTGCCTGGTCATATAATCATGTGTTGTATGTTTTCCTAACAACACTTTTCCGACCACATCAGCCAAGAACTTGTATTCAACCGACAAGTTCTTCTTGAGTAGTTTGTTAGGGTTATCGCCAAAATGGTCCATTTTATTCAACATATTATAATGCTCTTCAGTATCCAATTCGATTTCTTCTTCGCTATTAAGTAGACCGAAAATGTCGGTTTGTACATTTGGAGAGAGAGAGAGACTGAGTTACCCGAAATTGTTCCGGTCATGGAATCTTCTGTTGTTGTAGAGGTAAATACCCATTCCTTAATCTCAGTCATTGCAATCTTTATTCGAACTGTCATGAACTTTTTTAGTTGTTATTCTTCAAACAACTTTAGGATTTCCCCGAAAATTGCATCAGAAAATTGGAATGAATTGAAATCAATGTCAAATCCCATGTCAAATTTCATTATAGAGTAAGCAGTTCCCGGAATTGCCATGGTGCACCTGTAAGAGAAAAACAAAGATCAAGTGCGATGGAACTGAAAGCGCGGGATGGAGGTTGAAGAAAACCTAGATATAAGGTTTTTAGAATATGAACCGCCAAGCTCCGTTCGACGAATAATGAAAAGATCTTCGATCGGAGGTCGATGAATTATTTTATTAGAAAATGAGTTCGTCGATCTCAGATTGAAGAAGACGAAGAAATCGTCGATCTCCGTTCGACGGAAAATTCACTGAAGTATGGATCGTCGATCTCTGTTCGATGAAAACTATTTCACTATGAAGTGATCGTCGAACTCCGTTCGAAGAACTCTTCACGATGGGTTCACGGTTTGTCGATCTCCGTTCGACGAACTGTCAACAAATCATCGACCACGGACAAAAATTACATTAAAGATTCTCCATTTATCATTCCAAGCTGATTTATAAAGAACAACGATTTCTTTCATTCAGAGGTTTGGTGAAAATATCTGCTCTTTGTAAATTAGTGTAGATATAGACAAGTTTAATTTTATTTTTGTCTACACATTCTCTAATGAAATGATGTATAATGTCTATATGTTTGGTCCTACTGTGATGGACTGGATTTTGTGCTATGGATATAACACTTGTGTTGTCACATAAAAAAGTTGAATTATTTAAGTTGAACCCATAGTCCAGGAGTTGGTTTTAAATCCACAACATCTGGGAACATCAACTACCTGCTGCTATATATTCTGGTTCAGCAGTTGATGTAGACACAGATGATTGTTTCTTGCAGAACCAAGACACTAATCTCATACCAAGGAACTGACATGTCCCTGAGGTACTTTTTCTATCTACTCTGCATCCAGCAAAGTCAGCATCTGAATATCTAGTTAACTCAAATTCTGACTCAGTAGGATACCAGAGTCCTAGAATAGGACAACTCTTTATATATCTCAAAATTCTTGTTAAGAAAACTAGGTGAGATTCTTTAGGGTTCACTTGGAATCTAGCATAAAGACATGTAGCAAACATTATGTCAGGTCTGCTTGCTATAAGATATAGTAGGGACCCAACATTGCCCCTATATAATTTCTGATCAACAGGTTTCCCATCTTCATCAGAATTTATTACAGCATTAATGGCCATGGGTGTTTTCTTTACTGAGGCATCAGCCATCCCAAAGTTTTTAATAAGCTCTTTAGCATATTTAGGCTGGGATATGAAGATGCCATCAGGTAGCTGCTTCACTTGGAAACTAAGGAAGTATGAGAGCTCACCCATGCTACTTATTTCAAACTTTGAATACATGAGGTCAGAAAACCTCTTGCATAGTTTGGAATCTATAGACCCAAATATAATGTCATCTACATAAATTTGTACCAACAAAATTTGATCCTTATGGTGCCTAGTGAATAATGTTCTATTTACAATGTCTCTAGTAAATTTATGCTCTATCAGGAAGCCAGCTAAGGTCTCATACTAAGCTCTTGGAGCTTGCTTTAAACCATAAAGAGCTTTATGCAATCTAAAGACATATAAAGGATAGGTTGGAGAGATAAAACCTGGAGGTTGTTCAACATAAACCTCTCTTTAACTACTCCATTCAGAAAGGCACACTTGACATCCATCTAATAGACTTTGAACTTCTTGTTTGCAGCATAAGCAAGGAAAATCCATTACTTCTAACCTTACAACTGGTGCAAAAGTTTGGTTCCTTCTTCTTGCCTATAACCTTGAGCAACAAACCTAGCCTTGTTTCTCACAATTATACCTTGGGCATCTAGCTTGTTTCTACATACCCACTTAGTTCCAATGACTGGGTAGTCCTTGGGTCTTGGAACTAAATCTCAAACTCTGCATCTCTCAAATTGATTGAGTTCCACTTGCATTGCAATGATCCAGTGGGGATCTTGCTCAGCATCATTTATGGATTAACGCTCAACTTGAGAGAGGAAACAGGCATACATCACATCTTGGTTGAGTTGATGCCTTGTCTGTACACCTACTAACATGTCCCCAATCACTTGAGATATAGGGTGATCCGTTAATGTGACAAGATCAGTGGGTGGAGTTGGTTCAGCAACAACATTTGGAGTTAATTCATCTTGTGGAATAATGTCTACTATTGAATGAACTTCAACCTCTTCCAAAAGTTCTTCTTCACTATCTTCATCAGTTTGTGTAGGAGGAGGTGATATAACCTCTTGTGGAAGGTTTAACTCACCCAATTTCTCACACAAGTGAGGTACCTTCAAAATATCTGAGGTAGAAGAGTCCTACTCCTTATAGTACATGTTAGCTTCATCAAAAGAAATATGTACAGATTCTTAAATTTTAAGGGATGATTTATTGAAAACCATATAAGCCTTGCTAACTTGGGAATATCCCAAAAACATTCCCTCTGTAGCTTTAGCTTTAAAGTTTCTAATGTGTTTCTTGTTATTGTTATGAATGAAACACCTACACCAAAAAATTATAAAGTAATCAATTTTAGGTTGCTTCCCTTTGAGTAATTCATATGTGGTCTTGCCCTTTAGTTTGTGTATCAAACTTCTATTCAACACATAGTTTACTGTGCTCACAGCCTCTGCCCAAAAGGATAGGGGCATGTGTTCATCTGCAAGCAGTGTTCATGCAGATTCAATGAGTGTTCTATTTTTCCTTTCTGCTGCCCTATTTTGTTGAGGAGTTCTAGGAGCAGAGAAATAATGCCTGATACCTTCCTCCTCACAGAATCTTTGCATGGGAAGAGATTCAAACTCAGTACTATGATCACTTCTGATCAATACAACTGGAGTAGAATAATCAATCCTTATTCCCTTAAGAAAATCTGTAAGGACTTTAAAGTTATCTGACTTGTTTCTCAAGAAGAAAACCCAAGAGAATCTAGAGAAGTCATCTACAATAACCAAGGTGTAAGACTTCCCTCCTAAGCTTTGTACAGCAATGGGTGCAAAAAGATCCATATGTAGTAAGTACAAAATCATAGGTGAATCACTCTTATTAATTTACTTAAAGCTATTTTTAGTTTGCTTGCCTTCTTGATATGCCTTGCATAGGCTTTCCTTCTTATAGGGGCTAGAAGGTAATCCTCTGATAAGGTTGACCCTAGATAGCTTAGAGATGTTTTTAAGGTTAACATGACCTAGTCTCTTATGCCAAAGGATATTGTTATTACTAACTTGGTTGAATAAGCATATTTCTGAGCTAGCAGAATTAAAGTTTACTAAGTATATATTCCCTTGTCTACACCCTGTTAAAATAGTTTGATTATTTGAAGATATAATACATTTGGAATTAGTAAAGCAAACCTGATAACCTGCATCACATAATTGACGTATGGATATTAGGTTATGTTTGAGTCCATTTACATATGCCACTTTTATGAAAGTGACAGCTCCACTATTGAAGTCATCATAGCCTTCAGTTTGTCCAAAGCTGGATTCTCCAAAGATCACCCTTGGACCTAGCTTTGCCTTGAAGTTGATTAGGCTGTCCTTGCATCCAGTCATGTGCTTTGAGCACCCACTATCCAGGTACCACTTATTTTGAGTGATAGGATAGTTATTCACCTGCAAGGAAATAAGTTAGATGTTCTTGACCCAGGTTACCTTGGGTCCTTGTTTCTTTTCGTTAGAAAAGCTAGAAATATAAGAACATTTAGGTTGGCCTTTACAACCTAAGGGGTGATATCTTCTGAGAGGAATTATCCAATCAGCAAGTGGATTAAAAGGTTTTCTTTGTTGATTAGAGTTTCTGCTAAAATTATTATTTTTATTAAGTCTGACTGGGTTCGACGAAAAGTTGTAAGTTCGTCGACCAGAATTCGACGAAGTTGGATGAGATCGTCGATCTCTGCTCAGAGAATGAACATATTCATTTTCTGTGCCCCAAGTTCATCGATCTCTACTTGATGAACCATACACAGTTCTTCAATCGCAGTAAGACGAATTGTTATAGCTAATATTGGCGTTCATAGATCGTTGATCGGAGTTCGACGAACTAGACACATTTCGTCGACCTGAGTTCGACGAAAACTTTTGAACTTTGTTTTTAGTTGAAGTTTTCTGGTTTTTGTTATTTCGATTTTTAGAGTTAGGTAATTCTTCTGTGGTTTGTTTATTGTTTATTACCTCTTTACACTTAGTTGAAACAAATCTAATGGGGGTTGATAATATGTTCTTCTTAAGTATGGGGGGTAAAATTAATGATGCACTAAAGCCCAGTTTGCCATTCAGTCTGGCATTGACTGTACTTGTGATGTCCATCAGCTTAAGGCTTCTCCCATTGAGAGATTCCTCAAATTGTTTAGCCTCACATAGCTCTGTTTTTAAAGGAATGATTTGTTCATTAGCTAAAGGTAATTCATCTTTTAACTTACTGTTTTCAAAAATCAGATTTTCTCGATTGGTCAGTCTTTCCCTAAGTGTTTTGACTTCTTTCTCAGAGTTAATCAAGTCAATACACATTATTTTAAATTCAATTTTGAAACTGTCAGAACTATAATCTAAAGATGAAAGTACCTGATCAGCTTCTGATTCTGAAGCTCCTTCATTATCAGATTCTTCTTCATCATCTCATTGGCTGTTAGAGGTATTGACGGCCATGAGGTAGACTTCCTTGGCCTTTGCCTCTTCTTCCTCTTCACTAGAGCTGAAAGATGTGGATTCATCTTCTGTGTCACTCCAGGTATCAGCAACAAATCCCTTCTCCTTCTTTTTGTATTTGCTGGACGAAGGCCTACTACTTTGTTATCTTCTGGAGACCTTCTATCTTCTTCTTTCTTTCTTCTGATTCTCTGGACACTCTGAGATAAAGTGTCCAGGTTTCCTGCAGCCAAAACATACTACTTCTTTAGTAGGAGTTTTATCATACCTGGGCTTTTCATCCTGCCTGGATGATTTTCTTCTGAAGTCCTTTCTTTCCATTTTGAAAAATCTCTTGGCAAAGAGACTTATTAGTTATTCATTAATTGTTGAAGCTTCAGTCTCTTTAGCAGCCTTGAATGTTATGTTGTGCTCCTTTCTTGCTGGTGGAGGAGTCCTTTGTTCTGCAGCTTCTCTGGACTTTACTAGCTTCTCATAAGACTTGAGCTTTCCCAATAGGGATTCTGTGGAAATCTCATTTAAGCTCCCGGCCTCCTTGATTGGCCAGATCCTGGAATCCCATGAGCATGGGAAGCACTTGAGGATTTTATCATTTACTTCAGTAAGGGTGATGTCCTTATCTAAAGTCTTCAGCTCATTGATTATTGAGCTCAATCTGTTGTACATGTCAGCAACAGATTCTGACTCATCCTTCTTGAAGTTATCATACTGGGATATGAGTGTTGATCTTCTGTGTTTCCTCTCATCAGCAGAGCCAGCCACCATTTGGTTGAGAGAGTCCCAAATAGCCTTGGCTAGTGTGCATTCAGCTACCTTCTGGAAGATATCTTCAGACATAGTCTGAGCCAGAATATTCATGGCCTTTGCATCAGCAATCTTGGCCTTTTTTTGTGCATCTGTCACATCAGGTGGTGGAACAGCATATGTACTCTATATTACTGTAGATGTAGAGGCAGTTGATTGAGGAGGACCTGTCAAAATAGAGTTGTAGATGTCCTCATCAATGGAATTCATATAAAGTTTTTTCTTGCCTTTTAGATAGCAAACTTATTCAAGTTGCACACTGGAGGTCTGGTGCTTGCATAATCCTTGTTCTGTGCCATGTTGTGAGTATAATCCTAAGGGAAATAAAAGGTCAGATATAACACATGATCTTTTGGTTCAAGGGTTAACTTTTAAAACCAAAGATACACTACTCTGATACCAATTGAAAGAGAAGGTTAGACCTGATATACCCTAGAGCGGGGTGAATAGAGTATCTTTAAATCCTTTGAAGTTTATAAAAACTACAGAGTAGTGCAGCTATTAGATACCAATTTAACTGTAAATAAAAGAGCAATCCTAAGATAAACTAATCTACCTCAGGCACAGCAAAATTAAACTAACACATGCACAACAAAATTAAACTAACACAGGCACAGCAAGAACAAAAAGGAAAGAGGGCAACCAGACAACACAAGAACTTTTATAGTGGTTCCCCAACCTGGCTACATCCACTTTTATACCACCCTGGTAGGAATCCACTAATAGGTTTTGATCAGGTGACTGCCAGCAATGAGCTTTTGATCAAGTGCTCAAAAACCAACCCAAGTCTTTTGATCAGGTGACTTGCAACCAAGGAATAACTTTTGAAGGGAGTTAAAGAAGCATTTGTACAGTGAGGGGGTGAGAGAGTTATGGTGTCTTCTCTTCCTCAAATACAACTGAGAAGACTAGTGGATCTTTGATGTTAATAAAGCTCCCCCTAAGTTATTGAGTTATTCAGGAATATTAGAGCTTTGCTTCAGGGTGAGTAGGTCATCTATCTTTAGCCTTAACCAGAAGAGATCCAGGAACTTCTTGACTGATAAAGATTTATGGTCCTTGAAGAATCCTGGAGTAAAGGATGAAGAAGACTAGAGAAGGATTAGAATGATGTTGCTGTTAATCTTCTCTATAGGTCTTCTATTACTTCTCTGGTCTCGACTATCTTCTTGCTTTTCTCTGTATCTGTTGCACTATGTCGAGAAGAAGGAAGATAATCACTTTTATATTCTGAATTGTATTGCTCCTTTGAATTTTTGAATTCCTTCCTGCATTGATTGCTGACGGCCTGGAGAATATAATACGGCTGTAGGGAATGTCTGCATTAATTGATTTCACTAACTGTCCTATTGAAAAACGGCAAGTAATAAACCTGATAAATACCATAATCAATGTTGCTTCTAACGGTAATATTCAGAGAATATTAAGCATTAATTATTCAGAAATTACTGCAATAAAATAAGGACAGAAGGAAGGAAAAATCCAAGTATGGATCTGCACAGAAATCGTCGAGCAAAGAACATATTTCGTCGACCTGAGTCCAGAGTTGGTCGAGGTGAGAAATCGTGTTCGTCGACCAGATAATTATTATTCGTCGACCTAAGATCCAAGATCGTCGACCTGAGAACAGCTAACTGCTTTCTAAAGAATCCTGCCAATTCTGTGCTCTAAGTTAGTCGAGCTGATAACATAGATTCATCAACTAGAGTTCAGATAAATAATTCTGGACTTAGAATGTTGAAGTAGAACATCCAGAAATCGTCGACCTAAGAACCAAGTTCGTCGAGCTCAACTCAGAGAATTTTCTCTGAGTTCGTTGAGTTGAGCACTAGTTTCATCGAGCTGAGTTCGACGAACATCAAACTCACTTTCCTAAAACTGGTTTTTCTCTAAGTCTTGAGTCTTCTTCTGTCATCTGTTGGCTGGTCCATTCAATGTTGACTTTAAGGACATAGCCTAGACTCTAGGACACAGACATGACCCTGGCTATACAAGGTGGGTCAATAATCCTAGTTTAGTGAACCTAGCCCAAATCCAACTAGGGATCCAACAAAAGAAAAATGAATGTTTTTTGCGATCTGATCGTTTTGTTTCTCTCCAGGGAAAGAAGCAAGGGGCTTGGGGCCGGTTGGGTAAAACCAACTTGAATCCTAAAGCTCCAAACCCTGGACTTTCTCACTCTTATGGGGAGTTATATCATAAATCGATGTTTAGTTGAAAGTTGTTGGATAGTTTATGCTAGTAACTGCTTGGTGGACTTGCTTAGTTTTTTATTTAGTTTGGAATGGATATAAAACTCTATATCATGCATAATACGGGTATTTGGTCCACCTTAAGGACGGTAAAGAAAATGGCTTATAGGAGACAACCCAAGTAGAACCACTTGGTTCTGTTTTGTGTGCTGTGTTTCTTTTTATATGTGTATTTCTATTTTCTTATTTTGCTTGGGATCTCTAATTTGTAGGTGCTGAAAATTTTTGAAGCGCAACAGACCAGTCGCTATCGGACAATCACACAGCACGAGTGGTATGCTTAGTTTTGAGCATAGGTACTTCTTACCCCTAACTCTTTATATTATTTGGAATGTTTAGTTTTATTAGTGTTGCATTCAAGTCTGGGAGGAGAGCATGCCTGTGGTCACTACACGAGCACACATTTTATTGCATACCAGTTGTTATTTATTTATTTCAAAATCATTGTAGCACAAACTGAATCACCCACTTGAGCGCAATCTTATCCATGCGCGTGGCTTGAGTCAAATGCATTGATTGTGTGTAAAGTTTAAAATAGTGGTGCTGACATAGGATTTTAGGATAGAGTAGTGCAAAACTCGTGCAGTGCTCCTAACCGAGTACTCATGGTCTGTGTAGAAATAGTATAAATTTAGTTTTTTTTTATGCTCGTAGATTTATACTTTTTTTTGCAGATGTAAATATTGTTTGTACTACTCAAAGATGTTGAATCTGGTGAAATCTAACGGTAGTTTAGGGATCTGTGTAGCCTCCACTAGACTCGTTTGCTCGAGTCGGGAGAAAGGATGATCTTTTTCGGTGACTAAGAACTTGTAACATCCCATTTCCAACTAGACCCCTAAGAGTGTTTTTGTCATGACTAAGTCATGACTAAGTCATGACAAAACCCTAGGAATCTTAAGAAGACCAAGTGAGCTTAGACATGAAGTTGGAAATCATCATGGTCTGCAAATAGTAGAATTCTGAACAATAGTTTAGGATGACCATGGGGCTACACCTTGACCCCAAGAACCTACCACAACACCCCCAAACATTTTGGGAGGCCCATTAGAGCCATAAGGACCCATTGGGGTCAATCAAAGAGACTCAGTTGACCCAATTCAACCCTAACCCTAAATCGGTCAAACTAGCCTATTTAGGGTCAATTGACCTTCCCCTAGCCAAGTGGGCCCCACCCATGCCCTTCTAACCCTAAAGTGAGGTCAGTGAGTCACCAAGGATACATTGGGTTCAACCCTAGAGACCAAGTTGACCCAAGTCAACTTAGGCCCCTCATCTGGTCAAAGTACCCTTACTAAGGGTAGGTTGTTAAATTTTCTCAACGGGGTCAGCAAGATAGCCCAAACGCCAAATTAATATCTTCGGAACTACCCAGTTCTCACGTTGAACCAGCAGAAACCAAGGACCAAAGGTTAATCCCAACAAACAAAGAAGCACATGCAGGTCTATTATTCATTCACTTCTTTACAACACGAGGCATACATAGCGAGACATGATTTCGCTAGTATAACAGCTGTAAACAGAGAGCACCAAAAAACAAGCCGGGCGGACAGCACCGGAGTCCGCCGAGACCGCCGAGGTTGCCGAGGTCGCCGAGTCCGCTGAGATCGCCCGAACTTAGCTGCAATCCGCCGAATAGCCATGGAGTTCGCCAAAGTTGCGAGGCCGCACGGACACACCATTATTCGTCTCCTGCTGAACCTGAACTGAGGAACACCCCTACCCGCCTGAAGCTGGTGGACAGGTTATTGAAGCTGGCAAAGATGAAACAGAACTGACAAGCCGCAGAGCGACCTCCTGCTGAGTCCGCAGAGACCGCACACTTCCAAGTACTTGACCGAAGTCACAGCCAAACTCCTGGCTCCTTGAAGCTATCTGCGCGACCTACACACAGCAAACGTCAGCACTGAAACAATCCGCGCGGACAGACAAACGCAGACCGCAGCTCCTTGCCCAACCCAACTTACTGTTCACTCAAGTTACTGTAGACCTGCCAGGGGGGTTCTATTTATAGGCGAGGTGAGGAGTGTGGTCACCGCCCTAGAGATAGAGACACCACCCCAGCCCGCGCGATAGCAAACACCGTCAGCCGAATCCGCAAGGACATAGCCGGATTCCAAGGAAAACCTCCAGGAGCAAGGCAATATTGGCAAACTCTCACCAGTCTGCCCAAGCGATGCGGACAAGGCATCAGCCCGCAAAGCTCCAACCACTGCAGGACAGCAACCCCCTTCAATGGCTGTCCGCACAAACCCGAGGCAGTCCGCAAGACTCACACCTTAATCCGCCACAAGTCAACGACCAAAGGCAGACAGCAACAGTAAGCCGGGTCACAGCGGACTTGACGGATACGGCGGACACCATTGTCTTGGCACAGAGTGTGACCAAGTCCAAAACCATCAAGGGCCAATGCGAGCATGGCAGACTCCAACTCCCGTCCGCCAAACACCTTAGCACAGACCGCCATCAGTACGCGAGCTCCTCGCACTCCTGTCCAACGCAGCTGCCATCCACGGACTCCAAAACCAGTCCGCCAACCGATCTCCACAGCAAAGCACCTGCTGTGCCACCAGAGCTCGACAAGGCCTCAGCCAAGCTCTAAGCCCAGTCTGCAACAGCCCACACCGCGGACACACCAGTCCGCAAGCTTCTCGCGGACATGAGCCAAACCGCCTATCAGCACAAGCGTGCACCCACGACCACTGAGCAATGCACCAGTCCGCAAGCCTCCATCCGCTCAGGCCGCTCCTTGGCAAAGCCAATCAGCAAACACCCTATCCGCAGAAACCAGGCCGCATAGTCCGCGGACTCCATGCAACAACCCGCTCAGAAGACAGCCGACTTCCACTAGACTTTCCACCAGGCCGCACATCACAGTCTGCCCAGTCCGCCTAGTCCGCCAATGCTGTCTGCCCCAGGCCGCCCGGCCTGTCCCGTCAACCACTTCCACTTCACAAAATTCAACACTCCCCCTTCAAGTGGGAAGTGGTGACCAAGCCCAGTAAGTTGCGCAAGCGTTCAAAGGGCCCCTTCGATAGTGGCTTCGTGAAGATGTCAGCAAGATTATCTTCACTCCGAACATGCCCGACCAGCAGAGATCCTTCCAACACCTTCTCCCTGATAAAATGGTGATCAATCTCTATATACTTGGTCCTGGCGTGACACACTGGATTGTTAACCAGTTTTAGAGCACTCTCATTGTCACCTCGGAGTAAAGTAGGCCCTTGCACTTCTTCATGAACATCCTCTATAAGCCTCCTCAACCAAACGGCTTCCCGAGTAGCCAAGGCCGAAGCCTTATACTCCGCCTCCGTGGTTGAAACCGACACCGAGTCCTGATTCTTGCTACACCACGAGATGATAGCTGAACCGCAAGTGAACACATAACCTGAAGTAGACCTTCGATCATCCGAATCACCGCCATAGTCAGCATCCGTGTACCCGAGCAATGCAAACTCCGAGTCCCTTCTATAGAGGAGTCCCATATTAGAAGAAGCCTTGACATACTTCAGAATTCCCTTTGCCTCCACGAGATGAGATTGCCTTGGTTCAGCCATATACCTACTTACTCGGCTAACAGCATAAGCAATATCCGACCATGTAATCGTCAGGTAAATCAAGCTCCCAACAAGAGCCCTGAACACCAAGGGATCATGAAGAACCCTTCCCTCATCTCGTCGAAGCTTCAGCCCAGATTCCAGTGGGGTAGAGCACTTCTTCCCTTCGCCCATGCCGAACCGCTTCACAATGCGATCAACATACCCTTTCTGGCAAATGAGAACCCCGCACTCCTTCCTCTCCACTTCAAGATCGAGAAAGTGATGCAACTCTCCCAAGTCTTTCATTTCGAAGCATATAGCAAGCTCAGCCCTGAGCCTTGCTACTTCCCCCTCCGAGTTCCCTGTGATTATCATGTCATCCACATACAGCAGGACCAAGACTTGTAACTCCCCCTTCTTCTTGACGAACAAGCTTGAATCTGAGTTAGAAGCAAGGTATCCACAGAATTGCAAGTACTCTGCAATATTCCCATACCAAGCTCGAGGAGCTTGCTTCAACCCATAGTGAGCCTTCCTGAGTTTACATACATAGTCCGGATGCTTTTCAGAGACAAAACCAAGCGGCTGATCCATGAAGATATCCTTGTCAATCTCTCCATAAAGAAAGGCATTTTCACATCAAGTTGCCACAACCTCCACCCCTTGCTAGCAGCCAAGGCGATCTCCACTCTTACTGAAGTCATCTTCGCAACTGGACTGAATGTCTCCTCATAGTCTTCTCCATACTGTTGTGAGAATCCTCTAGCGACCAGGCGAGCCTTGAACCGATAAATGCTCCCATCAGCCTTCTTCTTCAACTTATACACCCACTTGCATGTAACCGGAGTAATGTCATCAACCTTGGGGACAAGGTCCCAGGTTTCATTCTTCTTCAGAGCATCAATCTCTTCTTTTATGGCACCTTCCCACTCCTTCACTCCAGTGGCCTCATTGAAGTTTGCAGGCTCTCGCTCATCCAGAGGACCTGCAAAGAAGCAGGAGACAAAGCTCACTGCATTCCTATCACAGTACCGAGCCGGTGGCTTAACCACACTCTTCGATCTCCAAAGACACGACTCCTTGCTCACGGCTTCCGTTGCTTCTTCAGGCTCCACTCCTACCTGGGGCAAGCATTGAGCAGTGCTCCCCCTGCTTCCTGAGCCAGAAGGCTCAGCCTTGGAGTTCGAAGCAACAGGAGCTGCTGGTGAAACAGCAAGCTCCTCTACCAAGCCTTCAGCAGCCACCATCGGTGCTTCATCAACCTTGCTACTTCCAGTTACCTCCACCGAGCTACCTCCATATGACGTCAGCTCGTCAAAGACAACGTCTTTTGATACCACGAACTTCTTCGTCACAGGGTCCATGCATTTCCATCCCTTCTTCCGCTCATCATAGCCAACAAAGACAAGTTTCCTTGCCTTCGCATCCAGCTTTGTCCGTGAAGCATCCGGGACATGCACGTAGCAAGTTGAACCGAACACCCTAAGGTGTCCGACACTCGGCTTCTCCTTCAGCAATAGCTCAATAAGAGTCTTCATGTTGATAGGGCTGAGTGGCATCCGGTTGATAACATAAGAAGCACAAGACATCCCCTCCACCCAAAAGGACCTTGGGATATCTTTCGCATGAAGCCAACATTTGTAGGTCTCCGTCAGATGACAGATCTTCCGCTCCGCTACCCCATTTTGTTGTGGAGTCTGAGCACAAGTAAGCTCCCGTTGGATCCCGTGCTTCCTGTAGAAGTTAGAAAACTCGGAGGAGACAAACTCACCCCCGTTATCAGTTCTAAGCTTCTTAATCCGCAAGCCAAGCCGGCTTTCTACCAACTCCTTAAACTCCACAAACAAACGGAAGGCTTCCGACTTCTCCTTTAAGATGTACACCCAAGTATACCTTAAGTAATCATCAACCAAGACAAGCATGTATCTGCTTCCACCAAGGCTGGCTGTAACCGTCAGTCCCATCAGGTCGCCATGAATGCACTTCAGTGGTTTCTTGCTCCTTGTTTGTGATTTATCAAACGAAAGGCGATGTGTCTTACCGTATTGACAGCCCGCGCAAACATGTCCATCACCAAAGGAAGACAACTTAGGCAACCCCTTCACCAAACTTCTACTCGCCAACGTCTTCAGCTTG
Source organism: Platanthera guangdongensis (assembly GCA_039583875.1). NCBI lineage: Eukaryota > Viridiplantae > Streptophyta > Magnoliopsida > Asparagales > Orchidaceae > Platanthera > Platanthera guangdongensis. Next base: position 38,874,865 of record CM077167.1, on the reverse strand, counting down.
TCCATGCCAACATGCCCCAGCCTCTCATGCCAGATAGCAGCGCTATCATTGGCCCTCATTCTATCAACGTAAGAATTGGTGGCAAGAACAAACAAGTTCTTCACCCTCCTCCCTACATGAGCAACATCAGCCTTCACCGTTGATACGTTGCGAAGGAACCTCACGTCTGTTGGCCCAAACAGAATGTGATAACCAGCGTCCACTGCATTGGTCACCGAGAAGAGGTTCTTCTTCATGCCCGACATGTGATACACACTCCTTAACGTGAGTGGCCCCTGATCACTACCCAAAGACACGACCCCCTCTTTCTCTACTACATAAACAGTATTATCAGCAGTGATAATAGCTTCATTACCTGAGTAAGCCTGCATAGAGGTGAACTTCGATTTGTCTCCGGTGAGGTGATGACCACACCCGGAGTCCACGATCCACTCGCTGTTGAAGTCCTCAGCAGACAAGGCCCGGACACAAGTGCCCGTCATGAAAGCTCCGCCCCATTCTGCTTCTTCACTTCTCGAGCAAGCCTCCTCCTTTCCCGCAGCATGCCCAGGCTGTAGTTTGACCTTGCAGTCCCGCTTGAAGTGCCCTCGCTGATGACATCGGTAGAACTTTAAGTTCTTCTTCCAGTCCTTAGGAGCATTGCTCCTCTCCGATGGATATGAAGTTGAAGTCTCCTTCTCACCAGCGGCCTGCACCTTCTTCTTCTTCTTCTTCCCTTCCCATCCTTTCTTCTTGCCTGAGAAGAGAGCTTCGCTGCCTTCCTGATTCAGGTTCACTCCAGCCATCTGCCTTGCTAAGCTCTCCTGCGAGGCTAGCAGATTCTCCAGCTCCAGCAACGACGGCTAAGTAGCCCACCCTTGAACAGATGTTATAAAGGCCACATACTCCTTCCGCAAGCTGCGGATAATGTGCCTTTTCATCTTTGCCTCAAAGATAGGCTCATCAGGATCCAGTGCCGACAGCTCAGCACACAAGCTCTTCATCTTTAAGAAGTACTTGGAGATGGAAAGGTCTCCCTGAGTTGCCCTGGACAACTCATTCTCCAGGAACTGAAGCCGCGCCACATTCTTCCTATTGAACAACTCATCAATGATTGTCCAAATATCAGCAGCCGACTCACACCCAACGATGTGATCAAACAGTTCCGGAGACACGACTCTCTTCAGAATGAACTCCGCCTTAGCATTTGTTCTTCTCCAGAGCCCAACCTGCTCAGCAGTACCGAACGCAGCCGTGACTTCCTGCCTATCGTCACCACCGACGACTTCCCACAGCTCCTCGCCAAGAAGATAACTCTTCATGCACGACTTCCACTTCTTGAAGTTAGTCGGCGTTAAGAGTTCAATGCCCAGACCTCTTGCAAAACTCCCTTCCATTACACCGCCTGTTGGCACCCTTTCAGAAGCTCCGAGCAACAACACAGGTTGAGCACCACTCAATCACTGAGTAACAACGCTGGTTGACTTCCGCTCACGCAACTGAACCTCAGAAACCTCGCTTTGATACCATGTTAAATTTTCTCAACGTGGTCAGCAAGATAGCCCAAACGCCAAATTAATATCTTCGGAACTACCGAGTTCTCACGTTGAAACAGCGGAAACCAAGGACCAAAGGTTAATCCCAACAAACAATGGAAGCACAAGCAGGTCTATTATTCATTCACTTCTTTACAACACGAGGCATACATAGCGAGACATGATTTCGCTAGTATAATAGCTGTAAATAGAGAGCACCAAAAAACAAGCCGGACAACACCGGAGTCCGCCGAGACCGCCGAGGTCGCCGAGGTCTCCGAGTCTGATGAGATCGCCCGAACTTAGCTGCAATCCGCCGAATAGCCACGGAGTCTGCCGAAGTTGCGAGGCCGCGCGGACACACCGTTATTCATCTCCTGCTGAACCTGAACTGAGGAACACCCCTACCCGCCTGAAGCCGACGGACAGGTTATTGAAGCTAGCAAAGATGAAACAGAACTGACAAGCCGCAGAGCGACCTCCTGCTTAGTCCGCAGAGACCGCACACTTCCAAGTACTTGACCGAAGTCACAGCCAAACTCCTGGCTCCTTAAAGCTATCTGCGCGACCTGCACACAGCAAACGTCAGCACTGAAATAATCCGCGCGGACAGACAAACGCAGACCGCAGCTTCTTGCCCAACCAAACTTACTGTTCACTCAAGTTACTGTAGACCTGCCAGGGGGTTCTATTTATAGGCGAGGTGAGGAGTGTGGTCACCGCCCTAGAGATAGAGACACCGCCCCAGCCCGCGCGATAGCAAACACCGTCCGCCGAGTCCGCAAGGACTTAGCCGGATACCAAGTAAAACCGCCAGGAGCAAGGCAACATTGGCGAACTCTCACCAGTACGCCCAAGCGATGCGGACAAGGCATTAGCCCGAAAAGCTCCAACCACTGCAGGACAGCAACCCCCTTCAATGACTGTCCGCACCAACCCGAGGCAGTCCGCAAGACTCACACCTCAATCCGCCACAAGTCCATGACCAAAGGCAGACAGCAACAATCCGCCCGGTCACAGCGGACTTGATGGATACGGCGGACACCATTGTCTTGGCACAGAGTGTGACCAAGTCCAAAACCATCAAGGGCCAATGCGAGCATGGTGGACTCCAACTCCCGTCCACCAAACACCTTAGCACAGACCGCCATCAGTCCGCGAGCTCCCCGCACTCCTGTCCAACGCAGCAGCCATCCCCGAACTCCAAAACCAGTCCGCCAACCGATCTCCACAGCAAAGCACCTGTTGTGCCACCAGAGCTCTACAAGGCCTCAGCCAAGCTCTAAGCCCAGTCCGCAACAGCCCATACCGCGGACACACCAGTCCGCAAGCTTCTCGCAGACATGAGCCAAACCGCCTATCAGCACAAGCTTGCACCCGCAGCCACTGAGCAATGCACCAGTCCGCAAGCCTCCATCCGCTCAGGCCGCTCCTTGGCAAAGCCAATCAACAAACACCCTATATGCAGAAACCAGGCCGCATAGTCCGCGGACTCCATGCAACAACCCGCTCAGAAGACAGCCAGCTTCCACTAGACTTTCCACCAGGCCGCACATCACAGTCCGCCCAGTCCGCCTAGTCCGCCAATGCTGTCCGCCCCAGGCCGCCCGGGCTGTCCCGTCAACCACTTCCACTTCAGAAAATTAAACATAGGTGACCTCCAAAGTTCAAGGTAACCCTACAAAACCCTTCCTAGACCTCAGGGGAAGCCGTGGGGTCACCAAGGACCCCTTGGGGTCATCCCAAATGGTCATGTTGACCCAAGTCAACTCTAACCCCTAATTTGGTCAAAGTGCCCTAACTAAGGGTCAAGTGACCACCAAGGTGCCTAACCAACCTTACTCAGGGCTACCTAAACCTAAAGTGAGGTCAATGGGTCACTAGGGACCCATTGGAGTCAAACCTAGTGGCTAAGTTGACCCAAGTCAACTCAAGCCGCAAGGTAGTCAAAGTGCCCTTACCAAGGGTCAAGTGACCTTCAAGGTGCCAAGTTAACCCTACCCAACCCTACATAGACCTTAGGGGAGGGCAATGGGTCACCAAGGACCCAATGGGGTCAACCCAAATGATCAAATTGACCCAAGTCAACCCTAGCCTAAGTCAAGTCAAACCTAGCCCAAATGGGCTAACCCAAGCTCAAGCCATTTTTCCCTTAGGCTAACCTCACTTTTCATAATTATTATGATTAAGTGGGATGCACATATCCTATGGAGTTGACCAGTCAACATCAGTAACTAGGAGAGAGAAAGGAGCATCCTTTCATGATAATGGTGGAGAGAGAGAATTGGGGGAGAGGAAAGGATGGGTGGGAACCGGCCAAAGGAGGTCAACAACCATGCTTTATGGCTGCAATCAACTCCTCTAGGGAATAGGAGTTGATTCCAGCCATTTCCCGGCCACCAAGGGGCAAGTTCAGCCCCCCCCCCCCCCCCCCCCACTCAACCCGAGCCACACCTTTAATGGTGTTTGATGGGCATTGAAGAACCAGCCGCCCCCTCCCCAATTGTCCATTTAAACATCATCAGTGGGCAGAGGGGAGAATTTTAGAACTCTTACCTGGAAGGAACAAGCCGTTCCACTGTGCTGTTGTAGAAGCCGAGCGCCGCCACCATCGACCATGGCATCCCGCCGTTCCTCCCGCATTCAGGCCGCTAGAAAGGTCCTCCTCCTCTCCTTATATCATGGGTAGATCGTAGCAATCTTTAGGTGCAAGGTCCGGGCTCAATTGAGCCCGATCCAAATCATGGCTTTCATGGTTTTTGACCGAAAAATAACCTAGTAGAACCGCTGGAAAACGCCTCTCCGGCGGCTGTGCTGCCGCCTGGCGACAGCCACCACCTCAACGGAGGTGGTGGTGGTAGGGGCCGGCCGGGGAAGACGCTGGATGGCCGGCGGCAGGCGTTTGAAGTCGGCCCAGGAAAAACGAATCTTGGCCGTCGGCTCAAGGAAGGAGATGAACGGATCCCGTTCATTTGCGCCAAGATTCGTGCCTTATCAGATTTAAAACTATAGTATAAATATTTCTGACTATGTTATTATGTCATAAATTTTTGCATTTAGTGGTTTTAATGTTTAAAAATACCTAGGGCCACCTGGTGGGAAAACGTTCAATATGAAAGTTGTAGTCCTATGGGTCTACTTTAATCCAAAATTAATTTGGACCAATTTGGTCCTGTGGGTGGACCAGGGCACCCATTTTGGTGGGACCTGTACTTAGGGATGTCCTGAGATTCAAATGGATGCCCACCCTTCATCCTTTGTCCAAATGGGCTGAAATTTGGTCAGGGGATTATTATTAACTATAACTAGGGTCTGTCCAAAATTTGGATTTTTTGGAGACACTTTGCCTAAAGTTTTTACTTTTATTTAATAATGCTAGGATGACCTCCAAACCCTCCGAAGTTTTGGTGAGTGGTCCTTGGCATCAATACCTAGCTCTGTACAAAATTTCAACTCATTTGGATGGTTTTTGGTTAGGGAATCACCAAACCCTAGTTTGGCCTTAAGGAGGTGTTTTTGATTAAAAGTGCACCATGGGCTTAGGGTGGCCACCTCCCCTCAACAGACGCTGAGGTTTTGGACACTGACTTAGTATGGCCAATGTCACTCTCTTAAGGAAAATGGGGTGATATAAGCTTGATTTACCCTAGAGTTCAACCTCAAACCCTAAGGACTTTTGGTGGTTGTGAAGGACATGGGGGCTAATTCCTTTGTATGACCTTAAAAACTCAGTAGCATTGAAGGTAGTGTAACCTAAGTTATCTGGAAGGAATCTTAGAGGATTTGGAGGAAGGTAGACGCCTCAAAACCCTAACCCTAGTTTTAGGGTAGAAGTACAATTTTGTAAATTCAGCAACAAAACCTTATTTAAAGGTTGTGAAACTTGGGTTGAGTAAGTTTTAGACCATTTAGAACCCCTAGTAATTTTATTAGAATTTTATGGATTATATTTCTAGTACTTTATTTGTTAAATAACAATAGGCCCAAAATGGTGTTTTAATTAATTTGATTATTCTGTTCATTTGAAACTGATGAAACTTGGTTAGTAGATGATCTAGGTCTAAGTGAATATACCTGAATTTTGTTACAATTTTTAATTGATGATATTTAGTACTTCCTTCACTAGTTTCAAAAAGGGGCTTGGGTGGTATAAAATTATTTATAGATGATATATCTGTTGAAAAATCATTTGACTTAGGTACTGATGATTTTAGGCCAAAATATGCTTGTAGGGATTTATTCATAATTTTTAGAGGGTTGATTGCAGTACTTCCTTTACAAGTCCATAATATGGAGATTTTGATAATTAATTTATTCAGAGATTAATACTTGCTGAAAAATTATGAAACTTAGCCAATGCTACTTTTAAGGTTGTATCTGCATTGTATAATTAATTTATAATTTTTGGGTGGTTATTTTCTGTACTTGATTCATAAATAACGGAATATAGTAAATATTGCTAAAATCGTTTTAGTGGCCTTTTTTTGATAGAAAAATTGTGATACTTTGGATTTACCATATTGAGATAACCTAATATTATCATAATTTTGTTAGGCATCTTGCATGAGTACTTAGGGTAGTTCATGTTCAAACTGGTAGCCTTTGGAACCTTTAAGGAAATTAATTAAATGCCAGATAAATTAGGAAAATTATAATTTCCTGGATTTAGTCTATTTGTGTCATGATAAGTCTCCAGTAAATAAGGTAGGCCATTTGGATGAGTATTTGGATTATCTCCTGACCGGTCCAACATATAGCCTATGATGGTCTGCATTTGGCAAGATGGGTAAATTGCAATAAGATACGATGGGAGTAGGAGTTAGTCATTTTGGATAGATGTGGATGAGTTCACCATAAAAGGATAGGAAGAGTGGTGAGAAATTGGTTTGGCTGGGGTTTAGAGGTGCTCGGGTTCGACGAAAGATCGTCTTTCCCGAGGTGAGGTAGAGTCAAATCACCCTAGGATTAGCGTATTGTAATATGAGAAGGTAATGGGTAAGGGAATCCACCAATAATAATAATAAGTACCTTGCGAAAGGGAATGCTGGCCGTAATCCCAACATAGTTCCTAGTGCCCCTTGAGAGCCCTTCATAGGGAATACCGGGGGTAGTCTTGGGTTAACGTAAACTATATTAACAACCTGAAAAGAGTAACTTAGTAATTATGGTTGCACATTTCACGAACACAAATAGCATAGGAAGATAGTTGGGAGCTTCGTCTTGGATAGTTAAGAGACGGACGTTTTGGTCCGGGGAGTTTCGGCTCGATTGTTTGAGATGGACATTTTGGTCCGGGGAGCTTCGGCTCGGTTTTGAATACGATAAATTTGCATGTGCATAAAAGGAAAGAAAATTAAGGTGGTGGGTCTTCGGTATTGGAGGGTCAATGCACCTACGCCAATACGCTGACTCGGCAAGTGTGGTTAGCCTTTCGCCAATAGAAGTCCGGTGCGCCAGCCAATAAGAGTACGCAGGAGCTCCGCTTTGTACACCAGTGTTGAGGCCTACGATAGGTCTGACCGATAGTGCTTTAATGGTTTAGAGGTGGGCGAGGCCCAACCCACCGCTTCCGTCTGCCACTACGGAGGTATCCTGGGAGGTTACTGCTCCAGAAAGGGGGAACTAAAGGTCTGTGTGCACAGAGTCTAGTGTGTGTGTTGCACTTGCATGTTCCATCATACCCACTTCCATGTCATAGCATAATCGATTCATTTAACCCTGTCACCTGTCATCTATTGTATAAGTGGTATGATACGCTTATACAATAGGCCCTGCAAAACGACCCCTTGGTCTATAAGCTTATGTGGGCAAGTTTATAAATTAAGGTCAATTTTGATATATATATATATATATATATATATATATATATATTGCTGTTTAAAAACCGACACCCCAACGTATAAATTGGTATGGAACTTTTTATACGATGGAAGCCTTGCAGAAGACCCCTTGGCTTATGTGTTCTCACATAAGTGAAGGTTACTTTTCATATTTCATCTTATTGTCAATATCTATTATAAAATTGATAGTATAGGTCCGCTGCCATCTGTTTTTGATTATTCTCCACCTTCAAGTCCACCCCTTTCGTCCTCTCCACTCGGTGCCTAGGAGCCATGGGGGAAGGGGTGGGGGATGATAGGGCTTAGTCTTTTAGACTAACGTTTTTCGAACCGCATCATTTTAGGGAATCGTGGAGCCCAGCACGGGGGAGCAGCCCCAGAGACCGGTGCGCTTGGAGATGGGGCAGTCTAGCTCCAGAGTTCATACAGCCAGGACCGTGAGTCTCGACCTTGAGTAGATTTTCTGCTTTTGCTTCCGCATGAGTGATTTGTAGTGAGGACATGATGTACCGGGCATAAGCCCGTATTTTAGTACTCTGATATATTATTCTGTGGACACTCCCTTCGTGGAGATTATCGATATGATATGTGATTTTTTGTGGACTGCTAGTTTGCGTTTACTTTGTTGTGCTACTTTTCTGTGATCGAATTCGCCGGCAGAATCGGCGCTTTGTGGTGATGAACCTTCATGGCGTGAAGGAGTCACCGCAAAACGGCTGTTCTGGGCCTAAGACCCCGGTGTTTGAAGAGAAAAAAAGGGCGTCATACAGAACTTGTCCCAAGCTACTCTCAAAGCATTGGTGCATGGTTAGTCAAGCATGAGCGTGACGTAGGCCATCAATTTGGCTAGTTTTAGCCTTGATTACCTTGTCCTAACTGCTAATCATTGCAAGACAAGTTTGTTCCTACCCCTCCTTTGATTTAGCTCCACCTTCATTCACCAAAGCCTAAATCCTATCCTCCTATCGCAACTAAATCCATGAGCTCCAGTGAATTTAATATTTTGACGAGGTGTGATGTGTGGAATTCTAGTGATGTGGTAGATGAATTCAAGAAAGTTTACTTGCTAAAAAATTTGGGGATTGCAAAAGAAAAAAAAAGAAAAAGAAAAGAATTATAATGAGAAATGAAATCCCCATCTTGTTTATCTTGATATTGGTCGGGTTAGGCTGTGTACACACCCAGTTTTCAAGCTAAGTCTGGGGGTGTGTCACACGTGCAATTATGAGGGGTTGTATTAGTTTAGCTTGTTGTTTGCTCGCTTGGGTTGCATGTAGCCTCCATGTTTATCTTTGACTACCAAACCTTAGCATAAGCCCCATGATTATCCTAAAGTCCTACGGATTCACGCTTGAGATGTGCTAGTACCGTGGAGAGAGTGTGAACGGGCAAGCGTATGGTCCCCGACATTGATGGATTTATTTTGGAGGTGATCCTAAGACCCTATCTTTGGCAATGCTCACCTGTGTGGCCTGCCTACTTTCTTCCTACATATGACCGAATGATTCTCCAGCATTCCAATTTTGAGTAGAGACAATATTTATTTAATCCTGTCGAAAAGTATAAATTCTGTAGTATAATTAAAAAGTTTATCTATTCTATTTTCTATGCCAATGATATATTTGATTTCTCTCATTACTGTATTTGGAAATTACTAAGCCAGCTAACTATATTCTAGTCCACGGAGTGATGATTTGCTTGGGACGAGCAAATGTTTAAGTCTGGGAGTGTGATGAGTCCAAGTTATATACATATTTTTGAACTCATCTGGGCTAGTTTTCTCATTGATGCACTACACTTTAGAGCAATAATTATTCATATTTATTATTATGTCCATTCCATGTTAAGTGCACTTTTGGCCCGTTTTCAGTGTGATTCCGTAGTTATTATAATTTTACCCCACTTGGTGTTTTTCTATGTTAGAGAATGTGGAATGCCCTTTTCAGTGGCTCTTCTATTTTTACTGCAGGTACAAGGGTCGTGTGTGCGTTCTAGGATCGTTTGGGAATGTTTTTCGCCTAAGGGCCACTGATCATCCATTTTTACACGTGAACGGCTAGTGGTCTCCTTAGCGCACGATCGCTTTTCGTGCGCTGTCTGTTCATCGATCCCCAAACGGTACTGGAATACTGCGTACAATCATTTGATCTATAACACACGACCATTGGTTGTGAGCCACTGATCGTGCACACTATTCTCCATTCTCCAATTTCTATCTGGTCAATCGTACAATCATTGGATATAGTGCGCACGACATCTGGTCATGCGCCACTGCTCGTGCGCATTTATTCTATTTTTTGGAGTTCTGGCATTGCTAATCGCACGATCAGGGGATCCTGAGCATACGACCTCTAGTCGTGCATCACTGATCATGCGCTTTGATTTTCTACAGCATTTAAACCCATGCTCCGCGGAATAGGGCATCATTGCTTTCATTTTCCGCCCCGCTGCTTCGCGCAAAGCTCCGTTTCTCATCCTCACAGGTCCTCCACTCATCTCCACCCTCCGGGAAGCTTTGTTCGGCAATCCGAAGCCATCTTCAACCCTTCATAGAGTTTTCAGCCACCAGCAGTATGCAACTGAGATCTTTTGGTGCAAGTCATTTGGGCAAAGGGAGAAAGGATTGAAGGAAAGGTAAGAAGACTGAGGAGGACAAGTGGATTGACAACCCATTTGCCTCTAGAAGCAACCACGGTCAGATTCGAGAAGTGGACTGACAACCCACTAGTCCGTCCAAGAACAACGGCTAGGCTATCCCCATTTTGGTTTATTCTACCTCTTCTCCATAGTGGATTGTACTCTAAAGCTTGTAATGTACCTAAACTTGCTTTTATTTGTCTATGAATGAAGTTTGCTTGGGTTAATTTCATCCTCTTTTGTTAGCTATGATGCACTCGCCTCCATTCACATCCATTCCACTCGCGCACTAGAACCACTCTAGCAAAGGATAGTGTTGGTGGTTGAAGAGGTGATTGCGACCCTCACTCTACGCATGTGTGTTCATTCCATCCGCTTGCACTCCATCCATCCGCCTCACGAAGCACGACATAACAGCCTGAACTAGTTCCATCCACCAAGCGAAGCAGTGCTTATGACCCGCATTAGTTCTTTTTTGTTTTGTTAGCATTTGGAATCAAAAACCAACCCGCTTTGTTGTTTCATTCAACTGTTAGTAATGATCTTTCTGCGATGCTATCACGTACCCATCCTGCATTCCATCGAGATCGACATTCGGGGAAGTTATTCCCAAAATTATTACTTGACAACGACCGGTGCACTTTCCAACGCATCAACTGTATAAGCTCCACTCAACGCTATAAGTCATCCGGCATTGAGTGAATGGCCTTCACTCAACGCAAGTGGACTTTGACAGTTTTCTGTCTATCCACACCATGGGTATGTGTTTACCTGACCTAGCCACTTAGGCTACCTATCCCATCATTGTTGCTAGGACATCCCTGCATGCATAAACTCAGACACACATCAAATACAACTTTATATATATCATTGGCAAGATTGACTTCCTAAAATCTAGGATATTGTGAGCAATGGACCCAACAATTTCCCCCTATTTGATGAAGTCAAAACCCATGAGCAAATTAAACAAATGAGTCAATGACATACACAACAATTTGTAGCAATAAGAATATAAGAATAAAAAATATAACTGGAGAATGAACTATAGTTACCACACTTCTTGATCATACATCTGATCATCTTTTCTGCTCCCACTGAATTGCTGATACCATAGATGATCATACATCTGATCATCTTTTCCTCTGCCTTTTTGACTTCAGCAAATAGACTGCAAGGTTCTTATCATCCACTTCCCATTTTTTATTACAAGTAGGTGGCAGTTGATCCTCAAGAGAGTGATGGAGCTATGCTGGACATGCTCCCCCTCAACAGATGCATCATTTGTGAAAGTGGGGATAAGATCTACCTTAACTCTAGCGGGGGGGGGGGGGGGGGTGAATAGAGTTTATTAAAATAATTTTCAAGTTAAAAACTATTTTATAGTGTAAGACTTAATTTAAATATATGTGTAAGGTGCTTGCAGTAAATAAAAAAAACTGTGAAAGCAAGAAATAAAAACACAGCACACAACAAACAAAATATAGCAACCAGAAGACACAAGGAGCTATAGTGGTTCCCCAATCAATCTGGGTACATCCACTCTTCTACCACCCTAGGTAGGAATCCACTGTAGGATGAGTTGATCAGCTGTCCTGGGCACCAATGAGCTTTTGATAAGATACTCAAAAACCAAAATAGATTTTTTGATCAGGTGTCTTGCCACCACTGAGTTTTGACAATGTCTTAGAAAACAGCACAAAACTATTGAAGGGAGTTTTGAGAAATGCTTTTACAGCAGAAAAAGGAAGAGGTGAGATGTTCTTCTCTGTCAACAATCAAAGAGAAGACTAGTGGATGATATTGTCAAAGCTCCCCCTGAGATCTGGAAGTTGTTCAGGAAAAGAAGCTTTGCACTAGGGTAATAGGCCTTCAGTAGATGAGATCTCCAGCAAAGAATGATTCAAGCAGTTGCTGAAATGTGTATTGTCTGGAGTCTTGATGGATGAAGCCTCTGAACACTTGAGTCAAAAAAAAGAGATCTAGAAAATCCTTTGTTTTTTAATGTTTGATCTCCTTTAGTGGTGAGTGTTCTCATTGAATTCTTTTTTCTGTGTGTCTGTCTATGACTGTTCTCTTTCTGTGTATCACTGTGACTGTTAGGAGAGCAGAAGGAATATATTCTTTTATTCCTTAGATATGAAAGGGATGAAATGATTCTATCTCCAAGATAGTCGTTATCTACTCATTAATGACTTCCTTAAATGAATTTTGTTTCTGGAGGAAAGTCCTAGAGAACATTCCTTTAAATATCCCTTGAAACTTGCTCCAGATTAATTGAAACGGGTACATGATCCTTGAAATAAATGCTGGGATAGAATTCCATAACTGTCTGAATTTGAATCTTGAGAATCGTCGATCTCTCCAGAAAATTGTCGACCTGAGCGCAACTATCGTCGACCTGAGCTCAACTATCGTCGACCTGAGCTCAAAGATTGGAACTAGACTGGAAACTGAAATCGTCGATCTGAGCTCAACTATCATCGACCTGAGCTCAGAGATTGGGAAAACAGCTAGAGACAGAAACGTCGATCTGATCTTGACGATCGTCGAATGGCGTTCGACGACTCGTTGAACTGAGCTCAGAGATAGTCGAACTGAGTTCGATGATTCGTCGACCTGAGCTCGACGAAAGTGACTTAGTCTCCTGAATTTTGAGTATCTGATCTGAGGGTCTTGGGGGCAGCTTTCAAGCCTAAATTCTAACCCTTAGACTCAATCTAATTGACCTTAAAAACTATACAAGAAGGTCAAAACAATTTTCCTAAGGACATAGTGATACTTGCCCAAATCAGTAATAGGGTGTTAAAACAATCTCCCCATATTTGGGTTAGGATTACTATTTACATGACATAGGAAATAAAAGCATACAATGCATATATAAAATCAAAAACAGCATTGCAGAAACACAAATAAAAACACATCAGAAATTCAGAATAGATAACACTGTCAGCTTACAGAATCATTCCTTTTCCTTGCCCTTTTTGAGAACTATTTCTCTGTTAGGGTTAAGAGCTTCTTTCTTGGATCTTCTGTCATCATCTACACCTAGAAAGGTTTGATGTTTTGTTCTGGGGACTACAGCTTCTGGCTGCAGCTTCATATAGCTTTCTGAGTCAAAGAATTTGCTGGAAGAGTATCTTTCAAGTTCTTTCTTTCTCTGTTCTGATAGAATGGTGAAATTTGAAGTATCTTTTCCTTGTTCTCTTGCCTTTTTAATTTGATGCAGCCAACTCTTTCATCCTTGCTGTCCATGAAGTAGGATTATTCTCTGGGTCTTCAAATGGAACAGGAGGTTTATATCTGTTTGAAGAATCATCAGGAGGGGCTCTGGAAGAAACTAGATCTTTTAACTTATAAGGGAAAGGAGTAGATGTAGAGTCAGTGAGACCCTGTCCTTCCCTATGATAAGGATGCTGCCTAGAATAACCTTTAGAATAAACTCTGAATTCTCTTTGATTTCCCCTGTACTGTCCTCTTCTGGACTAGTAGCCTTTTGATTGAGATCCTCTTGATTGAGATCTTCCTTGAAACTGAGAGGTGTTTTGATTCTTAGCAACAGATAACTGATAAGCAGAACTTCCACCAGCACCTGCATCTGGTGAAGGAGGAGGAGGAGGATTAAAGTGAGATGATCCTTTATCATATTTCCTCTTTTTCTTCATTACCTTTACTTGATTCCTGGAGAACTGCATCCATGGTTCTGTAATTGGACAATTATGCAAAATATAGTATGGAATATCATTTACATTTGTAATTTTCTCCTAGGGAACTCTCTTTAGGGCCTTGCTTCTAGCTTTCCTCTTCCTTGCAATGGTTGCAGAGGAATCATCAGAATCAGTTCTAAATTGATCACTATCTGTGCTATGAGGATTTTCATAGAGTTCATCAAGCCTTTTGATGTAATCACTTTGTTGTGCAGAAGAAACAATAGCAGCATCATCAACAGTAACAAAAAAAGCAGAAACTGTTGTAACAGATTCAGAAATAATAACAGGAACAACAGGCTCAGAGCCATTTGCCTCTGTCATAAGCACATCAGCAGTAGCAGGAACAGGAACAATAGAAACTGAAGGAGTACTGTCCACAGCCTTGAAAGAATTTATAAAAGAAGCTATTATGCTGGGCTCACAGCTGGAAATATGCACAATGGCCTTAGTAAGATCTTCACTTTTATGCTCTAGAAGATAGCTGAGGTAAACAGGATCAAATTCTGACAGTAGTGACCTGAGGTCAACTGTTATAACTAGAACTTGAATATCTGAAGCAGACAATCTCTCTACTTCATATGACATCTCCCTCTGTCTAGATTCAGTAGATACTGGATCAAGGCACCCAACAGAAGGGATTGCCTGAGAAGAATATAGGGAAGAAAGCCTGTCAGATAACTCCTGAATTGTTTTCAGAAGTGGATCCAGGGAGGTCTCCAGCATGAGTGATAGCCTTGGAGCTAACATCTCATAAAGCTTATCTGCAATGGCTGAGAGATCTACTTGCTCAAGTGGTGCTTGAGTAGAGGTAGAGATGGATGTAGGAGGAGCAGTAGATGTGGTTGGAGAAAGTGTTAATGTGGATGGTGGAATTGATGGTTGAGATATAGGAATGGTGGAGATGGAAGTTAATGGCATGGAGATAGATGGAGTGAATGATTGTTGAGCAAGGATGTCTTGTAGTAGTTGTTGATATGATGTAGAAGAAGATGGTGGCTCAAGGGGTGAGGAGTGAGAGTCATCCATATAGGAATCATCTAAGAGATTGAAGGATGGAAGGTGAGATGATGAGTCAATGGTTATGTGTGGATAATGATGTAAGGGATGGAAAATATCTTCAGTGGATATTGGTGTTGGTGAAGGAATTGAGTTTGGAGATGGAATTGATATGGGGGATGAAATTGAGATGGTTATGGTGGATGTGAAAATTGTTGAGGGAACAGTAAGTGGAGAAGATGGAGATGGGGAGGCAGGCATGTCTTCTGATGGGGCAAGTGCCTGAGGGGAAGTGACTGAATCAGTCCTAGTGCCTGAAGATGAGGTGACTGCAGGGGCTCTGCTTGGCTTTGCAATTTGCCTGTCCCATTTGCCAAAGAGGGAACATGTTAACCTCTTAGAGGCATTGATATGCATCCCATTTGAAATAAGCAGCTCAGGGCATCTGCTATGAAGAAATAGCCCTAGAATCCTTCCAAAGTTGACAAAGTTCTTATTCACCTTCTTCTTAATTAGATCAAAGAAAATTTCTCCCCAATTCAGTTGTTTCTAATCCTCCAAAGCACCCATTAAATTGCATTGATACCTGGATATGGTATCATGGGCAAAATGTTTGGCTAACATGACTTTTCCAACAACATATGCTAGAAACCTATATTCCACTGACAGATTTTTCTTAAGCAGCTTGTTAGGGTTTGCTGCTGAGTGACCCATTCTATCAAGCATACTTGCAAATTTTTCTCCAGAAAACTCAAGAGAATCTTGACTAGTACTTAATTAAAAAACCTCTGTTAATATAGCAGGAGTAAGGGATACCTGATTTCCTGATATAGTGCCAATCACTGTATTTTGATCTTGATTGTGAGCAGTATACACCCATTCTTTGTTTTCATCTACAACCAGTTTTATCCTTGTGGTCATGATGTGTACTAGCTGTTGATCTTTGAATAAATCCAGAATATCCTTGAAAATCTGATCACTGGTCTCAAACAAGTCCATATCGATATCGAATCCAGTGTCAAATTTCATTGCTGCCAAAACTGCAACCGAAACGGCCATTTTTACCTACAAAAATGAACAAACAAAAGACCAAGTGTAGAAGAGTTTGGAGGGAAAGGGAAATTCTGCAGAGATTATAAAAGCGTAAAGGGAGAACGACGGCCGAAAAATGAATTTTATATTAAGGTTCGACGCATAAAAGGAAAGATCGTTGAACTCCGTTCGACGATCTCGGCTTCTAAAGGAATCTAAAAGGTCTTAAACACCGTTGATCTCCGTTCGACGATATTGGAGAGCATCGAGCTCCGTTCGATGATTGCTGACCTGAAGAAGATAGATTAGCACTATCTGAAAGGCGCTTAACTCCGGTCGACAATTTCTAAGAACGTCGATCTCCGTTCGATGATCTTTGGGAAAAATGTCGAGCGGAGTTCAGAGACCAGAAACAACCTATAGACACTAGAAAAATCAAATAGTTTGCCTAGTCTTGGTCAATTTTAGAGTTTTAAAATCTTGGATCTTATTTTAAACTTCCTCCTTCTAGCATTCCTAACTGATTCAGGAAGAATGTATGTCTCTTTTCATCCAATGGTTTGGTGAAAATATCTCCACTTTACAAGTCAGTTGGGATATATTGAAGTTCAATTTTATTTTTCTCAACATTGTCCCTTAAAAAGTGATGCCTAATTTCTATATGTTTTGTCCTACTATGGAGGACTGGATTTTGTGCTATAGAAATAGCACTAGTGTTGTCACAGAAAATTTTTGACTTCTCTAAGTTGTAGCCATAGTTTAGGAGCTGATTTTGAATCCACAAGATCGGTGAGCAACAACTACCTGCTGTCATATATTCAGCTTCAGCAGTTGATGTGGACACATATGTTTGTTTCTTGCAAAACTAGGAGACAAGTTTGTCACCAAGAAACTGGCAAGTTCCACTGGTGCTTTTCCTGTCTATTCTGCATCCAGCATAATCAGCATCTGAAAATCCAGTTAAGTCAAATGCTGAGTCTTTTGGATACCAGAGACCTAGATTTGGACAACTTTTCACATACCTAAGAATCCTTTTTACTAAGGTTAAGTGCGACTCTCTAGGGATCACTTGGAATCTAGCACATATGCATGTAGCAAACATTATGTCAGGTATACTAGCTGTAAGGTATAATAAAGAGCCAATCATTACTCTATATGTTGTCTGATCAACAGGTTTCCCATGTTCATCAGCATCTAATACAGCATTAGTAGGCATGGGTGTTTTCATACATGATGCTTCAGACATACCAAATTTTTTAACGAATTCTTTTGCATACTTGGTTTGAGAGATGAATATGCCTTCAGCATGTTGTTTGACTTGAAATCCTAGAAAGAAGGAAAGCTCTCCCATGCTACTCATCTCAAATTTAGAATGCATTAGGTTGGAAAACCTTTTGCACAGATTTGAATCAGTACAACCAAAGATAATGTCATCTACATAGATTTGTACTAGTAAGGTATTGGACTTATGGATTCTAATAAAAAGAGTTTGGTCTACTCTACCCCTTATAAAATCATTTTTCAGAAGAAAGCATGCTAGGGTCTCATACCATGCTCTAGGAGCTTGCTTTAGACCATATAATGCTTTATGCAATTTGAAAACATAATCAGGAAGAGTTGGAGAAATAAAACCTGGGAGTTGTCTAACATAGACTTCTTCCTTGATGTCTCCATTGAGAAAAGCACTATATCCATTTGATATACCTTGAATCCTTTGTGTGCTGCATAAGCTAAGAAGATTCTTATGGCCTCTATCCTTGCAAATGGTGCAAAGGTCTGGTCATATTCTATCCCTTCTTCTTGAGAGTATCCTTGAGCAACTAGCCTTACTTTGTTCCTTACAATGACTCCTTGATCATCCAATTTATTTTTGAACACCCATTTTGTTCCAACAATGGAGTGATCCTTTGGCCTTGGCACTAGTTCACAAACTTTGTTCCTTTCAAATTGATGTAATTCCTCTTGCATTGCAATGATCCAGTGTGGATCTTGTTCTGCATCTTGAATGGATTGAGGCTCAATTTGAGAAAGAAAGCAGGTGTGCATCAGGTTTTGGTTGACCTGATTTTGGGTTTGCACACCAGCTGAGATGTCTCCAATCACTTGGGAGATTGGATGATCTCTTGATGTTACTAAATCAATAGGGGGTGTTGATTGTTCACCAACCTGTGTTGTTGTTTCCTCTTGTGGAACAACAACTGACACTTCAAGAAGATTCTCTCCAAGATGTTGAATATCTTCTTCATCTTCACTGCTTTCATCCTTTTGTATAATATGTAACCTGTCCAAATTTTCAGCAAAAGAGTGTACCTGCAAAGATTCTATGGTAGAAGCATTCTTCTCCTTAAAAGAAATGCTAGATTCATCAAAGGATACATGAACAGATTCTTCAATTTTAAGAGTAGATTTGTTATACACCCTATAAGCTTTACTGATCATGGAGTATCCCAGAAACACTCCTTCATCAGCTTTAGCTTGAAATTTTGCTATGTATTTCTTGTCATTATTGTGAATGTAACAAATGCAACCAAAAATTTTAAAATAATCTACTTTAGGTTTCTTCCCTTTTAGTAATTCATAGGGAGTCTTACCATTCAGCTTATGTATCAAACTTTTATTCAACACATAGTTGGAGGTGTTCACTGCCTCTGCCCAAAAGGATAGAGGAAGGTGAGCATCTGACAATAATGTAGTAGCAGATTCAATAAGGGTTCTATTTTTTCTTTTCAGCTACCCCATTTTGTTGAGGAGTTCTAGGAGCTGAGAAAGTGTGCCTGATCCCTTCACTCTGACAGAACTCTTGCATAAGAAGAGAATCAAACTCTATCCCATGATCACTTCTGATCAGGGCAATGTGAGTATTGAACTCACTCTGTATGCATTTGAGAAACTCTGTCAAACACATAAAGTTATCAGACTTCTTCCTCAGAAAGAACACCCATGTGAATATAGAGAAGTCATCTACAACTACTAAAGTATAAGATTTCCCTCCTAAGCTTTGTACTGTAATGGGTCCAAAGAGATCCATGTGTAACAGATACAAAATCCTAGGTGAATCACTCTTATTAAGTGACTTGAAGCTATTTTTGGTTTTCTTGCCTAATTGACAAGCCTTGCAAAGTCCTTCCTTCTTGTAGGGGCCAGAAGGTAGTCCTCTAACAAGGTTGTCCTTGGATAGCCTAGCAATGGTTATAAGGTTTATATGTCCTAATATTTTATGCCATAGTTCATTAGGTCTACAAATAGAATTGAACAAGCATATATCTACCTTAGTTGAAAGAAAATCTACAAGGTAAATGTTACCTTTCCTTTTACCTGTCAACACAGTTGTGTTGTCCTCTGATTTGATTTTTCATGTGGATTTGTTGAAAGTCACTTGGTAGCCTTCATCACACAGTTGACTGATGCTGATTAAGTTGTTCTTCAGTCCTTCCACATAAGCTACTTTCTTGAATGTGACTGAGCCAATCTGGACTACACCATATCCTTTTGTTAGTCCAAAGTTTGAATCACAAAATATTACTTTGGGTCCATGTTTGGCTTTGAAGGATGTCAAATTCTCCTTGTTTCATGTCATGTGCTTTGAGCACCCACTATCCAGATACCATTGTTGGTTTGATGTTGGATAGGTCTTCACCTGCACATAACACAATTTACTTGTTTTTGACCCAGTTTACCTTGGGCCTAGGTTGATAACCTTTAAATTCTGAAATAAAGGACATCCTTGGTTGACTCTAATAGCCTTCAGGATGATATCTCCTAGGAGGTATTATCCATTCAGTATAATGGTTAAACTTCTGAGATGTAGGACCTCTAGGATTGAAGTTTGATTTACCTTTGAAAGATTTTTCAAAACTCTGAGCTCTGTTCGACGATCTCTGAGCTGAGTTCGACGATCTTGGGTCAGATCATCGAGCTCTGTTCGAAGATCGACTATGCCAGAGTTCAGGGTTCAGAGATCGTTGACCTGAGTTCGACTATTCAGCCCGATATCATTGAGCTCCATTCGGCGATCGTCGAGCTCCGTTCGACATTTTCTGTTGAACTTTTGTTTTCTTAGGTAAATCAGAATTCTTGCTAGCCACCTCTACAACTCCCTTACCTTTATCTATGATAAACTTGATTGGGGTTGTTAATACTATAGGTTGGCGGGATGAAGCACCCAAGCCTAGTGTACTATTGAATCTTGAGTTCACTGTGCTTATGATGTCCATTAGTTTGATACTTCTCCCATTGAGGGATTCTTCAAACTTCTTGGCCTCTGATAGTTCACTTTTCAGTGAGGCTATCTGCTCCCTACAGCATTCCAACTCCTCAGAGAGTTTGAGGTTATCTGATTTTAAAGTGCTTTGTTCAGACAGTTGATTTCTGAGAGAAATAATTTTTTTCTCAGATTTTAATAGATCTAAACAAAGTGCCTTAAATTCACATTTGAAGTCCTCTGAATTAAAATCAAATGAGTCTATTACCTGATCTTCTTCTGATTGAGTTTCTGATTCAGACTCTGACTCTTGTTCTGCATCAGTATTGTGTTGAGAGGCATTAATAGCCATCATGCAGAACTCCTTTTCTTCAGTATCAACTTCATCATCACTTGAGCTGGATGAAGTTTCTGATTCATCTTCTGTTTCACTCCAGGTTTCAGCTACAAACCCCTTCCTGGTATGTTTGTTCTTGCTGGAGGAGGGTTTGTCATTGCTATTTTTCTTGAAGTCTTTGTCTCTTCTCCTTTCTTTCCTGTCCTTCTTGTCCTTATTCTAATTTTCTGGACAGTCAGGCACAATGTGGCCTGGTTTCCTGCATCTAAAACAAATAATTTCTTTGTTATTGGACTTATCATACCTTGGCTTTTCATGCCCTCTGAATGACTTTTTCCTAAAGTCCTTCCTGGCCATTTTGTAAAACCTTTTGGCCAGTAAGCTTAGCAGCTCTTCATTGCCTGTGACCTTGTCTTCAGGCTGATCTTCAATAGCTTTGAATGCTAGAGATTTCTCTTTTCTGATTGCTGATGAAGCGGCCTTCTGCTCTTCTTCTCTATTCTTGATGAGCATCTTATAGGACTTAAGCTTGCCCAAAAGAGCCTCAGTGGTGATCTCATTTAGGCTTCTGGCATCCTTGATTGGCCAGATCCTTGAGTCCCAAGTGTTGGAGAAGCACATTAGGATTTTGTCATTGAGTTCAGTCAATGAGATCTCCTTGTCCAAGGTTTTCAGTTCATTGACTATAATACTGAGTCTGTTATGCATATCAGCAACTGACTCAGTTTCTCCTTTCTTGAAGTTCTCATACTGAGTTATGAGATGAGATCTTCTATCTTTTCTTTCATCTGTAGATCTTGACACTATTTCAGATAGTTTGTCCCATATCTCTTTTGCT
The DNA here is from genome assembly GCA_039583875.1 of Platanthera guangdongensis. Lineage (NCBI taxonomy): Eukaryota > Viridiplantae > Streptophyta > Magnoliopsida > Asparagales > Orchidaceae > Platanthera > Platanthera guangdongensis. The sequence goes on along the minus strand of CM077167.1, from coordinate 38,853,763 downwards.
GAGTTGTATTCAGCTACTTTTTGAAATATTTCATCAGACATGGTTTGTGCCAAAATGTTCATTGCTTTGGCATCTGCAACCTTCCCTTTTTTGATTTTTGCATCTGTTCCTGAAGGAGGTGGAACAGCACTTGTATTTGTATTTGCTGGGGGTATTGGACACACTGTCAAAACATAATTAAAGATATCTTCATCAATAGAATTCATGTAAAATCTTATCCTTGCCTTCTAAAGTGTAACCTTAGATAGATTGCACACCGGAGGTCTGGTGCTAGCATAATCTTTGTTCTGTGCCATGGTTTTATATAAAGATAAATATAATACAAATAATAACAACAAGAACCTTCTATGAAAGATTGATCTTATCAGAGATCTTTTGATTCAGGTGTTAGCCTGTGCAACCAATAAGGTATGTTAGTTTTAAACAACCTGGCAAGGTGTGATTGTTCAACCAACCTGGCTTTGATACCAATTGAAAGTGGGGATAAGATCTACCTTAACTCTAGAGAGGGGGGGGGGGGGTGAATAGAGTTTATTAAAATAATTTTCAAGTTAAAAACTATTTTGCAGTGGAAGACTTAATTTAAATATATATTTAAGGTGCTTGCAGTAAATAAAAAAAACTGTGAAAACAAGAAATAAAAACACAGCACACATCAAACAAAATATAGCAACCAGAAGACACAAGGAGCTATAGTGATTACCCAATCAATCTGGGTACATCCACTCTTCTACCACCCTAGGTAGGAATCCACTGCAGGATGAGTTGATCAGGTGTCCTGGGCACCAATGAGCTTTTGATAAGGTACTCAAAAACCAAAATAGATTTTTTGATCAGGTGTCTTGCCACCACTGAGTTTTGACGAGGTCTCAGAAACCAGCACAAAACTTTTGAAGGGAGTTTTGAGAAACCCTTTTACAGTAAAAAAAAAGAGGTGAGATGTTCTTCTCTGTGAACAATCAAAGAGAAGACTATTGGATGATGTTGTCAAAGCTCCCCCTGAGATCTGGAAGTTGTTCAGGAAAAGTAGCTTTGCACTAGGGTGATAGGCCTTCAGTAGATGAGATCTACAACAAAACATGATTCCAACAGTTGCTGAAATGTGTATTGTCTGGAGTCTTGATGGATGAAGCCTTTGAACACTTGAGTCAAAAAAAAGAGATCTAGAAAATCCTTTGTTTTTGAATGTTTGATCTCCTTCAGTGGTGAGTGTTCTGAATGAATTCATTTTTTTCTATGTGTCTGTCTATGACTGTTCTCTTTCTGTGTATCACTATTTCTGTTAGGAGAGCAGAAGGAATATATTCTTTTATTCCTTAGATCTGAAAGGGATGAAATGATTCTCTATCTTCAAGATAGCCGTTAGCTACTCATTAATGACTTCCTTAAATGAATTTTGTCTCTGGAGGAATGTCCTAGAGAACATTCCTTTAAATCTCCCTTGAAACTTGCTACAGATTAATTGAAACGGCTACATGATCCTTGAAATAAATGCTAGGATAGAATTCCATATCTGTCTGAATTTGAATCATGAGAATCGTCGATCTCTCCAGAAAATCATCGACCTGAGCGCAACTATCGTCGACCTGAGCTCAACTATCATCGACCTGAGCTCAGAGACTGGAAGTAGACTGGAAACTGAAATCGTCGATCTGAGCTCAACTATCGTCGACCTGAGCTCAGATATTGGGAAAACAGCTAGAGACAAAAACGTCGATCTGAGCTCGATGTTCGTCGAATGGCGTTCGACGACTCATTGAACTGATCTCAGAGATAGTCGAACTGAGTTCGACGATTCGTCGACCTGAGCTCGACGAAAGTGACTTAGTCTCCTGAATTTTGAGTATCTGATCTGAGGGTCTTGGGGGCAGCTTTCAAGCCTAATTTCTAACCCTTAGACTCAATCTAATTGACCTTAAAAACTATACAAGAAGGTCAAAACAATTTTCCTAAGGACATAGTGATCCTTGCCCAAATCAGTAATAGGGTGTTCCAACAATTTGTCATTATTCTTTGTAGACACTCTAGTCTATTCAAGTCTGGACAGCTTGACCATGATGCCACTGAAGGTATATCACTTGAAGAGTCTTCATTTTACTGAAGAACAATTCCATCTACAAGATACAAAATAACCTGCAACTAAATGTGGAGCAACTGAAGCTATACTAGGTTTAACATACCCAACTCAAAGTTGAAGATGTTAAACTTTGCTTCATCTAGTGGCTTAGTGAAGATGTCAGCCACTAGCATGTCAGTTGGGACAAACTCAAGGTTGATATCTTCACATTCCACATGCTCCCTAATGAAATGATATTTGATTTCAATGTGCTTAGTCCTGCTATGGGAGATAGGATTCCTATCAATTAAAATAACACTAGTAAAATCACAGAAAAGAGGACTTCTACTTATTTGAAGATTTTAGTCCTGGAGCTGATGCTGGATCCAAAGAAACTGAGCACAGTAGTTACCTGCTGAGGTGTACTCTCACACTGTAGTTAAAATTGCAACACCAGTTTGCTTCTTGATGCCCCATGAAACTAGTCTTCCACCTAGAAATTGACAGGTGCCAGAAGTACTCTTCCCGTCATCTTTGCAGCCTGCAAAGTCCGTATCTAAATAGACAGGGTACCACATGCCAAGATCTAGAGTGCCCTTAAGATACCTCAGAATTCTCTTTACAGTAGAGTAATGAGATTCTTTGGGGCAAGCCTGATACCTGGCACAAATACATGTAACATATATGATGTCTGACCTACTTGCAGTACGATAGAGAAGAGAACCAATTATCCCCCATACAAAGTTTCATCAACAGGTTTCCCTACCTCATCTTTGCATATGAGCATACTAAGCCCCATGGGAGTTCTCAAGTTGGAGGAAGTCTCCATACCAAATTTCTTTATTAACTCCCTCGTGAACTTACACTGGGATATGGACAAGCCATCATCAATCTGTCTTACATGGAGACCCAAGAAGAATTTAAGTTCACCCATACTACTCATCTCAAACATCCCCTGCATAAGTTTGGCAAACTTCCTGCAGAGGTTATCATTAGTAGATCCAAAAATGATGTCATCTATATAGATATGAACTAGGATGATCTTTCCCTTAGATTCCCTTAGAAATAGGGTCTGGTCTATCTTCACCCTTGAGAATTTATTCTCAATGAGGAAGCTAGACAGAGTCTCATACTATGCTCTAGGGGCTTTCTTTAGCCCATATAGAGCTTTCCTAAGTCTATAAACAGAATCAGGTGAGTTAGAAACTACAATACCTGGAGGCTGCTCAGCATAGACTTCCCCTTTTAAGTCACCATTCAGGAAGGCTGACTTCACATCCATCTGGTAGAACTTGAATCCCTTGTGTGCAGTATATGCAAGGAACAATCTTATGGCCTCCAACCTTGCTACATGGGAAAAGGTTTGATCAAAATCAATACCTTCTTCTTGCCTATACCCATTTGCTACTAATCTTGCTTTGTTCTTGATTATAATCCAATTTTCATCAAGTTTGTTTCTGTAAATCCACTTGACTCCAATGACATTATGTCCATGAGGTCTGGGAACCAGCTTCTAGACATTGCATCTTTTGAACTGCTTCATTTCCTCTTATATAGCCACTATCCAGAATTGATCTATGTTGGCCTCTTCAAACCTTTTTTGGCTCCACTTGTGACAGGAAGGTTGCATGCATAGCTGTATTTAGATTTCTGTTTCTATTCACTACTTCATGTCTTGGTTCACCATTGATTTGGTGAGCAGGATGGTCTCTTAAATGCCTAATTGTTGGAGGTAATCTTCTTTCAGCAACAACTTCAAGAACAGCCTCTTGTTGATCATCCTCTGCTCCAAGTGTCTGATAGACCTTTTGGAGTATTTACTTCATCTTAGATAAATAGTTCTGCTTCCTTGATGGTGAAATTGTCCATCATATGTTCTGTACCAACAGTGCTGGAAGAGGGGCTGGCAGCTCCCTATTAATCATGCTAGACTCATCAAAGACTACATGCATAGACTCTTCTACAACTTTGATTTTCAAGTTATATACCCTATAGGCTTTTCTATGATTGTTGTACCCAACAAAAACTCCATCAAAGTATTTGGCATCAAACTTAGTCACATAGGACTTTCCATTATGGAGTACATAACACTTGCTACCAAAGATTCTGAGATAGCCCAGATTTGGTTTTCTGTCGTTCAAGATCTCATAGGGAGTCATCTTGTGGCTTTTGGTGAAAGAGGCCTTGTTGTGGACATGACATGCAGTATTTACTGCCTTAGTCTAAAAATATTCTGGGTGAGATGTGTCACACAATAGGGTTCTTCCGGACTCTATGAGAGTTCTGTTTTTCCTCTCAACAATCCCATTTTGCTGGGGTGTTCTAGGAGAAGAAAATTCTTGATGAATATCTTGCTCTTCACAGAACTCTGTCGTGCCTTTAGACTAGAATTCAGTTCCATAGACACTTCTGATTTTGACAACAGAACTGTTAAACTCATTCTGAACTTGCTTAACAAACTTGATGAAGATATCAAGGGTCTCATTCTTTTTCTTGAGAAAGAATAACCAAGTAAACTTGGAATAGTCATCAACCACCACAAGGGTGTAGACTTTGCTACCAAGGCTATGAACAGGCATAGGACCAAATAGGTCCATTTGCATGAGGTATAAACACCTCACCGAGTCTTTGAAACTAGTGCTCTTGAAGGAAGCTTTGGTCTGCTTACCCTTTGGTAACCTGAGCAAATGTTATCCTTAGTGCAGTTCGCATTTGGACCATTCCTGACAAACTCTTAACTAAAGAGCTTGCCAATAGTCTTTTAATTCAATTGAGCTAGTATCTTGTGCCACTGAACACAATATGAGACCTTTTCATTTCCTACAAACAAATAGGAGAATCTGAGTCCAGACATAGAAAGTTTAAACAGTAAACATTTCCACTCCTAGTGCCTATCAATATGACCTCTTGGTCACTTGACCTCCTAATCAGGCACTCATCCTTGTGGAAGACAATAACATAGCCAAGATCAGAAAGTTGGCTTATGCTTATAAGGTTGTGTTGCAACCCTTCAACATAAGCCGCTTTTGTGATAGTGACTACGCCATTGGTAATCTTACCATATCCTCTAGTTACCCCTCTATCAGGACCACCATAGATAAACTTGAGTCCATTTTTCACTGGGGTGAACTCCTTCAAGTTGCTCCTTGTCCCAGTCATGTGCCTGTAACAACCACTGTCCAAGTACCATATTGGGTTATACTTGAACTAACCTGCAATAAGAAATTTACTTTACCTTAGGAGCCCAATTTCTATTGAGTCCTAAGTGCACATTAGTTTGGAACTAAACCTGTCCACCAGCAAGTTTTCTGACTGGTGGACTGACTCTACCTCTGACCACATAGGGATTATGCCAACAGTCAATGGCATAATGACCTACCTTCCTACAGCACCAACAATCATGTATGTTGTATCTTATTTTTTGTGAAGGACTATCAGTTGGTTTGACTGCAGTCTTGATAGAAGGAAGAGGTGCAATAACCATTTTTTGATAGCTTTTAGCATGGATCTGACTGAAGGTTGGTCTTCTTGCTTACTTGTGCGGCCTGTTCTGAATCCCATAAGCAACACAATTCTTTTCAGACAGCGTGCTCTTGACAGTATCAGAAACGGCCATATCAGGCAAGCTTACAGACTGGCCCTTATTTAGATTCTGTGCTGACAGGTTCTGAAAGTTAGCTGCAACCATATTTTTGAGAGGGGGTTGTGGCACCAAAAATAAATGGTCCATGATAGGCCATTTGAATTTCTTCATGGGCAGCCTTAAAGGCACTTACCCTACTATACCCTCCACAATGACTGAGAACATCTTTTATTCCACATGTTGAAGCACCATTTATATAGTGACCATATATACTTTCCTGGACATACCTATTTGAAGGGAATATCACCCTCTTGAAACAGTTAGGTGGCCTAGATGCCATATACACAATTGGAGCTTTACCTTTCCCTTTGGGATGGGCAGATCTTGTGTTACTCTTGAATCCCAACCCCTTCTTTTCCTTCTATGAGGAGAAGGAATCTATCAAGGGCAATACTGTATTGGGCTGAGATTAACTGGCCACAATACCTTTCTCCCTCTGGAGATTTTCTTCAAGATCATCAATGAGACTATTCTTGCTCTTGATAGTCTCCATCTAGATGCCTGATAGGGTTTTCAGTTGACTGAGTTCCCTCATAGTTTGATTCAACACAACAATTATTTCAGCAAGCTAAGAAGTAGCAGGCTGAAGAGACAAAATCTCTTTAGCCTGCTTCTTAGTCAACTTCTTGCATTTCTTAAAGGCATCCAGAAGTTCTCTATATCTGTCAATCAATTGATTGACATCAACTTTTGAGCCTGAATCATCTTCACCATTATATGAAGAGGCTTCTACATATGGACTTGTCTCATACGTAGATACAGAACTGGATAGGGAATGTACCTTACTTTGACAAGGCTGATCCTGGCTACCCTTTTCATTAGTCATTTCCATCAGCCCATGGCGGCTGCAGGCATTTTCTTCACCATCATAAACCTCTGAGTCACTTTCCAACAGTGTTAGAGGGGCCCTAACTCCTATCCTTTCAGTAAGATAGTCTTTATCTGTTGAAATAGTTTCCTGTTCAGCATCAACAACAACTAGCCCAATGTAGGCTTCCTCTTCTTCAGACTCTAAAGATGATAAGTTTGTCCAGCTCTTCTCTTTCTTAGCCATAAGTGACTTTTCTTTCTTGCCCTTGTGCTTTTGGTGAGATTTCTTCTCACCATCCTCTTTTCTCTTGACAAGGCAATCAACAATGGCATGCCCTAGCTTGCTGCAGTAGTAACATACAATATTAAAAGAATTTTGTTTACTGGGTTTAGAGACATACTTGTCCTCCTTGGAGGCTTTCTTCCAGTGATGAGCTGAAGAGGAGGGCCTGCTCTTCCAGTGCTTTTTCTTCAGCAGCCTATGGAGCTGTCTGGAGAAAATAGGAAAGTCCTCATCGGACATGCTGCTGTCTGATGCCTCTGATTCAGAGCAGTCTAAATCTGCTTGTCTTCTTGGAGGATAAGGTGTCTTTCTCCTACGTTTTCTTGTGGCTTCAGCTTCAAAATCCACCGTCTTCTCTTTGTCTTGAGATTTATAGTTGCTCTCTTCCTCTTTCCTGACTGTTAGCTGCATCTCATAAGAGAGAGGTTTTCCAAATAGGGAGTTAGGTGGAGTGTCACCCATCTTAGCCATTTTTATGGTGGCACATATCTTTGTGTCGTAGTCTTTGGTGAGAGACCTGAGGAGTTTATCATTTAGCTCATAATTACTAAAGTCCCTTCCATAGATCCTTAGCTCATTTACTATCCTAAAAAATTTTTCATAGTAGGTGGCTATGTTCTCTCCCTTAGACTGTTTGCAAGCCTCACACTCCTGGTTGAGCATGGACTTTCTATCATCCCTGACCTCCTTTATACCTTCCATGTAGATCACTAGCATGTCCCAAATCTCCTTTGCAGTTTTGCAGTGAATCAGATTCTGAAGGTTAGAATCATCAATTGCACTAACAATGATATTTTGAGCAATCTTGTCCATGGTGGCAAGAATGACTTCATCCTTTGTCATTTCATCATAAGTCTTGGGTGTCTGGAGTTTTGCATCCAGGACAGACACTTTAATGGGGATGAAAGGTCCTTCTTTAATAGTTATAAAGATTCTAGGGTCAGCTGCATCCATGAACAACCTGACCCTCTCCTTCCAGATGCCAAATCTTTCCTTCCTATAGATAAGAAGCTTCATGGCACCCAACTCCTTATAGTTTATCCCTAAACCTATAAGGACAGTTTGTAGCTACCTTGGAAAATCACTCAGATGGTTAGATCCTTTTTGAGTAACCTCCCTCTGATACCACTTGAAAGTCTTTATTTTCAAGTTAGCTTACCACCTAGGGGGTGAATAAGTTGTCTAACTGATATTATTAGTTTTTAATTTTATCTTCCTTAGTACTTAGTGTGTTGGCAGTAATTATGTAACGCCCTAAAATTCGATAGAGGGAAGAACGACATTCAGAGCCATGTTTGGGTCTTGGTGAGGGTCACACAGCCTAGGACACTGGCGAGTCCCTGGCCGTGTCATTCTCGGGTGGTCGACGAACTGGTCTCGACGAAGTGTCGACACAGTGAACACGGCCTAGGACACGGCCGTGTCCATGGCCGTGTTGTGCTCGGGTTCATCGAGAACCTTGGAAGTTGACGAACTGCGCTCGATGAAGTGTAGAGACAATGAACACGACCTGGGACACGGGCGTGTCCAAGGCCATGTCGTGCGCATGTTCGACGAATTTTCCGCGAAGTCGATGAAATGGCAGTCGACGATCATCGAGAATTCGAACACGGCCTTAGACACGGGCGTGTCTAAGGCCGTGTCCTGCTCGGGTTGTTGGCCGGGTCGTGTGATGGGATAGACACGGCCTGGAGCCCAGCCGTGTTTGTGTTGGACACGGGCATGTCAAATGTGACATTGGCGTTTCGAGTACCCATGTCTCCTCGGGTGGGGTTTGTTCCTGTGTCGATGGAGGGACACACCCAGGCACACGGGCGTGTACTTAGTGACACTGGCGTGTCAACTTTGACATGGGCGTGTTCAGAGACCATGTCCTGTTCTGGGTGCGACGGTTTCGGCGTCTATTGAGGCACACGACCTTGGACGCGGGCGTGTCTCAAGCCGTGTTCGGCCCAGGAATTTTTGTTTTAACTGCAAATCGAGGCCGTTCGCTTCCTTCTTTTGGGATCTGATGGTCCAGGGTTATCCCTACTGAGTTATGTCCGAGAATAGGGTTTGGAAACCCTCACTCTTCATCATGTACTCTATTTCTAAGTTCTAGAGAGAAGTGAGAGCAAGGAAGATGGTGAAGGAGAGATCCGATTGCCGGAGAATCTTCGGGGCCCCAAATCGCGAGCCGAGTCCATATCCGTGGATGTAAGTCCATTGCGGTGGTTTTGAACCGGCAAAGTTCCCATGGAAAGGAAGAGGGGTCGTAAGGTAACGATACTTCTCATCTTGGTTTTTAGGATGCGTTCTTAGTATCTTTTACTTTCAAGCTTTTGGGCACCAAACTCTCAAATGAGAGGGGTTTGGCTCACCATTGTTCAATAGGAACCTCCAGGTCGATTGAGTCCGTCCCCGACATGATTTTGCATTAGAGATCCTCTCCGTTAGTGGATTATGCATGGTGGGTGAAGCCGTGGTCACAACCGTTAGTCCGACTTGGTGATGTTGCATAACGAGCCTTAAGGATTTTGTAGAAATCCGTTGCGGCAAGACGCCGTTTGTGATGTTTGTGTTTCCCCCATTTCTTTAATGAGTACGTGTAGCCGAAACCAGATAAGGTTAGCTCCGCAATGGCGGAGATGGTTTCCTTGGTGGACAAGGTTAGCTCTGCATTGGCGGTAGATGGTTTCCTTAGTGGACAAGGTCAGCTCCGCATTGGCGGTAGAAGGTTTCCTTGGTGCGCGGGGACGTTGCAGTACAAATGAAGGATTATGGTGGGAATGATATTGGATTGTGATGTGCTAAGGTGTGGATTTGTCTTCGTGGTCGCCTGGCTATCCCGTGACGTGCAATTCATGTGGGGAGAGTGTCCCGGCGAGACTAGTCCCCTTCTGTGAGACTGATGAGCACGCCAAGCGTGGGGAAATCTCAGACAATGAGGCCATGTGTGGGTGAGGTCCAGTAAGGGTTCTTAGAATCGGTCGGTGTGTTAGACGGAATCCTGACATGAGAAGTCAGAGCTTGGAGGAAGCCAGGGTCTAAGACCATAAGCGGGTGGGGCCTTGGAAAGAGTTCCGTGTAGCGGCTTGTATATCGTTAGGGGAATTGCAGTACCCTTTTTGTTTTAGGCTTAGTGCTAATGGGGAAATTGGAAGTACCCAGATGTTTGATGATGTGCTAGATGCATATGCGATAGGGTACCTCGGGTGGAGCCCGGGTCTTGCATACATGTTTCATAGTAGGCCCCTTTTTATTATATGCTCAACATAGAAAACATGTATGTTGTTTGAGACATCCATGCCTATTCTTTTAGTGCTTTACTTGTTTATGTATATGGTATACGAAGTGTTGACTTGCAGGTTGGAGGGGTACCCCGGGATCCGTTAAGGGTGGCCGGGAGGAGATGTGTTTGTTACACAGTTTGAGCTCAGCCTTTGCTGACCCACGTTACAACCAATTTTTTATAGGGCAAGGATCGCAAGCAGGAGATAGCCCGCCGGCCAAAAGGGCCTAAGCCTCATGAAGTGTTTCCAGTTTTGTACTAGTTTTTTTTTGGTGGCCTTGTATGCTTGATGCTCTTGTTTTCTGGCTAGCATGCCGAGGTAGTCTAGGAGTGCTTATGCACATTGATGGCTGATGATATTGTTTGAGTTTTGGACACTCTTTTGTTGTAAGGCCTTAAGGCCGTTTCGATACTCTTATGTATGTGGATAACTTCTAGTCTTGTATTCTGTTTCCACTATTGTTTGATATTGAGTTTTTAGATTGGGTAGTTAATATCATCTTTTAATGCTAAAGCTGTGGTATCTGTATGTTGTGGGGCCCCGACCGGACCCATATTATACGGTCATTACAGGGGAGGTGTTACAATTTGGTATCAGATCCAGGTTACGTCCAAGATTAGTGCGTATAGAAGTTATCCACATAGGAGTAATGCGGGACCATGAGTGTCCTTATGTTTTAGTCTTGTAATTCGAGACTGATTCCTTGTTTTCTTGCTTTTGTTAAGAGTGCAAGCATCGAGGCGGGTACGTCGAGACCAAGAGAAGAGCTTTTGACGAGCAGCGCCACTGCTCAGGGTCCTTTGGGCATGGGTGTAAACCCGACTGACTTCTGTCGCATGCTTGCAGAAGCAATGCTGGCAGCCCAAGATGCAGCGACAGCTCAAGTAGCAACCCCTGCTTCTCAGGTAGCAACTCCTGCTACCCCGAATACGGCGACGGCCGGGCCGGGCAGAGAAGCCAGGCGAGCAGAGCCGTTGGCCGAAAGGGTGGTTGTCGGGCATGGAGACAAGCAGATGAAGTACTTTCTAAGCTTCCATCCTCCAACGTTCAAGGGAGTTGGTACGTTGACTAATGCGGAGGATTGGGGGCACGGATTCAAGAGCTTCTGAGGGCGGCAGAGATGCCAGGGGAGAAGAAATCTGAGTTTGCAGCCTTCATGTTGGAGGGAGACGCAAAGTTGTGATGGGTGAGACATAGTGGCCGCCAGTTTCCTGGACGCACCCCGTCCATTGAAGAGTTTGGGAATGCTTTCCTAAAGAAGTACATCCCTGTTTCAACAAGGTTGGCCCTCCAAAGGCAATTTCGGCAGTTGGTGCAGTGAGACAAAATGGTGGACGAGTATGTACAAGAATTCACTCGGTTAGGTCGTTATGCAGGAACGACAATGCCAGACGATGAGGAGAGGGGTAATCTCTTCTACTAGGGGCTGAGGGAGAATCTAATACAACCCCTCATCGCTATGAAGAGAGCTGGTTTCAATGAGTTGGTTGAGGCTGCCAGAACGTTGGAAAGTGATCTGGAGCGAAGCCAACATCGTAAGGGTTTTGTGCCCAAGCAAGGAGAGGGGAAACCTTCTCAATCCCAAGGAAAGTTAGAAGGGAATAGGTGGAAGAAGAAGCCTCACCCATTCAAGTATGGTGAGAAAAGCGGTTGGACGTCTGGAAGGTCGCGCTCTAAGGGGCCACCGACGTACTTTAGTTATGGCAAGGTGGGGCACATAGCTTGTTTTTGTACTCAAGGAGGTGCGAAGCAGGAGCTAAGGTAGGAGCAGACTGTACGATCAGGCTCCAGTGCCGCATAGAAAGGGAAGATGGCTGAGTCTAGCGCTTCTCAGTTCCAACTTGTGCAACCAAGGGCCTACAACCTTGGGCAGCAGGAAGCGATCCGCCAACCCGATATGGTGACAGGTACGAGGAAGTTTAAGTTTAACCCTGTGCTATATACTTTCAGACCGTTATATTTGATGTCTATGTTTTAGGCTTTGTGTTAGTTTCCGGATACCCCGCTAGGGTATTGTTTGATACATGAGCGTCACACTCTTTCCTTGCAGAAAGCTTCATCCGGAGGATTGGAGTAGAGTCATTCTCGGCAGATGCAGAGTTGAAGGTACGCATGCCTAATGGGTCATCCATGTCCACCGGGGAGAAAGGGCACATTTGTTGGGAGCTAGGCAAAGTGGACTTCGTGTTGATAGCAGTGGTCCTACCGTTAATTGAGTTTGATGTGATATTGGGAATCGACTGGCAAGCAGAGCAGCGTGCCAGTATTGATTGCCTATCCAAGGTGGTGACCCTAAGAAGCGAAGGGCAGACATAAGTCAAGTTTGAGGGCCTTAATGGAGTGGTTTGTTCCCTAATTTCGGTTATCCAGTTGGTGCGGGTAGTTAACCAGGGTGGAGTAGCTCTTGTAGCATTCTTGAAGGTTCTCCTTTCAAAGTTATCGCTTGGGGAAGTGCCTGTAGTGGCAGAGTTCAAGGATGTGTTTTCGGATGAACTTCCTGGGGCACCTCCTCGGCGGGAGATTGATTTATCAATTGAGTTAGTGTCGGAGGCTAGGCCGGTGTTAAGTCCTCCGTTCAGGATGGCACCAAAGGAGTTGGCAGAACTCAAGGTACAGTTGCAGGAACTGTTGGAGCAGGGGTATATCAGACCCAGTTCTTCACCGTGGAGCGCGCCTGTGTTGTTCATGAATAAGAAAGATGGTAGTATGCGGTTGTGCATAGACTACCAAGAGTTTAATAAATTGACGGTCAAGAATAAGTATCTGATTCCTCAGATAGACGACCTGTTTGACCAGCTGGTTGGATTGGTGGTATATTCAAAGTGGGACTTGAATTCAGGATACTATCAGTTGCAAATTCGAGATGAGGACATACAAAGATAGCGTTTTGTACGAGGTATGGTCACGTTGAGTTCTCGGTGATGCCATTCGGGCTGACGAACGCACCCTCCGTATTCATGGATTTGATGAATCAAGTATTTCGGAAATACTTGGACTCATTTGTAGTTATCTTTATTGATGACATTCTGGTGTAGTCCAAATCGGAGGTGGAGCATGAGACTCACTTGAGAGTAGTTTTGCAAGTGTTGATAGAGAATCAGCTTTATGTAAAGTTCTCGAAGTGCGAGTTCTGGCTAGAGAAGGTGGCATTTTTGGGCCATGTGATTAGTGGGGATGGGGTGGCAGTAGATCCAACAAACGTTTAAGCCATCAGAGATTGGCCGATTTTGAGAACCGTGGCCTCCAAAGTTTTCTTGGACTGGTCGGGTACTATAGAAGATTCGTAGAAACCTTTCGCGGATAGCTCTACCCCTCACTTCACTAACTCGTAAGGATCAAAAGTTTGTGTGGACTCAATAGTGCAATCAGGCATTTGAGACACTGAAGGAAAGGCTGATGACATCTCCAATCCTAAGTCTACCGAAGGGGACTGAAGGATTCCAAATTTTCAGTGATGCATCAGGATGCGGTTTGGGTTGCGTTTTGGTGCAACATGGCAGTCTGATAGCATTTGGGTCTAGGCAGCTGAAGCTTCATGAGAGGAATTACCTCGTCCATGACTTGGAATTGGCGGCAGTAATCTTTCGTTGAAATTATGGCGGCACTATGTTTATGGTGCGAAGGTGGAGATCTTCACGGATCACAAAAGCTTGAAGTATCTCATAGATCAGAAGGACTTGAATATGCGGCAGCGCAGGTGGTTCGAGTTCCTTGGAGACTACGAGGTGGCGATTCAGTATATGTCAGGTAAAGCCAATGTGGTGGTAGATGCCTTGAGTAGGAAATACTCGGGGCAAGGGAATTGGATCGAAGCTCATGATGAGTGGTTGGTGCTGGACTGGGAGTCCCTCAGCTTGGAGTACGTAGCAAGGGGCGAGTCTAGCGTGGCTCGGTTGAACTGGATTGAAATGCAAAATGATTTGTCTGATCGTATTCAGGAAGCGACCCGTTTGGATGATGAGTTCCACCCTTACGTGGTGGAAGCTTAAAAGGGCGAGAGCAGCGCCTGGGAGTTGATTGATGGGATTCTGATGAAGGAAAGAAGGAACTGTGTACCGTAGTTCAGCAAGCTCCGCGAGGTGTTGATGTTTGAGGCTCACTTCGAAAAGTACTCCATTCACCCTGGCAGTATAAATATGTACTTGGATGTGAAGAAATCCTTTTGGTGGCCTGGACTGAAGCGGGACCTAGCTTTGTACGTGAATCGATGCCAAACTTGTGCCATGGTGAAGGCCGAGTGTCAGAAGCCGGGCGGGTTCCTCAAGCCTCTTGCTATCCCCGAGTGAAAATTTGATGACATTTCCATGGACTTTGAGCATGAGTTACCTAGATCACAGCAGGGTAACGACGTGATTTGGGTGATTGTGGATCGCTTAACCAAAGTGGCTCACTTCATCCCAAATCGGAAGGAGGACAACATGGAGAAGCTGGTAGAGTTGTATGTGCGCAACATTGTGCGACTTCATGGGATTCCTAAAAGTATAGTTAGTGATCGCGATGGACGTTTCACGTCCAAGGACTGGAAGTTGGTTCAGGAGAGTCTTGGCACGAAGCTAAAGTTCAGTACGACTTTCCATCCTCAAACTGACGGGCAAACCGAAATAACGAACCGTACTATGGAGGATATGCTGAGAATGTGCATCTTTGACTTCGGTAAGAAGTGGGAGGAGCACCTCTTTATGGTAGAGTTTACTTATAACAATAGTTATCAAGCAAGTATCAAGATGGCGCCATACAAAGCTTTGTATGGGAGGCGGTGTCGAACACCGATGTCTTGGACAGAGGCGGGAGACAACAAAATTTTGGGAAAAGAAGTGGTAGTTGATGCATGCGAGTTGGTGCGAACCATTCAAGAGCGCATGAAGGTGGCTCAAGATCGGCAAACAAAATATTTTAATGCTCGCCACAGGAAGCTGGACTTCGCGGTAGGCGATTGGGTCTATTTAAAGAACAAGTCGTTCAAAGGCATTTCACGGATTCACCGACTCAAGAAGTTGAGTCTAAGGTTTTTGGGACCTTTCAAGGTTGTAGAACGGGTGGGAGAAGCAGTGTACCAGTTAGCATTGTCCACGGAGCTGCGTGGATTGCACGACGTCTTCTATGTCTCTGTCTTGAGGAAAGTCCTGGTAGAGGCTAGCGTGGTGATCGAATCGGCATCGGTGCCGATAGAGGAAGACTTGAGGAAGCGAGTTCGTCCAGTTGCTATAGAGGATTCAGAAATTCTGCAGTTGCGGAACAAAGAGGTCAAACTCGTAAAAATCTGATGGGACAACTGCGGTCGAGAGAAGCTCTCTTGGGAGCGAGAACAAACCATGCTGGTGGAGTATCTAGTGTTTTCCGTTCAGGTATCATTTAAGTTTTGTGTACCATTTTTGCTTTCTATAATTTCGGGACGAAATTCTTTTAAGGGGGAGATAGTTGTAATGCCCCAAAATTCGAAAGAGGGACGGACATCATTCAAAGCCAAGTTTGGGTCTGGGTGAGGGTCACACGACCTAGGATACCGGCGTGTCCCTGGTCGTGTCATTCTCGGATGGTCGACGAACTGGTCTCGATGAAGTGTCGAGACAGTGAACACGGCCTAGGACACGGGCGTGTCCATGGCCGTGTCATGCGCGGGTTCGTCGAGAGCCGGGGAAGTTGACGAACTGCGCTCGATGAAGTATCGAGACAGTAAACACGGCCTGGGAAATGGGCGTGTCCAAGGCCATGCCATGCGCATGTTCGACGAATTTTCCACGAAGTCGATGAAAAGGCAGTCGACGATCGTCGAGACTTCGAACACGGCCTGAGACACGGGCGTGTATCAGGACGTGTCCTACTTGGGTTGTTGGCCTGGCCATGTGAGGGGATAGACACGGCCTGGAGGCCAGGCATGTTCGTGTTGGTCACGGGCGCATCAAATGTGACACGGGCGTATCGAGTACCCGTGTTCTCCTCAGGTGGGGTCTGTTCCTGTGTCGATGGAGGGACACGCCCAGGCACACGGGCGTGTACTTAGTGATACAGGCGTGTCAACTTTGACACGGGCGTGTTCAGAGCCCGTGTTCTGTTCTGGGTGCGACGGTTTCGGCGTTGATTGAGGCACATGACCCAGGACACGGGCGTGTCTCCAGCCATGTTCGGCCCAGGAATTTTGGTTTTAAGTGCAAATTGAGGCCGTTCGTTTCCTTCTTTTGGGATCTGATGGTCCAGGGTTGTCCCGGCTGAGTTATGTCCGGGAATAGTGTTTATAAACCCTCATTCTTCATCAAGTACGCTCTTTCTAAGTTCTAGAGAGTTGGGAGAGTAAGGAAGAAGGTGAAGGAGAGATATGGCTGTCGAAGAAGCTTCAGGGCCACAAATTGCAAGCCGAGTCCAGATCCGCGGAGGCAAGTCCGTTGTGGTGGTTTTGAACTGGCTAAGTTCCCATGGCAAGGAAGACGGGTCATAAGGTAACGACACTTCTCCTATAACTTTTTAGGAAGCGTGCTTAGCATCTTTTGCTTTCAAGCTTTTGGGCACCAAACTCTCAAATGAGAGGGGTTTGGGTCGCCATGGTTCAAGAGGAACCTCCGGGTCGATTGAGTCCGTCCCCGACATGATTTTGCATTAGAGATCAGCTCTGTTAGTGGATTAGGCATGGTGGGTGAAGCCATGGTCGCGACCGTTAGTCCGACTCGGTGATGTTGCATAACGAGCCTTAAGGATTTTATAGAAATCCGTTGCGGCAAGACTCCGTTTGTGATGTTTGTGTTTTCCCCCTTTTATCGAATGAGTGCATGTAGCCGGAACCGGACAAGGTTAGCTCCGCAATGGCGGAGATGGTTTCCTTGGTGGATAACGTTAGCTCCGCATTGGCGGTAGATGGTTTCCTTGGTGGACAAGGTTAGCTCCGCATTGACAGTAGATGGTTTCCTTGGTGCGCAGGGACGTTGCAGTACAAATGAGGGATTAGGGTAGGAATGATATTGGATTGTGATGTGCTAAGGCACTGCTTTGTCTCCGTGGTCGGCTGGCTATCCCGTGACGTGCAATTCATGTGGGGAGAGTGTCCCGACGAGACTAGTCCCCTTCTATGAGACTGACGAGAACGCCAAGCCTGGGGAAATCTCGGACAATGAGGCCATGAGCGGGTGGGGTCCAGCAAGGGTTCTTAGAATCGGTCGGTGTGTTAGACGAAATCCTGACATGAGAAGTCAGAGCTTGTAGGCAAGCCCGGGTCTAAGACCATGAGCGGGTGGGGCCTTGGCAAGAGTTCCGTGTGGCGGTTTGTATGCCGTTAGGGGAATTGCAGTACCCTTTTTGTTTGAGGCTTAATGACAATGGGGAAGTTAGAAGTACCCAGATGTTTGCTGATGTGCTTGATGCATACGCGATAGGGTGCCTCGGGTGAAGCCCGGGTTTTTAAAACATGTTGCATAGTAGGCCCCTTTTTATTATATGCGCAATATAGAAAACGTGCATGTTTTTTGAGACATCCAAGCTTGTTCTTTTAGTGCTTTACTTGTTTATGTATATGGTATATGAAGTGCTGACTTACAGGTTGGAGGGGTACCCCAGGGTCCATTATGGGCAGCCGGGAGGAGATGTGTTTGTTACACAGTTTGAGGTCAGCCTTTGCTGACCCACGTTACAACCAAATTTTTACAGGGCAAGGAACGCAAGCAGGAGCTAGCCCGCCGGCCAAAATGGCCTAAGCCTCATGAAGTGTTTCCAATTTTGTACTAGCTCTTTTCATTTGGTGGCCTTGTATGTTTGATGCTCTTGTTTTCCGGCTTGCATGCCGAGGTAGTCTAGGAGTGCTTATGCACATTGATGGCTGATGTTATTGTTTGAGTTTTGGACACTCTTTTGTTGTAAGGCCTTAAGGCCGTTTGGATACTCTTATGGATGTGGATAACTTCTAGTCTTGTCTTCTGTTTCCGCTGTTGTTTGATATTGAGTTCTGAGATTGGGTAGTTAATATCATCTTTTTTTGCTAAAGTTGTGGCGTCTGTATGTTGTGGGGCCCCGGCCAGACCCATATTATATGGTCATTATAGGGGAGGTGTTACAAATTAGCTTTCAAGTACCTGCACAAAGAAAACAACATAGAAAAGCACACACAGATTTATAGTGGTTCCCCAACTTTTGCGTACATCCACTCTCTTCCCACCTTGTCAACTTCCTGTTAGTCAAGGCCGTTCTTCAAACCATTGCTCCAAGGAGCTTGCACCATAGATCCCTCAGGATCTCTCAGTCTCCTCCAAGACTTACAACTCAGTAGCAAGGGCCTACAACTCAGTGATCAGCAGATCACCTACATCAGGCCAAAGACCCTACACTCAGGCTGGGAGGACAACCCTACTTCAGATCCACTAGGGATCCTACCTCAAAGAGAATGACTCTCCTACAATCTCAGGCACAAAGGCCCTACCTCAGATCTACAACCAGATACTACCTCAGGCATAAGTGCCCTACAACTTAGTGAGAATGACTCACCTATCTCAGACTTTAAACTAAGTCCCATAGCTCAGTGATAAATTGACCACCTACCTCAGATCCAAACTGGATCCTACAGCTCATGCAAATTTGCCCTACCTTAGGCTCAGAGAGCCTTACAACTCAAATCCAAAAGGATCTTACATGAGTGAAATAAATTTATGTTTATCAAAGAGAAATTTTACAGTGATAACCCAATGAGCTGAGTTATCTCAGCTCTAAATTTCTTCACAGCTACAAGGATCATGAGAAGTAACTAGTAGTAAACTACTCTAGTATCTCTTCCTTCCCAGTATAGAATCTGAAAGGGGAAACTAGATCTGATATACTCTAAAGGGGGGGTGAATAGAGTATATGGTGCTTTTTAAAATTCAAAGAAAAACTTTTGCAAAGCTTTACAACAGTTGTTGTAATGAGTGTAAGCAGGGAAGCAGAAATAATACTAAGCTATGCAGATATTAAGCACAAGAAAATCTAGGCCAGAAACAAACAGAAAACATGCAAAACCAGATGACACAAGGAAATATAGTGGTTCCCCAACTTGGGTACATCCACTCTTCTACCACCCTAGGTAGGAATCCACTGCAGGATGAGTTGATCAGGTGTCCTGGGCACCAATGAGCTTTTGATAAGGTGCTCAAAAACCAAATCAGATTTTTTGATCAGGTGTCTTGCCACCAATGAGCTTTTGACAAGGTGCTCACAAACCAGATTCAAACTTTTGAAGGGAGTTTGAAAAACCCTTTACAGAATGGGGGTGAGAGAGTGATGGCAGTCTTCTCTTTCTCAAGCAACTGAGAAGACTATGTGGATTCAGTGATGTTTGTCAAAGCTCCCCCTGAGTCCTTGAAATCTTCAGGAAAATGAGCTTTGCTGAGGGTGATAGGCCTTCAAAGATAGATCTCCAGCAAGAGATGATTTCAGCAAGCTGAAATGTTGAGTGTCTGGAGTCTTGAGATGATGTTGGCCTTGAACACTTGAGAGCTAAAGAGATCTGAAAAATGTTTGAAAGCTTGATCTCTTTTTGATGAGTGTTCTTCTGAATTCTTGTTGACAGAAGATTGAGAGAGTCTCTGTGTATTGAGTTGTGTCCTCTACTTGTCAATCTCTATTCTCTTGTTCTTGTCTATCTTCTTCTCTGATTCAAAAACATTCTCTCTTTTATTCTCTGAGTCTGAATAGAAAATTGCTCTGTCAAAGATAGCCGTTGGTCTGAATTAATTACAGCCTTAATTGCATAAAATGTTCTGAAGGAAAGTCCACTGAATTATTCCTTGAAAAATCCCTTGAAACTTGCTCCAGAAGTAAATGAAAATGGCTGGCAGATCTTCTGAATTAAATGCAGAATAACTTATATCTGATTTGAATTTGAATCTGAAAGATAACTGGATTCGTCGAACTGAGCTCTGCTATCGTCGAGCTGAGCTCAGTGAACTGGAAAATGCAAGCAGCAAAGAAATCGTCGATCTGAGCTCAAAGATCGTCGAACTGAGCTCAGAGATAAGGATCCAGTGCAGAGTCAAAATCGTCGACCTGAGCTCAGCGATCGTTCAATGGAGTTCGACGATATTGAGAAGTTGAGCTCAGCGATCATCGACCAGAGCTCGACGATATTATGAGGGTTGAGCTCAGCGATCGTCGAATGGAGCTCGACGATCTGTCAATAGTTGAGCTAGACGATCGTCGACCGGAGTTCGACGAAACGTCGTGCTGAGCTCGACGATTTGGACTTAGTCTCCAGAAAAACTTGGGTCTTCAGGGCAGCTTCCAAACCTAGACTCCTGATCCCTTAGACTCAATTCTAATTGAACTATTATCTATACAGAAGGTCAAAGCATAAATTCCTAGATACATAGTGATCCTGACCCAAATTAGTAATAGGGTGTTCCAACAATCTCCCCCTATTTGGGTTAGGAAAACTATTTACAGACTTTGAAAAACAAACAATCATCATACAATCACAGAAACATAAAAACAACAATAACAAGACACAGAGCAGAACCATCACAGAGATATATATATATGTGTTATCCAGATAGCAGTTAGAAGAACCAAAGGTTGTCACCTTACAGAGTTATTCCTTTTCCTTGCCTTTTACCATTTTAATTTCTCTGTTGGGATCTAAAGCTTGTTGTTTTGATCTGGTATCATCAGCTGCACCCAAATAAATTTGCTTTGAAGCTCTGGGAACCACTGCAGCTGGATGCAACTCCATGTACCTGTCTGCATCAAAAAATTTGCTTGAAGCATATCTTTCTAATTCCTTCTGTCTTTGTTCTGACATGGTAGATATGTTGGAAGTGTCTAGCCCTTGTTCTTTTGCTTTCTTGATCTGATCTAAGGCAGCCAGCTCTTTCATTCTTGCAGTCCAAGCCATAGGATTTTTCTCAGGATCCTCAAATGGAACAGGTGGCTCATACCTGTTGGAAGTAGTTTCTTGAGGAGTCCTGGCAGTCACTGTATCTTTGAGCTTGTAGGGAAAAGGACCAGAAGATGTATCAGCAGAAACATGTCCTCCCCTAGAGTAAGAATGCTGCCTGGAGTGTCCTTTAGAGTAAACCTGAGTTTCTCTTTGGTTACCCCTATATCCTCCCCTTCTAGAGTAAGACCCCCTAGACTGGCTTTCCCTTTGATAAGTTCTTGCATGAGGTTGGTAGGGAGCCTGGCTTCTAGCAGAGCCTGATCTTGCAGAGCTGCCACCTGCACCTGTATCAGGTGGAGGTGGTGGAGGAGGATGAGGGTGCTTGAACTGAGTGGAATCTTTTTCATACTTCCTCTTCTTTTTCATAGCTTTCAACTGGTTCTTAGAGAATTGCATCCAATGCTCAGTGATTGGGCAATTATGCAGAATATAGTATGGAACATCATTATCATCTCTAACTTTGGCAGGAGGAACTCTCTTCAAGGCCTTACTTCTTGCTTTCCTTTTCTTAGCAATTGTGGCAGATGAGTCATCAGAAGCAGTGTTATAATCCTCAGATTCAGAACTTTGTGCATCATACAAGGCATCAAGCTGTTTCATCAAATCTTCTTTCAGTTTAACAGCAGCTGATGGAGCAACAGATACAGAAGCAGGAGGAGCAACAGAAGCAGCAGCAGATGAAACTATAGGTACTGGAGCAGCAGAAGTTACAACAGATATTGCTTCAGGAATGAGGGCAGCAGCAGCAGCTTCAGAAACAACAACTTCTACAGCAGGCTCAAAATCAACAGCCTCTGTCATCAAAACATCCTGAGATGAGGGCTCAGCAGAAACAGTGACTTCAGCAGTAGATATGACTTCAGAGGTAGACACAGCATTGTCTTCAGCAGCAGCAGCAGTAACATCAGAAGCAGCAGTCACTGACAGAATAAAATCAGAAATGATTCTGGGGTCACAGCAAGAGAAGGGCACTAGAGCCTTGGACAAATCTTCTGACTGGGCAGCAAGAACCTCTGGAGGCTGGACAGGATATGGCTCTGGGAGGTAGCAGAAGTAAGCAATATCAAAAGTAGATAGCAGAGACCTTAGGTCTATTGCTAGTACTGGTGTAGCAGCAGCAGAAACAGACACAGCAGCAGTAGCAGCAGAAACAGACACAGCAGCAGTAGTAGCAGAAACAACAGCAGGGGCAGCAGCAGCAGCAACAGCTTCATAGGGCATCTCCCCCTGCCTGGATGCAGATACCTGTGCATCAAGGCATACTGCTGGGGGTGCTGCTAGAGGAGTAAGGAAAGAGGAAAGCCTGCCAGAGAGAGCTGCCACTGATTGTTGTAGAGGAGCTAAAGAGGCCTCCATGAGAAGAGAGAGCCTAGGTACAAGGAGCTCATACAACTGATCAGCAAGGGCTGGGAGATCTACATGCTCAATGAGAGGAGCAGAGGTAGAGGGTTGAGGGATGGCTGAGGGAGCTGGAGGAGGAGGGCTGAAGGGTGGAATGAATGGCTCAGGAGAGGGGATGGTAGATATGGAGGATAGAGGGATGGAAATGGAGGGAGTGAAGGTGGGTTGATCAATAATCTGGTGGAGAAGGTCTTGGAAAGATGTGGAGGAGGATGGGAAGTCTGGAGGAGAAGAGGGGGAATCATCCATGTAGGATTCATCCAGAAGTGTGAAGGATGGTATGGATGGGGATGAGGTGACATCTGGAGGGGGATATGAGAATAGGGGATGGAAGTGGTCTGCTGGTGGAGAGGAAATTGTTGCTGGGGATGGATTTGAGGTTGGAGAAGGGCTGGAGATTGTAATGGTGGATGAGGCTGGAGTGGTGGATGGAGCTGGAGGTAGGGTTGAGCTTGGAGGAGGAGAAGCAGCAGCACTGGCAGCAGGCAGGTCTTCTGCAGGGGCAGAGACCTGGGGTGGAGTGACTCTTAGAGTCCTAGTGCCTGAAGAGCCAGAAGAAGAGGGCCTGCTGGGCTTGGAGATTTGCCTGTCCCATTTCCCAAAAAGGGCACAGGTGAGTCTCTTGGAGGCATTGATGTGCACTCCAGAGGAGACTAGCAGGGCAGG
Source organism: Platanthera guangdongensis (assembly GCA_039583875.1). Classification (NCBI taxonomy): domain Eukaryota; kingdom Viridiplantae; phylum Streptophyta; class Magnoliopsida; order Asparagales; family Orchidaceae; genus Platanthera; species Platanthera guangdongensis. Next base: position 38,830,747 of record CM077167.1, on the reverse strand, counting down.
GCACTTAGCCTGGAGGAAGATTCCCAGTATTCTTCCAAAGTTCACAAATGTCTTGTTGAGCTTTTTCTTTAGCAGATCAAAAAATACTTCTCCCCAGTTCAAGCTTTTTCTATCTACCAGAGCTCCCATAAGGCAAAGCTGATATCTGGATATTGTGTCGTGAGCAGAATGCTTGGCCAATAGAACCTTGCCGACTACATCAGCCATAAACTTGTATTCCACAGACAGGTTCCTCTTAAACAGCTTGCTAGGGTTCCCCTCAGGATGACCCATCCTGGCAAGAATATCAGAGAACTCATCTCCAGAGAGTTCAGCAGAATCTTCACCATTTCTTAAACCAAAAACCTCTGCGAGTACTGTTGGGGTCAGAGGTACCTGGGTGCCACCAATAGACCCGACTATGGTATTGTTGTCCAGGTTGTGGGCAGTATATACCCATTATTTAATCTCATCAGATGCAAGTTTGATTCTGGTTGTCATCAGGGCAGACAGTTGCTGATCTTTGAACAATCTGAGAATATCCTGGAAGATTTGATCGGTTGTGTTGAAGGAGTCAAGATCGATGTCAAAGCCTGCATCAAATTTCATTGCAGAGAGTACAGCAACTGAAACGACCATGGTACCTACAAAAATCAACAGACAAAACGACCAAGGTAGAACTGTTTGGAGGGAAGAAAAGTTTGCAGAGAAATTGAAAGCGCAAGAGAGAACGACGACGAAAAAAGAGTTTTATATTAGGGTTCGACGCAGAAAAGGAAAGATCATTGAACTCAATTCGACGATCGAGGCTTCTAAAGGAATCTGAAGAGACTCCAAAATCGTCGATCTCCGTTCGACGATCTGGAAGGGCGTCGAGCTCCGTTCGATGATCGTTCAGTGAACAAATCGTCGAGCGCCGTTCGACGATCGTTGACCAGAAGAGATAGTCTATACTATCAAAGGAGCGCTGAACTCAGTTCGACGATTCAGGAGATCGTCGAACTCCGTTCGACGATCTGTGGGGAAATCGTCGAGCGCAGTTCAGAGATCAGAGAAATTAGACACTAAGAAAAATCAGAATTTTGCTTAGTCTTGGTCCATTTTTAGCTTTCAAAATCTTGAGTATTATTTGAGACTTCCTCCATCTAACATTCCTAACTGATTTAGGAAGAAGGTGTGTTTCTTTTCATCCAAGAGCTTGGTGAAAATATCTCCCCTTTGTAAATCAGTTGGGATATACTGCAATTCAATTTTATTCTTTTCAACATTATCCCTTAAGAAATGATGCCTAATCTCTATATGTTTTGTCCTACTATGGAGGACTGGATTTTGAGCTATGGAGATAGCACTTGTATTGTCACAAAAGATTTTTGACTTTTCTAAGTTGTAACCATAGTCTAGGAGTTGATTTTGAATCCACAATATTTGTGAACAACAACTGCCTGCAGCCATATATTCAGCTTCAGCAGTTGAAGTTGACACAGATGTTTGTTTCTTGCAAAACCAAGAGACAAGTCTATCACCAAGGAACTGACAAGTTCCACTGGTGCTTTTCCTGTCAATTCTGCATCCAGCATAATCAGCATCAGAGAATCCAGTTAACTCAAATGCTGAATCTTTTGGATACCAGAGACCTAGATTTGGACAACTTTTAACATACCTAAGAATCCTCTTTACTAATGTGAGGTGTGACTCTCTAGGGCTAACTTGGAATCTAGCACATATGCATGTAGCAAACATTATATCTGGCCTACTAGCTGTAAGATACAGTAAAGAGCCAATCATTGCTCTATATGTTGTCTGATCAACAGGTTTCCCATGTTCATCAGCATTCAATACAGCATTGGTAGGCATGGGTGTTTTCATACAAGATGCCTCAGACATGCCAAATTTCTTAACCAGCTCATTAGCATATTTGGTTTGAGAAATAAAGATGCCTTCAGCATGTTGTTTGACTTGCAATCCTAGGAAGAAGGATAGCTCACCCATGCTACTCATCTCAAATTTAGAATGCATTAGGTTGGAAAACCTTCTGCATAGTTTTGAGTCAGTAGAACCAAAAATGATATCGTCTACATAAATTTGTACTAGTAGGGTATGGGACTTATGGGTTCTAATGAAAAGAGTTTGGTCTACTCTACCCCTTATAAAACCATTTTCCAAAAGAAAGCATGCTAGGGTCTCATACCATGCTCTAGGAGCTTGCTTGAGACCATATAATGCTTTATTTAATCTAAAAACAAAATCAGGATGAGTTGGAGAGATAAAACCTGGAGGTTGTCTGACATAGACTTCCTCTTTGATGTCTCCATTTAAGAAGGCACTCTTGACATCCATCTGATAAACCTTGAAGCCTTTGTGAGCTGCATAAGCTAGAAAAATCCTGATGGCTTCCAATCTTGCAACAGGTGCAAAGGTCTGGTCGTAGTCAATTCCTTCTTCTTGAGAATATCCTTGGGCAACTAGCCTTGCCTTGTTCCTTATTATTATTCCTTGATCATCCAGTTTGTATCTGAATACCCATTTTGTTCCAACAATGGAATGATCCTTAGGCTTGGGCACTAGTTCCCATACTTTGTTTCTCTCAAATTGATGCAACTCCTCTTGCATGGCAATGATCCAGTGTGGATCTTGCTCTGCATCTTGAATGGACTGAGGGTCAATTTGAGAAAGAAAGCAGGTGTGCAACAGGTTTTGGTTGACCTGATTTCTGGTTTGCACACCAGCTGAGATTTCTCCAATTATTTGGGTAATTGGATGGTCTCTTGATGTTACTAAATCAACAGGGGGTGTTGATTGTTCACCAACCTGTGTTGTTGTTTCCTCTTGTGGTACAACAACTGGCTCTTCACGTTGTGCTTCAATATGTTGAGCATTGCTTTCATCTTCACTGCTTTCATCTTCTTGAGCAACCTGTAGTTTGTTCATATCTTCAACTAGAGAGTGTTCCTGCAAAGGTTCTATGGTAGAAGAAATCTTCTCCTTGAAAGACATGTTAGTTTCTTCAAAAGAAACATGAACAGATTCCTCAATTTTCAATGATGATTTATTATAAATCCTATAGGCCTTGCTGATCATGGAGTATCCCAGAAACACTCCTTCATCAGCTTTGGCTTGAAATTTTGCTAGATGTTTCTTATCATTATTGTGAATATAACAAATGCAACCAAAAATTTTGAAATAGTCAACTTTAGGTTTCTTCCCTTTGAGTAATTCATAGGGAGTCTTTCCCTTCAGTTTATGTATCAGACTCCTGTTCAGCACATAGTTGGAGGTGTTCACTGCCTCTGCCCAAAAGGATAGAGGTAAATGAGCATCTGAGAGCAATGTAGTGGCAGATTCAATAAGGGTTCTATTTTTCCTTTCAGCTACCCCATTTTGTTGAGGAGTTCTAGGAGCTGAGAAAGTATGTCTGATCCCTTCACTCTGGCAGAACTCTTGCATAAGAAGAGAATCAAACTCTGTCCCATGATCACTTCTGATCAGGGCAATGTGAGTATTGAACTCAATCTTTACACATTTGAGAAACTCTGTCAGACATTTAAAGTTATCAGACTTCTTCCTTAGAAAGAACACCCAAGTGAATCTAGAGAAGTCATCTACAATCACTAAAGTGTAGGATTTCCCTCCTAGGCTTTGTACTGTGATGGGTCCAAATAGATCCATGTGTAACAGATACAGTATCCTAGGTGAATCACTCTTATTAAGTGACTTAAAGCTGTTTTTAGTTTGCTTGCCTAATTGACAAGCCTTGCAGAGTCCTTCCTTCTTGTAGGGGCCAGAAGGTAGTCCTCTAACAAGATTATCCTTGGATAGCCTAGCAATAGTTCTAAGGTTTAGGTGTCCTAGTCTCTTATGCCATAAAACATTTGGTCTACAAACTGAATTGAATAAACAGATATCTATAGAAGTTGAAAGAAAATCTACAAGGTAGATGTTACCTTTCCTTTTACCTGTCAACACAGTTGTGTTGTCCTCTGTCTTGATTTTGCATAAGGTTTTGCTGAAGGTCACCTGGTAGCCTTCATCACATAGCTGACTGATACTGATTAGGTTGTGCTTCAGTCCTTCCACATATGCTACCTTCTTGAAGGTTACAGAACCAATCTGGACTTCTCCATATCCTTTAGTCTGTCCAAAGTTGGAGTCACCAAAGATAACTTTGGGTCCAAGCTTGGCTCTAAAGGAATTTAGGTTGTCCTTGTTCCCTGTCATGTGCTTAGAGCACCCACTATCCAAATACCATTGCTGGTTAGATGTTGGATAGGTCTTCACCTGCACATAAAGCAATTCACTTGTTTTTGACCCAGTTTACCTTGGGCCTAGGTTGATAACCTTTAAATTCAGAAATGAAAGACATCCCTAGCTGACTCTTATATCCTTCAGGATGATATCTCCTTGGAGGTAAAATCCATTCAGTATAAGGGTTAAATGTTTGGGATGAAGAACCCTCAGGATTCAATTTTGACTTGCCATTGAAAAAATTTCCAGAGCTCTGACCTCTGTTCGACGATCTTGGAGCTGAGTTCGACGATCTTGGGTCAGATCGTCGAGCTCCGTTCGACGGTCGACTATGGCTGAGGTCAGGTATATGGGATCGTCGACCAGCGTTCGACGATCTTGGCTGAGATCGTCGACCAGCGTTCGACGATTTGTCCTGAGATCGTCGAGCTGCGTTCGGCGATCGTCGATCTCCGTTCGGCGATCGTCGATCTCCGTTCGGCGATCGTCGATCTCCGTTCGATGATTTGAACTGGACTTTAGTTTTCTGAGGCAGATCAGAATTTTTCCTGGCAACCTCTACAACTCCCTTTCCCTTGTCAGAAATGAACTTGATAGGGGTTGTTAGAACAATAGGTTGGCTGGATGAGGCACCCAAGCCCAGTGTACTGTTGAATCTTGAATTCACTGTGCTTGTGATGTCCATCAGCTTGATGCTTCTCCCATTGAGAGATTCTTCAAGCTTCTTGGCCTCAGAGAGTTCACTCTTCAGTGAAGCTATCTGTTCCCTATGGTTCTCCAACTCCTGAGAGAGCTTGAGGTTTTCTGATTTTAAACCACTTTGTTCAGATAATTGATTTCTGAGAGAGATGATCTCTTTCTCAGACTTTAGCAGGTCTAAACATAGTGCTTTAAATTCAAGTTTGAAATCTTCTGAAGTGAAATCAAAAGAGCTGATTACCTGATCTTCTTCAGGTTGAATCTCTGAGTCTGAATCTGACTCTTCTTCCTCTGAGTTGTGCTGTGAGGCATTAATTGCCATCATGCAGAACTCTTTTTCCTCTACATCATCCTCATCATCACTTGAGCTGGAAGAGGCCTCTGACTCCTCTTCAGTCTCACTCCAGGATTCAGCAACAAATCCTTTCCTTGTGTGCTTATTTCTGCTGGAGGAAGGTTTGCTATTTCCATTCCTTTTGGAGTCCTTCTCCTTTCTTCTTTCTTTTCTGTCCCTTCTGTCCTTGTTCTTGTTTTCTGGACAGTCAGGAACCATATGCCCTGATTTCCTGCAACCAAAGCAAATAATGTCTTTGCTATTGCCAATGGACTTGTCATACCTTGGCTTGTCCTGCTCCTTGTATGACCTTCTTCTGAAGTCCTTTCTGGCCATCTTATAGAATCTTTTGGCTAACAGGCTGAGAAGTTCATCATTGCCTGTACCTTTTTCTTCAGGCAGATCCTCAGCTGCCTTAAATGCTATAGTCTTCTCTTTCCTTGTGGCTGGAGAAGCAGCCTTCTGTTCTTCTTCTCTGTTCTTGATGAGTAGCTCATAAGATTTGAGCTTACCCAACAAGGCTTCAGTTGTGATCTCATTCAGACTTCTGGCATCTTTAATTGGCCAGATTCTTGAATCCCAAGTGCTGGGGAAGCACATTAGGATCTTATCATTCAGTTCTGTCAGTGAGATCTCTTTGTCTAATGTCCTCAGTTCATTGACAATTAGACTCAATCGGTTGTACATTTCTCCCACTGACTCTGTTTCTCCCTTCTTGAAGTTCTCATATTGGGAGATGAGATGAGATCTTTTGTCCTTTCTCTCATCAGCTGATCCTGAAACTATTTCTGAGAGCTTGTCCCAGATCTCCTTGGCTGAGTTGCATTCAGCTACTCTTTGAAAAATGTCATCTGACATTGTTTGAGCTAGAATGTTCATTGCCTTGGCATCAGCTACTTTCCACTTTTTAATGTCAGCATCTGTTCCTGATGGAGGTGGAATAGCATTTGTGCTTGTACTTTCTGGAGGTCTTGGACACACTGTCAAAACAGAATTAAAAATGTCCTCGTCAATAGAATTCATGTAGAGTTTAATCCTTGCTTTCCAAAGTGCAAACTTTGACAGATTGCACACTGGAGGTCTGGTGCTAGCATAATCTTTGTTTTGGGCCATGACTTGTGCAAACTAAATTTAATACTAGAAAACAAAAGAAGGATCTAGTTTGGGATCTTTGGGGTTCAGGTGTTAGCCTGTACAACCAAGCAGATATGGTATGTTTAACCAACCTGGCTCTGATACCAATTGAAAGGGGAAACTAGATCTGATATACTCTAAAGGGGGGGTGAATAGAGTATATGGTGCTTTTTAAAATTCAAAGAAAAACTTTTGCAAAGCTTTACAACAGTTGTTGTAATGAGTGTAAGCAGGGAAGCAGAAATAATACTAAGCTATGCAGATATTAAGCACAAGAAAATCTAGGCCAGAAACAAACAGAAAACATGCAAAACCAGATGACACAAGGAAATATAGTGGTTCCCCAACTTGGGTACATCCACTCTTCTACCACCCTAGGTAGGAATCCACTGCAGGATGAGTTGATCAGGTGTCCTGGGCACCAATGAGCTTTTGATAAGGTGCTCAAAAACCAAATCAGATTTTTTGATCAGGTGTCTTGCCACCAATGAGCTTTTGACAAGGTGCTCACAAACCAGATTCAAACTTTTGAAGGGAGTTTGAAAAACCCTTTACAGAATGGGGGTGAGAGAGTGATGGCAGTCTTCTCTTTCTCAAGCAACTGAGAAGACTATGTGGATTCAGTGATGTTTGTCAAAGCTCCCCCTGAGTCCTTGAAATCTTCAGGAAAATGAGCTTTGCTGAGGGTGATAGGCCTTCAAAGATAGATCTCCAGCAAGAGATGATTTTAGCAAGCTGAAATGTTGAGTGTCTGGAGTCTTGAGAAGATGTTGGACTTGAACACTTGAGAGCTAAAGAGATCTGAAAAATGTTTGAAAGCTTGATCTCTTTTTGATGAGTGTTCTTCTGAATTCTTGTTGACAGAAGATTGAGAGAGTCTCTGTGTATTGAGTTGTGTCCTCTACTTGTCAATCTCTATTCTCTTATTCTTGTCTATCTTCTTCTCTGATTCAAAAACATTCTCTCTTTTATTCTCTGAGTCTGAATAGAAAATTGCTCTGTCAAAGATAGCCGTTGGTCTGAATTAATTACAGCCTTAATTGCATAAAATGTTCTGAAGGAAAGTCCACTGAATTATTCCTTGAAAAATCCCTTGAAACTTGCTCCAGAAGTAAATGAAAATGGCTGGCAGATCTTCTGAATTAAATGCAGAATAACTTCTATCTGATTTGAATTTGAATCTGAAAGATAACTGGATTCGTCGAACTGAACTCTGCTATCGTCGAGCTGAGCTCAGCGAACTGGAAAATGCAAGCAGCAAAGAAATCGTCGATCTGAGCTCAAAGATCGTCGAACTGAGCTCAGAGATAAGGATCCAGTGCAGAGTCAAAATCGTCGACCTGAGCTCAGCGATCGTTCAATGGAGTTCGACGATATTGAGAAGTTGAGCTCAGCGATCGTCGACCAGAGCTCGACGATATTATGAGGGTTGAGCTCAGCGATCGTCGAATGGAGCTCGACGATCTGTCAATAGTTGAGCTAGACGATCGTCGACCGGAGTTCGACGAAACGTCGTGCTGAGCTCGACGATTTGGACTTAGTCTCCAGAAAAACTTGGGTCTTCAGGGCAGCTTCCAAACCTAGACTCCTGATCCCTTAGACTCAATTCTAATTGACCTATTATCTATACAGAAGGTCAAAGCATAAATTCCTAGAGACATAGTGATCCTGACCCAAATTAGTAATAGGGTGTTCCAACAGAATCAACAACTTTGTTCTTTCTTCTTCTCAGCTTCATACGTAGATCTTCAGATTTGAGCTAGCTGAACTGAGAAGTAACTTTATCTGCAAAAACTTGTTCTCTATTTGTGCACCTCCCTCAGAATGAAGACCTTCTGAACATGCTAGTGTAGGTGAGGATGACACCAGCTAACTTGCATTATTCCTTCAGTGATTTGCTCTGGTTTTGCTGATGTCGATGGAGAAGAGGATTAGTTAACTTGGTAAGACTTTGGGCTTGCTATCTTGATCTTCCTATTCTTCAGTCACAACAACAATGGAGATGAAGAAGAATAATAGCTGCAACTTTTTGAATCAATAAAGCCTCGAAGTTTTTTCGTCTTGGCCAACACTACTAGAAAACAGAATTTTGGCCAGGGCAAATTGCCCTAGCGAAAAGTCCAAAATCGTGGCTAAAAAGCTTTAGCCACGGTCTAGACACGGGAAAAATCTGTGGCGAAAGTCAGTATAGCTAAAACTTTTAAGCCACAGATTGGTCGTAGCAAATAGTATTAGCCATGAGGAAAAACTGTCGTGACAAATAAACCAACTATTAGCCACGGTATGAAACCCTGGCTAAAAGTGAACTCATCATTTTTTAAAAAACCTATTTTCCTCAGTTACAAGCCGTAACAAATACTAATTTATGTTTTTTTAAAAAAAACACATTCAAAATACAAAGTAAACAAACTGGAGTCAATATTCTCGACACAACTGCAACATTAATCAAATTTACCAAGCAGATTCTTACAATTATTCTCCATAGTTGTGTGTCACAAAGATAACAATAGGAGAAATGTTTTGTTCCACAAAATCTATAACAAAAAAACTCCTTACAATTCAAATTACAAAGAAATATATACAGAATGATGAATGTATCTCAAGATCAAAAGATGGAATGCCAACTCCCCTTGCTGGCCTTCCTCCTGAAGGGCCTGCAGGCCTCCATGCCCAGGTCCACCGCAGTAGCCAGCACCATGAACATGGCCACGTCTTTCATACATGTGGCATGTTGCACGGTCGGCTGCACCACAGGCCTGCTGCTCTTCCCTTCTCCCTGAACCTTGTAGTTCATCACAAACCCAACTGCTTCTTGGACTCCACCGGCGGGGGCCACGTGATGCAGGCTTTGGTTTGCTGACGTGCGACTTTGTGATGTAAAAATGATGATCCTTGGATATCAACAGCAGTAGGATAAGTTTAACTGCATGATCAAGAGCTCGAATTCAAAGAAAAAACATGTTCTTTATACCTATCTTGTTCCCTCCATTCAGATAAAAAAATGTTTCATAAGCATTCAGTTCTCTTATGTGTTTTTCCACTCTATCTGATCAACTTTCTATGGCTAATATAACTTTAAATTAAATTGTGTAGACTAAATACCTAATGGGATATCAATTTTAATCATCTCCGTATAAGCAACAATAACTCATCGATTTTTGAGATGAGATCCTTGACCTGAGGTGAAAACTATGTTAGAATTACATCGACGAATGTTGAACTGCATTGAAACTAAACCAATATAATAAGACACATGTATAATTCCTCAAAGATAATTCCACAAAGATAATGTTGAGAGAGTTGGTTTAAAAACTATGTTAGAAATGGCTTTGATTTTATCTTCTCTTAGATGGCATCTAATAGAATGAAATTCTTCTAAGAGATAATTCTTTAAAGATAAAACCATTATGCTAGCACCAGTGCGTAATCATCTCATTCCTTATTTGGAGATAGAGTTCAAAACAGTTGCGTGCATGAGAATTGTATATTCAGTGAGCACATGTTTGTTAGGAAGAGTGGTCATTGGGGAGAGTTGTAAAATAGAGGATTGATCTGTTGGAGATCGATTGCGGTGCTGTTATTCTAGAGGGTTGTGGGAAGTGGGGGTTTCTTTGTTTGGAGATGGGGCTCAGAGTGGTTGCATGACATAAAGTAGCAGAGGCAAGTTTGAGTTTGGAGATGTTAATTTATTCAATCCAAAAATAGGAATATTTGAAAAAAATAATTAGAGATAAAACATGAGAGAAGAAAAATTGAAGTACTAATACTCCTTCAAATATGAAGAATTTGATGCAATATTACTGAAAAAATCACCTGACATGTATGTACAAACTTTTAAATAAAGAGTAAAGCCCATATCAAGATAATGGGAAACAACAGAAGGTCATCTAGAATAGCTAGTAATTTCATGCATTAGTATGAAACTATTAAAATAAATTATTCACAAAATATATTTTAGATAAATTATTAATTATCCTAAAAAACTCACATATATTTGAGCTTTTTGTTGATCTATGGGATGGAGAACGGTGAGCAAACTTGTAGCTTGGGGAATCTTCAGTTTGCCGACTGCTGCAGATAGGGACAAACTCGACGAAGAGTGCCAATAAGGCTCGATTTTTATCTCGTGTGTTGGTTATCCGGTATCGAAAGTTGAAAGGGTTTAGGGACGATAGGGAGGAAATGGATGATGGGACGGGAGGTTGTAAATGGCTGACGGGACCGGAGGGTGGAAATGTTTTCGGGACTGGTGGGAGAAAGAAATCAAAGAGGTGTGGGAGAGTAAGCGCGGGATCGAGCGGGAAATGAAAACTCTGACAAAAAATTAGGTCAATAATCTCTTTTTGGCCATGAATATTATTTTTCATAGCTAATATATCTGTATTAGCCACACTATTTATAACACTGGCTAAAAAATAACTATTGACCACAGTTTTTTCAATCGTGGCTAATATCAGTGTATTAGCCATGATTTTTAGTCCATGGCAAAAAAACGTGTATCCAATACTCATTTTTCTAGTAGTGCAATCTCTTCCTTTTGTAGTTCGCCGATCAACTGCTCTTAGGAATCAGGGGGCCCTCCTGCAGCATCCAACTGCACCTTGCTTTAACGGAAGAAGACGTACAGTGCTTCTCGGCAGAGTTTGTCGTGTTCTGTAGCTTCTTTATACTTGATTTGAAATTAGTTGACTTTGTCAATTTTGTAGATATTGCTAACGTCAGCACCTGTGGACCTAACCAAAATCAAGTATCAGTAGAATAGCATTAAGTGAATGAGATTCACTCAAAGCCAAGACACTTAGATAGAATTATGTTTATCTAGGCATTGACAACGTTGAGTGAGCAAGCCTCACCTAATGCCTTTTGCCTTATCTTAATCTTCAGCCATACTATCTGTATTTTAGGCGTTGAGATCGTTGAGTGAGCACTCTTCACTCAACGCTTTCTCCCTTAACCAATTTTCTACTTCGTCAGCATCTTAAGCGTTGAGAGCGTTGAATGAGCACGCCTCACTCAATGCTTTTTTGCTTTTGCCAGATTTTCTGAATCATGGCGTTGAGAGCGTTGAGTGAGCATGTCTCACTCAACGCTTCCTGCCTTAGCTAGATTTTTCTGCTCCTTGGCATTGAGTGAGTAAGATCCACTAAACGCCAAAATACTTAACAGATTTTATTCTGTTTATCTAGCAATTAGTGAATAACCTTCACACAACGCCTTTGGACTTAGGCAAATATCAGCACAGATTTTCTGTAGCTTTCACTTATAAGGCAATACTAAATGAATATAGAGTATGACATTGAGTGAGTGATACTCACTCAATGCCTGTGGACTTAGCCATTTGTCTGCCCATTTCTTCTTAGGCTTTTACTACATTAGCCTTTCTCATAGCCTTTTACTGTATGGCATTGAGTAAGTAGAATTCACTCAACGCCTGTAGACTTGACCACTTTCTCAGATTGACACTACTTTGGCTTTTACTGTATAGGCTCCACTCAACGCTATAAGTCATCTGGCGTTGAGTGAATGACTTTCACTCAATTCCCGTGGACTTGGACGGTTTTATGCCTATCCGCACACTAGGTAAGTGTTTACCTGACCTAGCCACTTAGGATACCTGTCCCATCATTGTTGGTAGTACATCCCTGCATGCATAAGCTCATAAATATATCAAATACAACTTTATGTATATTATTGATAAGATTGACTTCCTCAAATATAGGATATTGTGGGTAATGGACCCAATAGATTCTTTATTCTAAAAAGAAGAAGATGAGATGAGACAAGCAGAAGAAGACATATGTAGAAGATGGTCCATCTACTTCATCAGAATAGGAAAGAAGCAGTGCTCCTTAGCAAGATGGAGGGAAGATGATGAGTTGTAAATATACCTATTTTTATGTACATTATTTTAGTAATTTTCGTTTTCTTTTGTTGTTTTTAGTTAAATTTCTTTAATAAAATGCTACTTTTATTGTAAATATTTTGCTAAAGTATTGTATTTTATTTTTCAGGAAAAATCCAAAAATCTGCCCATAACAGTAATTACAAGCCCGTGTACTTACTGGTCACGCCCGTGTCTATGGCGTGACACTTCAAATTCCAGAAAATCAGTCACAATCGAAGAAACAGCGTGACACGCCGGTGTCAAATGTGACACGACCGTGACCTAACCCGTGTCACTGCGCTCGACGTTCTGCACTCGACGATTATCGACCGATCCAACACGCCCGTGTCCAATCATCCGACATGCCCATGTCATTCCCGATCGACGATCAAGGCTTCCAGCTCGACGAAACCGCATTCAACGTTCGTCGACCCGACCCGACACGCCCTTGTAAAGATACGACATGGGCGTGTACCCCTCCACCTGGCCGACAAACCACCGCCGACGACATTTCAACGCAAACGACGCCCAGTTCAACCTCCCAGACATGCCCACCATCACGCCCGTGACATGGGGCGTGATGTCCACTTGGACCTCCCGAAGTAAACAATGCCATCAAATCGCCGAAATAAAATGATGAATATTCCCCGACACACCCAATGTCATGCCCGTGATACGGGGCATGACCGCCGCGTTTTTAACCGCAAAGTCAAATCTCCAATCAAATCGACAGCCGCCATATGTATAGTGTCGACACGCCCCCTGACACGCCAGTGTCAGAGGGCGTGTACTTTGAAATTTTTTGTCTATAAATTGGCAGCTGCTGTTTGAGTTCCTGTTCCATCTTTTGAACTATTTTGCTAAGGTGTTATGCTGCTTAGATGTATTCCAAGTTTATGTAAGAGATATTTCTCCCCTCTCTCCTTAGCTTTTATTTTCGTGTCTTTGTAACTCGTTCTTTTAAGTAATAAAATGTGTTTTTCTTCTCTTAATATGGAATTGGAATGGATCTAAGCAACTCTCCTCTTTAGCAATCTTATTTTTTTTGTTTTAACTTTTGTTTCTTCTCTTTTTGTACGTGTGTGTGCGTGTATGAGTATAGCTTTTTAGTTTTATGTTTTAGTTATTTTTTCTACTTAGTTTTGTTTAGACTTAGGTTTTTATAGCTTTTATTTCATTCCTATAAAACCATAAAAATGATTTTCAACGTGAATTTCATTTTATCTAACTTATATTTTCTTGTTTAGGTTGTAAAAAGTTTCATTATTTTCACCTTATTTTCACTTTTTAATAACTTTTACGGAGTTATAGGTATGAATATATATTTGTTTTAATTATTCATGCACTTTGATTTTCAGTTTAACCTTTTGCTCCTAAAATTTTTCTGTCTTTGTTTTATGCATTTCTACCGCATTCTAGCGGTAGAAATATATTCGTTTTAATTTTTCAAGCACTTCCATTTTCACTTTTATTTGCAAAAACTTTTGCTCCATTAAATTTTATTTTCACTTTTTATGTTTTTCTACAGCATTCTAGCTGTAGAAATGCAGTCGTTTTAATTTTTAGATAACTTTATTTTTTTCTTAATTTTTGTACGTGTGCGTGCGTGTATGAGTTAGTTTTTATAGCTTTATTTTAATTCATGTAGAGTGAGAAGGTGTGCGCATTTATTTCCGCCTACTCGTTAAGAGTTAAATTGCGTGGTTTAATTTCCCGCATACTCGTTTGAGTAGGACTTGTACGTGTGCGTGTGTTTTAACTTTCTGCAGTGTGCGTGTGTTTTACTTTTTGTAGAGTGAGTGAGTTTGTTGTATTTATTTCCGCCTACTCGCTAGAAATTAAATTACATGTCTTTATTTTTCTCCTACTTATTTGAGTAGGACTTGTCTGCGTGTGTTTTACTTTATGTCTAGTGCGTGTGTGAGTTTTACTTTCAATAGAGTGCGTGCGTGGGTGCATTTATTTTCTCCTACTCGTTTGAGTAGGACTTGCTTTATTTTGTCTCGCCCACTAGTTTGAGCCGGGACTTGTCTTTTACTACTTTCATTTCAGTCCTACTTGTTTGAGTGGGACTTGCAAATTACTGCTTTCCTTTTACTGATTTCTTCTATCGCTTTCATTTTCTGTTTTAATTCTATTGCTTTCACCGCAAGCCGTCCCCATTCCGATGAGTGGCTAACCGTTCTTAGCCCTCAGTATCGAAGAGCATTGGGACTGAAAAAATAGCTTTAAATAATTAAAGGTCCTGTTTTTCTTGTTAATTAAAATTATTTAAGATTTGCCTAGGGTTTACGAAGCGTAGGACCACATAATCGATGTGTGAGCTCTATTTCTGTAGTCCATATACTAGCTAGCAGAGAGCCCGTGCGTATGGACCGATCGCCCCTTGGTAAAGAGAGTTCCCCACTAACCCTCGAGAGAGGAGGCACACAAACTCTATCGGATTGAGATCCACATCCAATAGCGGGGTTCTTACCATAATGCGGGCATTAAGAGGAATCCTTTATCGAACGAGAGCCCGGTCGAATAGTCTTAATGTTCAGGTGAGCGATATTCCTATAGCTAGGTGAGTTCATTTTAGTGGAACTTCCACGACCAAGTTTTCGCCTTAATTAATTTGATACTTAGGATCTCTTTTTATTAAAAATTTATTTTAGTTTAAATTTTATTCAATGCGGTTGCTCTAAGCTTTTCATCGGCTCCACCTTTTAATGCTTTTATTTTCTGCTTTTTATATATAAAAAATATCCTGATAATATAAATTATCAATAAAATAATAGTCTACTCCAGGAAAGAGTAAAAATAATCGACCCGACACCAAGAACAATACAATCTCGATATTCCACACCGGAATATCTTGTACTACACACGATAGGTGCACTTTCCTCTATTGGTTAAAACTCGATTTCATCTATTTTATATCCAAATAAATAAATCTGCGCGTCACGTTTTCTAAATAAAATCATATCTGCTTTTCCAAATAAAAACCGCCCGGGACGCCGCGAGCTCTTAATAATTTTTGGAGTTTTAACCCGCATCAAGTATTTTACCTATCTATATATTTATCAAAAATAGCCGACAAAAAAATACTAATAATAATAATAATAGCACTTAAAAAAACACAAACAAAAAACTTTAAAAATTATAATATAACTATCTATAAAATTTATTTTTTTGAAATGACGTCGTTTCCAACTAACTAAAAAAACTAAAAAATTATTATCATATTATTATCCCAAAAAATCCTAAAAACTAAAAAATCCTAAAAACTAAAAAATTACTATAAAAATCAAAACTTTAAAAATCTAAAAAATCTAAAAAAACTAAACATCTAAAAAACTAAAAAAAAAATCCACAAAAAATCAAAAAACCCACAAAACCTACGTAAAAATCAATTAAAAAATTATAATAATAAAAAAACTACCTAAAACACACAAAAAAATAATATAATAATTTGTTATTAAAATATATATGTTTTGTTTAACTTAATTTATTTTGACTTCTTTTATTTTAATTTATTTTGTTTCGCTTCGGCGCACTTCACTCTAGTGCGTGTTTGGGCTCCGCATTTCTGTACGCACTCTTGTAGCTAAGACGTTAACTATTCCGAGTCACCCCCACTTGTCACCCCTACCGCCCGCAACCTTTTGGCCGAATTTTTCTTTTTTTATTTTTTCTGTTATATTTTTGTTTTTTCTTCTAAATAATGTAGGGTATCAACCCGGGCCTCCCCGTACTCGTCTTCAGGGAAGCTTCTAACCTCACTTTTCCTTTTTTGTGCAAATTATATTTTGTCTATTATCATTCCGCATACTTAGATTGCAATATTGTGGACAATGTTGGGTTTAAGTATGAGGGTATTTTCCTATTTTGCATTTTTAATATTCTGTACTTAGCAAAAAATACAAAAAATGCAAAAAAATTAAAATCTCAAAAAAAAAATTCATTTTTTTTTATAATAATCAAAAAACTTCAAAACTTCATAAAGCACAAAATTTAAAAATTATAAAACAAAAAGTTCAAAAAATTTCATAAAATAAAAATTCAAAAAAAATGTTCTTTTACATTGTAAATATTTTTTGTAAAAAAAAAATCTTTCTCTCCCTCCCACATCTTCTTATTTGTAAAAACTCTCTTTTTAGCAAGCCCGCGACGTTCGACTCATCGAACCAACCACCTAAATAAGAGTCTGTTCGCGGGCCATCGAGTTTTTACCTTGTACTTTTTTTGTAAAAATTTTCGAAAAACCAAAAATTCTAAAAAAAAAAATAACTCTAAAAAAAGATAATAAATAAATAAAAAAAATACAAAAAAATGATGAAAACTCTAAAAAAATCCAAAAATATTTTGTTAATTATGAAACAAATAAAATCGAATATACCATATCTTAACTCTTTTTGCTTTCCAAAAATCTAGTTTCGAGTTAATTTATATGCGAATTTTACTTATTCTTTGTTTACTATTCGTTTATTAATTAAAGTTTGATAGATTTAAGTGTTTGTGGTTAAGTTTTAAAGAATTTTTTATGTTTTTTTCCTTATAATAGGGAACTTGCTTTTCACCACCACTTCTAATTTTTATAAATAGAAGCTCGTCTTTTATGGTAGAAAATAACAATGATGGATTTCAATTATTTCTACTTCATGCTTTTAAAAATATAGGAACGTTCATTTTAAAAAGATTGCTCTCAAAACTTTTTTTTATTAAAATCTAGTTTTCTTTTTGAAAAAAAATATCACCTTTTTTTCATGTCTTACTTAGGCATGATTACCCTATTTCACCCCTTAAAAGATCCTATGTCAATGAGAATAAGATTTCATTTCGTAAACATAAGCACCCAATAATTTAAAAAGATTATATGTTATGGAGTAAGAGAATAAAATTCATTACTCCTATACATATATATTGGGTTATTTTTATTATTTATGAAGAAAGAAAAAAGTTTATATGTTAGTAAAATAAGATTTCATTTTCCTAAATATTCAAAAGAAAAAAATGGAGGTTCGAGAAAAAATTACCTCACCTCAAATATCAAGCCCTCTTCATAACCCACCAAACCACTTATCATATTTCAATGATTCTAGAATTAATTTAAATTATTTTGGTGAGCATAATTTTTAAATTGCATTATTTCCTATAACTTATTTTAAGATAAAGTTTTTTTATATAATTTCAATCGATCCATGTTTAACTACCAAAAATAAATTTTTGCTCTCTATTGTATTTTATCTAGAAGTCTTTTTGAATCTCTTCCTCTATTTATAACATTTTCATAATTTATGATTTAACTCTTATACCACGGATATTTATTTTGATCTTACTTTTAATTAATTCAAGCGGTAGCTAAACTTAGGATTTCTTTAATTTCTTATAAGTTCATCTCCAACTTTTGTTCTGGAATAGCAAAAGCTTAAGTATGGGGGGTATTTGATGAGTTGTAAATATACCAATTTTTATTTACATTATTTTAGTAGTTTTCGTTTTCTTTTGTTGTTTTTAGTTAAAGTTTTTTAATAAAATGCTCCTTTTATTGTAAATATTTTACTAACTTATTGTATTTTATTTTTCAGAAAAAAACAAAAAATATTCCCAAAACAGTAAGTACATGCCCGTGTGGTCACGCCCGGGACCAGGGCGTGACACTTCAAATTCCAGAAAATCGGCCGCAATCGAAGAAATAGCGTGAAACGCCCGGCCACACGCTCGTGTCAAATGTGACACGGTCGTGACCTAACCTGTGTCATCGCGCTCGACGTTCTGCACTCGACGATTGTCGACCGATCCAATACACCTGTGTCCAATGATCCGACATGCCCGTGTCATTCCTGATCGACGATCAAGGCTTCCAGCTCGACGAAACCGCATTCAACGTGTAACACCCCCTATCCGTCGCATAGCATATAGCAGTAGGTCCGGCCGGGGCCCGACGCCATATGCCACAGACAGACCGGGTGGTTACTTATGAAAACCATCCAACCAATCTCAACGTCCTACACAGAGCATTCGCACACGGGTATCGAACACGCCCGTGTTCGAGCTGACACGCCCGTGTTCCAGCTGACACGGCCGTGTAGCCGGCCGTGTACCCCATGATTTTTCCCCGTTTTCAACCCGAGCACTGCACGGGTTCGAGGACACGCCCGTGTCCTTGCCCATGTCACCTTGACACGCCTGGGCCCCCAGGCCGTGTACACGGGACATTTCGTCGAGGGAAGATCGACGACTCGATGACACGGCCTTGGACACGCCCGTGTCCTAGGCCGTGTGCCTTGACTCGACGATCGTAGAGTGAATCTCGACGATTTCACCTTGACGATCGTCGACACGGGTCGACACGCCCTGCGACACGCCCGTGTCACAGGCCGTGTGCCCATTCTCGACGAATCGTCGAGAATAACTCGACGATTTCACGGCTAAGTGTCGACACGGGTCGACACGCCCTGCGACACGCCCGTGTCGCAGGCCGTGTGCCCATTCTCGACGAATCGTCGAGAATAACTCGACGACTTCGCTGCTAAGTGTCGACACACGCTCGACACGCCCTGGGACACGCCCGTGTCCCAGGCCGTGTGCCTTCAGCCAGAAACCAAAACTGGCCCAAAACGTCCCCCTTTGCTCCTTTGAGTTTCGGGGCGTTACAACTCTCCCCCTCTTAAAAGAATTTCGCCCACGAAATTACATAAAGGAAAGATATACAAAAACAACATTTGTACCTGAGCGGAACAACTCCGGATACTCGTCAAGCATAGTCTGCTCTCGCTCCCAAGAGAGTTCCTCACGATCGCAATTGTCCCACCGGACTTTGACCATCCTGATCTCTTTATTGCGTAGCCGCTTGACCTCCGAGTCCTCAATCCGCACGGGCTTGACCTTTGTCGTTAGCCCACTATCCACCGGCACTTGATCGACCGCGATCACTTGCGTAGGCTCTTGCACCGCCTTCCGAAGCACCGAAATGTGGAACACATCGTGTAAACCACTTAGCTCCACCGAAAGCTTCAACCTATAGGCCGCTTCTCCAACTCGCTCCAGAACCTCAAACGGTCCAAGGTACCTCGGGCTTAGCTTTTTCAACCGTCGCACCCGCGAGACACCCTTAAACGGCTTGATCTTTAGGTACACATAATCATCCACAGCGAACTCCACGTTCCTGTGCTTGGCATTATAGTACTTTGCTTGCCGGTCCTGAGCGATGAGCAACCTCTCCCGAATGGTTCTCACCAAAGAAGTAGCATCCTCCACTTCCGATCGCTTATACAACTTCGACTCGCCCGTTTCTAACCAAGACAACAGCGTGCGACATCTTCTACCATATAGGGCCTCGAAAGGCGCCATCTGAATACTTGCTTGGTAGCTGTTGTTGTATGCGAACTCCACCAAATAAAGGTGGTCCTCCCATTGCTTTCCAAAGTCCAAGACACACATGTGAAGCATGTCTTCCATCGTTCTATTGACCCTCTCGGTCTGCCCATCCGTTTGCGGATGGAAGGCTGTGCTAAACTTCAGCTTTGTTCCCAACATTTGCTGCACCAGCCTCCAATCATTGGACGTGAACCGCCCATCTCGGTCACTCACGATGCTGCGGGGCACACCATGAAGCCGCACTATATTATCCAATATTTGGGTATTTTTGTAATAACATTCCTATTATCATGTTAGTGGACATTCGTGCTCTTATGCTGGGTTCTTGTTTACAACTTATACAAACTGCTTCCGCTAGAATGCTCTGTGTAGGACGTTGAGATTGGTTGGATGGTTTCCATAAGTAACCACCCGGTCTGTCTGTGGCATATGGCGTCGGGCCCCGGCCGGACCTACTGCTATATGCTTCCGCTAGAATGTTTTTCTTGACTAATACATGATTTACAAACCTCGGCACGCAGGCCGGTCATACATGAGTAAAACAGAAAACATTTCCACTTGGGCCTTCGAGGGCCAGCTTCGCAAAAAGGACTTTAGCCCGCTATTGACCGCTTGGTCCAGCTGCACCTGCAAGCAACAAACCACCGCACGGTGGCAAACAAAGCAACGGTCAGCAATTCTGACCAAATTATAACGATCCTGCCCCCAACTCGGGGCGGCGATGCTCCTTCCCTGCATTTCATTAGCACAAGCGAGCAATGCATATAACCATAGCCATTTCATCACAGACGTTGGCTCGTACGGCCACGCGTCCCATGCACTCAGGGCACATTCTCGGTGAACCGGTCGATGTTACGTCAATTAAAGCCATTAACATTCCGGACTCACCACCGCCACTTAGACGGCCATTCCTATGAGCAATTCGTCTTCATGGTATTGGTCACGTCAATTTAAGCCATTGACCACCGAAGACCCCCATTTATGCCAGCGGCGAGTCCCACGTAACCTTAGGTCGCTCTAACCGGACGACATAAAGCGGGTATGGCTCCATCTAACCCGTGCTCACTTCGCAACGATAATTTAAGCCATTTGCGCGGGTCAAACTTTCACCGAGTCCCATTCTACCGCAAATCACATAACTCTGTTATCTTCAAGTTGGCTCTCAGGCCACCAAGTTGGCAAGATCTCGTATCCGCCCAGTTTTCCGGGTGCACCTTTGGGTTAGTCACCAAGGCTCCCTGCTGCATTCTACTGCGTAGAAAACCCGAAAACAACCAATAGCACGGAGTCTTCTCCGGCCTTATGCAATGCAACATCACCGATCCAGACTAACATGTCCGGGTAGGCTTCAACCAAAATGCCTACGTCCGTTCTCGCATACGGACTCTAAACAACGGGGACTTTACATATCTACCCGAAGGAACGCCTCCAACTCTTCGCAAACTCGCGAGAGAGGGCTTCCTATGCTAAGAAAGAGAGCTATCATGCTCACAAGTGAGGATCGTTACCCTTGCGTTCCTCTTTGGCGCCATCGAAATGTAATCGGATAGAAATCACCGCACTTGCGTTGCCTCCGTGGATCCGGAGTCGGCTTGCGATTCGGAGCTCCGAAGCTCCTCCAATGGCGGATCTAGCTCCTCTTCCTCTTGCCTTAGCTCTTCTTTCTCCAAGGGTTTGGAGAGATAAAAAGGTAAGAAAAATGGATTTTTCTAAGTCAACTCCTGGGTATATCCTCCCAGGAACAAACCCCAGCCATTGGATCTTCAATCAAGGAAATGAACGGCTTTGATTCGGGGCTGAAATGCCCAATCTGGGCCGAACACGGCCTGGCACACGCCCGTGTCCAGGGCCGTGTGCCGCATTCTCCGTCAAAATCGAATCTTCTGAACACGCACACGGGTATCGAACACGCCCGTGTTCGAGCTGACACGCCCGTGTTCCAGCTGACACGGCCGTGTAGCCGGCCGTGTACCCCATGATTTTTCCCCGTTTTCAACCCGAGCACTGCACGGGTTCGAGGACACGCCCGTGTCCTTGCCCGTGTCACCTTGACACGCCTGGGCCCCCAGGCCGTGTACACGGGACATTTCGTCGAGGGAAGATCGACGACTCGATGACACGGCCTTGGACACGCCCGTGTCCTAGGCCGTGTGCCTTGACTCGACGATCGTCGAGTGAATCTCGACGATTTCACCTTGACGATCGTCGACACGGGTCGACACGCCCTGCGACACGCCCGTGTCGCAGGCCGTGTGCCCATTCTTGACGAATCGTCGAGAATAACTCGACGATTTCACGGCTAAGTGTCGACACGCCCTGCGACACGCCCGTGTCGCAGGCCGTGTGCCCATTCTCGACGAATCGTCGAGAATAACTCGACGACTTCGCGGCTAAGTGTCGACACACGCTCGACACGCCCTGGGACACGCCCGTGTCCCAGGCCGTGTGCCTTCAGCCAGAAACCAAAACTGGCCCAAAACGTCCCCCTTTGCTCCTTTGAGTTTCGGGGCGTTACACAACGTTCGTCGACCCGACCCGACACGCCCTTGTCAAGATGCGACACGGGTGTGTACTCCTTCACCTGGCCGACAAACCGCCACCAGCGACATTTCGACGCAAATGATGCCTAGTTCAACATCCCAGACACGCCCACTGTCACGCCCGTGACATGGGGCGTGACGTCCACGTGGACCTCCCGAAGTCAACAATGCCATCAAATCACCGAAATTAGATGACGAATATTCCCCGACACGCCCAATGTTACGCCCGTGACACGGGGCGTGACTGCCGCGTTTTTAGCCGCAAAGTCAAATCTCCAATCAAATCGACAGCCGTCATATGTACAGTGTCGACACACCCCCTGACATGCCCGTATCAGCGGGCATGTACTTTGAAATTTTTTGTCTATAAATTGACAGCTGCTGTTTGAGTTACTGTTTCTTCTTTTGAACCAGTTTGCTAAGGTGTTATGCTGCCTAGATGGATTACAAGTTTATGTAAGGGATATTTCTCCCCTCTCCTTAGCATTTATTTTTGGGTCTTTGCAACTCGTTCTTTTACGTAATAAAATATGTTTTTCTTCTCTTATTATGGATTTGGAATGGATCTAAGTAACTCTCCTCTTTAGCAATCTTATTTTTTTGTTTTAACTTTTATTTCTTTCTTTTTGTACGTGTGTGTATGAGTATATCTTTTTAGTTTTTTGTTTTCTTTATTTTTTCTACTTAGTTTTGTTTAGACTTAGGTTTTTATAGCTTTTATTTCATTTCTATAAAACCGTAAAAATGATTTTCAAAGTGATTTTCATTTTCTCTAACTTAGATTTTCTTGTTTAGGTTGTAAAACTTTTCGTTATTTTCACTTTTTAACAACTTTTACGGAGTTATAGGAATGAATATATATTCATTTTAATTTTTTATGCACTTTGATTTTCAGTTTAACCTTTTCTCCTAAAATTATTCTATCTTCATTTTATGCATTTCTACCGCTTTTTAGCAGTAGAAATGTATTCGTTTTAATTTTTCAAGCACTTCCATTTTCGCTTTTATTTGCAAAAACTTTTGCTCCGTTAAATTTTATTTTCAATTTTTATGCATTTCTACCGCATTCTAGCGGTAGAAATGCAGTCGTTTTAATTTTTAGATAACTTTATTTTTTTCTTAATTTTTGTACGTGTGCGTGCGTGTATGAGTTAGGTTTTATAGCTTTATTTTAATTCATGTAGAGTGAGAAGGTGTGCATATTTATTTCCGCCTACTCGTTAAAAGTTAAATGACGTGCTTTAATTTTCCGCCTACTTGTTTGAGCAGGACTTGTACGTGTGCGTGTGTTTTAATTTTCTGTAGTGTGCGTGTGTTTTACTTTCTATAGAGTGAGTGAGTTTGTTGTATTTATTTCGCCTACTCACTAGAAGTTAAATGACAAGTCTTTATTTTTCTCCTACTCATTTGAGTAGTACTTGTGTGCGTACGTTTTACTTTATGTCGAGTACGTGTGTGAGTTTTACTTTCAATAGAGTGCGTGCGTGGGTGCATTTATTTTCTCCGGCTCGTTTGAGTAGGAATCGCTTTATTTTGTCTCGCCTACTCGTTTAAGCCGGGACTTGTCTTTTACTGCTTTCATTTTAGTCCTACTCGTTTGAGTGGGACTTGCAATTTACTGCTTTCCTTTATTGCTTTCCTTTTACTGCTTTCTTTTATCACTTTCATTTTCTGCTTTAATTTTATTGCTTTCACCGCAAACCGTCCCCATTCCGATGAGTGGCTAACCGTTCTTAGTCTTCAGTATCGAAGAGCATTGGGACAGATAAAATAGCTTTAAATAATTAAAGGTCCTGTTTTTCTGGTTAATTAAAATTACTTACGGTTTGCCTAGGGTTTATGAAGCGTAGGACCACATAATCGATGTGTGGGCTCTATTTCCGTAGTCCATACGCTAGCTAGCCGAGAGGCCGTGCCTCTGGACCGATCGCCCCTTGGTAAAGAGAGTTCCGCACTAACCCTTGAGAGAGGAGGCGCACAAACTCTATTGTATTGGGATCCCCACCCAATAGAGTGGTTATTAGCGTAATGCGTTCATTAAGAGGAATCCTTCATCGTAAGAGAGCCCGGTCGAATAGTGTTAATGTTCAGGTGAGCCATATTCCTATAGATAGGTGAGCTCATTTTAGTGGAACCTCCACGACCAAGTCTCCGCCTTAATTAATTTGAAACGTAGGATATCTTTTTATTAAAAGTTTATTTTAGTTCAAATTTTATTCGATGAGGGTGCGCTAAGCTTTTCATCGGCTCCACCTTTTAATGCTTTTATTTTCTGCTTTTTATATATAGAAAATATCCTGACAAGATAAATTATCGGTAAAATAATAGTCCCCTCCAGGGAAGAGTAGAAATAATAGACCCGACCACGAGAATAATACGACCTCGATATTCCACACCGGAATATCTTGTACTACATACGATAGGTGCACTTGCCTCCTTTTGTTAAAACTAGATCTCATATGCTTTATATCCAAATAAATAAATCTGCGTGCCCCGTTTTCTAAATAAAACCAAATCCGCTTTTCCAAATAAAAACCGCCCGGGGCGCCACGAGCTCTTAATAATTTTTGGAGTTTTAACCCGCATCAGAAGATGAGAGGACCAAAATGCTACAGGTGAAATAAGCTTGGCCATATTAGAAAGGACTGCATAGTTAATCTTCACCCAAGGCACGCTGTAGGAAAATTAGAAGCTGAATCCATGGAGGATCAAGGTGGATGGGGAAATGCATTCTTGGAAGATATATCTGCAACAATTGTTCATGTGAGGGCCTCTATCAACTTCAAGGATGACTTGATCGTTGACTCGGGGTGTGGACATCATCTCACTAGGGACGAGTCAAAGTTCTCTTCTTGGCTGGCATACTCAAGTAATGATGTTATTATTACTATCGATGATATTATGCATACGTTCGAGAAGGTGGGTACAGTTTATTTAGGCAGTGGTGGGAGAGACCCATCCAAAAATGTTATTCATAGACAAATTCAATGGGGAGGGAGTATGGTCTACGATTAGCCTCTCCCACCGTAACCAAAAATGTTATTCACAGACCTTCTCAACCCGCCCCAGGTGGGAGAGACCTTCTCAACTCGCCCCGGGTGAGCGAGATCTTCTCAACTCGCCCTGGGTTGGCGAGGCCATCTCAACTCTCCCTAGGTGGGCGACACCTTCTCAGCTCGCCCCAATAGGGTGAAACCTTCTCAACTCGCCCAATGTGGGCAAGAACTTCTGATTCGTCCTCAAACATCTCTAATTACAATGAATTACGAGTTATATCATTTTAGTTTCAAATGAAAATTTATTTAACATGATGAATAAAAAATATGTGATTATGTTAAAGAATAGTGAACACTTTTGTGAGGGAAATATCCTACCATACAAAAACATGTAGGCCTTTCTAACATCTTGTCTTAAGTTTTTGACATTCTGATCAAATGAAAAAAAATAGCTAAGCATAGTTTTCTATCTGCACCCCATGTAATTGATCATAGATTATTAGATACGTTGTATAATGTAGCCTTGATAATTACATTTTCAGCGAGAAATTATGGCTCCATTTGGGGGGACTTATTTTCATCGGTCTAGCGGTTATCACCGCATGAACCAGACATTAATAAGGTCTAGTTCATGCACTGATAACCGCTTGACAAGTAAAAATAGACCCCCCCCAAACGGAGCCTAACCTTTCAACATGTTTGAGTAATTAGTGTGGATTATACATGTGAGCACGAACGACTCATGTGGATTGTACATGTGAGCACGAACGACTCCTTCCGACACTTTCTATTAAGTAGTGTACAATGATCTTTTGAAAGTTTATTAAACTTTCAAATATTTATTCGTAAATCTAAGCAAATTAGAAGATTTTATTTTTTTTGTAGAATTATTGCTTACGCTAATCATATGAAACGCTAGTTGTGCTCAAAGTATACGCTTTGATGCATCATATTACGTGCATTATGTTGAACACATACAATATAGATAAGGTATGCCCTATTGGGATAGAGAGCACGCAAGCCCGACCAGAGTAACTGCAAATTAGTTCGGCAAGTGCATGCACGACTGCTTAGCGGTATGCCGATAAACAAACACCGCACAAAATAAGAATAATAATAGTCACACAAGAATTTAACGTGGAAACCCAATAGGGGTGAAAATCAAGGGACGATCGGAGTCCAGCCCAAAAAGTCTCCACTAAAATGTATGAAACAATAGGCAATTACAATGCATTTTCTCCTCGATCCTTATAGGATCTTCACCAGTTTCACACTACAAAATACAATAAATAGTAACAAAAACCTGCAAGTTACCGACAGCAGAAGACGGTATGGATTACACAAATACTCTCCAAGATACCTCTTCGAATGCTTGCCCAAATTTGCTTCAGATCCAATCCATATCGGTGAAGTACTACTCGTCAACATCGTACAACGACTTCCGAAAGCTCTCCCAAACTAAGATGATCGTTGCAAAGGTTTCTCTAAAAATCTTTCAATGTTTGAGTTTGGAGAGAAGTGGATGTCTTGCCCCCTCCTCCTTTATCCCTATTTATAGGGCTAAAACTAAGGAGGTAGATGTGGTATATGACATGCATATGAAGCTTCCTTTGATAAAAAAACACATGTTGGTTTAATGGTCAAAGACGACTTCTCATTTTCACACTTGTCATGAAACACATGTGTGAAAAGCATGGTCAAAATTGGTTAGCCTCTTTCACACTTAGGAGGAAATTACCTTAACAAATCTCCCCCTTTTGACTAAGTGAAGAAAATCTGTCTTTTTGACAATCTGCCCCAGAGTCTCCAAATTGCCTCCCACCAGGTCCTCCAACATGTCTCTACATTCGAACAGCCACACTAAATTCGATTTAATGAGACTCGAACTCAACAGTTTTCTCCACAAAGGACGGGAACTATACCCAACAACTAATTCTCTCATTTACTTTATGTGAAGGGAAATGCCATGCCGAGGATCCACACGCGGTGCTCAAACTTCCCTTTTGACACGATCTTCGTAGGCATATCTGCTTCATTGTCATCTGTGTGCACATTCTACAAATCCAGCTCTTTTTGATCTAGAATATTGCTTATCCAATGATACCGCGTGTCAATATGCTTGGACCTCGAGTGGAATGTGGGGTTCTTCACTGAATGAATTGCACTCTGACTATCTCGTAGGAGTGTGTAGCAATTCTGAGTGAAACCCAACTCCTTGATGAAACGCTTCATCCAAAGAAGTTCTTTCCCTGACATAGTGACTACTATAAAATCTTCCTTCGTATTAGACAGTACGACACAATTTTGCAATCTAGACTGCCATGACAGAACTCCCCCTACAAACAGGATCAGGTATGCAGAAGTCGATCTTCTAGAGTCCAAATCTCTAACCATATCAGCATTAGTGTAGCATAGTAGCTCTGGCTCACTACCTCAGAACTTTAACCTCAAGTCAGACGTCCTATGTGGGTACCTTAGAATCCACTTTACACCATTCCAATGTTCTCTCCCGGTGTTGGAGTGAAACTTACTAATAGTGCCAACCGTTTGTGCTATATCAGGATGAGTGCAAACCATCGCGTACATAAGACTACCCACTATAGAAGCATAAGGGACCTTCTGCATCTCCTCTTTCTCCTCAGGTGTGCTTGGGCATTGGTCAGCAGTAAGTTTGAAATGAGCTCCAAGCGACATGCTTACCTTCTTCGCTTGATCCATACTGAATCTCTATATCATCTTCCTGATATATTTCTTTTACGATAACCAAAGTAACTTGGAGCCCCTATCTCTCTGAATAAATATCCCTAGGATGGTCTTCACAGCACCCATGTCCTTCATCGAAAATGATGAAATCCTCTAGAGCATACTGCTTTATAAATATGGAGTGGTCAAGGGTAGTACTCTTGAAGTCGATCTCCCCCATAAAAGTATTGAACTTCTTATACCACTGCCGTGGGGCCTACTTCCAGATATACAAACTCTTCTTCAGGCAACACACTAGGTTATCCTTCCCTTTCACCTTAAAACCTTCAGGATGCCCCATATAAAGCTCTTCCTCAAGGTCACAATGCAGAAAGACGGTCTTGACATCCATCTGTTCGATCTCCAGGTCTAGCCTCGCAACAAGACCAATAACAACCTGAATAGACGACATCTTCACAACTCATTATTTTTGACTGAAACCTGTAACCATTAATCTGGCCTTGTATCTGAGTGGTATTGAGGTGTCTCCCTGTTTTACTCTGAAAATCCACCGATTCTTCAGATCCTTCTTACCCTTAGGAAATTTCACAAAATCATAAGTGTAATTCTCATGCAGAGACTACATCTCCTCCTATATAGAAACCATCCATTCTTTCTTCTTCGAGCTATGTATCACCTCTTCAAAGTACTCTGTCTCTCTCGCATCAGTCAACAAAATATACTCATTAGTGAAGTATCACAAAGATGGGTGTTTGACTGTATCAGACCTCCGTGGAGCGAGCTCAGCTACTGGTATAGGCACATCATCAGTGATGTCCTCTATAGGCTCGTTATCAATAGCGTCCTCATGATCTAGAAGTTCCTCAGTGCCTTGTATCGGCTCAGGCTCTGCAACCTCCTCAGTATCGTCACTTCTAATCATAAGAGACTCTATATCAGTATGAGTGTCGGCCTTGTCCGTCTTCTTAGGATCAACAATAGTCTAATCCTAACAAAATACAACATCATGTCTGCGTACAAGTTTGTTCTCAACTGGATCAAAGAACCTATAGCCAAACTCGTCACTACGTCCATATCCCAGAAAAATGCATTGTCTGGTCTTGGAATCCAACTTTGATCTTTTATCACGAGGGACATGCACAAAGGCTCTACAGCAAAAGACCCTCAAGTGATTATATGAAGGGTTAATGACGTATGTAGCTGTGTATAAATCCTTACCCTAAAACATGTCAGGTAGCTTTGACTCAGACAACGAGCACCTTATCCTCTCCATTAATGTCATATTCATTTTTTCAGCAACGTCATTCAACTGAGGAATCTTGGGCAGAGTCTTTTCATGTTTGATCCCTTGATCTTTACAGTATTCATCAAAGAGACCAATATACACTCTCCCATTATCGGGCCTAATGCACTTGAATTTCATCCCAGATTTACTTTCCACTTCAACATGGAAACTCCGAAAGGTGTCTATGACCCCATCTTTGGTCTAATAACGTAGACCCAAAGTTTTCTTGAATAATAATCAATGAACATCATGAAGTAAGATGCTCAT
Organism: Platanthera guangdongensis; assembly: GCA_039583875.1. Lineage (NCBI taxonomy): Eukaryota > Viridiplantae > Streptophyta > Magnoliopsida > Asparagales > Orchidaceae > Platanthera > Platanthera guangdongensis. The sequence goes on along the minus strand of CM077167.1, from coordinate 38,801,322 downwards.
TATCTTGTCTAGACCTTTAGTGGTTTGCAAACATCAGTGTGTAAGAGCTCTAGTGGCTCGAATCTCCTATTGGAAGTGTGGCTCTGGAAAGGTACTCTATTCTGCTTTCCAATCATGCAGTGGTCGCATCTCTCTAACTGATCAATAGATAGATCACATAAAATCTTATTCTAGGAGAGAATCCTAGGTCCTTCCTGCTAATGTGACTCAGCCTTCTATGTCATAGAGATGTGGATACACCATCTCTGATAGTGTTGCAATGTGCAGCTTCAGGCCTCCCCACCATATAGTATAGACCAGTATCTTTATAACCTCTGAATACTACTAGCGACCCCTTGATAAGCTTCCAAAAATCTCCACCAAAAACACTTAAGTGTCCTTCATCACCTAGCTTTCCAACTAAAACTAGATTGAAGTGATTGTCGGGTATATGTCGCACATTCTTAAGAATCAGCAAACCTCCCGTGCTCGACTTCAGGTGCATGTCTCCCCTCCCGATGTCTTTAGGCGTGTCACCATGCTCATTCTAAGAACTTTACGATCATGAGTCATGTAAGTGGAAAACAACTCTTTGTTGTGGGAGACATATGTAGAAGCACCTAAGTCCACAATCCAACTCCTATCATCGCACAAAAGTGCAACTGTGACGTCATCTCCAACAATAACGACATCGTCCTCCTCTATAAAGACTGTGACAGCCATATGCATATCTGTCTTATCATTTGAGGGCTCTCACTTCTTCTTCTTCTTCTGATCATTCTTCAGAGTATAACTAAACTTCTGAATATGACCATTCTTGTGATAGAAGTGGCACTGTACATTCTGGTAGGGAGACCTAGACTTTCCTCTGCTTTGGATCCTCTCATGTATCTTTTCTCTGTTTTTGCTCCTACCTTTCCCCATGGGCTCAATATAAAGGACATCAACTCGTGAAGAAGAGCCTAAATATCCTTGATACTTCTGTCTCACCTCCTCATTCAGGATGCCACTCTTGGTAATTTCCATAGTAATGATGCCACCCGGAGAGGGGTTATCAGAGATACTCTTACCATCTCCCAAGAGTCTGGAAGAAACTTCAATAGCCACAATCCGATGACCTCGTCCTCGAAGGTCACCTTCATTGCAATGAGACGGTAAATGATATCTTGGAACTCGTTCATATGATCCAAGATAGGGGATCTTTCTTTGTATCTGAACTCCCTCGGCTTCTTCAACAGATATAGTTTATTGATGTCAGTACTCTTGTCATACAATGTCTCAAGAGTTTTCCAAAGGATCTTTCCATCAACGATGCTCACAACATGATTATAGACGTACGACTCTACGAGCCATCTAACGAATCCACATCGCTTACAGTGCTCTACCTTCCACTTATTTAGATCCGTGTCTTTAGTCATCTACTCAAAAATAGTGCCACTGGTGGTAGTTTGCACCGTCCAATCTAACCATTTGTTCGGAGCCTGAACCTGATATAGACTTAATCGTGCTCTGTCACTGATTAGACTGACCTCAATTCTTTGAGCCGACTATTTCAAAGGAATATAAGATGATAGAGAGCAGACCAATGATCGTCGCCAACCGCAACCGATCACTAACCCGAAATATCAGATCGACTCGTCTTGAATCTCGGATAGGTCAGCCCGATAATTGCTATGATAATGAACCTGCCGCTGATATCACTTGTTGGGTTAGAGAGCACGCAAGCCAGATCAGAGCACCTGCTGATTAGTTCGAGCAAGTACCTACACGACCGCTTGGCTATATGCCGATACACAAACACAGCACAAAACAAGAATAATAAAAGTGACACAAGGATTTAACGTGGAAACCCAATAGGGTGAAAACCACTAGATGATCGGTGACCAACCTGGAAAACCACCACTAAAATGTATGGAACAATAGACAATTATAAGGATTTCCCTCCTCGATCCTTATAGGATCTTCACCAGCTTCAAACTACACAATACAATAAATAGTAATAGAAAAACGGCAAGTTACCGACAACGACAGTCGAGACGGACTACAATAATCCTCTCTAAGATGCCTTTTCGAATGCTTGCCTAAATCTGCTCCAGATCCAATCCGTATATGCGAACTACTGCTCGTCAATGTTGGACAACGACGTCCGAAAGCTCTCCCAAACTAAGACAATCGCCGCAAAGGCCTCTCTAGAAATCTTTCAGTGCTTGAATTTGGAGAGAAGTGGATGATTTGCCCCTCCTCCATCATCCTCATTTATAGAGTAAAAACTTAGGAGGTAGATGTGGTAGATGACATGTGTATGAAGTTTTCTTTGATCAAAAATCACATGTTGGTTTAAAGGTCAAACACCGTTTCTCCTTTTTAAACTTGTCATGAAACACATGCTTGAAAAGCATAGTCAAATTGTCTAGCTCTTCCACACTTAAGAGAAAATTATCTTAAGAGAGATCTTAAATTCCCTTTAGCACTATGTCAGAGACGTCTAGAATGTGCAACCAGTAAAATGCCATCGTCCTGCGTGCGCCAAGCTGGCTTATATGGAGGTTAGCCCAGGACTTAAAAATGCTGCCTAGGTTCATAATCTTTCTCTTTGGTTAGGAATAATCCATTGAAAATTATTGAATAATCTTATCATTTAAAATGTGAAAAAAGGCATTTTTTAAAAAAAATTGTGCATACTTCTTGTTAATGGAAAACCATGCTTACGTTTGCCAATACGTTTTTTGATAAACTAAATTATCGTTATCATTTGACACATGGACTATAGTTTTTCTTGTGTATTTTTCTTTAAAAAAAGACAAAATTGCGTTGTATTTTGGAAAGGGATCAATTTCATTTGTTATATAAAATAAAATTGGCGTACTCAGGTACTCTATTTTATTAGAAATATGATATTTGAGTTTGAGCAAAAATGTGATCACCATAAAATGTGTGTTCGGCATGACTGTTATGAGCAGGAGTAGATCTAGAAATTTCTTTCGGGGAGAGACCCTTCAATTAGTTTGAGAAACTCGTAATTAACGAATACAATGTTGAAATTTGATTTTCAAAAATAAATAGTCACAAAACAGTTTATTTTGTGTGTGTGAGGAACACTAATTAAAAATTCAACAAATAGATTTTTTATATATTTAGTGCACATATCTATACAAAAAATATTAAATAGAGCATCACACAAAAATGCAGTAATTAAGGACTCCGCCCTGTTGCATGAAACCCCCAAAATTAAGTAATTTTGGTCGTCTTTCTCGTCTTCCAACATAAAAAAATTGAACGTCTTCACTTTTCCAGTTCTTCTCTGTTATCCGGACACCGTTTCTAACGTATAAGCTGCCAAAATTTACTGGCTCGACGAGAGAAATCCAAATTCATTATCTATTTTATGAAAATTCTTGGGGAGGGGGGCACCGACTCACCTTAGATCCACCCCTGGATATGACAGTCACTAAGAAAAAAAACTAAGGCTTTGTTTGGTTGGGTGGATCTGCGTCGGCCACGTAGGCGAAACCGCCATGTTGTGGTTTCTGCCAGATTGGTGGGGCCGCGGTCGAGTAGTCGGAATCTGCCCTGACGCATGAAACCACGTGATATTAGTGGGAGTCATTCACACCGTGAGAAGCGCGGTTGCAGTCCAGCGAAGCGGATGATTTCCGCGGAAGTCTCACTACCACATCAAATATGGCCTAAGTGTGAATATAAATGTGGATGAAGAGGTTTGATGTTCACGAGCGACGGTTCATAATCACCGCGTTCATGACTACTACCACCACGCCAAACTGAGCCTAACACAAATTAATCAATTCATGATTGGCATAGGGTCAACAAATGGTCACCACGGGTAAATTGAGGAGTCCCGGGAGACTAAGACTTCGTTTGCCTGAACGTGGTGATTTTGAACCGTCGCTCGTGAAACCGCAACCAAACTGTCTATGAGGAGATTGAGGAGTCCCGAGTAGATTGAGGAGTCACGGGTAAATTGAGTAGTACAACGGAGATTATGAGGAGTCGTTTAGTCGAGTGACCAAGATGATTTATGTTCGGGTGGTGATAGCTTTGGCGGCTTGCCAATGGTGGAAGATTTGGTAACTCGATGTAAAGAATGCTTTTTTATGGGGAGATTGACATGGACATCTTCATGTTTCAACCACCCGGTTATCTTTCTGAAAAACATCCATGACACGTCAGTAAGCTCAAGAAGGCCATTTATGGCTTGAAGCAGACACCTCGGTCATAGTACGGGAAGATTGCAGAATACCTCTAGTTCTGCGGATATTTTGCTTTGGTCTCTAATTCAAGCTTATTCGTTAAGAAGAAGGGGGAGCTTCAGGTCTTAGTAGTCTTTGATTTGAATGTTCCAGTGTTAGCTGTTGTCATCCTCACCATCAACAACAAATTTAGAGATATTTTCTCTGAAGGAGAAGAATCAACAGGTCTAACCGAGCTTTATCTGATCGGGAAGCCGATCCAAGATAGTTGGTGCCATTTTCATCTACACCAGCAAGGTCAGAGGTAATCTCCGATAAAGAAGAGGCAGCAAAAGCCTTAACCTAGCTGCTGCATTTGATAGCTCAACAAAGGTAGTTGTTTTCATCTTCACCACCAATAGCATGGTCAGAATAAATTCTGAGAGAGAAAGAGGTAGCAGCTCCAGAAGACTGTTAGCTATTTGAAAAGCAATTCAACAACAAGATCAAAAACTTATTTCTGAGGTTTTTCCAGCACAAGCCACAACATCCTGAAGATCTACATTCTTTTTGGTGAGAAGATGTGGGGCTGAGATTTTCTCAGCTCAGGTAGCAGCAAGGCAAGCTGCAGTCTCTTCACAGTTCCTGCTTGTCATTTCTGAAGAAAAAATTGTGGTGCTGTGAAGAAGAAGATAGGATTGAGATTCTCTCTTAGTTCAGGGAGAAGCAGGTCACTGCAGGTTACTTCCAGCACAAGCATCTACATATTGAGGATCTTCTCTTGTTGTCGAGAAGAATATAAGGCTGATGTTGGGCACATTGGAAAATGTGTACCAGATTTGAAGAAGCCTCACCCTACTCAATGATATACATCAAGGTGTATTTGATGTGCTTTGAGTTTATATGTGAAGGTTAAGTAATTACAGAAAAATGCAAAAAAGTTTCAAGTCCATGTGTCGACACCTAGAGATGCAGTGTCGACACTTATGAAGGCTAGTGTCGACACCTAAAGAAGCTGTGTCGACACTTGAAGTAATTGTGTCGACACCAGGAAAGACAGAGTCGACACCAGAAGAAAAGTGTCGACACATACAGGCAGTGTCGACAAGCTGTGAAGAATTGTCAACATAATTTGTGTCGACACTTAGAGGCAGTGTCGACACCCAGAGAAGTTTTGTCGACATCAAATGTGTCGACACCAGGAGGCTGTGTCGACACTCAGCAAGCTTCAACAAAGTTAAAGTACTTGTGTCGACACAAATGAGATGTGTTGACACTCATCAAGCTTCAACACAAGAAGGCTTGTGTCGACACAAAGTTGATGTGTCGACACACAGCAAGTATCAACAATAAAAGAAGATGTGTCAACACAAAGAAGATGTGTCGACACACAACAGAATTCAACTAAGTATTTAAGAAGAAGTACTTGTGTCGACACACTGAATTAGTGTCGACACATTCGACAGAAGGCTTGTGTTGACACACAGAATCAGTGTCGACACATTCTGAAGAAGCAGTGTCGAGAAGCTGTTATAACAACACAAGGAGTTCTGTCGACACCATCAAGGCTAGTGTCGACACTTAGTCTATTTGTGTCGACACATAATGACTATCTGTCTCGACACTTTCAGACAGTGACAGTGATTTCAAGAAGTAACTAGATGACTTGACAGCTGTCATTTCAACCGGTCAACTGCAACTGTCAGAGCTGTCAGAAGGTTGTTAGAAACCGGATCAGCCGGTCACCATGGAAAAAGCTTATATAAAGGCTTTTCTCCTTCAATAAAAAGTATCCAACACAATTAAGTCAATCAATCAACAGATTATTCATTGAAGATCAATAACAGATTGAAGATCTACACAGAGATCTAACAACACAAAATAAGAAGACCTTCGATAGAAGATCTAAGAAGTTGGAGAGAGAGAGCTCCTTCTAAGAAGAGCAGTTGCTGAACCAGGCTGCTAAATAAGATTCAGATTAAGATCTGAATCTCAAGACAGAAGTTGATTGAAGATCATCTTAACAGGAGATTTGTAACGCCCCGAAACTCAAAGGAGCGAAGGGGGACGTTTTGGGCAAGTTTGGGTTCTGGCTGCAGGCACACGGCCTGGGATACGGGCGTGTCCCAGGGCGTGTCAAGCCTGTATCGACATTGAGACGGGGTGTCGACACTTTGGTCTCGACATTGTGTCGAGACTGGGCACACGACCTGCGACACGGGCATGTCACAGGGCGTGTCGACCCGTGTCGACACTTAGCCGCGAAGTCGACACTCTGCGTTCGACGAAGTGTCGAGACATGGCACACGGCCTGCGACACGGGCGTGTCGCAGGGCGTGTCGACCTGTCTCGACGATCGTCCTGGGGAGTCGACGAGCTTTGCTCGACGATGCGTCGAGACAAGGCACACGGCCTAGGACACGGGCGTGTCCAAGGCCGTGTCATCAGGTCGACGATCTTCACTCGACGAAGCGTCGAGTGTCGAGACCGTGTACACGGCCTGGGGTCCAGGCATGTTGAGGTGACACGGGTAAGGACACGGGCGTGTCCTAGAACCCGTGCAGTGCTCGGGTTGATTTTGGGGAAAAATGATGGGGTACACGGCCGGCCACACGGCCGTGTCAGGTGGAATACGGGCATGTCAGCTCGAACACGGGCGTGTTCGATACCCGTGTGAGGTTCTAGGTGATTCGATTTTGACAGCGAATGAGGCACATGGCCCTGGACACGGGCGTGTGCCAGGCCGTGTTCGGTCCAGATTGGGCATTTCAGTCCCGAATCAAAGCCATTCGTTTCCTTATTTTGAGATCCAACGGCTGGGGGTTGTTCCTGAAGGGATATACCAGGTTTGAGCTTTCAAAATCCTCACTTTTTCTTAAGTGTTATCTTTCTAAAGCCTTAGAGAGAGAGGAGAGCCAAGGGAGGAAGAAGGAGCTTGATCTCACCATTGGAGGAGCTTCGAAGCTCCGAATCGCAAGCCGACTCCGGATCCACGGATGCAAAGCTAGTGCGGTGCTTTTCATCCGATTACTTTTCAATGGCGCCAAAGAGGAACGCTAGGGTAACGATCCTCATTTTGAGCATGAGTAGCTCTCTTTATTTGCATAGGAAGCGCGTTCCCGCGAGTTTGCGGAGAGTTGGAGGCGTTCCTTCGGGTAGATATGTGAAGTCCCCGTTGTTTAGAGTCCGTAAGCGAGAACGGACATAGGCATGATGTGTGAAGCCTACCCGGACATGTTGGTCTGGATCAGTGATGTTGCATTGCATAATGCCGGAGAAGACTCCGTGCTATTGATTGTTTTTCGGGTTTTCTACGCGGTAGATTGCAGCAGGGAGCCTTGGTGACTAACCCAAAGGTGCACCCGGAAAACTGGGCGGATACGAGATCTTGCCAACTTGGTGGCTTGAGAGCCAACTTGAACATAACCGGGTTATGTGACTTGTGATGGAAATGGGACTCGGCGGAAGTTTGACCCGCGCAATTGGCTTAAATTATCTTTGCGATGTGAGCACGGGTTAGATGGAACCGTACCCGTTCTATGTCGTTCGGTTAAAGAGACCTAAAGGCACGTGGCACTTACCCTTGGCAAAGATTAGGGTCTTCGGCGGTCAATGGCTTAAATTGTCTTGACCCAGGCCAGGAAGACAAATTGCCCATAGGTTTGGCCGTCCAAGTGGCGGTGGTGAGTCCGGAATGTCTATGGATTTAATTGACGTGACATCGACCGGTTCACCGAGAATGTGACCTGAGAGCACGGGGTGTGTGTCCGTGCGAGCCAACGTCTGTGATGAAATGGCTATATATATACATTGCTCGCTTATGCTAATGAAATGCAGGGAAGGAGCATCGCCGCCCCGAGTTGGGGGCGGGATCGTTATAATTTGGTCAGCATTGCTTACCATTGCCTTGTTTTGCCACCGTGCGGTGGTTTGTTGCTTGCAGGTGCAGCTGGACCAAGCGGTCAATAGCGGGCTAAAGCCCGAATGCGAAGCTGACCCTTGAAGGCCTAAATTGGAAGTGTTTACTGCTTTATTCATGTGTGACCGGCCTGCGTGCCGTGGTTTGTAAAACATGTAATTGGAAGCAAAACATTTTGTAAGGCCTTAAGGCTTATTTTTGGGTATTTTGTGTAACATTCCTATTCTGTACTAGTGGACATTCATGCTCTTATGCTGGGTTCTTTATTGCAACTTTTATGAACTGCTTCCGCTAGAATGCTCTGTGTAGGACGTTGAGATTGGTTGGATGGTTTCCATAAGTAACCACCCGGTCTGTCTGTGGCATACGGCGTCGGGCCCTGGCCGGACCTACTGCTATATGCTATGTGATAGATATGGGGCGTTACAATTTGGTATCAGACTACTGGTTTTGGTTGGGCTTAAACTGAATTCGTGGGCGAATTCTTTTTAAGGGGTGGTGAGCACATTGTGTGTGTCATCGTTATAATGGTAAAAGAACCCATGAATGTCCACTTAGGAATGAAAATACTCGTGTTTGAGGAACCTGCGTGTTCCTATAATTGCTGTTTGCAATTTATTTGGTCGCTTAACGGTGTTTTGTACCACTATAGGTGACTAGAAGTGGTGTTGGGCCGTCAGAACGCCGAGTTTCTGAGGCTAGTAGTGCACCGGAAGTTGCTCCCGCAACACCTCTGTCGGCTGAAAATATTTGATTGGTGGCTGAAGCGGTGTTGGTCGTGATAAATGCGCAGCCTGCAAGGCAAGCGCAGCAGCCCGCTCCTGTGATGGAGCAAGAACCTCTTCAAGAGGCTGAGTCGAGGAGAGTGGAGCAAGTGGTTGTGGAACCGGTGGTGCCAAGGAGGGCAACTGAGAGGCAGCTTAAGCATGTAATGAGCTTTAACCCTCCATTATTCTCGGGGTTGGGAACCACATCTCAGACTGAAGACTGGCTCTCCAGGGTGAAGAGAGTCATGACAGTGATGAAGATGGAGGAGTGGCAAATGACCACCATCGCTACTTTCCTTTTGGACAGTGAAGCGATAATCTAGTGGGAAGGATTGGAGCTGTATCATTTGAGAGGTAGACAACTTGTAGACGTTCCGATGGAAGAGTTCTCGGGATTGTTCTTGGCAAGATACCTCCCTTCTACTCAGAGGATTTCGATGGAGAACGAATTTCTTAAGTTGGTTCAGGGTGAGAAGAGCGTGGATGAATATCTCCATGAGTTCACTCGTTTAAGTCGATATGCTAGCTCCACCATCATGGATGAGGAGCGCAAGACTAATCGCTTCTACGAAGGGTTGAGAGATGAGTTGAGATTACTACTCTCGGGACCAATAACGCAGGGTTTCTTAACCTTGGTCAATACTGCCCGGTCCTTGGAGAAGGATATGAAGAACGTACAAGCAAAGAAAGGGTTGGGTGATAGAAAATCTGAATTCAAAGTGCCGACTACTTCAAAGTCCGGATATCGGAGGTCTTTCAAGAAGCATAGGACTTCGGGTCCAGCACCTTCTGGTGCTTCTGGGGAGACTACGAGTCGGACCCCGGGCGCGTGTTTTACATGTGGAAAGACGGGGCATTTCGCCCGTGATTGTTGGAGCGGACGTCCTAAGTCCAAGAGGAGGCCGGGAGCTACTTATGAAGAAAAGTGAAAGGCGGTGGAGTCGACCGCATCACATTATGCTCCGGCCCAACCAAGGGTCTACAATCTTGGCCAACAGGAGGCCATTAAACAGGCTGATGTGGTGATAGGAACGGTTTACTTAATAGCAAGTCAATTTCTTTAAATACTTGTTATGCACATGTTACCTTACCACTGCTTGTTTAGGATTTGTAATGATTTGTGAAAATCCGGCACGAGCACTCTTCGATACGGGAGCTTCACACTCCTTCTTGTCCGAAGGATTTATATCACGCATCGGAGTCCCTTCTTTGATGGCGAAGGATAAGTTGGATGTGTTGTTGCCCAATGGGTGTTCGATGCGAGCGGATAGGATCTGCGATGTTAAAATTCGTATTGGGGAGAAGGAGTTCGACCTGCAGGCGTCTTTACTTCCGTTGGTGGAGTTCGACGTCAAATTTGACATGGACTGGCTCTCGGAGCAGCAAGCCCATATAGATTGCGGTAGCAAGGAAGTTAAGCTGGGAGCAAGTCGTGAGATGACTTTTACGGGCTTAAAGGGGTCGAGCAAGACGTTGATGTCTGCTCTTCAGGTGGTGAAGGCGGTTCGTGCCGGAGCAGAACTGTTCTTTACACTAGTGGAGGTAGCAAAGCCGAAGCCCGCATTGGATTGTATTTCAGTGGTATCGGAATACCCTGATGTGTTCCCCGCGGATCTTCCTGGAGACCCGCCTCAGCGGGAGATAGATTTTACGATCGAGCTAATGCCAGGTGCAAAGCCTGTGTCACGATCTCCGTATCGGCTAGCGCCTAAGGAAATGGCGGAGCTGAAAGTTCAACTGCAAGAGTTGTTGTAGCAAGGGTATGTGCGGCCGAGTTCTTCGCCTTGGAGCGCACCAGTCCTCTTTGTTAAGAAGAAGGACGGAAGCTTGAGGCTATGTATTGATTATCGGGAGCTAAATAAGCTGACGGAGAACAACAAGTACCCGATCCCCCGGATTGATGATCTCTTTGATCAGTTAGTCGTGTCGACGGTGTACTCGAAGTTGGATCTCAAGGCTGGGTACTATCAGCTGCGAATAAGGGAGAGTGATATCCAGAAGACAGCGTTTAGTACGAGATACGGGCATTATGAGTTTACGGTCATGCCATTTGGGCCCATTTGGGCTGACTAATGCGCCGTCAGTATTCATGGATTTGATGAACAGGACGTTCAGGGAGTACTTGGACCATTTTGTGATCGTCTTCATCGACGATATTTTGGTGTACTCGCAAAGTGAGGAAGATCACTTCAAGCATCTTCATTTGGTGTTGGAAACGCTAAGGAGAAATCAGTTGTATGCCAAGTTCTCGAAGTTCGTCGTGGAGGACGGGTTGCTTTGGAAAGACGGTCGTTTGTGCGTCCCAAGTGTGGGCAATTTGCGGGTGCAGTTGTTGTACGAGGCACACCATACCAAGTACTCGATTCACTCGGGGAGCACGAAGATATACCGTGATGTGAAGAAACTGTTTTGGTGGCCGGGTTTGAAAAATGATGTGGCGCTCTACGTAGCGAAGTGCCAAACTTGCGCCTTGGTAAAGGCGGAGTGCCAAAAGCCGGGAGGATTTCTTAAGTCCTTACCTATTCCGGAGTGGAAATTCGACGACATCTCTATGGACTTTGTGCACGGTTTTCCAAGGTCGCAGAAGGGATACGACGCCATTTGGGTGGTTGTTGATCGATTAACGAAGGTGTCGCATTTTATTCCGCATAGGAAGGATGATCCGGTGGAGAAGTTGGCGAAGCTTTATGTGGATAACATAGTGCGGCTTCATGGTGTGCCCCGCAGCATCATGAGTGACCGAGATGGGCGGTTCACGTCCAATGATTGGAGGCTTGTGCAATAAATGTTGGGAACAAAGCTGAAATTTAGCACAGCCTTCCATCTGCAAACGGATGGGCAGACCGAGAGGGTCAATAGAACTATGGAAGACATGCTCCGCATGTGTGTCTTGGATTTCGGAAAGCAATGGGAAGACCACCTTTATTTGGTGGAGTTCGCATACAACAATAGCTACCGAGCGAGTATTCAGATGGCGCCTTTCGAGGCCCTATATGGTAGAAAGTGTCGCACGCCGTTGTCTTGGTTAGAAACGGGTGAGTCAAGGTTGTATAAGCGATCGGAAGTGGAGGGTGCTACTTCTTTGGTGCGAACCATTCGGGAGAGGTTGCTTATTGCTCAGGACCGGCAAGCGAAATACTATAATGCCAAACACAGAAACGTGGAGTTCGCTGTGGGTGATTATGTGTAACTAAAGATCAAGCCGTTCAAGGGTGTCTCGCGGGTGCGGCGATTGAAAAATCTAAGCCCGAGGTACCTTGGACCTTTTGAGGTTCTGGAGCGAGTTGGTGAAGCGGCCTATCGGTTGAAGCTTTCAGTGGAGCTTAGTGGTTTACATGATGTATTCCACATTTCGGTACTTCGAAAGGCGGTGCAAGAGCCTACGCAAGTGATCTCGGTTGATCAAGTGCCGGTGGATAGTGGGCTAACGACAAAGGTCAAGCCCGTGCGGATCGAGGACTCGGAGGTCAAGCGGTTACGCAATAAAGAGATCAGGATGGTCAAGGTGCGGTGGGACAATTGCGGTCGTGAGGAGCTCTCTTGGGATTGAGAGCAGACTATGCTTGACGAGTATCCGGAGTTGTTCCGCTCAGGTACAAAATTTGGTTTTGTACATGTCTTTCCGTTATGTAATTTCGTGGGCGAAATTCTTTTAAGAGGGGGAGAGTTGTAACGCCCCGAAACTCAAAGGAGCAAAGGGGGATGTTTTGGGCCAGTTTGGGTTCTGGCTGCAGGCACACGGCCTGGGACACGGGCGTGTCCCAGGGCGTGTCAAGCCTATGTCGACATTGAGACGGGGTGTCGACACTTTGGTCTCAACATTGTGTCGAGACTGGGCACACGGCCTGCGACACGGGCGTGTCGTAGGGCGTGTCGACCCGTGTCGACACTTAGCCGCGAAGTCGACACTCTGCGTTCGACGAAGTGTCGAGACATAGCACACGGCCTGCGACACGGGCGTGTCGCAGGGCGTGTCGACCTGTCTCGACGATCGTCCCGGGGAGTCGACGAGCTTTGCTCGACGATGCATCGAGACAAGGCACACGGCCTAGGATACGGGCGTGTCCAAGGCCGTGTCATCAGGTCGATGATCTTCACTCGACGAAGCGTCGAGTGTCGAGACCGTGTACACAGCCTGGGGTCCAGGCGTGTTGAGGTGACACGGGTAAGGACACAGGCGTGTCCTAGAACCAGTGCTGTGCTCGGGTTGATTTTGGGGAAAAATGATGGGGTACACGGCCGGCCACACGGCCGTGTCAGGTGGAACACGGGCGTGTCAGCTCGAACACAGGTGTGTTCGATACCCGTGTGAGGTTCCAGGTGATTCAATTTTGACGGTGAATGAGGCACACGGCCCTGGACACGGGTGTGTGCCAGGCCGTGTTCGGTCCAGATTGGGCATTTCAGTCCCGAATCAAAGCCGTTCGTTTCCTTATTTTGAGATCCAATGGCTGGGGGTTGTTCCTGAAGGGATATACCCGGGTTTGAGCTTTCAAAACCCTCACTTTTTCTTAAGTGTTATCTTTCTAAAGCCTTAGAGAGAGAGGAGAGCCAAGGGATGAAGAAGGAGATTGATCTCGCCATTGGAGGAGCTTCGAAGCTCCGAATCGCAAGCCGACTCCGGATCCACGGAGGCAAAGCTAGTGCGGTGCTTTTCATCCGATTACTTTTCAATGGCGCCAAAGAGGAACGCTAGGGTAACGATCCTCATCTTGAGCATGAGTAGCTCTCTTTCTTTGCATAGGAAGCCCGCTCTCGCGAGTTTGCGGAGAGTTGGAGGCGTTCCTTCAGGTAGATATGTGAAGTCCCCGTTGTTTAGAGTCCGTAAGCGAGAACGGACATAGGCATGATGTGTGAAGCCTACCCGGACATGTTTTTCTGGATCGGTGATGTTGCATTGCGTAATGCCGGAGAAGACTCCGTGCTATTGATTGTTTTTCGGGTATTCTACGTGGTAGATTGCAGCAGGGAGCCTTGGGGACTAACCCAAAGGTGCACCCGGAAAACTGGGCGGATATGAGATCTTGCCAACTTGGTGTCTTGAGAGCCAACTTGAACATAACCGGGTTATGTGACTTGTGATGGAAATGGGACTCGACGGAAGTTTGACCCGCGCAAATGGCTTAAATTGTCGTTGCGATGTGAGCACGGGTTAGATGGAACCGTACCCGTTCTATGTCGTTAGATTAAAGAGACCTAAAGGCACGTGGCACTTACTGTTGGCATAGATTAGGGTCTTCGGCGGTCAATAGCTTAAATTTTCGTGACCCAGGCCAGGAAGAAAAATTGCTTATAGGTTTGGCCGTCCAAGTGGCAGTGGTGAGTCCGGAATGTCTATGGCTTTAATTGACGTGACATCGAGTGGTTCACCGAGAATGTGCCCTGAGAGCACGGGGCGTGTGGCCGTGCGAGCCAACGTCTGTGATGAAATGGCTATATATATATATTGCTCGCTTATACTAATGAAATGCAGGGAAGGAGCATCGCCGCCCCGAGTTGGGGGCAGGATCGTTATAATTTGGTCAGCATTGCTGACCGTTGCCTTGTTTTGCCACCATGCGGTGGTTTGTTGCTTGCAGGTGCAGTTGGACCAAGCGGTCAATAGCGGGCTAAATCCCGAATGCGAAGCCGGCCCTTGAAGGCCTAAATTGGAAGTGTTTATTGCTTTATTCATGTGTGACCGGCCTGCGTGTCGTGGTTTGTAAAACATGTAATTGGAAGCGAAACATTTTGTAAGGCATTAAGGCTTATTTTTGGGTATTTTGTATATCATTCCTATTTTGTACTAGTGAACATTCATGCTCTTATGTTGTGTTCTTTATTGCAACTTTTATAAACTGCTTCCACTAGAATGCTCTGTGTAGGACATTGAGATTGGTTGGATGGTTTCCATAAGTAACCAACCGGTCTGTCTGTGGCATACGGCGTTGGGCCCCGGCTGTACCTAGTGCTATATGCTATGTCACGGATAGGGGGTGTTAAAATTTGGTATCAGACTACTGGTTTTGGTAGGGCTTAAACTGAATTTGTGGGTGAATTCTTTTTAAGGGGTGGTGAGCACATTGTGTGCGTCATCGTTATAATGGTAAAAGAACCCATGAATGTCCACTTAGGAATGAAAATACTCGTGTTTGAGGAACCTGCGTGTTCCTATAATTGCTGTTTGCAATTTATTTGGTCGCTTAACGGTGTTTTGTACCACTATAGGTGACCAGAAGTGGTGTTGGGCCGTCAGAACGTCGAGTTTCTGAGGCTAGTAGTGCACCGAAAGTTGCTCCCGCAACACCTCTGTCGGTTGAAAATATTCGATTGGTGGCTGAAGCGGTGTTGGCCGTGATAAATGCGCAGCCTGCAAGGCAAGCGCAGCAGCCCGCTCCTGTGATGGAGCAAGAACCTCTTCAAGAGGCTGAGCCGAGGAGAGTGGAGCAAGTGGCTGTGGAACCGGTGGTGCCAAGGAGGGCAACTAAGAGGCAGCTTAAGCATGTAATGAGCTTTAACCCTCCGTTATTCTCGGGGTTGGGAACCCCATCTCAGGCTGAAGACTGGCTCTCCAGGGTGAAGAGAGTCATGATAGCGACGGAGATGGAGGAGTGGTAAATGACCACCATCGCTACGTTCCTTTTGGACGGTGAATCGAGAATGTGGTGGGAAGGATTGGAGCTGCATCATTTGAGAGGTAGACAACTTGTAGACGTTCCGATGGAAGAGTTCTCGGGATTGTTCTTGGCAAGATACCTCCCTTCTACTCAGAGGATTTCGATGGAGAACAAATTTCTGAAGTTGGTTCAGGGTGAGAAGAGTGTGGATGAATTTCTCCATGAGTTCACTCGTTTAAGTCGATATGCTAGCTCCACCATCATGGATGAGGAGCGCAAGACTAATCGCTTCTACGAAGGGTTGAGAGATGAGTTGAGATTACTACTCTCGGGACCAATGACGCAGGGTTTCTTAACCTTGGTCAATACTGCCCGGTCCTTGGAGAAGGATATGAAGAACGCACAAGCAAAGAAAGGCTTGGGTGATAGAAAATCTGAATTCAAAGTGCCGACTACTTCAAAGTCCGGCTATCGGAGGTCTTTCAAGAAGCATAGGACTTCGGGTCCAGCTCCTTCTGGTGCTTCTGTGGCGACTACGAGTCGGACCCCGGGCGTGTGTTTTACATGTGGAAAGACGGGGCATTTCGCCCGTGATTGTTGGAGCGGACGTCCTAAGTCCGAGAGGAGGCCAGGAGCTACTTATGAAGAAAAGGGAAAGGCGGTGGAGTCGACCGCATCCCATTATGCTCCGGCCCAACCAAGGGTCTACAATCTTGGCCAACAGGAGGCCATTAAACAGGCTGATGTGGTGACAGGTACGGTTTACGTAATAGCAAGTCAATTTCTTTAAATACTTGTTATGAACATGTTACCTTACCACTGCTTGTTTAGGATTTGTAATGATTTGTGAAAATCCGGCACAAGCACTCTTCGATACGGGAGCTTCACACTCCTTATCCGAAGGATTTATATCACGCATCGGAGTCCCTTCTTCGATGGCGAAGGATAAGTTGGATGTGTTGTTGCCCAATGGGTGTTCGATGCGAGCGGATAGGATCTGCGATGTTAAGATTCGTATTGGGGAGCAGGAGTTCGACCTGCATGCGTCTTTACTTCCGTTGGTGGAGTTTGACGTCATATTTTGCATGGACTGGCTCTCGGAGCAGCAAGCCCATATAGATTGCGGTAGCAAGGAAGTTAAGCTGGGAGCAAGTCGTGAGACGACTTTTACGGGCTTAAAGGGGTCGAGCAAGACGTTGATGTCTGCTCTTCAGGTGGTGAAGGAGGTTCGTGCCGGAGCAGAACTGTTCTTTACACTAGTGGAGGTTGCAAAGCCGAAGCCCGCGTTGGATTGTATTTCAGTGGTATCGGAATACCCTGATGTGTTACCCGCGGATCTTCCTGGAGCCCCGCCTCAGCAGGAGATAGATTTTACGATCGTGCTAGTGCCAGGTGCAAAGCCTGTGTTACGATCTCCGTATCGGATATCGCCTAAGGAAATGGCGGAGCTGAAAGTTCAACTGCAAGAGTTGTTGGAGCAAGGGTATGTGCGCCCGAGTTCTTCGCCTTGGAGCGCACCAGTCCACTTTGTCAAGAAGAAGGATGGAAGCTTGAGGCTATGTATTGATTATCGGGAGCTAAATAAGCTGACGGAGAAGAAAAAGTACCCGATCCCCCGGATTGATGATCTCTTTGATCAGTTAGTCGGGTCGACAGTGTACTCTAAGTTGGATCTCAAGGCTGGGTACTATCAGCTGCGAATAAGGGAGAGTGATATCCCGAAGACAGCGTTTAGTACGAGATACGGGCATTATGAGTTTACGGTCATGCCGTTTGGGCTGACTAATGCGCCGTCAGTATTCATGGATTTGATGAACAGGACGTTCAGGGAGTACTTGGACCATTTTGTGATCCTCTTCATCGACGATATTTTGGTGTACTCGCAAAGTGAGGAAGATCACTTCAAGCATCTTCATTTGGTGTTGGAAACGCTAAGGAGAAATCAGTTGTATGCCAAGTTCTCGAAGTGCGAGTTTTGGCTATCCTCAGTGGCGTTCCTCGGGCATATAGTGAGTGGAGAGGGTATTGCTGTGGATCCGGCGAAGATTGTTGCGATATGGGAGTGGCCTGAGCTCGCTACTGTAGCGAAAGTCTGGAGTTTTCTGGGACTTGCTGGCTATTATAGGCGCTTCGTAGAGAACTTCTCGCGGATAGCGTTACCTCTCACTACATTGACGAGTAAGGAGCATAAGTTCGTTTGGACGCTGGAGTGCACACGAGCTTTTGAGGAGTTGAAGTGTCGGTTGACCACGACTCCTGTGCTGAGTTCGCCATGTGTGACCGAAGGCTATGAGATTTATAGCGATGCTTCGGGCAGCGGTTTGGGTTGCGTGCTACTACAACACGGAAGTGTAATAGCTTATGGCTCGAGACAGCTAAAAGTGCACGAGAGGAACTATCCGATCCATGAATTGGAGTTAGCGGCCGTAATTTTTGCCTTGAAGTTGTGGAGACACTACTTGTACCGTGTGAAGATTGATATCTACACCGATCACAAGAGCCTGAAGTACCTTATTGATCAGAAGGATCTGAATATGCGGCAGCGTAGATGGATGGAGTTCCTGGGGGACTATACGTTCAAGATCCACTACGTGCCTGGCAAAGGGAATGCGGTTGCGGATGCGCTGAGTCGCCGAGCCCCAGCTCAAGCCAATTGGCTATCGGTGCATGATGAGCGGTTGGTGCGGGAGTTGGAGGCGTTGGAGATTGTTTATGTTGATAGACAATCAAGTGCTGAAGCAGTTCTGAATTGGACTGAAGTCCAATATGACCTGGCTGATCGTATTCGACAGGCTTTGGATATGGATGCTCATATGAAGCAGTTCATGGTAGAGGCTCTGGATGGGTCAAATTCCCAATTCGTCGTGGAGGACGGGTTGCTTTGGAAAGACGGTCGTTTGTGCGTCCCAAGTGAGGGCAATTTGCGGGTGGAGTTGTTGTACGAGGCACACCATACCAAGTACTCGATTCACCCGGGGAGCACGAAGATGTACCGTGATGTGAGGAAACTGTTTTGGTGGCCGGGTTTGAAAAATGATGTGGCGCTCTACGTAGCGAAGTGCCAAACTTGCGCCTTGGTAAAGGCGGAGTGCCAAAAGCCGGGAGGATTTATTAAGTCCTTACCTATTCCGGAGTGGAAATTCGACGACATCTCTATGGACTTTGTGCACGGTTTGCCAAGGTCGCAGAAGAGGATACGACGCCATTTGGGTGGTTGTTGATCGATTAATGAAGGTGTCGCATTTTATTCCGCATAGGAAGGATGATCCGGTGGAGAAGTTGGCGAAGCTTTATGTGGATAACATAGTGCGGCTTCATGGTGTGCCCCGCAACATCGTGAGTTACCGAGATGGGCGGTTCATGTCCAATGATTGGAGGCTTGTGCAGCAAATGTTGGGAACAAAGCTGAAATTTAGCACAGCCTTCCATCCGCAAACGGATGGGCAGACCGAGAGGGTCAATAGAACTATGGAAGACATGATCCGCATATGTGTCTTGGATTTCGGAAAGCAATGGGAAGACCACCTTTATTTGGTGGAGTTCGCATACAATAATAGCTACCAAGCGAGTATTCAGATGGCGCCTTTCGAGGCCCTATATGGTAGAAAGTGTCGCACGCCGTTGTCTTGGTTAGAAACGGGTGAGTCAAGGTTGTATAAGCGATCGGAAGTGGACGGTGGTACTTCTTTGGTGCGAACCATTTGGGAGAGGTTGCTTATTGCTCAGGACCGACAAGCGAAATACTATAATGCCAAACACAGGAACGTGGAGTTCGCTGTGGGTGATTATGTGTACCTAAAGATCAAGCCGTTCAATGGTGTCTCGCGGGTGCGGCGATTGAAAAAGCTAAGCCCGAGGTACCTTGGACCTTTTGAGGTTCTGGAGCGAGTTGGTGAAGCGGCTTATTGGTTGAAGCTTTCAGTGGAGCTTAGTGGTTTACATGATGTATTCCACATTTCGGTACTTCGAAAGGCGGTGCAAGAGCCTACGCAAGTGATCGCGGTTGATCAAGTGCCGGTGGATAGTGGGCTAACGACAAAGGTCAAGCCCGTGCGGATCGAGGACTCGAAGGTCAAGCGGCTACTCAATAAAGAGATCAGGATGGTCAAGGTCCGGTGGGACAATTGCGGTCGTGAGGAGCTCTCTTGGGAGCGAGAGCAGACTATGCTTGACGAGTATCCGGAGTTGTTCCGCTCAGGTACAAAATTTGGTTTTGTACATGTCTTTCCGTTATGTAATTTCGTGGGCGAAATTCTTTTAAGAGGGGGAGAGTTGTAACGCCCCGAAACTCAAAGGAGCGAAGGGGGACGTTTTGGGCCAGTTTGGGTTCTGGCTGCAGGCACACGGCCTGGGACACGGGCGTGTCCCAGGGCGTGTCAAGCCTGTGTCGACATTGAGACGGGGTATCGACACTTTGGTCTCGACATTGTGTCGAGACTTGGCACACGGCCTGCGACACGGGCGTGTCGCAGGGCGTGTCGACCCGTGTTGACACTTAGCCGCGAAGTCGACACTCTGCATTCGACGAAGTGTCGAGACATGGCACACGGCCTGCGACACGGGCGTGTCGCAGGCCGTGTCGACCTGTCTCGACGATCGTCCCGGGGAGTCGACGAGCTTTGCTCGACGATGCGTCGAGACAAGGCACACGGCCTAGGACACGGGCGTGTCCAAGGCCGTGTCATCAGGTCGACGATCTTCACTCGACGAAGCGTCGAGTGTCGAGACCGTGTACACGGCCTGGGGTCCAGGCGTGTTGAGGTGACACGGGTAAGGACACAGGCGTGTCCTAGAACCCGTGCAGTGCTCGGGTTGATTTTGGGGAAAAATGATGGGGTACACGGCCGGCCACACGGCCGTGTCAGGTGGAACACGGGCGTGTCAGCTCGAACACGGGCGTGTTCGATACCCGTGTGAGGTTCCAGGTGATTCGATTTTGACGGCGAATGAGGCACACGGCCCTGGACACGGGCGTGTGCCAGGCCGTGTTCGGTCCAGATTGGGCATTTCAGTCCCGAATCAAAGCTGTTCGTTTCCTTATTTTGAGATCCAACGGCTGGGGGGTTGTTCCTGAAGGGATATACCCGGGTTTGAGCTTTCAAAACCCTCACTTTTTCTTAAGTGTTATCTTTCTAAAGCCTTAGAGAGAGAGGAGAGCCAAGGGAGGAAGAAGGAGCTTGATCTCGCCATTGGAGGAGCTTCGAAGCTCCGAATCGCAAGCCGACTCCGGATCCATGGAGGCAAAGCTAGTGCGGTGCTTTTCATCCAATTACTTTTCAATGGCGCCAAAGAGGAACGCTAGGGTAACGATCCTCATCTTGAGCATGAGTAGCTCTCTTTCTTTGCATAGGAAGCCCGCTCTCGCGAGTTTGCGGAGAGTTGGAGGCGTTCCTTCAGGTAGATATGTGAAGTCCCCGTTGGTTATAGTCCGTAAGCGAGAACGGACATAGGCATGATGTGTGAAGCCTACCCGGACATGTTGGTCTGGATCGGTGATGTTGCATTGCATAATGCCGGAGAAGACTCCGTGCTATTGATTGTTTTTCGGGTATTCTACGCGGCAGATTGCAGCAGGGAGCCTTGGGGACTAACCCAAAGGTGCACCCGGAAAACTGGGTGGATATGAGATCTTGACAACTTGGTGGCTTGAGAGCCAACTTGAACATAACCGGGTTATGTGACTTGTGATGGAAATGGGACTCGACGGAAGTTTGACCCGCGCAAATGGCTTAAATTGTCGTTGCGATGTGAGCACGGGTTAGATGGAACCGTACCCGTTCTATGTCGTTCGGTTAAAGAGACCTAAAGGCACGTGGCACTTACCGTTGGCATAGATTAGGGTCTTCGGCGGTCAATGGCTTAAATTGTCGTGACCCAGGCCAGGAAGACAAATTGCTCATAGGTTTGGCCGTCCAAGTGGCGGTGGTGAGTCCGGAATGTCTATGGCTTTAATTGACGTGACATCGACCGGTTCACCGAGAATGTGCCCTGAGAGCACGGGGCGTGTGGCCATGCGAGCCAACGTCTGTGATGAAATGGCTATATATATACATTGCTCGCTTATGCTAATGAAATGCAGGGAAGGAGCATCGCCGCCCCGAGTTGGGGGCGGGATCGTTATAATTTGGTCAGCATTGCTGACCGTTGCCTTGTTTTGCCACCGTGCGGTGGTTTGTTGCTTGCAGGTGCAGCTGGACCAAGCGGTCAATAGCGGGCTAAAGCCCGAATGCGAAGCCGGCCCTTGAAGGCCTAAATTGGAAGTGTTTACTGCTTTATTCATGTGTGACCGGCCTGTGTGCCGTGGTTTGTAAAACATGTAATTGGAAGCGAAACATTTTGTAAGGCCTTAAGGCTTATTTTTGGGTATTTTGTATAACATTCCTATTCTGTACTAGTGGACATTCATGCTCTTATGTTGGGTTCTTTATTGCAACTTTTATAAACTGCTTCCGCTAGAATGCTCTGTGTAGGACGTTGAGATTGGTTGGATGGTTTCCATAAGTAACCACCCGGTCTGTCTGTGGCATACGGCGTCGGGCCCCGGCCGGACCTACTGCTATATGCTATGTGACGGATAGGGGGTGTTATAAGATTCAACCCTACTGAGTTCTAATTCAAGAAGCTTTGAAGAAAGCTGAGGGAGGTTGATCTCTGCCAAGTTCTTCCAAGAACTCATCAAGAAGCCAGTCAACTCATCTCTCTCTGTCAGAGTTGTGGTTAATTACTTTGTATTATCAAATTCCTATAGGATCTTGTATAGATCTGAGTTGTAAGCATAAATCTATAAAGGCTGAGGTAGGGCATTTGAGCCTGAGTGTAGGAGAATCATTTCTCTGAGTGTAGGCCTTGTTGAAGGCTGAGGTAGGGCTGTTTAGCCTGAGTGTAGGTCTTGTTGAAGACTGAGTGGTAGGGCTTTGTGCCTGAGTTGTAGGAGTGGGGACACTCTGAGTTGTAGGAACCTGTTTGGGGTTCTGAGTTGTAGGATCTAAGGATCTGATGAGTAGTGCAGAAGTTAGGCCGAATCTAGTATACTACTAGATAGGCGAAGGGGGAAAGTGGATGTACCCAGACCTTGGGGAACCACTATAAAAATCTGTGTGCACTCTGTGTTTGTTTATTTCTGTGATTACTGAGTTAGCTGTGCTGAATTGCTATAGAAAATTGCAAATACAGGTTTCATTATTCAGTGTTTTGCCTTACATTTAGAAAGATAAAGTTCACCTATTCACCCCCCCCCCATCTAGGTGGTTAGGCACTATTTCTTTCAAGTGGTATCAGAGGCAGGTTACTCAGAAAGTGACTTAACAGTCTGAGTAAGATCCTGTAGGCAGATTCAGAACAAACAAGAATCAAGAAAATGGGTTCTAGTGAGAATCACAAAGAGCTGGGGTCCATGAAATTGCCAATATGTAGAAAAGAGATATTTGGCATTTGGAAAGAGAGGGTTAGACTCTTTATGGAAGCATCTGACCCAAGGATATACATTACAGTTAAAGAAGTCCCATATGTGCCAATGAAGATATCCATTCTAGATGCAAATCAGAAAACTCCCAAGGACTTTTCTGAAATGACTGAAGATGAAACCATTCTGGCCATTATGGACAAGAGGGCCCAGAATATTATTGTTAGTGCAATTGATGATGCAACATTTCAGAACTTAATTCATTGTAAAACTTCTAAAGAAATGTGTGACACATTAATAGTTTATATGGAGGGATCAGAAGAAGTAAGACAAGAAAGGAAGTCATTGTTAAATCAGGAATATGAAAGCTTCAGACAAGGAAAGTCTGATAGCATTACAGAATGTTACAAGAAGTTCTATAGGATAGTCAATGAATTGATGTCCTATGGAAGAGAATTCAGCAACTATGAGCTGAATGATAAGTTCTTAAGATCCCTGACTAAGGACTGGGACACCAAAATTTGTGCCATTAGGGAAGTTGCTAAACTAGCTGACATACCTCCTCCAACTTTGTTTGGAAAACTGTTATCTTATGAGATGCAGTTAATGGCTAGAAAGGAGGAAGAGAAGACTACTAGAGTGGAGCACAAGGAAAGATCTGTGGCCTTCAAGACTGAAGCCACTAGGAAGTATAGAAGCAAGTCTCCATCTCCACCTCAAATAGTTGCTGAGGCTGTGACAGATAATTCAGAAAGCAAGAATTCAGATAGCAGTGAAAGTGATGAAGACTTTGCTGCTTTTACTAGTCATTTTCAAAAGTTTCTAAAGAAGAAGCAGTGGAGGTCTAAGCCTTCCACTTCTCAGCCAAAAGATGACTACTATCAGAAAAGAAAGTCATCAAGGAATGACAGAAGCAGATCCAAGCCAAGCAAAGCTACATCATCAAAGATTATGTGCTATTGCTGCAATAGACAGGGACATGTAGTGGCTGACTGTCCTGAAAAGAGGAAGGAGTCAGCTGACAAAAAGAAGACTCAGTTTAAGGGCAAAAAGGAAAAGTCCTTTGTTGCTAAGAAAGGCAAGAGTCTGACTGATCAGTCATCTTCAGAAACAGAATCAAAAACTGAAGCCTACATTGGATTATTTGCTGAAGAGAAAGAAGATGAGTTCATGCAGCTAATGAACTCAATTTATGAGCATGAGGACCATCGGTATAAGGGACTGATGGCTTTATCTGAAGGAGACAAGATCCAGGATCAGCCTGGACCAAGTAAGGTACAAAGTTGTTCTTCTAGTTCAATTTATAGTACTGAGTCAGAATCAGATACATCTGCATCAAGTGATGTGGGTGGGTCTGAATCTGAAGGAGATATTCATCAGTTAATTGATGAATATAGGGACTTGTTGCAGGCCTTGAAGAAAAGCAAAACCTTGGCCAAAACTCAGGCAAAGGAGATTGCTAGTCTTAAATTGGCTGCTGCTGATTCAAACAAGTTGTTGGATCAGAAACTGAATGAAATAGCTAGACTGAAGAACATTACTGTTATTCAGATGGGTACTATTATATTTAAGAATGATCAGATCGGGAATCTGGAGGTTAGACTTCAGAAGGAGAAGGATATTGTGGCTAGCTTTTCTAAACCCAAATCTGTTTTACCCTTGATAGATGAGTTTGTACCTCGAAAGGGTAAGGCTGGATTAGGATTTAAAAAACCTGCCTGGACTGCTACGTCCAAATCTAAGGGCAAAGCCCCAACACTAAACAAGAAGCCTGCTGTAGATAATTCAGCCAGGGTTGTACCTAAATAAAGGTACAACAAGTTTGAGTGCTGGTGTTGTGGCAAGATAGGCCACTTTGCCATAGATTTTTGGCACAATTCAAGTGTCAAGGAGAGTAGCAAACTGCGTGCTAGAAGAGCTACAGGTAGTTTTGTTAAAAGTCAGACTAACTTACACCAAGGACCCAAGAGTTATTTGGGTTCTAAGGTTAAGTAATTTGTTTTGCAGGTGAGTCCAAGTGGCTATGCCCCTATATGGTACTTGGACAGTGGATGTTCCAGGCATATGACTGGAACAAGGGGGTTGCTGAAGGACTATACACCTATCAAGGATGGCCCTAAAGTTACCTTTGGTGGTTTAGAAAAAGGAATCATCAAAGGCTTTGGTAACATTTCTAGTAACCTGATTACAATTACTCAAGTGCCTTATGTAAAGGGTTTGAAACATAACCTCATTAGCATAAGTCAGCTGAGTGATTTAGGATATGACATCTCATTTGTCAAGAATGGTTGTCATATCAAAAGGTCAAGTGATCAAAAGATCATTTTGACAGGATATAGGAAAAGAAATGTCTATTGTCTTGACTTTGTGTGTGAGAACAATGTTTCTCCTATTTGTCTTGTAGCTGATGAGAGAGTCTCACATTGTGTTAAATGACACAAGAGGCTGGCTCATCTTAATTATAAGACAATTGGCCAACTCTTTAGTAAAGAGTAAGTGAGGAATGGTCCTCAAGTTAAGTGTATAAAGGATGGGATATGCTCAGCTTGTCAAAAAGGCAAGCAGACCAAATCCACCTTTCCTGGCCTTGAGAACAAGGATTCTGTGAGGCGTCTATACCTCTTGCATATGGATATTTTTGGTTCTATACCAGTTCACAGCCTAGGTAGGAAGGTCTACACATTTGTGGTAGTTGGTGACTATTCTAGATATTCCTGGGTGTTCTTCCTAAGATAAAAATCTGAAACCCCAAGTATCTTATATAGTTTTGTTAAACAAATTTAGAATGAATTGAACAGTACAGTGGTCAAAATCAGAAGTGACCATGGTACAGAATTTCAGTCTGAAAGTATGACAAAACTGTGTGAAGAGTTTGGGATTTTTCAGGATTTTTCCTCACCAAGAACACCTCAGCAAAATGGTATTGCTGAAAGAAGGAATAGAACATTGATAGAGGCTGGTAGAACCCTATTGAGTGACACTTCTCTCCCAGAATATTTCTGGGCTGACGTAGTAAATACTGCTTGTCATGTGATCAATAGGGCTACTATCACAAAGAACCACAAGAAGACCCCCTATGAGATTGTGAAGGGCAGAAAACCAAATTTATCCTATTTCAGGATCTTTGGTTGCAAGTGTTATATACTTAACAATGGAAAGTCTTATCTAACCAAGTTTGCTGCTAAATCCAAAGAGGGGATCTTTGTTGGGTACAGCAACAATAGTAAGGCTTATAGGGTATACAACTTGGTTAGTCAAGTTGTAGAAGAGTATGTACATGTAGTTTTTGATGAAACAAGACTCATTAACTGTGAATTGCTAAGTAGTGTTTGCAGCTCTACAGGTATAACTGATAGGCTGGACAAGCTTACCATTACAGAAGGTACTACTGCAACTCAGCATGTGGAAGATGGTGGCTATTGTCCAGGGGGGAGTACAAGATACTCCTGATGTAGAAGAAGACCAAGAGGTGCAACTAAATGAAGAGACTGAATGTGTACAACCTGAAGACAGGCTGCCTCCAACAAATAGACACTTAAAGGATCATCCAGCCAATCAAATAATTGGAGATCCCAGACAAGGAGTGCAAACAAGGAGCAGGAATCTGAGTACAGTCCTTTACTCCAATTTCCTATCCCAAGTAGAGCCAAAGAAATTTGAAGAAGCAGTTCAAGACTCTCTTTGGAATGATGTTATGCAAGAGGAGCTGAATCAATTCAAAAGATGCAAGGTCTGGGAGCTAGTTCCTAAACTTAAGGACCACAACATTATTGGAACTAAGTGGATCTTTAGGAATAAGTTGGATGAGAATGAAATCATCATAAAGAATAAAGCTAGACTTGTTGCAAAGGGATATAGTGTAACGCCCCGGATTTTTGATTGCGTATGCCTGATGGGCATTACGTTGGCTTTGAACGTTGTTCGAGCATGGTTTTTCCCGCGGGCTTGCGAGTGGCTGTTTTGGTTGCCGAGTTGCACGATTCCCCAGCAAACCGGAGTCCAAATTGGGGACTCGGTGAGGCCTCTTAGGGAATGTTTGCACTTTTTCGCGCCCGGGAAATGTTGCTAAAAGTGAGTTACTGGTACAGGAAACAAAAAAGAGCAAAAGTTCTTAAGGCAAAAATGGTCTAGGACGACACAGGAACATTTTTCAAAACAGGGAAAAATGGTCGTTTTGTGCGAGACACGCCCCCTGACACGGGCGTGACCCAGGCCGTGACCTGGGCGTGACCTCCTTGACTCGACGAATTTTTCTTGCGTCGAGTTGAGCTCGACGAATGGGGTACACGCCCCGTGACACGGGCGTGTCACGGGCCGTGTCCCGCTTTGTCGAGTGTCGAGTGTCGGGTGCCGAGAGAGGGTACACGGCCTGTGACACGGGCGTGTCACATGGCGTGTTCAGCTTGTCGAGTGTCAAGTGTCGAGTGTCGAGTATCGAGTGTCGGGTGTTGAGAGAGGGGACACGGCCTGTGACACGGGCGTGTCATAGTGCGTGTCAAGCTGTGTCGAGTGTAGACACTTTGTGTCGATGCGGTGTCGAGACACTGGCTACACGCCCTAGGTCACGGGCGTGACCGACCCATCACGGGCGTGTACCCGGCCGTGTACCGTGTGGATAAACTTGGATTTGCCGACTTTCTGCGCCGCTTATGGTACACGCCCTGTGTCACGGGCGTGACACAGGGCGTGACCGGCCCGAAAATCGAGTTTTTCCAGTTTTTTTGTGCCGTTCATTTCCTTGATTCTGCATCTAACGGTCCAGCTCTGTTCTGGAGGAAATAAGGCCGAAACAGAGAATTGTTCTTCTCATTTCACCTTCTCTTCATCTTCTTCTTCACTCTCAAAGAGAAAGCAAGGGAGCAACGCTCAAGCAAGGCAAGGAAAGAGAGGAGCAGCCGTCGCGGCATCGTCTAAGTTCAGGCAAGCGGTGTTCTTCACCCTTGCCAATCTTCTTTCTTGATTTTGATTGTGCCAACATAGCTAGTGCTTATCTTTCAAATTCTCTAGCTTGTTCTTCTTGTGTTGAGTTCTTCCTCACTAGCTTTATGATTAGGCTTTTGAATGTCCTATACTCCATGAATATGATTTCCATGCTTAGGTTTCTTTGGTTATCAAGTCTATGATAGGTTGCTTCATGTCGTTTATCTTGTTCATGTGACTCATGTAGCTCTATTTATTCATGTTCATGTAGCCTTTTTCTTGCCTAATCATGTGATTTGTTCTTGTTCCTCATCATATAATTCATGTGAATCATAGTTTAATTGCATTTCTATCAACTTGTCGTCATACGTGAGGACGATGAAAGGAACGTATTACCTTGGGGTATGGGGCGTTTTGCGAGGCGAATTGTGAACCATGGCAGGAGCGTTTGTGTGAGAATTCTGTAAGGGGTGGTGTGGTTTCAGCCTGTGGCCATCGGGTTTTGGTTTTTGTGGTTAGAGAGACCACTTTGGCCCCGATTTGGGCTGGTTTTGTTTGGTGCTTTCCACTTTAGGGCCGCCACCGAAAGTCTCTTGCGGAATTGAACTTAACCGCTGCTTATGTTTCACTAGTTTGGTTGTTTCTTGTTTATAAGATGCTGAGTTTGGGCATGTGTATTGCCCTTTTTCTCCTGCGGGTGGAGCAGGACTTGTTGAACTTGTACGCACTTGGTGCGGTTGGCACTTTGGAATGACATTGTTTACTACTTGTACGCACTTATTTTATGCACTCTTTTTACTTCTATGAAACATTGCTACGGGGTCGGTAAGCCCCTTCTTTATCGATTATGCAATTCATGCTCTCTTTTGTATAGCTTGGTTGATTGCTGAGGTATTCTTTTTTGAATGCCTCAGGTGCAGGTTGTAGCCGGTTGAGCGGCTAGGTTGGTTGGTGGCGTTTCTTGGGAGCTAGCCGAGCTTACGTAGCGAGGTAGTTCTTTTCTTTGTTGTACAGACATACATGTGCCCCAATGGGTTCGTGTTAGTTTGTTGGCGCCCATTGGTGGTTTTCTTTACTTGTGATGTATGAATAATAGACTGCTATGTGACTCATTTGGATGATGTCTTCTTGCTCTTGGGAAGGATTTATGGTAGGTTGCATTAGATATTTTGAAGCTAACAAAACCTATTATTGTATATCATGCATACATGTCTTGATCAACTAAGACGTATTTTCCAAATGACGTAAACAAAGAGGATTTCTTATAGTAGTATCACTATAGACTGCATATCGGAACTCATCATAAATAAACAAAGTATTTCCGCCGCGTACAAATACAGTTTTTGATACCTAAGGCCGAGGGATACGGCCATTCAATCCAAAGGTTTTCTTACATTTCACTGTTGAATTTCAACTCATAAAGTAAGCGTCAAGAGTTGCCTGAGCGTGTGCAGTTATCCCCTACACGACGTGGCATCATGACCCGTAGTTCCTCTTGCTCTGATACGATGTACTCATTAAGGAAATGCGGGTTGTGACAGTTGGTATCAGAGCCAGGTTTGCTTGACAATTGGTCGGGCAAACTTTCTGGTTTGGTTGTAAGCATCATATCATACACACACCGAGGTGCCATCAGTATGTCTTGGCCGACGCACGCACACTACACTCATGGCATGACAAGAAGTATACGGGGCATATTATGTAGTATGGGATGCATAATATGTGGTTGTATATGGATCCACCATAGGGGCAACATGTGCGGGTTATGTAGTATGGGATGCATAACCTTACCACATGGATGCGACTAGCACGTTTTATTTTCTTCGTTGCATGCAATGCTATGTAGTATGGGATGCATAGCATTGTGATGCGTACGACCGCTCATGGCATGCATTAAGGCCTTTTCTAGATTGCATCGCACAGCACGCATAACATAACATTGCATGAGCACAACGTGCCAAGCTAAAGATGTACATGATGACACCTGTACACTCATGGTTTTGGGTCAAATAAAGTCATGCCTTCATTGGTTAGTCACAAGGTAGTGGGATGACGGTGTGTCATCTTTAGGTTAGGCATACCATCATTCTCAAACTCCCAGAGCAAGTTAGCAGTTGATGTTCATATTGTTATATGTATGGTCTGTACTTAGCCGTTGTGTGTTTTGTTGGGTTTGAGCTTGACAAGAGTGAACGTGTTTATAGGATGTCGAAGCGTCCAGTGACAAGGCAAACTCCCCAATCTGAGGGCGAGTCTTCGAGCGCGCAGAATAATGCCCTGATGGATAGTCTTCGCCAAAGTAATGAGCCTTTGACGAGGCAGGTGCAGGAAGTGTAGTCCCAGCTCCAAGCTATGTCATCAGCGATGTCGGGGCTGGCACCAAGAGGGCAAGAGACTGTCAGAGGCCCCACGATTTCTACTCCTTCAGTGACAGTGATACCCCCAGTTGTGGTTCCTCCTGCGATGACTTTCATCTCGCAGTTTCAGCGACTTGGACCACCGACTTATGATGGCAAAGCAGACTTTGTGATCTTGGATGATTGGGTAATCACATTGGAAGAGATGTTTGTGTATTCTGGCGTTACCGAGGACCAGAAGGTGATGCTTGCCGCCTATCAACTCAAAGGGTTGGCGAAAGGTTGGTGGTTGCGAGAAAAGGAAGGCCTAGGGGCGGGCTGTTCGTGGGAAGCATTCAAAGAAATGTTACGGCGCAAGTTTCTACCGGCAGTGGAAAGGGACCGCCTGATGAATGACCTCTTGTACTTGAAGCAGAGGCAACGCACAGTGAGTGAGTATGAAATTGAGTTTAGCAAGTTAAGTCGGTTCGCTCCGAGCCTGGTGACTACGGAAGCTGACCGAGTAAAGAGATTTCTTGGCGGACTCCGCAGCGACGTGCAGCAATTCGCAAGTGCTTATGGAGCGACAAGTTACACTACTGTGGTTGAGGCAGCATTGAAGGTGGAAGCTATCGAAAATGCCAAACAAAGAGGGCAGCAGGTGAGGCAGGGCAAGAGACAGCTGGTGGGAGAGAAAATGTCCCACGAGGCAGACGTAAAGAAGAAGAAGGAACTATGTAGCTTCTGTGGCCGAGCCGGTCACCCGTTTGAGAAATGTTTCAAGCGGTTGGGGATGCAAAAGAAGGAGCAGGTGCACGCCATTCAGGGTGCGCCAACCAGAGACTTGGAGTGTACATTTTGTGGGAGAAGAGGTCATGATGTGGGCCGCTGCTGGGCCAAAGACAAGGTGTGCTTCCAGTGTGGCAGACCAGGACATCTTCGTGCAAGGTGCCCGCAGATCCAACCTGTTTTGCAACCCGCACCACTCCAGGCTTTGCCTCCGCCTCCGCGTTTAGACAAAGGCAAAGGGAAGTTGAATGTGGTCTCTTCAGAGGAAGCTCAGACGTCACCTCAGGTTATCTCAGGTTCGATTCATTCCTCTGGTTCCTGTTTTGTTTCTGCCTCTTATGCGTAGTTTTTAGCTACATATGTACCATTATAGGAAACTTTAAGGTAAAGAACCGTTGGGCGCATGTTCTATTTGATTCTGGCGCGACCCATTCATTTGTGGCACGAACCTTTCTGGATCGGTATCATTTGACACCAGAGCGAGTGGGGAATGCGTTTTTGGTGAAATTTCCTTCCGGTGCTTCGGTGGTGGCAGACTGGGGTCTTCTTGATTGTCCCATTTTGTTGGGCGATTTCTTAGCAAAGGCTGATTTCAAAGTGATCGATTTGGAGGATTTTGACGTCATTCTGGGTATGGACTGGTTATCCCGTTATGACGCCGTCATCCAGTGCAGAGGGAAGCGCTTGGATTTTCTCAAAGACAATGGTCAGCCGGGAAGTGTTTATGGTGATTCATGCCAGGATACTCCAGGGATTTCGGCGGTATGTGTTCGGACGTTGTTTGTTTCCGACTGTTTTGCTTGTCTAGTCTCAGTTGTGGGGACTAGTGCTGTTTTGCCGCGTTTGGAGGAGATTCCTGTTGTGCGTGAATTTCCAGATGTTTTTCCTACGGATCTTCCTGGTCTTCCCCCTGATCGTGATGTCGAGTTCGTTATTGATTTGGAACCGGGTACGTGGCCTATTGCGAAAGCGCCGTACAGAATGGCCCCGCGTGAGCTATCAGAGTTGCGTACTCAGTTGGATGACTTATTGGCAAAAGGGTTTATCAGGCCGAGTTCATCACCTTGGGGTGCACCGGTGTTATTTGTAAAGAAGAAAGATGGGTCGATGCGACTTTGCATCGATTACCGGGAGTTGAACAAGGTGACGATTAAAAACAAGTACCCACTGCCAAGAATTGATGATTTGTTTGATCAACTGCGTGGCAGTTCGGTGTTTTCGAAGATTGATCTCCGCTCGGGCTATCATCAGCTCAAGGTCCGGGAGTCTGATATTCCGCGGACTGCATTTCGATCAAGGCATGACCATTTTGAATTTCTGGTGATGTCGTTTGGTTTGACCAACGCACCATCAGCCTTCATGGATATGATGAACAGGGTGTTCAAGGACTACTTGGATAAGTTTGTGGTCGTTTTTATTGATGACGTACTTGTCTACTCCCGCAGTGCTGAGGAGCATGAACAACATCTGCGCTTAGTATTGGCCACTTTGCGAGACCAAAAGTTATTTGCTAAGCTAAGCAAATGCGAGTTTTGGTTGCCTCAAGTTGCTTTTATGGGTCATGTCATTAATCACCATGGAATTTCAGTGGATCCCGAAAAGATTGCTGCAGTCATGGAGTGGAGAAGACCGGAGACACCCAAGGAGATTCGAAGCTTCTTGGGATTGGCCGGCTATTATCGCAGATTTGTCGAAGGGTTTGCGACGTTGGCCGCACCATTGACTCGCTTAACCCAGAATAATGTGGCGTTTGAGTGGAATGACAAGTGTGAGGCGTCCTTCCTGGAACTCAAGAACAGGTTATGTACCGCTCCTGTGTTGATCTTGCCGACAGAAGCGATAGATTATGACGTCTTTGTTGATGCGTCGCACGTTGGACTTGGATGTGTATTAATGCAAGACAAAAAGGTGATTGCGTATGGGTCTCGGCAATTGAAAAGTCATGAAAAGAACTACCCAACGCATGATTTGGAGTTCGCAGCGGTGATCTTTGCGTTGAAGTTGTGGAGACACTTACTGTATGGTGCACAGTGCAAAATATTTACAGATCATAAAAGTTTAAAGTATGTCTTCACACAGAAGGAACTGAATCTGCGGCAACGTCGATGGCTGGAATATGTAGCTGATTATGATGTGGACATTCAGTATCACCCGGGGAAAGCGAATGTTGTGGCCGATGCTTTGAGTCGGAAGACGGGGAAATTATTTCATCTTTCAGTCGACCGTCTTGTGGAGGAATTTCGATTGATGGATATTTTTGTGGGCAAATATGACCCGCAAAGTCATTCGGCAGTAGAAGAACCTTCATGGCTGGTGCTTGCAAGACAACATCAAAAGGATGATCCTGATCTTTTACATTTATTTCTTCGGACTGAAAAGGATGAATTACCAGATTTTGCGATTGATGGTGCAGGCACGTTAAAGTATCGTGGTCGATTTTGTTTTCCCATAGTTGGAAACATTCGCGAGATGGTGTGTCGGGAAGCACATGGCTCAAGTATGGCCTACCATCCAGGCTCAACAAAAATGTACCGTGATCTGAAACAAATTGTCTGGTGGTATGGAATGAAAAGAGATATAGCGCAATTTGTAGCTGAATGTCATACCTGCAAGCGGGTGAAAGCTGATCATGGGAGGCCTGGTGGCAAGTTGACACCATTGGAGATTCCAACATGGAAGTCGGAAATCATCTCAATGGATTTTATTACAGGTTTACCAAGATCTCCACGAGGACATGACTCCGTGTGGGTAGTCGTGGATAGATTGACCAAGTGTGCTCATTTCATACCATTTAAGGTCAACTACCCGATGAAGACAATAGCGGAGCTCTATTTGAACGAAATCATCCGACTGCATGGTGTGCCAGTCAATATCATATCAGACAGGGATTCCCGATTTACTTCTCGTTTCTGGAAGAGTCTACAAGAGGGTTTGGGGACGGATTTGCGGTATTCCACTGCTTACCACCCTCAGACGAATGGCCAAATAGAACGAGTTAATCAAATTGTAGAAGATATGATTCGATGCTACATTCTTGAGTATGGCGGAGCATGGGATGAACGTTTGCGGCTTATGGAATTCACATATAATAATAGCTATCAAGAAAGCTTGCAAATGGCTCCGTTCGAAGCTTTATATGGGCGTCGATGTCGGACTCCCCTCTTTTGGACGGAGGTTGGCGAGCGGCTTTTGTTGGGCCCAGAGGCGCTCGAGGACATGGAAGTTGCCGTACGACTTATTCGGGAGAAGCTCCGAATCGCCCAAGAGCGATATGAAAAGTATGCCAATCGACGACGGTCGGAATTAGAGTTTGCGGTGGGAGATTCTATTTTCTTGAAAGTCTCCCCAATGGTTGGGATTAAAAGGTTTGGTAAAGAGCGCAAATTAGACCCAAGATTTGTGGGTCCCTTCAAGATTCTTGCACGAGTTGGTGCATCCGCTTACAAGGTAGAATTACCCATGAACTTTCCTGGTGTTCACGATGTGTTTCATGTTAGCCAACTTCGCAAGTGTGTGCGACATGACACGCAAGTGTTGGATGTGGTGCCGCAGTTGGCGCCAAACCTTTCTTATGTGGAGATGCCTATCCGGATATTGGACTCCCAAGATCGCGTGTTGCGGAAAAAGAAGATTCCGATGGTCAAGGTGCTATGGAAAAATCAGGAGGTGGAAAGCGCGACGTGGGAGCTCGAGTCAACGATGCGGCGGCTCACCCTTATTTGTTCCCATAGTTAAGCTGGTATGTGACTTGGTGTTTGGTTGCATTCATGTTTTGGTTTGCTTCTGTATTTGATTTCGTGAAAAGTTTCGAGGCGAAACTTTTTGTTAGGGGGAGTGATTGTAACGCCCCGGATTTTTGATTGCGTATGCCTGATGGGCGTTACGTTGGCTTTGAACGTTGTTCGAGCATGGTTTTTCCCGCGGGCTTGCGAGTGGCTGTTTTGGTTGCCGAGTTGCACGATTCCCCAGCAAACCGGAGTCCAAATTGGGGACTCGGTGAGGCCTCTTAGGGAATGTTTGCACTTTTTCGCGCCCGGGAAATGTTGCTGAAAGTGAGTTGCTGGTACAGGAAACAAAAAAGGGTAAAAGGTTCTTAAGGCAAAAATGGTCTAGGACGACACAGGAACATTTTTCAAAACAGGGAAAAATGGTCGTTTTTGTGCGAGACACGCCCCCTGACACGGGCGTGACCCAGGCCGTGACCTGGGCGTGACCTCCTTGACTCGACGAATTTTTCTTGCGTCGAGTTGAGCTCGACGAATGGGGTACACGACCCGTGACACGGCCGTGTCACGGGCCGTGTCCCGCTTTGTCGAGTGTCGAGTGTCGAGTGTCGGGTGCCGAGAGAGGGTACACGGCCTGTGACACGGGCGTGTCACAGGGCGTGTTCAGCTTGTCGAGTGTCGAGTGTCGAGTATCGAGTGTCGGGTGTCGAGAGAGGGGACACGGCCTGTGACACGGGCGTGTCAAGCTGTGTCGAGTGTCGACACTTTGTGTCGACGAGGTGTCGAGACACGGGCTACACGCCCTAGGTCACGGGCGTGACCGAACCGTCACGGGCGTGTACCCGGCCGTGTACCGTGTGGATAAACTTGGATTTGCCGACTTTCTGCGCCGCTTATGGTACACGCCCTGTGTCACGGGCGTGACACAGGGCGTGACCGGCCCGAAAATCGAGTTTTTCCTATTTTTTTGTGCCGTTCATTTCCTTGATTCTGCATATAACGGTCCAGCTCTGTTCAGGAGGAAATAAGGCCGAAACAGAGAATTGTTCTTCTCATTTCACCTTCTCTTCATATTCTTCTTCACTCTCAAAGAGAAAGCAAGGGAGCAAGGCTCAAGTGAGGCAAGGAAAGAGAGGAGCAGTCGTCGCGGCATTGTCTAAGTTCAGGCAAGCGGTGTTCTTCACCCTTGCCAATCATCTTTCTTGATTTTGATTGTGCCAACATAGCTAGTGCTTATCTTTCAAATCCCTAGCTTGTTCTTCTTGTGTTGAGTTCTTCCTCACTAGCTTTATGATTAGGCTTTTGAATGTCCTATACTCCATGAATATGATTTCCATGCTTAGGTTTCTTTGGTTATCAAGTCTATGATAGGTTGCTTCATGTCATTTATCTTGTTCATGTGACTCATGTAGCTCTATTTATTCATGTTCATGTAGCCTTTTTCTTGCCTAATCATGTGATTTGTTCTTGTTCCTCATCATATAATTCATGTGAATCATAGTTTAATTGCATTTCTATCAACTTGTCGTTATACGTGAGGACGATGAAAGGAACGTATTACCTTGGGGTATGGGGCATTTTGCGATGCGAATTGTGAACCATGGCAGGAGCGTTTGTGTGAGAATTCTGCAAGGGGTGGTGTGGTTTCAGCCTGTGGCCACCGGGTTTTGGTTTTTGTGGTTAGAGAGACCACTTTGGCCCCGATTTGGGCTGGTTTTGTTTGGTGCGTTCCACTTTAGGTCCGCCACCGAAAGACTCTTGCGGAATTGAACTTAACCGCTCCTTATGTTTCACTAGTTTGGTTGTTTCTTGTTTATAAGATGCTGAGTTTGGGCATGTGTATTGCCCTTTTTCTCCTGCGGGTGGAGCAGGACTTGTTGAACTTGTACGCACTTGGTGCGGTTAGCACTTTGGAATGACATTGTTTACTACTTGTACGCACTTGTTTTATGCACTCTTTTTACTTCTATGAAACATTGCTACGGGGTCGGTAAGCCCCTTCTTTATCGATTATGCAATTCATGCTCTCTTTTGTATAGCTTGGTTGATTGCTGAGGTATTCGTTTTTGAATGCCTCAGGTGCAGGTTGTAGCCGGTTGAGCGGCTAGGTTGGTTGGTGGCGTTTCTTGGGAGCTAGCCGAGCTTACGTAGCGAGGTAGTTCTTTTCTTTGTTGTACAGACATACATGTGCCCCAATGGGTTCGTGTCAGTTTGTTGGCGCCCATTGGTGGTTTTCTTTACTTGTGATGTATGAATAATAGACTGCTATGTGACTCATTTGGATGATGTCTTCTTGCTCTTGGGAAGGATTTATGGTAGGTTGCATTAGATATTTTGAAGCTAACAAAACCTATTATTGTATATCATGCATACATGTCTTGATCAACTAAGACGTATTTTCCAAATGACGTAAACAAAGAGGATTTCTTATAGTAGTATCACTATAGACTGCATATCGGAACTCATCATAAATAAACAAAGTATTTCCGCCGCGTACAAATACAGTTTTTGATACCTAAGGCCGAGGGATACGACCATTCAATCCAAAGGTTTTCTTACATTTCACTGTTGAATTTCAACTCATAAAGTAAGCGTCAAGAGTTGCCTGAGCGTGTGCAGTTATCCCCTGCACGACGTGGCATCATAACCCGTAGAGCCTCTTGCTCTGATACAACCTATCAAGGTATTGACAGTTAGGCAGGAAGAAGGTATTGATTTTGATCAAACCTTTGCTCCAGTAGCAAGACTAGAAGCAATCAGGATGTTCCTTGCCTATGCAACATATCAAGGGTTAAAGGTATATCAAATGGATGTAAAGTCAGCTTTTCTAAATGGAAATCTGAAGGAAGAAGACTATGTAGAGCAGCCATCAGGTTTTGTTGATTCTCTTAAACCTGATTATGTATATAGACTTAGGAAGGCTTTGTATGGGTTAAAACAAGCCCCAAGGGCTTGGTATGAAACCCTGTCTAGTTTCCTCATTGAGAACAAATTCTCAAGGGGGAAAATAGATAAGACTTTATTCCTTAGGGAATCTAAAGACAAGATTATCTTAGTCCAAATATATGTAGATGACATAATATTTGGGTCTACAGAAAGTAGTCTTTGCAGAAAGTTTTCAAAACTTATGCAAGGACAATTTGAAATGAGCAGTATGGGGGAACTTAAGTTCTTCTTGGGTCTCCAAGTTAGACAGACTGAAGATGGCTTATCCATATGCCAGTCTAAGTTCACCCTAGAGTTGATAAAGAAGTATGGTATGGAATCATCCACTACCATGAAAACTCCTATGGGGTCAAACACGTCTCTAAGAAAAGATGATGCAAGGAAACCTGTAGATAAGACTTTGTATAGAGGGATAGTTGGCTCCCTACTGTATTTGACTGCTAGTAGACCAGATATCATGTATGCTACATGTGTATGTGCTAGGTACCAAGCATGCCCTAAAGAATCTCATTTGACTGCAGTCAAAAGGATTTTGAGATATCTTATGGGCACACCTTTTCTAGGCCTTTGGTACCCTAGGAATGGAGATTTTGTACTGACAGGTTATTCAGATGCAGATTTTGCAGGATGCAAGGAAGATAGGAAGAGTACTACAGGAACCTGTCAATTTCTAGGTGAAAGGCTGGTGTCATGGAGCAGTAAGATGCAGACCAGTGTGGCTATCTCCACGACCGAGTCAGAATATATGGTAGCAGGAAGTTGCTGTGCACAACTTTTGTGGATTCAACACCAGCTAGAAGACTATGGTATTCAAGTAAGTAGAATACCTTTATTTTGTGATTCTACAAGTGCCATTTCTATTACAAATAATCCTGTCTCCCATAGTAGGACTAAGCACATAGAAATTAAATACCATTTTCTTAGAGAACATGTAGAAAAAGGAGACATTTCACTAGAATATGTTAAGACAGATAGTCAGATAGCTGATATGTTTACTAAGACACTAGATGAAACCAAATTTAATAATTTTAAAATTTAATTAGGAATGTTAAACTTAGAATAGTTTAAAAAATTGGCTAAGTAAAATAGTGTCGACACACAGAGTTGTCTGTGTCGACACATAGAAGTGGTGTCGACATTTCAGAGAAATGGTGTCGACACATCTAGACAGTCAGTGTCGACACTTCAGAGAATTAGTGTCGACATATCCAGAGTAGGTGTCGACACATCCAGGGTGGTGTCGACACTTAGGATTTACATAGAATTCGTCGGGTTGAGTCTCGACTAATCGTCGAGCTGAGATATATAAGTGTCGACACATATATTCTGTCGACTATATTTGTGTCGACACATAGTTGTCGAGACATTAGAAGTAAGTGTCGACACTTTTCAACAGTGTCGACACATTTCAAGTATTTTGACACGCCTTTTCACCTTCGATTTTAGAAAGTTATAAATAGGTCTTCACCATTGTTTGTCGACACGCTCACCATAGTTTCGAGACCAAACTTGTGTGTCGACATCTCTCTTCTCTAGATTCAAAATTTCTCCAAACCCTAATGGCGCCCAAGCTAGACGAGAACATCAATGAAGGTTATGAGCTCGTATGACATGCCTTTGACGACGCGGAACCAGAAATCCAAGGTATTGTAACCCTAGTTGCAGAGACTGGGTTAGAGTATCTTGTTTCAGAACCAATCAAGATATGGAAGAAGGAGGTCCTCGAATTCTTTAATGCAGCTACTCTTGATGAAACTGGACTCAAGATTAAGTCCAAAGTCCATGGGGTAAAAGTCAAGATCACCCAGAAAAGTCTAAGAAAAGTTCTACATCTCCCTAGAACTAACGAAGAGGAAGCTGTATCTGCATCAAAGACAAGGGAGGCACTGCAATGGTGTGGTTTAGATTCAAGTATGAAAATTGAATCAGTTTTTAACAGGAAAGGAATGAACATACAATGAAAGTTTTTATCTGAAGTAGTTGGGAAGGTGATAATGAGCAAGCCTGGTGGGCATGATAGAATATCATCTCACATGTTCAGTTTAATGACAAGGATAATTTTCTAACTTAAAACTGATTGGTCAGCAGTAATGTTTGATAAGATAAAGGAAAGTCTAAAGAAACCCAATCTAGGTAGGATTATGAGTTTGTTCTTAGCTGGAAATATTCCTGAAGTCATGAACCAAGCTGCTGGTTCTAAGATAAATAATATGAGGAGAATGGATGTTAGGATTATCTCAAGGTGGGATAGGGTGTTGACAAAAGAAATGCCTACACCAGAGAAGGAAACAGCTCAGAAGAACAAGAAGAAAGCTATTGTGGCTTCTGAATCCTCAAGTAGCTCCGAAGAGCAAGTGGTTTTTAGTTCTGATGATGGAGAGGCTGGAAATGCTGGTCAGTCACCAGAAAGACCTGGAGATGCACAGAGGCAGGGGGAGCTACGATCTGCTAGCCCCATTCACCTGGATCCACTCCAGGGGGAGCCTCAACATGTGGATGAGCCAACTCACTTAGATAGTGAAAGGGCAACCCATAAAATTCTTGAGGTAATCAATGAAGTTAATCAATCTATTTTCAATATTGAGGATGGAGTATTGACTGACTCATTACTTGATGTTTATCAGCAAACTCAGATACATAGTCAACCACAGGATGTGGTCATGCAAGACACATCAGTTGTAGAAAATGCTCCTGAGATAAGAGATTCTCCTATACAACCTCAACATGATTTTACACAAGAAGAGCTGTTCCCTGATCTTCTACAGACTGATTTTGAGGGAGAGAAAGCAGCTGTTGAGGGGGAGTTAGCTAATATTGAGGGGGAGCATGTAGAGTTTCTGGAGGAGATTTCTAGAAAAGAAACTGAGGAGCTACCAAGAGCAGAGAAGGAATTGCCCCCTACTCCACAGGATAGAGTAGACATTGCTAGTACTTCTGAATCTGAAGATGAAGAGGCTGCTAGAGCTAAGAAAAAAAAGCTACAGGTTTTCAAAAGGAGGAGCCAGTCCTATAAGAAAACACTGCAAACCATTGTTCCACAACAAGCCCCAACTGCTGATTATAGTTCTTTGCTAGTGGCTTTACAAATCAAGATGGTTGAGCAAAGGAAAGCTCTAGAAAGGTATATGGATGAAGGACATAAATCACTTCAATTTGATCTAGCTCACGACATAAAATCTATAAGATTTGAAGTGAATCAAAACAAGAAGGAAATGACTGATTGTTTTCATAAATGAGGCAATGCAATGGTATATCTGGCTACACATCAAGAGCAGATAAAGAAACAAGTTGATGATATGGCAGTAAAACAAGGATATGTTCTGGAAAACCAGATTAGAATGAATGACAATTTAACTGAATCACATAATGTGATAGTAATTGAAATGCAGAATCTTGTAGCTGCTCAGACTACAGCAAGGACTACTACCAAGGTTGAGTTTGACAAGCACTTACAAGAAAGCCTCACTGCTGTTAAAACTGCCATTGAAGATTCTCAAAAGGTTATTACTGACAAGCTCCAAAGGTTAAAACCTTTTTATAAAGATGGAGTTAACTATTTGAATGCTCAGATCAGATTCCAGAAGGATGATCTTAGGGATCATATAGAAAGAGAAGTCATATAAGGGGAGAGGGTACTAGTCAAAGCAGGCTCTGACCATGCTAAATGAATTTCAAACAACATCAGAGCTACCCTTGGATATCCACCTTTGTGTGATGATGATAATGTAGCAGAATCTGAGATTAATCCTGCATACTTTGGAGGAGAACAAGCTGAAGTAGCTCAGGTGATATACCCTCCTGCAGATTTTGACATGATACATCAGGAGGTACAATCTATGTATAGCCCTCCTGAGGGTAATCAGAATATTATTTGTGAGAAAGTAGTACAGCCTGTGCCAGAGGCAGTATTAAAGGAGCAAGAAGCTCAATTATCTAAGAAGAGGTTCAGAGAATAGGCTGATTTAAGGCCAGATTTTGAGCAATGGAGCCCAACTTCCAGAAATATTATTCTGACTGCTTGGAAGGATGCAAAGGATAATATCCTAGAAAGGGGAAAATGGTATTCTGAGTAGGAGTGGAGAAAACATGAAGCTAGGCAAGAGGCCATTGTATAGTACAGAAGAAAGGCTAAATTAGAGAAGCTACCTCCTAATGCACAGGAGCCTAACAAGTATTTCCCTAAGCCATATCATTATTTTGAGAGACAAAAGATAAGGGCTGAAGAACAGAAGAAGAAAGATCTTAAGGGAAAGAAGCCTGTTGATGACAATGATGCTCCAGTTCAAGCCAAGATTCAATCTGGAAAGGGCATTGTTATCAAGGAGCCAGAGCAGCCATATGATAGAATTCTCTTAAGTTTACAATTTGTAATCATTTGCATTAAACTCCATGAAAACCTTTGATTAATAAAACTTTTGGAAGTTGTAAAAATAATGTTTAATGTTCAATCTATTACATTGTTATTCTGAGATAATTGTTTATACATGTTTTGTGTACAACCACATATTCGCTGAGTCAGACCAGGAGGCACAATGGTCACAATTGGGCTAGCCGAAGGAGTTCCCGCCCTAAAGAAGATCTCGCCCAAGTTGGCGGGAGCGATCGCGCCAGATAATCGATCGAAGATCGGCGAGCGCAACCGAATCGTCGAACGGAGAACAGCGGGCCAAGATCGTCGAGCGCGGCCAGCGCGGGAACGCTTGCGCTTGCGCCCGGCTCCAATCTCAAAGGGCTCTCGCCTGTAAGCAGGCGAGAGCATTCGCGCCAGGCCCTGGACAGGAGGTCCTCGGCTCAGCTCTCGCCGAGTGAGTCTCAGGGCCTTGGGTAAAATGCCCTAATTGCCCTCATGTGAATTTACCCCTATGCCCTCAGGGAAACGGCGGGATTCGACTATTGACAGACCAAATAGGGGCTTTTCAGTAATTTCAGGTCAGCACGATGCTATAAATAGATGCATAAGGACTCTTTAGAAGGCAAGCTGTCATTATCTCTCAAATTCCAGTGCTTTCTAAGGAGCTCCTAGCCCAGCTTTGGCTTTAGAGGGGAAGCTCTCAGAGATCTTCTGGGTGAGAGGTGGGACCTCCCTGCTGAGGCTTTGGGTCATTCTTAGGTCCTTTGAATCCAGTCGAGGGTTGAGACATGAGAGAAGTAGGTTTTGGCTGCACCCCCTTTTCTTCAAACTCCCGTTGAGGTCATATTTGGCTTCAACAGTTCTGGTGCGGTGAGCGTGGAAGGCAGCCGATACAAGAAAGCCTCACGTCTTGTTCCATGGCTGGAGGTGAAGGTGAAGGTTTAGGTTCTGGAGGCTCCCCCACCCGGGGAGAGGAGGCGACAAAGAAGATGCTGGATGAATTTAGGCGAGAGGTCCTGCAGACGTTCAGTTTGGCCTTCTCGGCCAGAGGCGAGTGGGCCACCCCTCAGGTCCCGATAGAAGAGGTCCCACTCTTGGGCGAGAACGCCCCAGGACAGCGCCCGGGAAAGGAGGTCCCGGCGGAGGCTGGCGAGAGAGATGTGGCGGCGCGGGAACTCTTTGCCGGCCAAAGCCAGCGCCCGGGCAAGGAGGCGCTGACGGATCTAGGCGAGAAGGAAGCGGCAGTGCGAGAGCTCTTCCCGGGGCACGGTCTCGTGGATCGGTCCAGTCAGCCGAGGCCGCGGGACGTACCCTCTCACCAGGCAGGAGGTGAGAGCCCATTTAGCAAGCTCATCATCTCAGCTCCGGTACCGGAGGGGTTCCGGGAGCCTGACATGTCCCACTACTCGGGGAAGGATGACCCTATACAACACGTACAGTGGTTTGAGGACGTTGTATCTATAAGGCAGATGACAGATGCCTTCAAGTTCTGGCTATTTGCCATCACGTTGAAGGAGAAGGCTCGGGACTGGTTCCACCAGTTGCCAGCAAGGTCAATCTACTGTTTTGAGGATCTACGGAGAAGTTTCCTGTTGAGGTTCTCAACCTCGAAGAAGCGGAAGAAGGAAGCGGAGTGCCTGTTTGCGGTGAGGCAGAAGCCGGATGAGACGCTGGGTCACTATGTCGACCGGTTTCAGGAAGAGATCCTCCTGGTACAGGAGGTCCCAGGGTACGCACTGATGCTGGCCTTCACCCTGGGGCTGAGACCGAGATTCTTTAGCATGGAATTGAAGAGAGTGCCTCCCCTCTCCTTTGAGGAGCTCATGGAGAGGGAGGCAAAGGAGATAGACTTTGAGAGACCAAAACCAGCATTCGCCAGGAAGTTGGCCAGGCTGGCAGAGGACGACGTAAAGGAACCAGCATCAGGAAGACAGAAGGAGCCGCGGGAACAGAGGAAGCAAAGGGAAGAAAGGAGAAGGGAAGAGCCCCGAAGGTTTGGGCAGCAGCAGGGATGGGGGGCCCGGGAGCCGAACAACCGGTTAGGTTGGAGTCCCTAGGAGGGTTGCCCCCAGGGCAAAGGAGGGGGCTACCAGGGAAGAGATAATCTACGGGAACCCCGGAGGTTCGATCAACCGGCGTGGAGGCAGGCGCCGGGGGGTCGTGCCCCACCACCACAAGAGGCCATGGAAGTGAGAAGAGGAAGAGGAGCGGGAAGAGGAGCTCGAGGAGGAGGGAGAAGAGGAAGAGGAGAGGGAAGAAGGGGCGGGGATGCGTTGCTTTTTTATGACTTCCACCAGGAGGAAGGTCACGAAACAGCCACCTGCCCGGAGTTCTTAGAGATAAGAGAAGCAAGAGGAGCAGGGAGGAAGGATCCACCGGTGAGGATAGTAGAGGTGCAGCAGGGCAAGGTGGAAGATATGTGCGAAGATCGGGTAGATGTAGGGACCCGGGGAGGAATCAGGGTGATTCACGGAGGAGTGGGGATTGAGGCAACCAGCAAGGGGAGCCTGCAAACCATGTACCGAAGGGGGGTCGCCTCTACCTCCCAGGTTCCCCCACAAGAAGAAAAAATCACTTTCTCATCAGCAAACATGACAGACTATGAGGATCCATTCTGTGACGCCCTGGTGATCCAGACGGCGGTGGAAAATTATACGGTCTCGAGGATACTAGTGGATAATGGGAGCTCGGTGAATGTC
Source organism: Platanthera guangdongensis (assembly GCA_039583875.1). Lineage (NCBI taxonomy): Eukaryota > Viridiplantae > Streptophyta > Magnoliopsida > Asparagales > Orchidaceae > Platanthera > Platanthera guangdongensis. The sequence continues at coordinate 38,756,706 of CM077167.1, read as the reverse complement.
ATCTTCAAGAAAGCCTTCGATGAGATGAGGGTTGAAGGGAAGAGGATCCTGGCCTCGGATGGGACGTTGTTTGGATTCTCCGGAGAGAGGAAGGAAGTGGAAGGGGGAGTAGGGCTGCACGTGAAGTTGGGGGGCGTGTCACGAAACTGCAGGTTCGTGATAGTGGACGCCCCAAGCAGCTATAATGCCATCTTTGGGCGCCCCCTCATCAGCGCCTTTCGCTGAGTCCCCTCCTTGTTCCATCAATGCCTCAAGTTCAACAAGGGGGGGGGGGTGCAGGTCAGGGTAAGAGGGGACCCGAAGGTGGTAAGACAATGCTACGTTATAGCAGTCAACAACATTTCGTGGATGGCAGAGGCATAGGAGTTGGAGATTGAGATGACGGCACTTGAGGAGGTCGTTGAGGAAGAGGGAATAGGCCTAGAGGAGGCAAGAGAGATAGTTGAAGATGAAGTGGGAGAAGAGGAGGCTGAGAAGCAGCAAGGAGATGTGCAGGTGGTCCGGGGGGATGAGGAGCAGGAGATCCCAGAAGGGGCGATGGAAGTAGGAGAACAAGCGGCAGGAGGAGTTGAGGGAGAGGCCCCGAGGGGCGTGGGAGTCGAGCAGCAGCAGGAGGGGCTGGTAGAAGCAATGGATATCGAGGAGGAGGTAGAAAGGGGAGAGCTGGAGCTGGAGGAAGAGGCAAGGGCCGGCTGGGAGTAGTCGCGGCTGGAGCCGGCCGAAGAGGTGGTGGAGATGGAGGTCTTCACCAGTGCAGGGCGAGTACAAATGGTGCGGGTCAGCGGGGGATTGAGTCCCGAGGCCCGGGGGCAAGTGCGGGCTTGCATTCAAAGCAACGTCGACATCTTCGCCTGGAGCATGGCGGACATGTCGGGCATCGACGCAGACGTGGCCTGCCATCGCCTGAGCTTGGACCCCCGCACTCGCCCCATACGCCAGAAGATGAGAGCCATCGCCACCAAGCTGGAGGAGCCCATTCGTGATGAGGTCAGGAAGCTCCTGGAGTCTGGCTTCATCTCGGAGATCCAGTATCCGGGCTGGATCTCGAATATGGTAATGGTTAAAAAAGGAGGTGGTAAATGGAGAATGTGTATTAACTTTTCTTTGTTAAATAAATCATGCCCTAAGGATTGCTACCCCCTGCCTCGGATCGACGCATTGGTTGATTCAGCCGTTGGGTTTTCTGTCATGAGCTTTTTAGATGCTTTTTCAGGTTATCACCAGATCTGGATGCATCGTACTGATACCAAGGATGTTTCCTTCATCACGAGGGAGGGATGCTTCAGTTACAAAATTATGCCCTTTGGGTTAAAGAACGCAGGGGTACCTATCAGTGCATGATGGATCGGGTCTTCCGGGATCAGAGGTGGAGGAACTTGGAGGTCGACGTCGACGACCTAATGATCAAAAGCAAGTGCATGGATTCGCACCTACAAGATCTGGAGGAGACATTCACCACCTTAAGGAGGTTCAAGATGAGGCTCAACCCCTTGAATTATGTCTTCGAGGCCAGCCGCGGGAAGTTCCTCGGGCATCTTCTGACTCCGGCAGGGGTGGAGCCCAACCCGGACAAGGTAAAGGCCATCCTGAATTTGGAGTCACCTCGCGATGCCAAGGAGGTCCAGCGCTTGACAGGCAAGCTGGCTGGGCTGAGCAGGTTCCTCTCTAGGGCAGGAGACAAGTGTTCTTCATTCTTTAAGGTGCTGCGGGAGAATCAAATGTTTGAGTGGACAACCGAGTGTGAAGAGGCCTTCCAAGGGCTGAAAAGACAACTCTCTCAGGCTCCTCTACTTCAGAGCCCAAAAGAAGGAGAGGACCTGACCTTGTACCTCGGAGTAGGAGTGGAGGCGGTGAGCTCCGTCATAGTGAGGGAAGAAGGAAAGAAGTAACTGCCCATCTACTACGTCAGCCGGATATTGAGGAAAGCAGAGCTCCGCTACCCCATCCTTGAAAAGCTCGCTTACGCCTTGGTCATCTATGCAAGGAAACTCTAGCCGTACTTTCAAGCACATTCGATTAGGGTGGTGACCGACCACCCTCTTCACAAGATCTTCGAAGGAGTGGAGCACTCGGGGAGACTGGCTAAGTGGTCTATTGAGCTAAGCGAGTTCGACATCTCTTTTGTCCCAAGACTCTCCATCAAGGCACAGGCAGTGGCGGACTTCCTAGCCGACTACATTGTTGAAGTCGAGGGGGGAGAGCAGCAACTTCGAGAAGCATGGAAGTTGATGGTTGATGGGGCCTCGGGAAAGCACTCCCTCGGGGCAGGGGTGGTATTGACAAGCCCCCAGGGGGTAACCATAGAGCAAGCGGTCATTTTACATTTCCCCATAACCAACAATCAAGCGGAGTATGAGGCCGTGATCGCCAGCCTTCGCTTGGCAAAGGAGCTGGAGATTTGGGATGTGGAAGCTTTCACTGATTCAAAGGTAGTAGCGTCGCAGATCCGTGGAGAGTTTGAAGCTCGGGAGCCTACTCTCACCAAATACCTCTCCAAGGTAAGGGCGATCATCGGAGGGTTTCAGTCATTCTCAATTCAACATGTTCCAAGGGAAGAAAGTGTAGCCGCTGATCGGTTAGCCAAGTTCGGACCTCGGGGAGGAGGGACCTTGACGGAGCTATTTCAACCGGCCATCGAGGAAGGAGAGTTGATGGTGGTAGATCGGCAACCCTCGTGGGTGGATCCATTGGTGACCTTCCTAACCACCAGTGAACTTCCCGAGGGGACCAAGGTCGGGAGAAGCTTCAAGCGTTAAGCAGCTCACTACCTAATGATGGAGGGGGGCCTGCATCATAAGATGTTGTCAGGGCTCCTAGCTAGATGTGTGACCGAAGAAGAGATCCCGAAGATCTTAGGGGAGGTGCACTCAGGCGAGTGCGGCAGTCACTCTGGAGGAGGGACGTTGGAGGCAAGGGTGGTCAGGCAGAGGTACTTCTGGCCCACCCTAAGGAAGGATGCCATGGAGTTTGCAAGGAGGTATCAAAGATGTCAGCTCTGCGCCCCCTTCAGCTCTTGGCAGCTCAAAGTCTCCGAAGTATCACGGCACCATGGCCGTTTGCCATCTGGGGAATGGATTTAGTTGGGCCCTTTCATCCGGCTAGTGGGCAGAGGAGATTCCTCTTGGTCATGGTCGATTATTTCTCGAAGTGGCTGGAGGTTAAAGCCTTGGACATGGTCACCTCACAGGTCATAAGGAACTTCGACTGGGGGGAGATCATTTACATACATGGGTTGTCCCAAGCAATAGTGACAGACAACGACCCCCAGTTTGCCAGCGAGGAGTTCATCAGCTTCTGCGCCCAGCTAGGGATAGATCTCCGGTTTGCCTCTGTCCACCACCCCCGGAGCAACGACCTGGTGGAAGCGGCAAACAAAATCATTGTAAACCTACTGAATAAAAAGGTGGAGAACTTATAGGGGAATTGGGTGGAGCAGCTCCCCTCGGTCATATGGGCCCTACGAACGACCCCGAACATGGCCATCGGTGAGACCCCCTTCAAGCTCTCTCATGGGTGTGAGGCCGTCCTACCAGTGGAGTTCGAGGTTCGGTCCCCGCGAGTCACAGCTGCGGGCGAAGGAGACGAGACTTGGAGGTTGGAGAATGAGGAGGGGCAACGCAACTCGTTAGACATGGTGGAAGAACTGCGAGACATGGCGGCTATCAGACAAGAAGAGATCAAGTGACGAATGGCTAAGTATTTTGATATGAATGTCAGGGTCAAGCAGTTTATTGAAGGGGATCTGGTGCTGAGAAAGGTTGACGCAGCAGGAAGGTCGGCTCCCGTGGGAAAGCTCCACCCGAACTGGGAAGGACCATACATAGTGAAGGAAGTCCTTGGAACAGGAGGATACTACCTCTAGGACGTGGAGGGTAGGGCCCTAAGCCACACCTGGAGCGGTGATGACCTAAAACGCTTCTACCCATGAAGGGGGAAGGATGTAACCATGTATCTCAAAAATAAACTTATTAAACTACATCGATTGATTTTCTCTTAACTATTGTCAAATTGTTCATAATATAACGTAATTATGTGTTTTGTAATACCCCGAGCTCGGCTCGGCCCCAGGTAGACCCGCTGCGCAGGCTCTCATCTAGCTGGCAGGTCCGAAGGCTCGCTTGTGGGGGATAGGTTTGGTTGGTTTGAGATCTTCATCGGCACCCCGAGCTCGGCTCGGCCCCAGGTAGACCCACTACGCAGGCTCTCATCTAGATGGCAGGTCCGAAGGCTCGCCTGTGGGGGATAGGTTTGGTTGGTTTGAGATCTTCATCGGCAACCCGAGCTCGGCTCGGCCCCAGGTAGACCCGCTGCGCAGACTCTCATCTAGCTGGCAGGTCCGAAGGCTCGCCTGTGGGGGATAAGTTTGGTTGGTTTGAGATCTTCATCGGCACCCTGAGCTCGGCTCGGCCCCAGGTAGACCCGCTGCGCAGGCTCTCATCTAGCTGGCAGGTCCGAAGGCTCTCCTGTGGGGGATAGGTTTGGTTGGTTTGAGATCTTCATCGGCACCCCGAGCTCGGCTCGGCCCCAGGTAGACCCGCTGCGCAGGCTCTCATCTAGCTGGCAGGTCCGAAGGCTCGCATGAGGGGAATAGGTTTGGTTGGTTTGAGATCTTCATCGGCACACCGAGCTCGGCTCGGCCCCAGGTAGACCCGCTGCGCAGGGTCTCATCTAGCTAGCAGGTCCGAAGGCTCGCCTGTGGGGGATAGGTTTAGTTGGTTTGAGATCTTCATCGGCACCCTGAGCTCGGCTCGGCCCCAGGTAGACCCGCTGCGCAGGCTCTCATCTAGCTGGCAGGTCCGAAGGCTCTCCTGTGGGGGATAGGTTTGGTTGGTTTGAGATCTTCATCGGCACCCCGAGCTCGGCTCGGCCCCAGGTAGACCCGTTGCGCAGGCTCTCATCTAGCTGGCAGGTCCGAAGGCTCGCATGAGGGGAATAGGTTTGGTTGGTTTGAGATCTTCATCGGCACCCCGAGCTCGGCTCGGCCCCAGGTAGACCCGCTGCGAAGGCTCTCATCTAGCTGGCAGGTCCAAAGGCTCGCTTGTGGGGAATAGGTTTGGCTGGTTTGAGATCTTCATCTGCACCCCGAGCTCGGCTCGGCCCCAGGTAGACCCGCTGCGCAGGCTCTCATCTAGCTGGCAGGTACGAAGGCTCGCCTGTGGGGGATAGGTTTGGTTGGTTTGAGATCTTCATTGGCACCCCGAGCTCGGCTCGGCCCCAGGTAGACCCGCTGTGCAGGCTCTCATCTAGCTGGCAGGTCCGAAGGCTCGCCTGTGGGGGATAGGTTTGGTTGGTTTGAGATCTTCATCGGCACCCCGAGCTCGGCTCAGCCCCAGGTAGACCAGCTGCGCAGGCTCTCATCTAGCTGGCAGGTCCGAAGGGTCGCCTGTGGGGGATATGTTTGGTTGGTTTGAGATCTTCATCGGCACCCCGAGCTCGGCTCGGCCCCAGGTAGACCCGCTGCGCAGACTCTCATCTAGCTGGCAAGTCCGAAGGCTCGCCTGTGGGGGATAGGTTTGGTTGGTTTGAGATCTTCATCGGTACCCCGAGCTCGGCTCGGCCCCAGGTAGACCCGCTGCGCAGGCTCTCATCTAGCTGCCAGGTCCGAAGGCTCGCATATGGGGGATAGGTTTGGTTTGTTTGAGATCTTCATCAGCACCCCTTGCATGGCTCCGCCCCAAGTAGACCCGCTATGCAGGCTCTCATCTAGCTGACAGGTCTGAAGGCTCGCCTTTGGGGGATAGGTTTGGTTGGTTTGAGATCTTCATCGGCACCCCGAGCTCGACTCGGCCCCAGGTAGACCCGCTGCGCAGGCTCTCATCTAGCTGGCAGGTCCGAAGGCTCGCCTTTGGGGGATAGGTTTGGTTGGTTTGAGATCTTCATCGGCACACCGAGCTCGGCTCACCCCCAGGTAGACCAGCTGCGCAGGCTCTCATCTAGCTGGCAGGTCCGAAGGCTCGCCTGTGGGGGATAGGTTTGGTTGGTTTGAGATCTTCAACGACACCCCGAGCTCGGCTCGGCCCCAGGTAGACCCGCTGCGCAAGCTCTCATCTAGCTAGCAGGTCCGAAGGCTCGCCTGTGGGGGATAGGTTTGGTTGGTTTGAGATCTTCATCAGCACCCCGAGCTCGGCTCGGCCCCAGGTAGACCCGCTGCGCAGGCTCTCATCTAGCTGGCAGGTCCGAAGGCTCTCCTGTAGGGGATATGTTTGGTTGGTTTGAGATCTTCATCGGCACCCCGAGCTCGGCTCGGCCCCAGGTAGACCCGCTGCACAGGCTCTCATCTAGCTGGCAGGTCCGTAGGATCGCCTGTGGGGGATAGGTTTGGTTTGTGGGTGATAGGTTAAGATATGTTAGGTCTGGTTTACGGAAACTTCATCGACACCCCGAGCTCGGCTCGGCCCCAGGTAGACGCGCTGCGCAGGCTCTCTTCTAGCTGGCACGTCCGTAGGCTCTCCTGTGGGGGATAGGTTTGGTTTGTGGCTGATAGGTTAGGATAGGTTAGGTCTGGTTTGCGGAAAATTCATCGACACCTCGAGCTCGGCTCGGCCCCAGGTAGACCCGCTGCGCAGACTCTCATCTAGCTGACAGGTCCGTAGGCTCGCCTGTGGGTGATAGGTTTGGTTTGTGGGTGATTGGTTAGGATAGGTTAGGTCTGGTTTGCGGAAACTTCATCGACACCCCGAGCTCGGCTCGGCCTCTGGGTAGACCTGCTACGTAGGCTCTCATCTAGCTGGCAGGTCCGAAGGCTCGCCCTGTGGGGGATAGGTTTGGTTTGGACAAGGCAGGAAGTGCACCAGGAATACGAAATGGAAAGAGGTAAAGGTAGGAAAGATCTCGGTCGGAATAGATCTTGACAGGGAAATCCCCGTCAAAGAGGTCTCGCCGAGGGGGGGCTTTCGGCGAGAAGGCTCCTATTAATATTCTCGAGCAGACAGGCGGAATCGTTAGGCGACGGGCCTGAATGGATTCGCGCAGACTAAAGGGGGACGGTTCCGTCTTAACGGTTCGTGAGGCACGCTTCCGACTGACAGTTTGCAGCAGGTTCCCGCCGATTCATCACTAAGGAAGACTATCTTAGGGTGGCCAAGGGCCTCGGCGGAAGCATACGTAGGAAACATTCGGCCACATCAATTACATCAAGCACATTCACAATAACAAGAGACATTTACAATGGAATGTTTGCGATATATATTACAAGTACAAGTTCAGAGCGTCTCGCTCTTTACACTAAGCCAAAAAGAAGAAAAAGGGGCCCCTCAAGGAGACAAGCTATACCCCTCAGAGCTCCCGCCTGAGCTACCGCTGGAGCTTTCGCCAGAGCTCTCCCCGAGGTCTCGCCACCCGCTGCAGGGGATTTCGGGACTTTCGAGGGTGGGGTATCAGGGGCACCCGGGGGCTTTGGAATGGGCTCGAAGAGCCAGGGAACGAGCTGTTGTGCGGTGATGTTTTTGCCCCACCCATCCCAGCAGTCGACAGCTCGCATCGTCTCCAGCGTCAACCTAACTGTAGCCTGCGTGTTGGCATAGAGAAGCTTGTCGATGTCATAAACCGAGTAGTAGCGGCTCTTCAGTCGCTCATCCATCGGGGGGGGGGGGGTGCGCTTTCGCCTTCAAGCGCGTAATCTGCTCCCTCAGGAGGACGTTATCGTATCGACCTTGGGATAGCTCCTCACGAAGCGTGGCTTGGGCGGAATCCTGAATTGCAAGAGGTTAGCATAAAAGAGAAGAGTTAAAGTAGCGAGAACAAGCATTGTAAAATATCTCACTTACCCCTTCCGCCTGGAGCAAAGATAGCAGCTGTTGGGCCTCAGCCAGCTCCTTTGCCAAAGTGGCCGCCTGAGCCACTGTATCATCCCTAGCCTTGAACATATCCTGGAAATTGCGGTCAATTGTGATGCTCCGGCGAGCACACATGTGCGCAAGCTCCAGCCCGCGCATCAGGGTGCGAGTTGAATCATAGGCCAGCAGCCGGGTCGACATTCTGTCGTAGACACTGGCATCCTCCCGGCTGTATAGGCAGTAACCTAAGGCGAAAGCCTCGCTGGTAACCTCGTCTCGCTCTTCCCAGCTAGGTAAGAGGGACGAGATTGAGACCTTATTGGCGTCGGGATCCCACTGTAGCAGCGGCTTGTTCTCCACGTCCAGGCACCTCATACCGAGACCAAAATTGCGGTGGCCCCGCGACACCTCTCCAGACAGAGGCTGGCCGGAGGTCTCGGCGGCGGCACCCTCGCCCTCTGCAACACTAGGGGCCTGAGAGTTCTCGGTAGGGGCCTCAACACTGCCCCTAGTAGCTGCGATCTCGCTGACAGCCTACAAGATCTCCTCAAAGGAGCGGCCTGCAGGGAGAGGTTGGGAGGGCGGCACCATAACAGCCTTGCCCTTCTCGATATCAATTGTCTTGGGTCTCTTGATTGGTTGAGGCGCAGGGGCGCCGGGCTTTCGCTTCCCGGCACCAATTTAAGGAGGCGGGGCCGGCTCTTTCCGGCAAGCTTGTGCAGCGGCCTTTGTGAGAGCCAGCGGGTCTTTTGGAGGTTGGTTCACACCAGCGCGAGCCTCGTCAAAGGGTTGGCGTAAGGGGATCTTGCGCTCTCCTGCGAAAGTGGCAATACTAAGTTTAAACCTTGAAAAGGACATGGATTAGGAAGATAAAGGCGAGACCTTACCTTCGCCTGGGAGCACGGGGAGGAGTGAATCAACGTCTCGCCGAAGGTAAAGGACGTCGAAGTCCTTGGTTCCAAAGAACTCAAGGAGGGCGCTCTCGCGCGAGCCCAAGGAGGGAGGCCTGTAGGCGGCATCCTCGTATTGGATAGGAGCGAGAGGCACGTTCCCGAAGTCACCGAAAACAAAGATGAACCTCTCGCCCCAGTGATGGTGCTTGTTGGCGAGACCGATCATCTTGAGCAGTTGTCCAGAGAAGAAGACCACCCCTCCTTTGGCGCGGAAAGTGAACAGCTTGCGAAAAATTAGCAGGCTGAAATCGATCCTCTCGGATCGCATGTAGCATATAAAAGCCACGAGAATTGCAACCGAATTTGGATTCAGCTGCGCGGGAACCACCCCGTAATACCGGAGGGCCTGGCACATCTCGGGCCACAACGGGAGGCGGAAGCCCACCTCGAAGTGCTCGATGGGGATGGCGAGCTCCCCCTCCCCTACGGTGTTTACCTTGTAATGATTGCCTGGGTTCCGCGCGGTGAAGCTGGAGGGAACGTATTGAGTCTTGATTAGGTTGAACTCGTCCACGGTGAGGGTGCAGGATGGAAAAAGGTGCTTCTGGAAAGCTTCCGCACAGTTGGATCGTCCCTCACCTCCGCCCGGCATCGTAATGAAGAGTTTGACGGCGAGAGCTTCAAGAGGGAGGCGAGAGCAAGAACTGTACGGGAACGAAAGGAGAATGCGGAGACCAGCGAGAGCTTTTGAGAGACCGCGAAAGCAATAGAAGAGGAGAGAGATTGAGATCGGAGAAATGAATGTGGTAGGTGAGCTTCCATATTTATAGAAAACCGTGCCCATGATGAGTGTTTTAAAAAAAGGCGGCGGGGGTATAGCTGGCACGTCCCACGACAGTGGCGCTTCATTTTCCCGCCCAAGTTCGATAGTGACTGATTGACCGAATGATTAGCGCAAGCGTTGATACATGACAGGCGGCAAGCAAGATAAGAGGAAGCAGGGGTGCTCTCGCCAACCGAAAGCACAGGATAATAACATATACACAATAATAGTATTAATGATAAGAGCAGAATTATTACTCCCGCTGAGCGAGAACTGGATAAAGAGTAAGTTATAATAACAGAGTTATTAATAAACAAGGGTACATCTGAGAAGGGGAAGGCCTGTGGAGGAGAAGGGGAGATCTCGTGATTCAATAAGGCTCCCACCGCCATTTCCCTTACTCCCACCGCCATTTCCCTTGCTCCCGCAGCTTGGCCCGGGGTGGCGCCTGCGGGTTGAAGTAGGACGACAGGACAGTGCATCCTAGGTTGACCCGGCGAGACAGATCCCAGATCCACTTGATGCACCTTTCGGGTGAGGATCCGGCGGCAGAACCCCCCGGCCGGTCCATCTCGCTGATAAGATAGTCCCGCACCAGAGTCTCTAGCATCTTTTCCACTGAGTGGCGAAACTCTTTCGCCGCGAGGTCGCGGACCCGTTCTTACCGGATGAGCTTCGATAGGACGGCGACAACCTTCTTCCCCCGTCTTTTAGCGGTCCCGCACTACTAGAAAAATGAGTATTAGCTACACATTTTTTTGTCAGGGTTCAAAAATCGTGGCTAATACACCAGTATTAGCCATGATCGCAAAATTGTGGCTAATATTTAGCTTTTAGCCACGACTATAAAAAAACATGGCTAATACTATTGTATTAGGCATGAAAAGCAAAAAAACGTGGCAAAAATACCCTCTTTTAAAAAATGATCCAGCATTAATTTTTTTTAGTTCTCAAAAACCTGATTGTTAGGTTTAGGTCTCTCTCGTTTCCCCCAGCCTTCTCCCCCGCCATCTCCTTCTTCTCCGCGCATAACACCGCCGCAGCCTCCGGAAAAGCTCAGTGCAGCCTGCTTCCTACTTTCTCCGACCTCATCTACCCCCTCACGCTGCAAGCCATTCCTCTCCCTGCCTCTCCGATGCCCTAGCCTTCTCTTCACGCCATAATCGCACGCCACCTCTCCTGCTAGCTACTCCACGCCATAGCCTCCACGCATCCTCCCCGATCAATATCGCGCAACCACCAAACGGCCTCACCTGCTCGCGATCTCGCCTAAGCCGAAGCCTTCCAGGATCGCGTCTAGGGCTTCACCTCCACAACATCAAAGATCACCCGGCATCATGTAACTCTAAAACCTAAATCCCTCACATGCTCCACTTTGGCTGCACTGTATTCGCGGGATAAAGTTCAGGACTAATAACCAACCCTTCAAGGTTCTGCGTTTTATTCATCATCTTCTTCTCCGGTGATCTGCTTCTTGTTTACCGATTGTTGTTTACAGGTAGAAGATGAGTTTTGAAACAGGCGTGCCATGGGTAATGTGCCAGCATGATGATGCCCCCGACCCCATAGTGAGTTCCTGCTTCTTCTCTATATAGAGTTCCTTGATATGTGCAATGTGATAGAAGATGAGTTTTGAATCGCAGGAAGAGTTTGAAACGAAGCAGGCGAATATTTTTGCTGGAAAGATCTTCATTCTTTTCAGGTGCAGGAGATTAATCTTCATATTCTTCATAAAATTTGAGCTGTTTAAACTCACTCTGGTGAGGGTGTTGTGCTTTCTTTTCAGGGATTATGAGTTGATAAACCATCAATTGATGCAAACTCTACTTCAGAAGGTTCACATTATGGAGCAAAATGCAGGCGTGGAGAAAAAACACTTTTCTAGTATATGGTTTCTTTGAACAGGGAAGTATAGGTTCACCCTGATTGGGAGAAGATGAAGGTTGTTGTCATGTACACGGGCTTAAGATGCAAAATCTCCATTCACCCTCACCTGAATTCTTTGTTGCGGTCGAATGTAGGATTTATTCTGGTTGAAGCTTCATCACATGATATATAAACACATTCGTATGTACTAGCCAATGATTCCAGCTGCTGCTGTCTTGCTGTTATATATAGCATTATTAATTGCATCAGGATAGCTGTAAAAGATCAGCTATGAGCTGTGTAGTAAGGGATAAGAATGTTATTGAGCGCTAGAGGAATATGCATGATATACATGTTGTTATCACAAGTACATGGATGACAATGATATTATACTACTCATAAAACCGATATGTAAAATAGGGCTAATAAAAGAGATACTTTAGTTGATGTTTCAAATATTTCTTCAACGAGTGCTGCGTATGAATAATGGTCCAGTAATAAATTAATTTCTGATTGATACAGCTTACTGGCTTTGAGAAAATTGTTTGATTTGATCTTCTTGCTTTTTGAGCAATATGTGGAATTTTTTTATTTCTGATGTATATTTGCTCAGAATTATCCAATCTCATGATGTTGTTTCTGTATTAATAGTTTCATCACTTTAATTTTAGATTTGGAGGAAGCTGCCTTACCTCTAGAAGAGTATGCTACACTACAGGAATTTTTTACTCGTAGTCTTAAAAATGGTTCACGTCCAATTGATCAAGATCCATACTGTGTGGTAACTGGTAACCAGCTCTTGTTTTTATTCTATATAATATGTTTGACCACATTAATTCTTCTGTAATTTCTAAGGAATATTGTTTGGAAAATAGGTTAGTCCTGTGGATGCTACAGTTTTGAGATTCGGAGAGCTTGAAGGACCAGGGGCATTAATTGAGCAAGTGAAAGGTTTTTCTTATTCAACTTATTCTCTTATTGGTGCAACCACATCGCTTCATGAGGTAGTTGTTATGGATACACTGGAAGAACCTTCAGAACACAGTTCATCAGGTGAACTGAACAAAAGTTCTTGGTGGAGGATATCGCTGGCCTCACCTAAAGTTCGGCATCCTGTTTCAGCACGGTAGTTATATTCAGTGCATGATATATGAAAATGATAGATTGTTTTAATGTAAGAATAATGTGAGAATGGTAACGGGATAGAACATAATCAATGGTTCGCTAATATCCTATTAGCGAATCCGATTATAGTTAAAAGCAAGATGGTTGTCATATTAACTATGAAACAGAACTTGTATTCCACTGGGTATGAACATTAACTAGATTTCCTTTAAAAGGGAACTATGCCAAGTGGCCTTACCAAGCATTTTTATAAAAAATAACATATTCATGTATCTTTACAATATGCTAACGGAAATTTTTTCCCCTTCCAGGGAGCTTGAGCAAGCTTTTATCAACCTCTCAGAAAAATGTTTCTCAGGAGTAGTAACTTCACCTGTTGAGTTTGTTTGCATTTCTTTTACTGATTTCTTGTAGATGCCTATTATTTAGTGTATTTATTATCTTATTCCAGATATGTTTGTACTGTAATTCATACATTTCTAGTTAAAATACATTCTTGTTTTTCATCAATTTGTATTTTGATTTTATTTTCTTAGGAGCAGCAGGAGAGTAAACAACTTTCTGCTGTCATCACATGATCATGCAACACATACTGATGGGAACATTAATTCAAGTTCTGTGATCAATCAAATTGAAGGACATGTTCACTGGGAAACACTTGAACTCTATCTAGTATGTACAAAAAATTATATTCTTCATATACTCACTTCATTTTCTGGTTAGCTTGTGGTAAATTAGACTATGAGTTCTTGTTGATTTTTTGTAAAATTAATTTTGTAAATAACTGCTTGATAGAAATGATTACAAGCATTAATTCTTATTGATCCTATTTTAGCTATCGTTTGGTTTTTTTGCAAATTTCCTGCATTTTGTACGAGCATACTTACTGTGTATTTGGCTAATTTCTTGAAGCTCCTTATGAGTTATCATAAGTCTATTGGACTATGTGCTCTTGTTACTGATGGTGAAGCAAATTTCTCTATTGGCGAGGAGAAATCATTACTAGCATTATTTTTATATCCTCTTGAAGCAAATTTCTCTGTTGGCGAGGAGAAAATTTCTAACTTAGAATGAAATTACTTATTGTCAAACCTTTTTATATAGTTTAATGCTCTATAATTGCATTATATGATCTACATTGTGCTTGGTCCGAACTTCCAATGATCTTCTGTTTATGAAAAAAATGTTCACATAACGTCGCAACAGCAATTAAAATCTCCAACAAATCATTAAAGTATTGAATGTGTTTTTTAAAAAAAGAACTTAAATTACTATTTGCCACGGCTTGTAACCGTGGCGAATAGTTTTAAAAAAATGATGAGTTCACTTTTAGCCAGGGATTAAAACCGTGGCTAAAAGTAAAGATATTAGCCACGACAGTTTTTTTCATGGCTAATAGTATTTGCTACGGCCAATCCGTGGCTTAAACTTTTTAGCCACGCCGACTTTAGCCAGAGATTTTTCCCGTGGATAGACCGTGGCTAAAGGGTTTTAGCCACGGTTTTGGACTTTTTGCCAGCGCAATTTGCCCTGGCCAAAAGCATGTTTTCTAGTAGTGCCGGCACCGGTCAGGATCTCCTCCATCTCGTCAGATGAGGCAAAAGGGGAGGTCTCGCCGTCCTCCCCCTCTCTTTCTTCTTCTTCTTCTTCCTCTACCTCAGCTCCAAGCCGCGAGCCCATGTCCCCTGGCAAAAGAATTCTTGTTATAGCGAGAGCTAGAGGATTGCTGTGATAAAATTTCCATATACCTGCAGCATGACGAGGCCCCACGGTCGACGGCAGGCGAGAAGGCCCAGCCCCCCCTCAGCTCCAAAGAGTAGGTGGATTGGCTTTCCTTTTCCGGGGGGGGGGGGGGGGTAAATTTTGTGAATGGTAATCCCGGCTTGGTCGGGAGCGGGGGAGGGGGTCTCCTCTCCCGCAGGATGGCTGACATCTAACGGAGGCGCGAAAGATTCGATAGTATTTCCTCCCGCCGGTAGGGAGGAATCAACCGCAAGGGCAGGCTGATTCGCAGCCCTCGCCCCGCTCTCCCGGGTGGCGAGACCCGGCGGTGTGAAAACTGGCACTGCAAGAAGACAGTTCAGCATTCAAAGATTTGAGTTAAGGACGAGAGGGGAACAGTTACCTGCAGTGATCGGGTCAGGTGGAGGAGCCACCTCCAAAACCCGTGGTTGATCCTCGGGGTGGAGAGAGGATGGATCCAAGACTTCGTGCGGGGATGCGGCAGCATCGGGAACCATCTCCTGCAAGAGATATTGCGTCAACAACTGAGCAGCTGGTGTTTTCAATAATTGGCAAATCGAGCATACCTTCCGCGGCGAGGGATCGTCCGCGCGGCTAGGGGTTGGGGTAGGCGGGCTCCTGTTCTCGTGGGGCAGGTCCCGCTGGACCACCTTCACCCTCTTCTTTTTCTTCTTGGGCAGGGAAGGCTCAGCGGCCGACGACCGTCTCGCTAGCCATGGGGCAACCAGGGCGCTGTTAGCCTTGGCTCGCGCCTGTGCTGCGTTGATGCGGTCGTGTAGATCCTGCGGAAGCGGTTTATCGGCACGCTTGGAAGGCATCGCGAGAGGAAGCGAGAGCTCAGGCGAAGAATGACGACTCGAGGAAGGTGTTATGATCGTCTATCGGCACACGTATTTATAGACATGGTACGACCTTCCAAAAGATTCCCTGATGGTGACACGTGCTCAGCGAATATTTCTGGGTTAGACGTGTCTTTTTGAGCGCAGAGCTAGCCCAAAAAGAGCAGCGATAGTATACAAACCCATATTCGCCGAGTCAGACCAGGAGGCACAATGGTCACAATTGGGCTAGCCGAAGGAGTTCCCTCCCTAAAGAAGATCTCGCCCAAGTTGGCGGGAGCGATCGCGCCAGATCGTCGATCGAAGATTGGCGAGCGCAACCGAATCGTTGAACGGAGAACAACGGGCCAAGATCGTCGAGCGCGGCCAGCGCGAGAATGCTTGTACTTGCGCCCGGCTCCAATCTCAAAGGGCTCTCGCCTGTAAGCAGGCGAGAGCGTTCGCACTAGGCTCTGGACAGGAGATCCTCGGCTCAGCTCTCGCCGAGTGAGTCTCAGGGACTTGGGTAAAATGTCCTAATTGCCCTCATGCAAATTTACCCCCGTGCCCTCAGGGAAACAACGGGATTCAGCTATTGGAAGACCAACTAGGGGCTTTTCAGTAATTTCAGGTCAGCACGATGCTATAAATAGACCCATAAGGACTCTTTAGAAGGCAAGCTGTCATTATCTCTCAAATTCCAGTGCTTTCTGAGGAGCTCCTAGCCCAGCTTTGGCTTTGGAGGGGAAGCTCTCAGAGATCTTCCGGGTTAGAGGTGGGACCTCCCTGCTGAGGCTTTGGGTCAGTCATAGGTCCTTTGAATCCAGTCGAGGGTTGAGACTTGAGAGAAGTAGGTTTTGGCTGCACCCCCTTTTCTTCGAACTCCCGTTAAGGTCATATTTGGCTTCAACAGTTTGTTTATACATGTTTTGTATTTTATCCTGTCATATAATACTGTTATACATCATATTGAGTATTTGTTATGTATGGTGCATATCATTGACTAAGGGTTATGACTTCTCCAAATAGGGGGAGATTGTTGGGTACATTGGAAAATGTGTACCAGATTTGAAGAAGCCTCACCCTACTTAATGATATACATCAAGGTGTATTTGATGTGCTTTGAGTTTATATGTGCAGGTTAAGTAATTACAGAAAAATGCAGAAAAGTTTCTAAGTCCATGTGTCGACACCTACAGATGTAGTATCGACACTTATGAAGGCTAGTGTCGACACCTAGAGAAGCTGTGTCGACACTTGGAGTAATTGTGTAGACACCAGGAAAGACAGAGTCGACACCAGAAGAAAAGTGTCGACACATACAGGCAGTGTCGACACACTGTGAAGAATTGTCAACATAATTTGTGTCGACACCCAGAGAAGTTTTGTCGACATCAAATGTGTCGACACCAGGAGGCTGTGTCGACACTCAGCAAGATTCAAGAAAGTTAAAGTACTTGTGTCAACACAAAGGAAATGTGTCGACACTCAACAAGCTTCAACACAAGAAGGCTTGTGTCGACACAAAGGAGATGTGTCGACACACAGCAAGTATCAACAACAAAATAAGATGTGTCGACACAAAGGAGATGTGTCGACACACAGCAGAATTCAACTAAGTATTTAAGAAGAAGTACTTGTGTCGACACACAGAATCAGTATCGACACATTCGACAGAAGGCTTGTGTCGACACACAGAATCAGTGTCGACACATTCTGAAGAAGCAGTGTCGAGAAGCTGTTACAACAACACAAGGAGTTCTGTCAACACCATCAAGGCTAGTGTTGACACTTGGTCTACTTGAGTCGACACTTAGTCTATTTGTGTCGACACATAATGACTATCTGTCTCGACACTTTCAGACAGTGACAGTGATTTCAAGAAGTATCTGGATGACCTGACAGCTGCCATTTCAACCGGTCAACTATAACTATCAGAGCTGTCAGAAGGTTGTTAGAAACCGGATCAGCCGGTCACCATGGAGAAAGCTTATATAAAGGCTTTTCTCCTTCAACAAAAAGTATCCAACAAAAT
Source organism: Platanthera guangdongensis (assembly GCA_039583875.1). NCBI lineage: Eukaryota > Viridiplantae > Streptophyta > Magnoliopsida > Asparagales > Orchidaceae > Platanthera > Platanthera guangdongensis. Next base: position 38,739,628 of record CM077167.1, on the reverse strand, counting down.
TAAGTCAAACAATCAATAGATTATTCATTGAAGATCAATAACAGATTGAAGATCTACACAGAGATCTAACAATACAAAATAAGAAGACCTTCGACAGAAGATCTAAGAAGTTGGAGAGAGAGAGAGCTCCTTCTAAGAAGAGCAGTTGCTGAACCAGGCTGCTAAGTAAGATTTAGATTGAGATCTGAATCTCAAGACAGAAGTTGATTGAAGATCATCTTCACAGGAGATTCAACCCTACTGAGTTCTAATTCAAGAAGCTTTGAAGAAATCTGAGGGAGGTTGTTCTCTGCCATGTTCTTCCGAGAACTCATCAAGAAGCCAATCAACTCATCTCTCTCTGTCAGAGTTGTGATTAATTACTTTGTATTATCAAATTCCTGTAGGATCTTGTATAGAACTGAGTTGTAAGCCTAAATCTATAAAGGCAGAAGCAGGGCATTTGAGCCTGAGTGTAGGAGAATCATTTCTCTGAGTGTAGTCCTTCTTGAATGCTGAGGTAGGGCTGTTTAGCCTGAGTGTAGGTCTTGTTGAAGACTGAATGGTAGGGCTTTGTTCCTGAGTTGTAGGAGTGGGGACACTTTGAGTTGTAGGAACCTGTTTGGGGTTCTGAGCTATATGATCTGAGGATATGAGGAGTAGTGCAGAAGTTAGGCCGAATCCAGTACACTACTAGATAGGCGAAGGGGGAAAGTGGATGTACCCAGACCTTGAGGAACAACTATAAAAATCTGTGTGCACTCTGTATTTGTTTATTTCTGTGATTGCTGAGTTAGCTGTGCTGAATTGCTATAGAAAATTGTAAATACAGGTTTCATTATTCAGTGTTTCTACCTTACATTTAAAAAGATAAAGTTCACCTATTCACCCCCCCTCTAGGTGGTTAGGCACTATTTCTTTCAGCTGAGTATTTCTCAGTTAAGGAAGTAGTAGACTCAGAGAATATATTTCTGGAGTCAAAGTTGGGCTGAGTTTATCTCAGTTTAGGAAGGTTGGTACAAAGAAATTTCCCTTGTGTCAAATCAACTCAACAACCTACTTTCATTCTGTAGGATCCTTTTGGATCTGAGTTGTAAGGCAGATTTCCCTGAGGTAGGATCCAATTATAGATCTGAGATAAGGATGTTTAGCCTGAGGTAGGATCCAGTTGTGGATCTGAGGTAGGGCTGTTTAGCCTGAGGGAGGATCCAGTTGTGGATTTGAGGTAGGGCTGTTTAGCCTGAGGTATGATCTAGTGGTGGATCTAAGGCAGGGCTATTTAGCCTGAGGTAGGATCTAGTTGCAGATGTGAGGTAAGGCTTTGGCCTGAGAGTAGGATCTAGTTTGGAACTGAGGTAGGGACTTTGAGCCTGAGGTAGGAGAGTCATTCTCTCTGAGTTGTATGATACTTGTGTCTGACTTGTAGGATCCTTTGGATCTGAGGTAGGGCCTTTATGTCTGAGCTGTAGGAGAGTCATTCTCTTTGAGGTAGGGTTGTCCTCCCAGAGAGAATGACTCTCCTATAGCTTAGGAACAAAGTCCCTACCTTAGATCCAAAGGATCCTATAACTCAGGAACAAGTGCCCTACAACTTAGAGAGAATGACTCTCATGCCTCAGTCTTAAAAGCCATACCTCAGATCTAAACTGGATCCTACTCTCATGCTAAAGCCCTACCTTTGATGCCACTTTGTCCTGAGAGTAGGATCTAGTTTAGAATAGAGGTAAGGATTTTTAGATTGAGGTAGTAGAGTCATTCTCTCTGAGTTGTAAGGCACTTGTGCCAGAGTTGTAGGATCCTTTTGATTTGAGGTTTGGCCTATAGGAGAGTCATTCTCTCCGAGGTAGTGCTGTCCTCCCAGCCTGAGTTATAGGGCCTTTGGGCCTGAGGTAGGTGATCAATGAATCACTGAGCTGTAGGGTCGTGTGCCTGAGTTGTAAGTCTTGGAGGAGACTGAGTGGTCATGCGGGATCGTGTTGTATGATTTTAGGTGCCAAAATTGGAGAAGTTCCTTGTCTAACAAGCTATTAGAAAGGTGGGAGGGAAAGTGGATGTACCCATAATCTTGGATACCACTATAAAGTCTATATGTGCTCCTTGTGTTGTTTATTTATTGCAGGTTGTTTGTTTCTTGAAAGCAGAAAACTACTAACTCACAAAGCACTTAAAGATCGAAAATAAAAGATAGTCACAAGAGACAAAGAAACCTATTCACCCCCCTCTAGGTGATTTAGATATCCTTGAAATTAAAGACTTTCAAGTGGTATAAGAGGGAGGTTACTCAAAAAACTCTTAACAGTCTGAGTGATCTCAAAGGATAGCTAAAAGGTTGATCTTATGGGTTCATGAGTGAACCATAAGGTGTGGAGCTTGATGCGTTGTAACAGCAAGTGTCCCGGTCGCACAAGTAATATAAAATGGGTGGCATTCCCAAGTATCAACCTCTTCAAGGAACACAGTAAGGGGGGAGTTAATATCGAGGATGACTTGAGATTGAAGTCCTTAGGTTGGAGGTAACTATTTGGGTTTTGATGGTTGCGATAAAATAAAGCAAAACACTAACAACTACTCCTATGTAACGCCGCTATGCGATGCTTCGCCAGGCGGGATGGAAAACTACACGGGCCGCTATGCACCGAATCATTTGGCGATGGACGAGTAGGCAAGTGTAAGAACCAGAATTTGAGGGTCATAAGCACCTCTTCGCTACGCACGCTTCTAGCAATTGCTAGAATGGCAAGAGCGGATAGATGGCAGATGGAAGGATAAGCGCACCTCAAGCAAATAACGAACACATACAATCACATAGACATGATTACACATAAACGTATATAAAAATAACACAACTTCATCTTATACAAAGAGTTCAACTAAACTATCAACAACAAGAAAAGAAAAGTGTGCGAAATCGACCGGATCCGAAATCTTGCAAAGGATTCACGGTAGGATTCGCCTGGTTGTTAATCCGTGTCCTAGCTCGGTCCTTAACTGAGTCTGGGGTAGAGGAGGTTGTCACTCACTCCCAATGAACCTGTCTTCTTCGTGTCACGAGCCGGTGGAAGGCACAAGCATCTCCTAGCTTGGTGGATAAAGCTAGATAAAATCCTTTCTTGTAGCACAAGGATGAAGGAGGAGGCCGAGAGGAAGCTCCGACTTGGATTTGGCGTTGAATGCTTGCTCGGATCTTCTCCTCTTGGTGGAAGATGAAGGGCGGAGGTGGAACGGCGGAGCTTCGCCCTAAAAATGCGGAGGAAATGGATAGAAAATCATTTCTCTAAAACCCTGAAAACCAGCGGTTTAAATAGAAATCGCGTAGAATTTTCTTAACAAACGGGCAAAACGCACGGGCAAAAACAGAACTGAGTATTTTGTGAAATGATCGCGCACAACCGGCCCAAGACGTGCGTGAAGGAAACACACGACCGTGTGATCAGGAATAAGTAATAAAAGCGTGTAAAAATGGTCACGCACAGTTGGAATCAACCGTACGAGGCCAAAACGCACGGGTAACGACAGAGCACCCAGAACAAGGCCAAAATAAGCAGGATGTGTGATTCCTTCTCGCACTGTTTGGAACAAACCGTGCAGGAACCAAACGCATGGGCGGATCGGAAATCCCAGGAAACCATTGAGTAAAACGCACGATTACACTGAAATAGTGTGCGAAGAAAACGCACGACCGTGCGTTTTACAGAGGAGACAATCTGTAGGCTGGGCTTTCTGACCACCTGCACAGCAAACCTCACAATGAGGGCACAAGCCCCAACATACAGAACATAAAGAAAAACTAAAAGAGAGACTTAGGGAGCACCATGTGCTTACCCCCAACAGAATAGTGGGCAATTGCACACCATAACGAGCCAAAATGTGCACTTCATGTCGAAATAAAGCTAGAAGAAATATGAACGATATAGAACTAAAAGTGAAGTGCAAATGCGTGAAAACTAACCCAGATGAGTCCGAAAAACTCTATATAAATCGAACTCATCACACCCCCAGACTTACCTATTTGTGCGTCCCGAGCAAACAAAATCTATGCAGATAGGGAAAATGATTTAGCTAACAAGGAAATTACGATGCGGAGTACCATGCAAAGTCATATGCTCATACACGTACAAATATAATAGAAAAAATTTCTAAGTATACAAAATAGTTTATACTTTTCACAATGCGTATCAAAATTTTATTATTAGTCAAAAATGGAATCACGGTGATTCATCCGGTCACGCATAGGAAGAAAGTAGGCTGACCACTAAGGTGAGCTTTGCCAAAGACCAGGGCTCAGGATCACCTCGAAAGGAATCCACCAATGTCAGGGACCATACGCTTGCCCGTTCACACTCTCTCCGCGGCACTAGTTCGACCCAAGCGTGAATCCGTAGGAATTTTGGATAATCATGAGGCTTCGGTTTCGGTGAGTTAAACAAAGATAAAAAGGAAGGCTATGCACCTAACCCAAATGAGCTATCATAAAAAGAGAATCCATTCGCTAATCGAAAATACATGTGGGTACACCACACCCCCAGACTTAACTTTAAACATATGGGAATGTGCACCGCCTACTCCAAATATAATTACACCTCCAAAAGAATTTTCAATCAAACTTTTTCTTTTCACTTTTCTTTTTCACATATTTTTTTATCTTTTTATTTCTATAATTTCAGCAAAAATAAACCTTGGAGCACATCCACATATTCACATGTAACATCACCACATCAACACCCCAAAATGATAATATAAAACAATAAAGCTCGACTTGGGTGTGCAACTAGGATCGGCTATGAGGCTTTGGTGAAATAATGGTGGAGCTGAATCAAAAGAATGGGTAGGCACAACGGGGCTTAGCGAGGATACGAAGTTAGGAATGGTACAAAGCTCAACCGGGCCAAAATGATGGCCTACATCACACTCACGCTAGACTAACCATGCACCAATGCTTCGAGAGTAGCTTGGGGCAAGTTCTTAGCCACTGAGAAAGATAATCCTTCCTCCCGACTCGAGCAAAATTAGTCTAGTGACGGCTACACACATCCCTACACTACCATTTGATTCACACAGGATTCACCAACTTTTGAGTAGAATAAAAAGTATTTTACGCATATAGAAAAATAAAAAACTATAAGCATATAGAAAAATTAATTCTATTCAAATTTCTACACGAGACGAGGCTGATGACTTATTTTAGTCATCGTTTTTGGGGTAGTTTAGTATTCAAAATTCCTAGTTTAATTATATGTTTTAAGTATTTTTATACATGTCATTTTTTATTTCTTCTTAAAGTCTTGTTGTGTTAGGATATTATAATTCCTAGTTTTATTATAGTTTTATTTGCTTGTAATGTTGCAATTTTATTTTGTTATGTTTTGATATAAAAATCTATAGTTTTAGTATAGGTTTTATGTTTTATGTTTACTTGTGTTTTGTTATGAATATAATTAATTAATAGTAAGATATGTTATGTTTGTAATGTTTAGTTTTATTTGTATTAACTAATGTTTTGTTTTTATGTTCATGATGCAGCCCCCTACATGCTACCCGAGCCCTCAAGTCATGGTACAGCCCTTGTACATGGAGCAGCCCTTCTACATGATGCAGCCCATGGCCGACCTTCCCCAACATGGAGCAGCCCGGTACCACATGAAGCAGCCTTTGGAGCAGCCCTCTTCTTCTATTAGCATAATCTTGTCTCTTTCATTATCTTGTACCCCTTTTTTATATTTAAATGAAAATGAATTTCTTTTATCTTTTCGTGCTTTCTATCTTAACCATGCGTAGCTAATCTTCCTATAGCATTTGATCATGAGGATCCATGATTTGAGATAGGAATTCTTTTGTTTTACTTCGTAATTTTATTTTTGCTAAATTTCACTCGATCCCTCTTTTATTTATTTTGAGCCGACTCCATATTTCTGGTATACGGTAGTAGGCCTTTGATCTTATTTCATAGTAGTCGAGACACTCGTTGATTTGAAAGATCACTCAAAGAAGGAAGGAGTTGATTGCAACCCTAGAGATAGGATGACGTAAATCCTCCGGATTGGAGTCAAATCCAATAGTGCGGATCGCCTCGATAATGCAACTTTATGCCTCTTTGATTTGTAAAGAGATTTCGATCAAAACGTCTATAAGTTAGGAGACTTAATGCTCTAGCGAGATTTTGTCTTATTTTCTGATCCGTCACGGTCGAGTTTAATTCGCAATTATAAAATTATATTTTTATTTCTCTTGTCTCTTTTCATGGTGAATCATAGATCAAGTGCTATATTTTAATCCATAGTTTCGTTTTAATTTCGTTTCAGTTTAATTTTAAATTCTCAACCAACCAACCATCGTTCGGTAGGATAATAGAGTCGTTGTGAGTAATAGTACTTGCCTGCCCCGAGTTTTAATACGACTTTGGTACTACAATTCGACAGGTAAACTTGCCTGTTCGGGTTTTAGCCCATCAAGTTTTTGGCGTCGTTGCCGGGGAATATTTTGGCAATGTTACGAAAGCATCGAGTTTATTACTTCTACTAAAATTCAAAAAAAAAACAACAAAAACATTTTTTTAACAAAACAAAAAAAAAATAAAAAATTAAATTTTCTGTTTCTTTTTGCTAACAGTTTTTTTATGGAATCATCTTCTTTTGGCGCTTTTTGTAATTTTTGCAGGTCACCCGACCACTTTTATTCTGAATGTCTTTTGGGAACCCCTCCCTCTTTTGATTTCAATTTTTCTTGAGCAGGTCAAAGTGGCCAATTTGACTCTTACTCCAATTTTTATCCTACTTGGGAGATGGGGAACCCGTCTTATTTTTCTTATGATTTTGCCCCGCAAAGCGCCGTGCCTCTAAATTTTACTTCAATCGATAATGCGTATTTTGAATTGAAAACTTTTCATGATAATATTAATTCGCATTTGAAGATCATTCTCGATTTCTCGTGAGGCCGCTTCATTTTCTTCGTCTTCTTCTCCGTCTCCTCCAATTTCATCGTATAATGAGTCACCAGATATCCCGGCTTGTCTTTTTCCTCTCGAGGGGGATAACTATTCAGATATTTTGGATTGTTTCCTTACTCCTTTGGATGACACCCCCATGGATACTCCGGCATGCTTCTTACCTTTTGAGGATGACAAGACGTCTCATCATTCCCTTTCTTTTTTGGAAGACGTGTGTGATTCCTTTTCGCTTCAAACTTTAAATGTTCCAACTTTTTCTAGTTTTAGCGAGTCTTTTTCTTCTTCTTCTTTTATTTTAGATAATTCTTCTTCTTCTTTAGTCCTCTCTACCCCTTCTTCTCCCGAAATTTCACAAGTCTCTCCTTCTCCTTGTGAAATTTCCGTTGATGAAATTTCTTTTTCTACTTCTTTTATTTCTCTTTCTATTTCTTCTTCTTTTTCTTCTTCTTCTTTGGACGACCCCTTCTTTCCCATTTTTCATACGGCGGAGGTCTTCTATTACTTCGTCCGTTCATTTCCGGGCGTCATTCCATTGAAGATTCCACCCCATGCTGGTGCGATTCTTCAATTTTTCTCTTTTTTGATGTACTCTCCTAAGCGCATACTTAGGGAGTTACCTCTTCACTTTAGTTTTTATTTTCCATTTAGCTAACCAATAACGTCGGGCTCAGACAACGTTAAACAAAGAGCGCTCTTGGGAGGCACCCCTTGCTTATCCTTTTTGTTATTTTGTTTTTTTTCTTGTGTTTTGCGGGAATAAAACCTCCATCTGTTTGTTTGGCTCCATCATTTTTTTTCTCTTCCTTAGGCCTGAGCCGGTGTCCAGCTTAAGCATGGGGGAACGAAATCGGCATTCGGCCTTACGAATCCGGGGAAGTCGTTTTCTTTTTAAGTATTTACTTTATTGCACCCCCTCCCTTTTCTTCTTCCTTTTTCTTTCTTGTTTTTATTTTTCATTGAGAACAATGCAAAATCCAAGCACGGGGGAGGGCTTCGCTCTTTTTCCGTTTCTTTTCTTTTTAATTTCTCCTTTTTTTAAAAAATATCTTTTCTTTTTATGTTTTTTCAAAAAAAAATGTTTGTTTTTAAGTAATTTAGCTTTATCAAAAATAAAAAAAAACTAGAAAATACAAAAACCCAAAAAAATTAAAAAAATAAATATCCAAAAATATAATAAACCCCTTGCTTAGTCTTTTTGTTGTATTCAGAAATTTTGTTTGAGTTTGTTTATAAGCATTTTTACTATCTTTGATTTGCTAATCTTTTGTTTCATCATGTTTAGTTAAATCTAATATTTAGTGATTTAGTTTTGAGAATTATCTTATGGTTTTAATTTGCTTAGAGTAATTTATTTTGCACTTTTTCTCTTTTATTTTAAATAGTTTCAATCTTGTAGTAATTTTGCTTAACAATTTTGGATTCTAATTATTATTACCTCATGCTTTTAGATTATCAGGAAATCTCAATCTAATAGTAGTTGCTCTCTAGTATTTTAAGTTTATTTTCTAAAATTTTGTTTAACTCATTCCTTTTTCTTTTTATTGTTAGATCATATGTCATGGGAATAAGGAGATGTTAGTTTTTTATTCTCTGGTAAACATATGCAACCCAGATGAAGAGAGGAATTAAAAGTTCATATATGTCGTGGGAAGTGATTGGATGTTAGTCTATTATTTTTTGGTATTACATATATATTTTATAAAAAAAAAAATTTGGTGGGGTGTGAAAAAAATAATGATGATCACCTCCAATCAAAGACCTCTTCATGTTGATTTCCTCCCAAAACCCCTTAGCCAATATTATTGTCTTAGATTTTAAATTTAAATATTGGGAGAGCATAAGTATTAGGTTGCATTCTTCCTTAAGTTTCTTTTAAGTTATGATTTTTATAATTTTAATCTAACCTCGTTTGGAATTTACTCAATTTTGAGTGCTAGTTAATTTATTAGAGAATTTTTGCCTAAATATTTCTCTCTTTTCACTTTAATTCCATAATTTAGCACTTAATTCGTAAATCCCTAAATTTTATTTTTGGCTTGACTTTGGTGTAAATAAATTTTTAGTTTAATTGAAAACTTTTTAAATGTCTTATAAATATTTCTCATACTTTTGCTCTGGAATTGCAAAAGCCTAAGCATGGGGGAATTTGATGACTTGTTTTAGTCATCGTTTTTGGGGTAGTTTAGTACGCAAAATTCCAAGTTTAATTATATGTTTTAAGTATTTTTATGCATGTCTTTTTTTATTTCTTCTGAAAGTCTTGTTGTGTTAGGATATTATAATTCCTAGTTTTATTATAGTTTTATTTGCTTGTTATGTTGCAATTTTATTTTGTTATGTTTTGATATAAAAATCTATAGTTTTAGTATAGGTTTTATGTTTTATGTTTACTTGTGTTTTGTTATGAATATAATTAATTAATAGTATGATATGTTATGTTTGTAATGTTTAGTTTTATTTGTATTAACTAATATTTTGTTTTTATGTCCATGATGCAGCCCCCCTACATGCTACCTGAGCCCTAAAGTCATGGTGCAGCCCATCTACATGGAGCAGCCCTTCAACATGATGCAGCCCATGACCGACCTTCCCCAACATGGAGCAGCCCGGTACCACATGAAGCAGCCTTTGGAGCAGCCCTCTTCCACAAAAATAGCCCACATTTGCAAGATCAGCCCCTACCCAAACCCAACTACAAAACAGCTCATTTACCCATGCATGGCCGGCCACCTCATGCCATCTCTCCCCCTCCTCATTAATTTCCATATGCATGCACCTTACCACTATACATTGTCGGCCACTCTCTTTCCCCCTCTTTTATTTCTCTTTTTTTCCTTATTTATCCCCTCATGTATCCCCTCTTTCTTATTTATTCCTCATTCATCTCCCCCTCTCTATTTTACATTCTCTATTTTTATAAAATGCAATGAATCTCATCATCTCCCTCTCCCCTCATAAATGCCATACATGCATCCTCTCCCCTATGCATGGCCGGCCACTCCCCCCCCTTGCCCCCTCTTCTTCATTTCATTCTAGAACCTTCTCCCTCTCCTATAAAAGGAACCCATGCTTCATGTATTGGAAGGTTGGATTGGAGAGAGAGCAAGTGAGATAGCTAGTTCAAGGGTAAGTTTACTTCTTTCTTTGTTGCTAACTAGATTTCTTTTTCTTGTTATTGTAATTTCTTCTATCAGCATAATCTTGTCTCTTTCATTATCTTGTACCCCTTTTTTATATATCAATGAAAATGAATTTCTTTTATCTTTTCGTGCTTTCTTTCTTAACCATGCGTAGCTAATCTTCCTTTAGCATTTGATCATGGGGATCCATGATTTGAGATAGGAATTCTTTTGTTTTACTTCGTAATTTTATTTTTGCTAAATTTCACTCGATCCCTCTTTGATTTATTTTGAGCCGACTCCATATTTCCGGTATACGGTAGTAGGCATTTGATCTCATTTCATAGTAGTCGAGAGACTCGTTGATTTGAAAGATCACTCAAAGAAGGAAGGAGTTGATCGCAACCCTAGAGATAGGATGACGAAAATCCTCCGGATTGGAGTCAAATCCAATAGTGCGGATCGCCTCGATAATACAACTTTATGCCTCTTTGATTTGTAAAGAGATTTCGATCAAAGCATCTATAAGTTACGAGACTTAATACTCTAGCGAGATTTTGCCTTATTTTCGGATCCGTCACGGTCGAGTTTAATTCGCAATTATAAAATTATATTTTTATTTCTCTAATCTCTTTTCATGGTGAATCATAGATCAAGTGCTATCTTTTAATCCATATTTTCGTTTTAATTTCATTTCAGTTTAATTTTAAATTCTCAACCAACCAACCATCGTTCGGTAGGATAATAGTGTCGTTGTGTGTAATAGTACTTGTCTGCCCCGAGTTTTAATACGACCTCGGTACTACAATTCGAGAGGTACATTTGCCTGTTCGTGTTTTAGCCCATCAGAGGCCAATTGATTAGGAGCACAGCAAGGTCAACATTTTACTCCATCTCACAATCCTAAGCCAGCACCATAATTTTCCCGAATCTAACAGAGAAACGAGTTTAACTCGCAGCACGCAAAGAGCTATGCATGCGCTCATGTGTGTGCAGTGGTGTGCAATGCAATGAACTAATTAAAATAAATGTAAAGAAGCTTCTAGTATGCACATGAAATGTGCGCGTGCAAAAGGTAACTAATAATGGCTCTCCCCCAGACTTAAACTAAACTACTCAGCATATGATACAGAAATGTATATCAGAAAAAGGCAAGGTAAGATGTTACCCAATGCTCAGCTAGTGAGCATACAAGAAGACGCATGATAAACCTGAAGCAGGCCGGCCATACGAAGAATCACAACCCCACAAATACGATTTGCCAAGAATACCTACAGGGGTGAGCTCCACAAAAACAAAAGAAAAATATATAAAATATAAAGAAATATTAAGCTAAGATAGACATGAAAAATAAAAATGCAGAAAATGAAAGATAAGTACTGGGGTTATTGTCATCCCAGCACAACTTATTAAATTCTATATAGTTCTAGCTAATGGGCCTATGAAAGGAAAAGTGCACAGGTAACTGTTCCATTATCCGTTGCGGTAACGGTTACCGATACGACGATAAAACAGTTGCTGGGAGCTTGAAGTCCTTAGGTCGGAGCTAACTAATGGGGGTTTTGGTTGTTGCGTTAAAATAGGTGGAGTAAGGCAACTAGCTAGAGCGGATTTCACTTAAGAGGGGAGTTAACTCCCCCCTTACCCGATGCGCAAATGCAAGAAAACAAGCCACACATTTTATAAAATGGTCTGGCGCCAAAAATAGTATAGATTCAATTTTTTGTATGCTCGTAGAATTACACTTTTCTGCATTTGTAAATAGTCTTTGTACTACTCAGAATTGCTGATGCTGGAGTAATCAAACGGTAGAGTAGGAATGTGTGAAGCCGCCACTATCCTCGTATTGCTCGAGTTCGGAGGAAGGATTACCTTTCTCGGGGGATAAGAACTTGCCCCAAGCTACTCTTGAAGCATTGGTGCATGGTTAGGCTAACGTTAGTGTGATGTAGGCCATCATTTTGACCAAGTTGAGCTTTGTACATGTTCCTAACATCTTATCCTTGTTAGCCTATTTTGAGCCTTCTCCTACTGTTGATTCAGCCCCGCTTTACAATCACCAAAGCCTAAAAGTCTATCTCAGTTGCATGCCCCTATCTCGAGCTATTAGTGTATTACTTCTTGCATTTGGTGTTGTTGCCGTGGTGCAGTTTTGTGTTTGTGAGCTGGAGTTTTCATGATATTATGAAAAACAAAATTTTGAAAAAGAAAAGAAAAAGAGAAAAAGAAAAGAGTTGGATATGAAATAAGAAAAAGTTTAAAAGAAAATTCCATTTAAGATTTTCTGCCGGTAGGCGGTGTTCGCGCCCATATGTCAAGTCCAAGTCTGGTGGTGTGGTACACCTGCTTGTTTTGTTGGCGAGAGGGTAGTCTTTTGTATGAGATCATTTAGGTTGTGCGTAGCCATCATGTGTATCCTTTTGTATCCTCACACATGCTTATACCCACGACCCATTATTTTCCTAAAAGTCCTACGGATTCACGCTTGAGTCGAACTAGCGCTGTGGAGAGAGTGTGAACGGGCGAGCGTATGGTTCCCGACATTGGTGGATTCTTTTGGAGGTGATCCAGAGCCCCAGTCTTTGCCAATGCTCACCTTAGTGGCTTGCCTACTTTCTTCGTACGCCTGACCGAATGATTCTCCAGCATTCCTATTTTGTGTAGCTACAATATTTATTTACACCTATCGAAAGCTATAAACTTCGTAGCATAGTTAAAAAGTTTATCTATTATATTTTCTGTGCCCATGAGTATTTGATTTTTCTCTTTACTTTATTTTGAAATTTCAAAGCCAGTTCACTGTTTTCGAGTCCATGGAGAGATGATTTGCTCGGGACGAGCAAATGTTTAAGTCTGGTGGTGTGATGAGTCCGATATTTATATGGTTTTTTGGACTCATCTATGCCTGTTTTCTTGCACTTGCACTTCACTTGTAGTATGTTATCGTTGGTATTTCATTTATTCTGCTTTTCACGCTGAAGTGCACTTATAGGCCCAAGGGTGTGCAATTGCGCATTCTATTATCGGGGGTGAGCGTCTGGTGCTCCCTGTTTCACTTTCTGTTGATGTTGTTTGCAATTTTGTTGCTGGGAGCTGGTGCTCCAGCTGGATGTCTTGTGGTGCAGGTAGTCGGGATGTCCCGAATTTCATTTTTAATTATGTGTAAAACGCACGGTCGTGCGCTTTCGTCTCGCACGGTTCCAGTTCAATCGTGTGTTCCACACAACAATTCTGGGGACATCTGTTTCTACCCGTGCGATTTGTTCCCGCACATTTTCGGCCTAACGGTGCGAGAAGGAATCGCACGGCCTGCGCCTTTTGCCTAGCTTTCCAGTGCTTTGTTGTTAATCGTATGTTTCCTTCACGCATGGGCAACCGTGCCCGTGCGCGAGTAAAACACACGGTTCCACTGTTTTTGTAACGGCCCCGATTTTTCGGCAATTGTTTAAATCCTCGTTTGGCGTTACGTTGGCGCATTTCCGGCTCGTGCCGTTGTTATAATACCTCGTTAGGTGTTATTAGAGGTTATAGCCTGTTGTATGGTTTCCCCAGCTAGCTGGCGTCTGTTTTGGAGGCCCGGCTGAGCCTCTTAGGGAATCCTTGTGCTTTGGCTTCGGGTTAGGTTAGCCTGAGTGTGTGGTCGTCGGAGGTTGTGTCCGACTTCACCGATGTTTTCGTAGCCCGAGTGTTTAGCTACGGTGCGGATTTGTTCGGAATCCGGGAGCGTTAATTTTCTCGTCATTTCGACGGTTGCTAGTTAGCGAGTCGTCATTTATGTGAGTGTATTTACATGTTTACGCATTTAGGGCATAGCGCGTGATTTAGACGTGCAAGGTTTCAATAATTTACATGTGTGTGTCTATGTTTATGTGTTAGTATGTGTATATATATAGATGTGTGTTGGTATGTATATATATATATATATATATATATATATATATATATATATATATATATATATATATATATATATATATATATATATATATATATATATATATATATATATATATATAAGGGTTTCATTAGGTTTAGGAGTTCTTTTCCCCCAAACCCGACGGCGACCCTGCAGCAGACCGAGCGGAGGAGACGCAGTGAGGCGGAAGTCCATGAGCTCTCCGGCCGCCGTCTCCTGGCCTTGTGGAGCTCGAAACCCTTATTTGAGGCCGGATCCGTGCTCCTCTAGCCAAGATCTCCATTCTAAGGTATTTATCTTGAGATTTCCTCCATGTTTTTTTCCTGATCAGATCGTTAATGTCCAGTTTTTTCTCTTTTTTTGAACTTTGATGGAGGATTTCCTTCCCTAAATTCTGTCCAGGTTCTTCTTGTGGTTATGTTTGAGGGCCGATTGGGTGCTGGCCGGCTCTTGCTAGCCCAGATTTTGTCCAGGTTTTCTTAAATCTGTTGCTGGCCAAATTTTCTCCTAAGATCAAGGCAAGTGTACCCTTGCCAAAGTAAATCCATGTCTTGTTCTGCTTGCTTGACTTATAAGAAGTCCCTTGTATTGTCTATTTACTTGTTTATATACATGAAAATCGGTGCAAGGCCTCTCATACATCCCCTTTCTATGTTGGCCGACTTCATTCCTTGGGTATGTGGTTCTATGGTTTTCTTTTTTTCTTTTACTAGGGATCTTGCCCCGATAGGATATAATCTAAGTGCCTTTATTTCAAGCTTTGTTCATTCATGAGGTATCTAGTTGTTTGCGGTTTTCTTTGGGTGTAAACCATTGATGTGGTTTTATTATAATTAGTTGCAAGAATTTTATTGTAGTTGCCCCTTGGTTGCTCCAAAAATCAGATTGGTATCAAAACCACCCAAACCTCTTGTCATTTCTTTTTGTGTGTCAATTCTCTAGCTTGCAATTAGTGTCAAGCCCCTTTGTTAATGTTTGATACCAACCCCCCAATTTAATTGTTTGTGGGTCGCATCAATTCAGTTGTTTATGGGTTGTATCAATTTAAATTTTTATGGTTCGTATCAAGTTAACCGTATAGGTTTTGTACCAAGCTAGTTCAATATATTTAGTTGAGATCAAGCTACTAGTTATGATTAATATCACGTTATCGGTAAGCATTTAGTATCAAAATACTTACATAAACATAGTATCGTGTCACCTTCAATTTATTTGTGTCAACCCACATGTTTGGACAAACTCGATCTTTAGTCCGTTGGTATGTATATAAGGCTCTTAGGTGAGTTGCTATAGAGTGTTTAGGGTTCAGTGTGACTTCTTGGTGGTTCATGGAACTACTAGTAAGGGTTTTCCCGAGTCACTTAGTGCTGGAGTAGGATGTGATTTTGAGGTGGGTCGGACCGATGCCGCCACCCTTGTTTTACTTCTTGTCTTATTAAGACAATATGGGTTGTTTGGTTGAGTTGGACTGATGCCACCACGACAACACCTTGAGATATTTAGGCCTGTTAGACTTGGTTGGACCGTTGCCACCATCCTAGGCCCTTGTTAGTGATTTTGTCCATCTCCAGTATTAGGTGATTCTTTCTGCTCTAGCTTTATGCTAGGATTTATTTATTTTTGCTAGTCCTTTTTGCAGAGATAGTTGAAGTTCGGCTTCATTCGTGCTCTTGATGTACTCCCTTTCCACTTACCTTTGTGGGAATCAGTTTTACCTGCTTTACTTACCTTCTTTTACCTGTACCTGTTTTACTTCACCTTCACTTACTTCTATCCTGATTTTTTAATCCTGTATAAATCTATTGTACCTTTGTTTTCCTCTTGATAGTTGTTTTGCTGAGGTGTTCGTTTTTTCTGAATACCTCAGGTACAGGTATTTAGCCGACTGTGCGGCTAGTTTGCTCCTGGAGATTTTCTAGCATTTCAGCTGCTATTGTGGTTCTCAGTTCCTCTTGTTTGGGAGGTAGCTTTTCTTTAGACTTGTAGTATAGACATACCTACTCACCAGTGGGTTCGTGTCAGTTGGTGACGCACACCGGTGGTTTCTCTTTTAGATACTTTGCGCTTGCTTACACTGTTAGTTTTTTTTCTGTTTTTGAGATTCATTAAACTTGCTCCTGGTATGATTTATGTTAGGTTGCTAGTTACTTTAAAACCTATAAAAAACAATTATTATATCTAAAACATAGACATCATGTTTTCTTTTCTAAAAAGCTTAATCACTACTTTCAAAACCACGTAAAAGGTCATTTTTTATATATATCATATAAATTAAATCTAGGGTCTTGCATAGTCTAAGGTGTCCCCTGGGGGCGCTTATGCATTCTCCTAGGATGTTAAAAAGTGAATAAAGTATTTTCCGCTACGTATAAGTATAATTTTGATGGGTGGACTAGTTGATCCACGAAGCCGAGGGATACAGCCTCTAAAATACAATTGATTTTCACATCATTAAAGCTTTTTATTTTTCATAGTCTTAGTAGTTGGTGGTTGCCTGAGTGTCGGCAGTTATCCCCTGCCTGACGTAGCATCACAACACGTGTTTTCTCCTACTATGATACTTCCTAATTTCAGAGAAAATACGGGTTGTGACAGTTGGTATCAGAGGGAGGTTGCCTGATAATTTGTCGGGCAACCTTTCCTTGTAGGTATTAGAAGTTTAGCATCATATCATACACACACCGATATGTCATCAGCACGTCTTGGCTGAAGCACGAACACTACACTCATAGCATAACATGAAGTATACGAGGCATATAATGTAGTATGAGATGCATAATATGTGTTTGTATATGGATCCACCATAGGAGGCAACATGTGAGGGTTATGTAGTATGGGATGCATAACCTCACCACATGAATGCGACTAGAAAGTTTTCTTTTTCGTTGCATGGAAATGTTATGTAGTATGGGATGCATAACATTTTCATGTGTACGCCGCTCATAACATGCATTAGGGCCCTTTTAGAATGTATAGCACAATCATGCATAGCATAACATTGCATAAATTCAAAAAGAACATAAATTCATGCATTCCCGATATAGGCACAAGAGTTAGTGTGATGGTGGTGAACCATCTTAGGTTAAGCATGACATTATTTCCTTTATATAAAATATATATATATATACATATATATATATATACATATATATATATATACACATATATATATATACATATATATATATATATACATATATATACATATATATATATATATATATACATATATATATATACATATATATATACATATATACATATATATATATATATACATATATATATATATATGTATATATATATGTATATATATATATATGTATATATATATATATGTATATATGTATATATATATATATGTATATATATATATATGTATATATATATATATATATATATATATATATATATATATATATATATATATTATATATATATATATATATATATATATATATATATATATATATATATATATAACCCCAGAGCAAGTTGGAAGTGAAAGCAAGTACTTATGTAGGTTTGTCAGTACCTGTTTGTTTTGTCCTAGTAGTTGAACTAGGTCCTAATGATTGCTTGTTTGTCCTTTTTAGTATGGCGCCTAAGCGTAGAGTGGCGAGATCGACTCCCCAATCTGAGGGCGAGTCTTCTAGTGCTCCAAGCAGTGCAGTTGTGGAGAGTCTGAGGCAGAGCAATGAGGCTCTATCGAGGCAGATGGTGGACATTCAGTCTCAGATCCAGTCCCTGATATCTGTGGTGGCAGGACTAGCCCCGAGAGCGCAGGATCCTGCTGCGGGTATTGCTGTTCCCGCACCTCCTGCACCTCCTGCACCCCCAGCCCCTTTGGTGCCTCCAGTGGTGGTGCCCCCGGAGATGGCTTTCATCACTCAGTTCCAGCGACTGCGACCCCCTACCTACGATGGTAAGGCGGACTTCATGATATTGGATGACTGGTTGATTTCCATAGAGGAAATGTTTCATTATTCTGGAGTGTTTGAGGATCAGAAGGTGATGTTGGCCGCCTATCAACTGAAGGGGTTAGCGAAGAGCTGGTGGATGAGGGAGAAGGAGGGAATGGCAGGAGGAAGCACTTGGGCTTCCTTCAAGGAGATCTTGATGCGGAAGTTTCTACCGTCAGTGGAGCGAGACCGGCTGATGAATGACTTCTTGCATCTGAAGCAGAGATAGCTCTCAGTCAGCGAGTATGAGATTGAGTTTAGCAAACTCACTCACTTTGCCCCTAGTTTGGTGAGCTCAGAGGAGGATAGAGCGAAGCATTTCCTCGCTGGACTGCGGAGCGATGTGCAGTAGCTAGCGGTGGATCACGGAGCGGTGAGTTATGCTGGGGTAGTGGAGGCCGCTTTGAAGGTAGAGGCCATCGAAAGCGCGAAGCAAATAGGACAGCAAGAGAGGAATGAGAAGAGGAAAGCTATTGAAGCAAAGAGCCCCCAAGTGCTCGGTTCTCCTTCGAGGAAGAGGAGCAAAGAGGTCTGTAGTTTTTGTGGCCGGTCGGGCCATCCTGCTGAGAGATGTTTCAAGAGGGCGGCAGCGCAGAAGGAGCATGTGCATGCTATTCAGGGTGCTCCCAGGCAGAATGCGGTGTGTACTCTGTGAAAGAAAGAGGGGCATGATGTTGCCCGTTGCTGGTTGAAGGACAAGGTCTGCTATCAATGCAGACAGAAAGGTCATACCAAGGCCCGATGCCCGCAGCTCCAGTCTGTGCACCGACCAGTTCCTCTTCAGGCGTTGCCACCGCCTCAGTCTATGGATAGAGGCAAAGGGAAGCTGAATGTGATATCATCAGCGGAGGCTCAAACTTCGACGCAAGTCATTTCAGGTAAACCTTCTCGCTAGTCTTTTATTTCCATTGCAGATTAGTTTGGCTTTTGTTTTCTTAAATGATTGTGCAATTTTCCCATTTATTTTTATATAGGGAGTTTTAATATAAAGAACCGCTGGGCGCGCGTTCTCTTTGACTCAGGTGCTACCCACTCATTTGTGGCTAGGGCCTTTGTAGAGCGGTGCCAGCTGGTTCTTGATCGTGTCGGTGATGCCTTTTAAGTCAAATTCCCCTCAGGAGATTCCGTGATATCAGATCAGGGCATTCTGGATTGTCCTAGTATGTTGGGGGATTTCCCGGCCAAGGCAGATCTGAAGGTTTCAGACTTGGAAGATTTCGACGTCATCCTGGGTATGGATTGGTTGTCCAGATATGATGCAGTGATCCAGTGTAGGGGTAAGCGCTTGGATTTCAAGAAGGACAACGGTCAGCCTGGGAGTATTTATGGCGATCCGCGCCAGGCCTCTCCGACAATTTCTGCAGTATGTGCTCAGAGGTTATTCAGTTCTGATTGTTTTGCTTGCTTAGTCTCAGTGCTGGGGACTGTTAGCAGTTCGCCGCGGTTGGATGAGATTCCTGTTGTCCGTGAGATTTCTGATGTGTCTCCTAGCGACCTTCTCGGCCTTCCTCCTGTCAGAGATGTCGAGTTCGTGATTGATTTGGAGCCGGCTACGCGTCCTATTGCTAAGGCGCCGTACCAGATGGCCCCGCGAGAGCTGGAGGAGCTGCGTACCCAGCTGGATGATTTATTGGAGAAGGGTTTCATAAGGCAGAGCTCGTCACCCTGGGGTGCGCCTGTTCTCTTTATGAAGAAGAAAGATGGGTCGATACGCCTTTGCATCGACTACAGAGAGCTGAACAAAGTCACCATCAAGAATAGGTATCCCCTGCCCAGAATCGACGACTTATTCGATCAGTTGCTTGGTAGATCTGTGTTCTCCAAGATTGACCTTCGATCAGGATATCATCAGCTCAAGATCTGGGAGTCGGACATTCCACGGACGGCTTTCCGATCGAGGCATGGACATTTCGAATTCCTAGTTATGTCTTTTGGGTTGACCAATGCGCCATCAGTATTCATGGACATGATGAACCGGGTGTTCAAAGATTTTTTGGATAAGTTTGTGGTCGTATTCATAGACGACGTTCTGATTTATTCACGGAATGCTGCGAAGAATGATCAGCACTTGCGGTTGGTGTTATCTGCCTTGAGAGATCATCAGTTGTACGCCAAGCTGAGTAAATGTGAATTCTGGTTGCCTCAGGTTTCCTTCCTGGGTCATGTGGTGAACAAGGATGGCATTTCAGTGAACCCGGAGAAGATTTCTGCAGTGATGGATTGGCATAGGCCGAGCACACCCAAGGAGATTAGGAGCTTCTTGGGGTTGGCCGGCTATTATAGAAGGTTTTTGAGGGCTTTTCTACCTTGGCAGCGCCCTTAACTAAGCTGACGCAGAAGCATGCAGCGTTCATCTGGAGCGAGCAGTGCGAGGAGGCCTTTCTGGAGCTAAAGAGGAGATTGTGTACTGCTCCTGTTTTGACATTGCCTACGGAGGGCAAGGACTATGATGTATATGTGGATGCCTCGCGTGTTGGGCTCGGAGGCGTGTTGATGCAAGAGGGGAAGGTGATTGCGTATGGGTCGCGGCAGTTGAAGACTCATGAGCGGAATTACCCTACGCATGACCTCGAGTTTGCGGCGGTGATTTTTGCGTTGAAGCTGTGGAGGCATATACTCTATGGGGCTCAGTGCAAGATTTTCACAGATCATAAGAGCCTGAAGTACGTGTTTACTCAGAAGGAGCTGAATATGCGCCAGCGGCGGTGGCTAGAGTTTGTGGCCGATTATGACGTGGAGATCCAGTACCATCCAGGCAAGGCCAATGTGGTGGGCGACGCCCTGAGCCGCAAGACAGGGAAGATCTTCAACCTCACGACAGAACATTTAGTGGAAGAGTTCTTGTTGATGGACATCTCCATGGGATGTTGTGATTTGCAAAGCAGTTTGGCAGTGGCAGAGCCATCTTGGATTTCACTCACCAGGTTGCATCAGAAGGATGATCCATATTTGTTACACCTGTACCTCAAGGCTGAGAGAGGGGAGTTGCCGGATTTCTCTATCGATGATTCAGGTACTTTGAGGTATCGAGGCAGGTTTTGCATCCCCGCGGTTGGAGACATCAGGAGTATGGTATGCAAGGAGGCTCATGGATCCAGTGTTGCCTACCACCCAGGATCCACCAAGATGTATCATGATTTGAAGCAGATCGCCTGGTGGTATGGTATGAAGGGGGATATAGCTCGGTATGTTTCTGAATGTTACACTTGCAAGCAGGTGAAGGCCGACCATGGGAGGCCTGGTGGCAAGTTGACTCCTTTGGAGATCCCGAATTGGAAGTGGGAAAGTATCTCTATGGACTTCATTACGGGCTTACCGAGATCTCCAAGGGGATTTGATTCAGTTTGGGTGATCGTGGACCGATTGACAAAGTGTGCGCACTTCGTACCTTATAAGATAGACTACCCAATGAAGAAGATAGCAGAGTTTTATTTGAACGAGGTCATCAGATTGTACAGTGTGCCTGTTAGCATCATTTCTGATCGAGACTCTCGTTTTACATCCCGCTTCTGGAGGAGTCTGCAAGAGGGTCTGGGTATAGATTTGAGGTATTCTACCGCTTACCACCCACATACAAATGGGCAGATAGAGCGTGTGAACCGGATTGTGGAGGATATGATCATGTGCTACATTCTAGACCATGGTGGAGCGTGGGATGAGCGTTTGCGGCTCATGGAGTTTGCCTACAATAACAGTTACAAAGAGAGCTTGCAAATGGCTCCCTTCGAGGCATTGTATGCGAGGCGCTGCAGAACTCCATTGTTTTGGGCTGAGGCTGGTGAGAGGCCTTTGTTGGGTCCTGATGCTCTCGAGGAAATGGAGGTTGCTGTGAAGCTCATTCGGGAAAAGCTTAGGTTGGCTCAGGAGAGATATGAGAAGAACGCCAACCGGCGTAGGTCCGATTTGGAATTTTCGGTGGAGGATTTGGTCTTCTTGAAGGTGTCTCTGATGGTTGGAGTGAAGAGGTTCGGCAAGAACCATAAGCTGGATCCGAGGTATGTGGGCCCATTCAGAATTTTGGAGCGTATTGGTGTGGCAGCATATAGGTTGGATCTACCAGCCAACTTCTCGGGCGTACATACTGTTTTTCATGTAATCCAGCTGCGGAAGAGTGTGCGGAGCAGTGGGCAAGTCTTGGATACCGTGCCCCAGTTGGAGCCCAACCTCTCATACGTTGAGGTGCCGGTCCGCATCTTGGATACTCAGGATCGGGTGCTACAGACAAAGTATATCACGATGGTGAAGGTTCTTTGGAAGAATCAAGGTTTGGAAAGCGCGACTTGGGAGCTAGAGTCGGCTATGAGGGAGGCTTACCCTCGCCTGTTCTCCTGATTTGTTGGGTATGTCTTCTTTCTAGTAACTTTTGTTTGTTACTTTCCTTCTATAGTAGAAGTAGAGTACGTAAAGTTTCGGGACGAAACCTTCTTTTAGTGGGAGTGACTGTAACGCCCCCGGTTTTTCGGCAATTGTTTAAATCCTCGTTTGGCATTACATTAGCGCATTTCCGGCTTGTGCTGTTGTTAAAGTACCTCGTTAGGTGTTCTTAGAGGTTATAGCCTGTTGTATGGTTTCCCCAGCTAGCCGGCGTCTGTTTTGGAGGCCCGGCTGAGCCTCTTAGGGAATCCTTGTGCTTTGGATTCAGGTGAGGTTAGCCCGAGTGTGTGGTCGTCGGAGGTTGTGTCCGACTTCGCCGTTGTTTTTGTAGCCCGAGTGTTTAGCTACAATGCGGATTTGTTCGGAATCCGGGAGCGTTAATTTTCGCATCATTTCGACGGTTGCTAGTTAGCGAGTCGTCATTTATGTGAGCGTATTTACATGTTTACGCATTTAGGGCATAGCGCGTGATTTATACGTGCAAGGTTTCAATAATTTACGTGTGCGTGTCTATGTTTATGTGTTACTATGTGTATATATATAGATGTGTGTTGGTATGTATATATATATATATATATATATATATATATATATATATATATATATATATATATATATATAGATATATATGTAAGTAAATGTTTAGTTAATAGGATCAATTAGGGGCTGCCTTTATGCTTAAGCCAATTAAAATTAGGTTAGGGTATTGTTAATTAGGATATATATATATATAAATAAATATATATATATATATATATATATATATATATATATATATATATATATATATATATATATAAGTGTTTCATTAGGTTTAGGAGTTCTTTTCCCCCAAACCCGACGGCGACCCTGCAGCAGACCGAGCGGAGGAGAAGCAGTGAGGCGGAAGTCCAGGAGCTCTCCGGCCGCCGTCTCCTGGCCTTGTGGAGCTCGAAACCCTTATTTGAGGCCGGATCCGTGCTCCTCTAGCCAAGATATCCATTCCAAGGTATCTATCTTGAGATTTCCTCCATGTTTTTTTCCCGATCGGATCGTTAATGTCCACTTTTTTTCTCTTTTTTTGAACTTTGATGGAGGATTTCCTTCCCTAAATTCTGTCCAGGTTCTTCTTGTGGTTATGTTTGAGGGCCGATTGGATGCTGGCCGGCTCTTGCTAGCCCAGATTTTGTCCAGGTTTTCTTAAATCTTTTGCTGGCCGAATTTTCTCCTAAGATCAAGGCAAGTGTACCCTTGCCAAAGTAAATCCATGTCTTGTTCTGCTTGCTTGACTCATAAGAAGTCCCTTGTATTGTCTGTTTACTTGTTTATATACATGAAAATCAGTGCAAGGCCTCTCATACATCCCCTTTCTATGTTGGCTGACTTCATTCCTTGGGTATGTGGTTCTATGGTTTTCTTTTTTTTCTTTTACTAGGGATCTTGCCCCGATAGGATATAATCTAAGTGCCTTTATTTCAAGCTTTGTTCATTCATGAGGTATCTAGTTGTTTGCGGTTTTCTTTGGGTGTAAACCATTGATGTGGTTTTATTATAATTAGTTGCAAGAATTTTATTGTAGTTGCCCCATGGTTGCTCCAAAAATCGGATTGGTATCAAAACCACCCAAACCTCTTGTCATTTCTTTTTGTGTGGCAATCCTCTAGCTTGCAATTAGTGTCAAGCCCCTTTGTTAATGTTTGATACCAACCCCCCAATTTAATTGTTTATGGGTCGCATCAATTCAGTTGTTTATGGGTTGTATCAATTTAAATGTTTATGGTTCGTATCAAGTTAACCGTATAGGTTTTGTACCAAGCTAGTTCAATATATTTAGTTGAGATCAAGCTACTAGTTATGTTTAATATCACGTTATCGGTAAGCGTTTAGTATCAAAATACTTACATAAACTTAGTATCGTGTCACCTTCAATTTATTTGTGTCAACCCACTTGTTTGGACAAACTCGATGTTTAGTCCGTTGGTATGTATATAAGGCTCTTAGGTGAGTTGTTATAGAGTGTTTAGGGTTCAGTGTGACTTCTTGGTGGTTCATGGAACTACTAGTAAGGGTTTTCCCGAGTCACTTAGTCCTGGAGTACGATGTGCTTTTGAGGTGGGTCGGACTGATGCCGCCACCCTTGTTTTACTTCTTGTCTTATTAAGACAATATGAGTTGTTTGGTTGAGTTGGACTGATGCCACCACCACAACACCTTGAGATATTTAGGCCTGTTATACTTGGTTGGACCGTTGCCACCAGCCTAGGCCCTTGTTACTGATTTTGTCCATCTCCAGTATTAGGTGACTCTTTCTGCTCTAGCTTTATGCTAGGATTTATTTATTTTTGCTAGTCCTTTTTGCAGAGATAGTTGAAGTTCGGCTTCATTCGTGCTCTTGATGTACTCCCTTTCCACTTACCTTTGTGGGAATCAGTTTTACCTGCTTTACTTACCTTCTTTTACCTGTACCTGTTTTACTTCACCTTCACTTACTTCTGACCTGATTTTTTAATCATGTATAAATCTGTTATACCTTTGTTTTCCTTTTGATAGTTTTTTTGCTGAGGTGTTCGTTTTTTTCTGAATACCTCAGGTACAGGTATTTAGCCGACTGTGCGGCTAGTTTGCTCCTGGAGATTTTCTAGCATTTCAGCTGCTACTGTGGTTCTCAGTTACTCTTGTTTGGGAGGTAGCTTTTCTTTAGACTTGTAGTATAGACATATCTACTCACCAGTGGGTTCGTGTCAGTTGGTGACGCCCACTGGTGGTTTCTCTTTTAGATACTTTGCGCTTGCTTACACTATTAGTTTTTTTCTGTTTTTGAGATTCATTAAACTTGCTCCTGGGATGATTTATGTTAGGTTGCTAGTTACTTTAAAACCTATAAAAAAACAATTATTATATCTAAAACATAGACATCAGGTTTTCTTTTCTAAAAATCTTAATCACTACTTTCAAAACAACGTAAAAGGTCATTTTCTATATATATCATATAAATTAAATCTACGGTCTTGCATAATCTAAGGTGTCCCCTGGGGGCACTTATGCATTCCCTAGGATGTTAAAAAGTGAATAAAGTATTTTCCGCTACGTATAAGTATAATTTTGATGGGTGGACTAGTTGATCCACGAAGCCGAGGGATACGGCCTCTAAAATACAATTGATTTTCACATCATTAAAGCTTTTGATTTTTCATAGTCTTAGTAGTTGGTGGTTGCCTTAGCGTCGGCAGTTATCCCCTGCCTGACGTGGCATCACAACGCGTGTTTTCTCCTACTCTAATACTTCCTAATTTCAGAGAAAATGCGGGTTGTGACAGTTTTCTCTTGCATTCCTGCGCTCTTTATTTACCAGTGTGATTTCCTTCACGCACGAGCGGAATCGCCCGTGCACGAGTAAAACGCACGGGTCAACGCTTCTTCTTCCTCAAGCTTTATCTACGTGCGAATATCGCACGGGTCACGCACGGTCGTGCGCCAGACCGTGCGCGACCAATTTTCTTACTTTTTCTATTTAAGACGCAAATTTTCGACCATTGAAGGGAAGGTTTCGGACAGACTTCTTCCAGCCATTTCCTCCGCATTTTTAGTGGCAAAGCTCTGTCCTTCCACCTCAGCCCTTCATCTTCCACCAAGAGGAGAAGATCCATGCAAGCATTCAATGCCAAATCCAAGTCGGAGCTTCCTCTCGGCCTCCTCCTTCATCCTTGTGCTTGAAGAAAGGATTTTATCTAAGCTTTCCCCACCAAGCTAGGAGAAGCTTGTGCCATCTTCCACCGGCTCGTGACACGAAGAAGACGGGTTCATTGGGAGTGAGTGACAGCCTCCTCTACCCAGGACGCAGTAAGGACTGAGCTTGGACGCGGAATGACAACCCGGCGAATCCTACAGCGAATCCTTCGCAAGACTTCGGATCCGGTCGATTGGGCACACTTTTCTTTTATTGTTGTTGATAGTTTAGTTGAACTATTTGTATATGATGAAGTTATGCTATTTTGATATATGTTTATGTGTACTCATGTCTATGTGATTTTAGGTGTTTGTTATTTGCTTGAGGTGCGCTTATCCTTCCATCCGCCATCCATCCGTTATTGCCATTCTAGCAATTGCTAGAAGCGTACGTAGTGAAGAATTGCTTATGACCCTCAAATTCTTATTCTTACGCTTGCCTACTCATCCATCCGCCTAGCGATTCGGTGCATAGCGGCCCGTGTAGTTTTACATCCCGCCTGACGAAGCATCGCATAGCGGAGTTGCATAGGATTAGTTGTTAGTGTTTTGCTAAAATGTTTTTGCAACCATAAAAACCCCCATAGTTACCTCCGACCTAAGGACTTCAATCTCAAGTACTCCTCGATATTAACTCCCCCCTTACTGTGTTCCTTGAAGAGATCGATACTTGGGAAAGCCACCCATTTTATATTACTTGTGTGACTTGTACACTTGTCGTTCCAACGCATCAAGTTTTTGGCGCCGTTACCGTGGATAGTGATAGACATAGTAGTGATGAGTGCCCGACACATCTACAACGACAAGTGTACCGGAGCTTCTCCCCTTGGTGGAAGATGAAGGGAGGAGGTGGAAGGGCGGAGCTTTGCCCTAAAAATATGGAGGAAATGGCTGGAAGAAGTCTGTCCGAAAAACTGCTCTTCAATGGCCTAAAATCTGCGTCTTTAATTAAAAAAGTCAGAAAACTGAATCTAAAATATTAACTCCCACCTTACCGTGCTCCATACCCTCATGTACATAAGAAGGCTAGTTGACTGTTTTCCCCGGCAAGGTGGTGCTGCAGATATGCAAAACCCTATATAAAAGTGGTGATGCAGATATGGTGGTGCTGCAGATATGCCAATCAGACTTTCTGTTGATCGGTGTGACGACATTGTGGAACCGTCTCTCCCCATGCACTCTTCCCCTCTTTTTGATTCACCCCGGAGAAACCCACACATATTTTCTCTGATGCTGTTGTTCGTCCGCCTTCTTTGCAAGAATTATTTATCCCTATTTTTAGTGAGTCGGTTGATGATGTTATGTTGGATTGCGATTTTGAGCCTGAGGTTGCCCCGATGTGTGACGAGGGCGTTATTCTCATCAATGGAGGGTATTACATCTTGGAACATGTGGATGCACCGAAGTGGGATGATGAGGAGATCCTTTTTGATGAGGAAGTTTTCACTTCCTTGTTGGATGAGGAGGTCCAAACTACCACCGAGGACCTCGAGCTCTCGAATTCCCCTTGCTATGACTCATATGACACCGATGGTGATCTATGTCTGGACCTACTGGGAGTGAGACCGGGACCACTCCCCTTATTTCTGATTATTTTAGTTATTCATCTCATTTATTTCTTGATCCCCTTTCCATATCTGAGCCCGCGCGGGCTGAGTCTCCGCAGGAGCTTCCGGAGGGCTTGGAGCTCTCAGCTCGAGTCATGGATGATAGCATCCTCTTTCACGAGGAGGTTGATTCCACCTCTGATGAGGAAGCTCCATTTATTGCTCTCTCCTCTGGTCGTCTCCCTATAGACGATACCTTGCTTGGTAAGGATTTTTTGTGTGATTAGATGAGCGAGGACCAGTGCTCCTTCACTTCTTATTTCTTATTGCCTCTACCTGTGTTGGGCAGGTATTATTATTTAGGTAGAGAGGTAACTGCACTATCACCGTATCGGTACCCGTTAACGAAATGGATATTGGAACAGTTACCTGTGTTGGGTACATTGGTTTAAATGTACCTGATTTGAAGAAGCCTCACCCTACTCAATGATATACATCAAAATGTATTTGATGTGTTTTGAGTTTAGTTGTGCAGGTCAAGTATTTACAGGGAAAGCTGAAAAGTTTCTAAGTCCATGTGTCGACACCCAGAAGGAAAGTGTCGACACTTAAGAAGACTTGTGTCGACACCCAGGCAAGCAGTGTCGACACTTGGAGTAATTGTGTCGACACCAGGGATGCAGAGTCGACACCAGACAGAAAGTGTCGACACATGAAGGCTGTGTCGACACTCAATGAAGAAATGTCCAGTGAAGAAGTGTCGACACTTAGAAGCAATGTCGACACCCAGAGGAACTGTGTCTACATCAGAAAGTATCGACACTTGAAGGCTGTGTCGACACTCAGCAAATTTCAGCAGAGTCTAAGTATAAGTGTCGACATAATAAAGAATGTGTCGACACTCAGCAGAAGACTCAACACATGAAGAAAGTGTCGACATAATGAAGAATGTGTCGACACACAGCAGAAGACTCAACACATGAAGAAAGTGTCGACACTAGGAGGCTGTGTCGACACTCAGCAAAGTTCAACAAAAATTCTAAGTACAAGTGTCGACACAAAGGGAATGTGTCGACACTCATCCAAAGTCTCAACACCAAGAAGATGTGTCGACACAAGGAGCTGTGTCGACACTCAGCAAGTATCAACACAGAAGGCATGTGTCGACACCAAGAAGATGTGTCGACACTGAACAAATTCAACACATGAAGATGTGTCGACACAAGGAGTTGTGTCGACACTTACAAGAATTCAACTAAGTACTGAAGAACAAGGAGTTGTGTCGACACTCAATATCAGTGTCGACACATATTGAAGAAGTTGTGTCGAGAAGTGAATTCTACAACACAAGGAGTTGTGTCGACACCTTGAAGGCTAGTGTCGACACTTAATATACATGTGTCGACACTTAGTGTATAAGTGTCGACACTTAAAGACAGATTGTCTCGACACTTTCAGACAGTTACAGATATTTCAAGAACTGACTGGATGACTTGACAGCTGCCATTCCAGCCGGTCTACTGCAACTGTCAGAGATGTCAGAAAGCCGTTAGAAACCTGATAAGCCGGTCACCATGAAGAAGGCCTATATAAAGGCTAATACTATCAACAAAAAGATTTGATTTGACACAAGTCTAAGAGATTAACAACAAGAGATCAACAATCAAAGAAGAAGATCTAGCGATTCATTGAAGAATCAAGTGAAGATCTAAGAAGTTGGAGAGAGAGAGCTCCTTCCAAGAAGTCAGCCGTTGGAACCAGGCTGTAAAGAAGGGTTCAGACCTAGTTCTGAATCTTAAGTTGCAGTGATTGAAGATCAGCTGCAGAGAATCAATCCTATTGTGTTCTACATTCAAGAAGCTTTGAAGAAAGCCAAATGAGGTTGATCTCAGCAGAGTTCTTCCAAGAACCCATCAAGAACCTATCAACTCATCTCTCTTTTTCTGAGTTGTAGGTATACACTTTGTAATTCTAAATTTCTTGTAGGATCCTTAGGGATCTGAGTTGTAAGCCTGCAATTATAAAGGCAGTGTGGTAGGGCCTGTGTGCCTGAGTGTAGTAGATCCATATCTCTGAGTGTAGGCCTGTTGTGGCTGAGTGTAGGCCTGTTGTGGCTGAGTGTAGGCCTTGTGGCTGCGTGTAGGTCTTTGGAGAAGACTGAGTTGTAGGGCCTTGGTCCTGAGCTGTAGGAACCTGTTTGGGGTTCTGAGTGTAAGATCTGAGGATCTGAGATAGTGGAGGAGTTTGGCCGAATCTAGTACACTACTAGATAGGCGGAGGGAGAAAGTGGATGTACCCAAACCTTGGGGAACCACTATAAATCTGTGTGTTCACTGTGTGCTTGTTTATTCTGTGATTGCTGATTGATTGCTGTGAAGAATTGATTATAACTATGTGATATAATCTGCAATCTGCCTAAAAAGTTAAAAAGATTTAAGTCACCTATTCACCCCGCCCCCTCTAGGTGATTAGGTACAATTTCTTTCAAGTGGTATCAAAGCGAGGTTACTCAAAAAAGGACTTAACTGTCTGAGTAGATACTGTTGGCAGATTCAGTATAAGTTAAGTGCAGAATCAAGAAAATCAAGAAACATGGGTTCAACAGAGAATCATAAGGAACTTGGATCCATGAAGTTGCCCATTTGCAGAAAAGAGATTTTTGGCATCTGGAAAGAAAGGGTGAGACTGTTTATGGAAGCTTCAGACCCTAGAATATATATCACAGTTAAAGAAGGGACATATGTGCCTATGAAGGTTTCAGTCCTGGATGCAAATCAGAGAACACCTAAGGACTTCTCTGAAATGACAAAAGATGAGATAATTCTAGCCACAATGGACAAGAGGGCACATAATATCATTGTGAGTGCCATAGATGATGCTATCTTTCAGAACTTGATACACTATAAGACATCTAAGGAGATGTGGGATACTCTTATAGTGTACATGGATGGTTCAGAAGAAGTGAGATAGGACAGAAAGTCATTGTTAAACCAGGAATATGAGAGTTTCAGGCAAGGTAGGTCTGATAGCATAACAGAATGCTATAAGAAGTTCTATAGGATTGTCAATGAGCTAATGTCCTATGGAAGAGAATTCAGTAACTATGAGCTAAATGATAAGTTCTTGAGGTCTCTAACAAAAGATTGGGACACCAAGATCTGTGCCATAAGGGAAATGACAAAGTTAGCAGATATCCCTCCTCCAACACTGTTTGGAAAACTGCTATCCTATGAGATGCAGTTGATGGTGAGGAAAGAAGAGGTGAAGACTACAAGAAGTGAGCATAAAGAAAGGACAGTGGCATTCAAGATAGAAGCCACCAAGAAATACAAAAATAAGTCTCCATCTCCACCTCCTAAAGTGGCTGAGACTGAGTCAGATGAATCAGAAGACAAGAAGTCTGAAAGTAGTGAGAGTGATGAGGATTTTGCAGCCTTCACAAGACACTTTCAGAAGTTTCTAAAGAAGAAACAGTGGAGGTCAAAGCCATCCACTTCACAGGGAAAAGATGACTATTATCAGAATAAGAAGTCATCAAAGAAAGACAGGAGAAAGACCAAGTCAAGCAAAGCAACTTTATCAAAAATTGTTTGCTATTGCTGTAACAGACAAGGATATGTTATTGCTGACTGTCCTGAGAAAAGGAAAGAGTCTAATGATAAGAAGAAGATTCAAACCAAGGGCAAAAAGGAAAGGTCCTTTGTTGCCAAGAAGGACAAAATCCTGTCAGACATATCTTCTTCAGAAACTGAGTCAGAAGCTGAAGCATACATTGGACTATTTGCTGAAGAAGAGGAAGAAGAGTTCATTCAGATAATGAACTCTATATATGAGCAAGAGGACATCCAGTGCAATGGACTGATGGCCTTAACAGAAGGTGACAAAATCCAGGAGCAGCCTGG
Organism: Platanthera guangdongensis; assembly: GCA_039583875.1. Taxonomy (NCBI): domain Eukaryota; kingdom Viridiplantae; phylum Streptophyta; class Magnoliopsida; order Asparagales; family Orchidaceae; genus Platanthera; species Platanthera guangdongensis. The sequence continues at coordinate 38,708,181 of CM077167.1, read as the reverse complement.
ACCTAGTAAGGTACAAAATTGTTCTTTAAGTTCAATTTCTAGTGCTTGTTCAGATTCAGTTACATCAGCATCAAATGATGCCAGTGGATCTGAATCTGAAGGAGATATTCACCAGTTGATTGATGAATATAAAGTTCTATTGCAAGCTTTTAATAAAAGCAAATCCTTGGCCAAAAGTCAGGCTAAGGAGATTGCTAATCTTAAAGTTGCTGCAACTGATTTTGAGAAACTGATTGATCAAAAGCTAAATGAAATAGCCAGACTGAAGAACATAACTGTTATTCAGATGGGAACTATAACATTCAAGAATGATCAAATCAGAAATCTGGAGATTAGTCTTCAGAAGGAGAGAGACATAGTTGCAAGGTTCTCTAAACCTAAGTCTGTTCTACCTTTGATTGATGAGTTTATACCTCACAAGGGTAAAACTGGATTGGGGTTTACTAACCCTGCTAGGACTGTAAAGTCCAAGTCTAAGGGCAAAGCCGCAGCTCTCAACAAGCCAGCTGTAGATAGAACAGCTAGGGTTGTACCTAAGCAAAGGTACAATAGATTTGAGTGCTGGTGCTGTGGCAAGGTAGGCCACTTTGCCATGGACTGTTGGCACAATTCAAGTGCCAAAGTGAGTAGCAAACTGCCTGTTGGAAAATCTGCAGGTAGCTTTGTTAAGAGGCAGACTAACCAGCACCAAGGACCCAAGAATTCTTTGGGTTCTAAGGCCAACTAATCTGTTTTGCAGGTGAGTCCAAGTTGCCATGCCCCAATATGGTACTTGGACAGTGGATGTTCCAGACACATGACTGGAACTAGGGGATTGCTAAAGGACTACACACCTATCAAGGATGGTCCTAAAGTCACCTTTGGTGGTTCTGAAAAAGGAATTATCAAGGGTTTTGGTAACATTTCTAGCACCCATATAACAATTACTCAAGTAGCTTATGTTAAAGGTTTGAAACATAACCTTATTAGTATAAGTCAACTGAGTGATTTAGGATATGACATCTCATTTGTCAAAGATGGTTGTCATATCAGGAGGTCAAATGATCAAGAGATCATTTTGACAGGTTACAGAAAGAGAAATGTCTATTGCCTAGACATTATGTGTGAGAACAATGGTTCTCCAGTGTGTCTTGTAGCTGATGAAAAGTCTCTCATTGTGTAAAATGGCACAAGAGGCTAGCCCATCTTAACTACAAGACAATTGGCCAACTCTATAGCAAAGAGTTAGTGAGGAATGGTCCTCAAGTTAAGTGTATTAAAGATGGAATATGCTCAGCTTGTCAAAAGGGCAAGCAGACTAGATCCACCTTTAGTAGCATTGAAAACAAAGATGTTGTGAGGTGCTTATACCTCTTGCATATGGATCTCTTTGGTCCTATGCCAGTTCACAGCCTAGGTAGGAAGGTCTACACATTTTTGGTTGTAGATGACTACTCAAGGTTTTCCTGGGTGTTCTTCCTTAGACAGAAATCTGAAACACCTAGTATCTTCTATAGCTTTGTCAAACAAATTCAGAATGAGTTAGACAGTACAGTGGTCAAAATAAGAAGTGACCATGGTACTGAATTTCAGTCTGATAGTATGGCAAAACTATGTGAAGAATTTGGGATATTTCAGGAATTTTCTTCACCAAGAACACCTCAGCAAAATGGCATTGCTGAGAGGAAAAATAGAACCTTGATTGAGGCTGGTAGAACCCTATTAAGTGACACATCTCTCCCAGAATATTTCTGGGCTGAGGCAGTTAATACTGCATGCCATGTAATTAATAGGGCTACCATTACTAAAAGCCACAATAAGACCCCCTATGAGATTGTGAAAGACAGAAAACCAAATCTATCCTATTTCAGGATCTTTGGTTGTAAGTGCTTTATACTTAACAATGGAAAGTCTTACTTGACCAAGTTTGCTGCCAAGTCCCAAGAGGGGATCTTTGTTGGGTATAACAACAATAGTAAGGCTTATAGAGTCTACAACTTGTCTACTCAAGTTGTAGAAGAGTCAGTACATGTAGTATTTGATGAAGCTAGACTTATTAAGTATGAGTTGTCTAGAAGTATTTGCAGCTCCACAGGTGTGACTAAGAAGATGGACAAGCTCACTATTGAAGAAGGATCTACTACAATTCAGCATGTAGATGATAGTGGCTATTGTACAGGGGGAGTACTACATGCACCTGATGTAGAAGAAGACCAAGGAGTGCAGCAAGATGAAGTAGCTGAAGGAGTTCAACCTGAAGCCAGGATGCCTCCAGCTAATAGACATCTAAGAGATCATCCAGTAGATAAAATCATTGGTGATATAAGACAAGGGGTATAAACAAGGAGAAGAAATCTGAGTAAAGTACTCTACTCCAGTTTTCTATCCCAAGTAGAGCCAAAGAAGTTTGAAGAAGCCATCCTAGACCCTCATTAGATTGAGGCAATGCAAGAAGAGCTGAATCAGTTCAAGAGGTGCAAAGTCTGGGAGCTTGTTCCTAAACCAAAAGACCACAACATAATTGGAACCAAGTGGATCTTTAGGAACAAAATGGATGAACATGGAGTGATTATCAAGAACAAAGTAAGACTGGTTGCTAAGGGATATAGGCAGGAAGAAGGTATTGACTTTGATCAAACCTTTGCTCCAGTAGCCAGACTGGAAGCCATAAGGATGTTCCTGGCCTATGCAACCTATCAAGGATTTAAAGTATACCAAATGGATGTTAAGTCAGCCTTTCTGAATGGTAATCTAAAGGAAGAGGTCTATGTGGAACAGCCATCAGGTTTTGTTGATTCAACTCAACCTAATTATGTCTATAGACTTAGGAAGGCTTTGTATGGGTTAAAAAAGCCCCTAGGGCTTGGTATGAAACCCTGTCTAGTTTCCTCATTGAGAATAAATTCACAAGGGGGAAAATAGACAAGACTCTATTCCTTAGGGAATCCAGAGGCAAGATAATACTAGTCTAAATATATGTAGATGACATAATATTTGGGTCTATTGAAAGTAGTCTTTGCAGAAAGTTTGCAAAACTTATGCAAGGACAATTTGAGATGAGCAGTATGGGGGAACTTAAGTTCTTCTTGGGTCTCCAAGTTAGACAGACTGAGAATGGTTTATCCATATGCCAGTCTAAGTTCACCCTAGAACTGGTAAGGAAGTATGGTATGGAATCATCCAGTACCATCAAAACTCCTATGGGGTCAAGTATGTTTCTTAGCAAAGATGATGCAGGGAAACCTGTAGATGAGACTTTGTATAGAGGGATAGTTGGCTCTCTATTGTATTTGACTGCAAGTAGACCAGATATCATGTATGCTACATGTGTCTGTGCTAGGTACCAAGCTTGCCCTAAAGAGTCTCATTTGACAGCAGTCAAAAGAATACTGAGATATCTTAAGGGCACTCCTTATCTAGGCCTTTGGTACCCTAGGAATGGAGACTTTGAACTGACAGGTTATTCAGATGCAGATTTTACAGGCTGCAAAGAAGATAGGAAAAGTACAACTGGTACCTGTCAATTCCTAGGTGGAAGACTGATCTCATGGAGTAGCAAGAAGCAAGCAAGTGTGGCTATCTCCACAGCAGAATCAGAATATGTGGCTGCAGGAAGTTGCTGTGCTCAACTTCTATGGATACAACATCAGCTTGAGGATTATGATATTCAGGTAAGTAGAACACCACTATTTTGTGATTCTACAAGTGTTATATCTATTGCAAACAATCCTGTTTCCCATAGTAGAACTAAACACATTGAAATAAAATATCGTTTTCTAAGGGAACATGTTGAAAAAGAAGATATTTCACTAGAGTATGTTAAAACAGATAATCAACTAGCTGACATGTATACTAAGCCTTTAGAAGAAACAAAGTTCAATAGGTTTAAAATTGAACTAGGTATGATAAACTTAGAGTAAGTTTACAGAAATGGCTAAGTAAAATAGTGTCGACACACAGAGTTGTCTGTGTCGAGACAGAGAATTGGTGTCGACAGTTCAGAGAAAAGGTGTCGACACATCTAGGAAGTTGATGTCGACACTTCAGAAAATTAGTGTCGACACATACAGGATAGGTGTCGACACATCCAAAGTGGTGTCGACACTTAGACTTTATGCAGAATTAGTGAAGTAAAGTCTTGACCAAGTGTCGAGCTAAGTGGTGTCGACACATAAACAAGTGTCGACACATATAGTCTGTCGACTATACTTGTGTCGACACATAGGTGTCGAGACATTATAAGTCTGTGTCGACACTTTTCAACAGTGTCGACACAATTTGAGTTTGTTGACGCGCCCTTTCATCTTCAATCCTAGAATGGTATTAATAGGATTTCGCCATTGTCTGTCGACACGCTCACTAAAGTTTCGAGACCAAACTTGTGTGTCGACACCTCTCTTCTCTCAATTCAAATTCTTCAAACCCTAATGGCGCCCAAGCTCGAGGAGAACGTAAATGAAGGATATGAACTGGTGCGGCACGCATTTGATGACGCAGATCCAGAGATCAAGGATGTGGTAACCCTAGTTGCAAACTCAGGGTTAGACTTTCTTGTTTAAGAGCCAACCAAAATCTGGAAGAAAGAAGTTCTAGAATTTCTGAATGGAGCAACCCTAGACGAATCTAGATTCAAGATAAAGTCAAGGGTTCATGGAGAAAAGGTGAAGGTCTCACCTAAGAGTTTGAGAAAGGTACTTCTGTTACCAAGGATTAAGGAAGAAGAGAATGTTTCAGCATCTAAAACTAGGGAAGCATTAACTTGGTGTGCTTTGGATTCCAACATGAAAATTGGATCAGTGTTCAATAGAAAGGGGATGAACAGCCAAGGCAAATTTCTCTCAGAAATTGTTGGCAAGGTGATCTTGAGTAAGCCTGGAGGGCATGACAGAGTTTCAGCACATATGTCCAGTCTCATGACAAGGATTATCTTCACACTACAAACTGATTGGTCTGTAGTAGTATTTGAGAAGATCAAGTAGAGCCTGAAGAAACCCAATTTGGATAGGATTCTAAGTCTTTACTTGGCTGGTAGTATACCAGAAGTAATGAGTCAAGCTGCAGGATCAAAGATCAATCACATGAGGAAGATGGACATGAGAATCTTCTCAAGATGGGATAGGGTCTTGACCAAGGAATTGCCAACACCTGAGAAGGTAACACGCCAAAAGAAGAAGAAGAAGATAGCCCCAGTGGCTCAAGAATCATCTAGTAGCTCTGAAGAGCATGTTGTTTTTACACCAGATGATGAACAAGAAACTGGAACTATTGGAAAGTCTCCAGATAGACAAGTAGCTGCAGACAGGCAGGGGGAGCTACCACAGGCTAGCCCTCTTCACCAGGATTCTATCCAGGGGGAGTCTCTACTGTTGAAGAGCCAACTCCTCTAGAAAGTGAAAGAGCTACACAAACCATACTTGAGGTAATAACTGAAATAAACCAATTAGATTTCTCTATTGAGAATGCAGTTATAACTGACACATTATCTACTGCAAATCAGCAACCTCAGGTTCCTAGTCAACCTCAAGATGTTGTCATGGAGGACACATCTATTGCAGATCAAGTAGTGTCTGATCAAGTAGTTGATGAGATCAGGAATTCTCCACCCCCTCATCAACAAGAGTTTACTTTGGAAGAACGTTTCCCTGATCTTCTCCAAACAGACTTTGAGAAGGAAAGTGCTGCTGCTGAGGGGGAGAAGGCCCAAGTTGAGGGGGAGCAAGTGGAGATTCTAGAAGAAACTACTAGGAAAGAGCCTGAGATGCCAAAGGATGTTGAGGAGCTACCTAGGGAGAGGGTAGAAATAGCCAGCACATCAGAATCTGAAGATGAGGAGGCTGCAAGAGCAAAGAAAAGGAAATTCCAAGTATTTAAGAGAAGAAGACAAACTTATAAAAAGGCTTTACAAACCATTGCCCCACAGCCTACACCACAGCCAGCACCATCTGTAGATTACAGTTCTCTGTTGGTTGCAATACAAATCAAGCTTGATGAGCAAAGACAAGCACTGGAAAAGTATGTAGATGAAGGACAAAAATCTCTATAGTTTGATCTGGCCCATGACATTAAGTCTATTAGATTTGAGATGAATCTAAATAAGAAGGAGATGACTGACTGCTTCCACAAGGGAGGGAATGCAGTAGTCTATCTAGCTACTCATCAAGAGAAAATCAAAGCTCAAGTGGATGAACTTGAAGTAAAGCAAGGATATGTACTGGAGAATCAAATCAGAATGAATGATAACTTGACAGCTTCTCACAATGCAATTGTCACTGAACTTAAGAATATAGCCACTGCCAGAATGCAGCCCTGACCACTGCCAAGGCAGAATTTGACAAAGCACTGCAAGAAAGCCTCATTGCTGTCACTTCTGTAATTCAAGATTCTCAGAAGCTGCTCACTGAAAAACTCCAAAGGTTGAAACCTTTCTACAAGTATGGAGTCAATTACCTAAATGCACAAATCAGATTTCAGAAAGATGATATAAGAGATCACATAGAAAGAGAAGTCATAAAGGGGGAGAGGGTGTTAGTCAAAGCAGGCTCTGATCATGCAAAATGGATTTCCAATTCCATCAGAGCTACCCTTGGATATCCTCCATTATGTGATGATGACAATGTAGCAGAGTCCGGGATTAATCCTACCTATCTTGGAGGTGAGCAAGATGAAGTAGCTCAGGTGATCTATCCTCCACCAGACTTTGATATGATACAAGCAGATATACAATCAATGTATAGCCCACCTGAGGGACAGCAAAATGTCATTATAGAAAAGGTGGTTCAGCCAGTATCTGAGGCTATACAAGAAGCTATACTGAAAGAACAAGAAGCCAGATTGTCTAAGAAGAGGTTCAGAGAGCAAGCTGAACAAAGGCCTGATTTTGAACAGTGGAGCCCCACCTCCAGGAATATTATCTTAACTGCATTTAATGCTGCCAAAGACAATATTCAAGATAGAAACAAGTGGTTTTCTGAACTGGAGTGGAGGAAGCATGAGACTAGGCAAGAAGCCATTGTGCAATACAGGAGAAAGGCTAAGATGGGAAAGCTACCTCCTACTGCCCAGGAGCCTAGCAAGTACTTTCCCAAGCCTTATCATTACTTTGAGAGGCAAAAGATCAAAGCTGAAGAGCTAAAGAAGAAGGATCTTAAAGGCAAAAAGCCTACTGCTGCTGAAGATGCTGATGCCCCTGTGCAAGCAAAGATACAGTCTGGGAAGGGCATAGTTATCAAGGAGGCTGAGCAAAAATAGATTAGAATTACCTTTAGTTTACAACTGTAATCTTTTGATTTTAAACACTCTGTAAACTTTTGTATAATGAATATGACAAAGTTGTTAGAACAATGTGGTGTGTGAAAAACTCTATTACATATTTGTTCTAGATATATGTGTGTACATGTTTATGTACTTTCCCTGATTGCATAATCCTGTTTTACATCATACTGTGATTTTATTATGTATGGTGTATATCATTGACTAAGGGTTATGACTTCTCCAAATAGGGGGAGATTGTTGGGTACATTGGTTTAAATGTACCTGATTTGAAGAAGCCTCACCCTACTCAATGATATACATCAAAATGTATTTGATGTGTTTTGAGTTTAGTTGTGCAGGTCAAGTATTTACCGGGAAAGCTGAAAAGTTTCTAAGTCCATGTGTCGACACCCAGAAGGAAAGTGTCGACACTTAAGAAGACTTGTGTCGACACCCAGGCAAGCAGTGTCGACACTTGGAGTAATTGTGTCGACACCAGGGATGCAGAGTCGACACCAAACAAAAAGTGTCGACACATGAAGGCTGTGTCGACACTAAATGAAGAAATGTCCAGTGAATAAGTGTCGACACTTAGAAGCAGTGTCGACACCCAGAGGAACTGTGTCTACATCAGAAAGTATCGACACTTGGAGGCTGTGTCGACACTCAGCAAATTTCAGCAGAGTCTAAGTATAAGTGTCGACATAATAAAGAATGTGTCGACACTCAGCAGAAGACTCAAACATGAAGAAAGTGTCGACATAATGAAGAATGTGTCGACACATAGCAGAAGACTCAACACATGAAGAAAGTGTCGACACTAGGAGGCTGTGTCGACACTCAGCAAAGTTCAACAAAAATTCTAAGTACAAGTGTCGACACAAAGGGAATGTGTCGACACTCAGCCAAAGTCTCAACACCAAGAAGATGTGTCGACATAAGGAGCTGTGTCGACACTCAGCAAGTATCAACATAGAAGGCATGTGTCGACACCAAGAAGATGTGTCGACACTGAACAAATTCAACACATGAAGATGTGTCGACACAAAGGAGTTGTGTCGACACTTACAAGAATTCAACTAAGTACTGAGGAACAAGGAGTTGTGTCGACACTCAATATCAGTGTCGACACATATTGAAGAAGTTGTGTCGAGAAGTGAATTATACAACACAAGGAGTTGTGTCGACACCTTGAAGGCTAGTGTCGACACTTAATATACATGTGTCGACACTTAGTCTATAAGTGTCGACACTTAAAGACAGATTGTCTCGACACTTTCAGACAGTTATAGATATTTCAAGAACTGACTGGATGACTTGACAGCTGCCATTCCAGCCGGTCTACTGCAACTGTCAGAGATGTCAGAAAGCCGTTAGAAACCGGATCAATCGGTCACCATGAAGAAGGCCTATATAAAGACTTATACTGTCAACAGAAAGATTTGATTTGACACAAGTCTAAGAGATTAACAACAAGAGATCAACAATCAAAGAAGAAGATCTAGCTATTCATTGAAGAATCAAGTGAAGATCTAAGAAGTTGGAGAGAGAGAGAGCTCCTTCCAAGAAGTCAGCCGTTGGAACCAGGCTGTAAAGAAGGGTACAGACCTAGTTCTGAATCTTAAGTTGCAGTGATTGAAGATCAGCTGCAGAGAATCAATCCTATTGTGTTCTACATTGAAGAAGCTTTGAAGAAAGCCAAGTGAGGTTGATCTCAGCAGAGTTCTTCCAAGAACCCATCAAGAACCTATCAACTCATCTCTCTTTTTCTGATTGTAGGTATACACTTTGTAATTCTAAATTTCTTGTAGGATCCTTAGGGATCTGAGTTGTAAGCCTGCAATTATAAAGGTTGAGTGGTAGGGCCTGTGTGCCTGAGTGTAGGAGATCCATATCTCTGAGTGTAGGCCTGTTGTGGCTGAGTGTAGGCCTGTTGTGGCTGAGTGTAGGCCTTGTGGCTGAGTGTAGGTCTTTGGAGAAGACTGAGTTGTAGGGCCTTGGTCCTGAGCTGTAGGAACCTGTTTGGGGTTCTGAGTGTAAGATCTGAGGATCTGAGATAGTGGAGGAGTTTGGCCGAATCTAGTACACTACTAGATAGGCGGAGGGGGAAAGTGGATGTACCCAAACCTTGGGGAACCACTATAAATCTGTGTGTTCACTGTATGCTTATTTATTCTGTGATTGCTGATTGATTGCTGTGAAGAATTGATTATAACTCTGTGATATAATCTGCAATCTGCCTAAAAATTTAAAAAGATTTAAGTCACCTATTCACCCCCCCCCCTCTAGGTGATTAGGTACAATTTCTTTCAACCTGTGTATTTTTTATTTCATAGGACCATTAGCTAGAACCTTTTCCCTAGCTGAATAAGTCGTACTGTGATGACAGTAACCCCAGTACTTATCTTTCATTTTCTGCATTTTTATTTTTCATGTCTATCTTAGCTTAGTATTTATTTATATTTTGTATCTTTTTCCTTTGTTTTTGTGGAGCTCACCCCTGCAGGTATTCTTGGCAAATCATATTGGCAGGGATGTGATTCTTCGTATGGCGAAGCTGCTTCTATTTTTCATGCGTCTTCTTATATGCTCATTGGCTGATCATTGGGTAACCTCTTCCCTTGTCTATATCTGATTTTAATTTCAATATCATTTGTTGTGTAGCTTAGTTTAAGTTTGTTGTGGGAGAGACTCGAGTTGTTATCTGCTCACGCGCATATTTAATTTGAATACTAGAAGCTTTTGTTGTTATATCATTTGCATTTGATATGCACTCCACAACACCCACTTGAGAGCGTTTACTTCAGCACTTGCACACGCCGAGCTTGTTTATCACTTGTGCATAGAATAAAGAATGCATTGTTGGTTTTGGATTATGTGATGGAGTAAAATGTTGACTCCCAGATTGCTCCTAGGTGTACACTCATGGCTTATATTTTCTATTTTTCTATTGGCGTAGATTTTGTTTACGGTACTCTAGTTGTGAATCCGGTTGTGAATCAAATGGTGGTGTACGATTGTGTGTGGGAGTTCAATAGCCTCGTATTGTTCGAGTCGGGAGGAAGGGTTATCTTTCTCAGGTGGCTAAGAACTTGCCCCTAGCTACTCTTGAAGCATGGGTACATGGTTAGTCAAGTGCCCGCGTGATGTAGGCCGTCACTTTGTCTAGTTTGAGCCTTGTGCCATTCCCGACATCTATCCGTTGCTACCCCCGTTAAGCCCGTCCCTTCCTTTGACATCCCTACGCCTCGCTACCAAAGCCATATAGCCTTTCCTACTCGCACATCTGAATGTGGTCGCTCGGTTAGTTGTTTTGTTGTAGTCTGTATCTGTTATGTGTGGACAGTTATGTTTGTGTTTGTGCCACTTATGGTGTTGCTGTGTTTTCCTGTTTTGTTTTGGCTATATAAAAAAAAGAGGAAAGAAAAGAAAAACAAATATGATAGTAAATAAAAAGAAAATTCCCAATGTGGAATAAAAGAAAAGACTATATATTGTTGCTGAGTTTTGAAATTTTGTTGTATTGTGTTGTTTTGGGCGTGCACGCACCGTCAAAAGTCCACGTCTGGTGGTGCGCCGTGCGTGTTTGTCCGTTGAGTTCAGCTGTGAGTGTTTTCGGGCGATCTTATTTTGGGTGCGCGTGTTCATCTTGTTTACCTTTGTATACCACGCCTTCGCCTAAGCCTATATTATACTCCAAGTCCTACGGATTCGTGCTTGAGTCAAACTAGTGCCGTGGAGAGAGTGTGAATGGGCGAGCATATGGTTACCGACATTGGTGCATTCCTTTGGAGATTCTCCTGAGACCTGGTCTTTGGCAATGCTCACCTCATTGTCCTCATGCTTTCGTTCTACGCTCAGCCGAATGATTCACCGTGATTCACTTTAGGAGTATTTGTAATATCTTCTTTACGTTTATAGGAATTAGAAATTATTTTGCATGCATAGAATAGTTTTCTACTATTACTTTTTGTACATGAGGGTATGACTTCGCATGGTACTCCATTTATGCAATTGCTTAGTCAACTAGCCTTCTTTAACTCTGCTTAGTGATGATTTGCTCGGGACGAGCAAATGTTTAAGTCTGGTGGTGTGATGGGTCCGATAGTTATAGGGTTTTTCGGACACATCTGAGCTTGTTTTCTTGCACTTGCACTTCACTTTTAGTATGTTATCGTTGATATTTCATTTATTCTGCTTTTCACGCTAAGTGCACGATTTTGGCCCAAGGGTGTGCAATTATGCATTCTATTATCGGGGGTAAGCGCATGGTGCTCCGCATTGCTCTTTCTATTGATGTTGTTTGCAATTTTGTTGCTGGGTGCTGGTGCTCCAGCTGGTTACCTTGTTGTGCAGGTAGTCGGGATGTCCCGAATTTCATTTTCAATTCTGTGTAAAACACACGGTCATGCGCTTTTGCCGAGCACGGTTCCAGTTCAATCGTGCGTTTTATACAGCAATTCTGGGGACATCTGTTTCTACCCGTGTGATTTGTTCCCGCACGTTTTCGGCCAAACCGTGCGAGAACGAATCGCACGGCCTGCGCCTTTAGCTCTGTGGTTAATCGTACATTTCCTTCATGCATGGGCAACCCTGCCCGTGCGCGAGTAAAATGCACGGTTCCACTATTTTCTCCTGCATTCCTGCGCTCTGTGTTTACCGGTCTGATTTCCTTCATGCACGGGAGGAATCGCCCGTGCGTGAGTAAAATGCACGGGTCAACGCTTCTTCTTCCTCAAGCTTTATCTGCGCGTGAATATCGCACGGGTCACGTACGGTCGTGCGCCAGACCGTGCGCGACCAATTTTTTGACTTTTTCTATTTAAGATGCAAATTTTGGGCCATTGAAGGGGAGTTTTTCGGACAGACTTCTTCCAGCCACTTCCTCCGTATTTTTAGGGCAAAGCTCCGCCCTTCGACCTCCTTCCCTCATCTTCCACCAAGGGGAGAAGCTCCGGCCATGCTCGCGAAGCTTATACCTTGCCAGTGCTTGCTCTCGGCCTTCTCCTTCATCTTCTAAGCTCTATTTCAAGCTTTGATGCCATAGCTAACAAGATAAGGGAAGCTTGCAACTTTCTTCCGGATCGTGACATGATGAAGACAGGTCCATTGGAAGGTAGTGACAGCCCTTCTCTACCCCGAGCGTAGTCGAGGACCGAGCTTGGAGCGGATTGACAACCCGACATCTCCTTTCGTGACCCCTCTATGAGCCTTCGGATTCGGTCGATCTCTTGACTTGATTTTCCATTATTGATGTTTATGTGCTGTTAGAACTTTTGTGTTGATGATGTGCTCCTAGTTGTAAACATTATTAGTTTCATGTCTATGTGAACTTGTATTGTTTATGATTAAGTTGCTTGGGTTGCACCATCCTTCCATCCACCATACATCCATTCTTGCGTTCTAGCAATTGCTAGAAGCGTGCGTACCGAAGAGGTGCTTACAACCCTTAAATTCTGGTTCTTACGCTTGCCTACTCGTCCATCCGCCCAACGATTCGGTGCATAGCTACCCGTGTAGTTTTCCATCCTGCCTGGCGAAGCATCGCATAGCGGCGTTGCATAAGAGTAGTTGTTAGTGTTTTGCTTTATTTTAATGCAACCACCAAAACCCCCCTTAGTTAGCTCCAAACTAAGGACTTCAATCTCAAGTCTTCCTCGATATTAACTCCCCCCTTACTGTGTTCTTGAAGAGATGGATACTTGGGAAAGCCAACCATTTTATATTACTTGTGCGACCGATACACTTACCGTTCAACCCATTAAAATAGCTGGAGCGGATTTCTTGCACTTGCGTTAAAATAGGTAGAAAGCCACCCATTTTATATTACAAATGGGGCACGCATCCCCACACCATCTGCAATAGAAATTCATATAGGAATACATGGTGCAACAAGAAACAATTCACCAACAGAAATAATCTAAGCAAAAATTAACTACACACCAACAGATAAAAGAAAAGGAATGCCTGCTGCAGAAAAATTAAAACTAGAAGAGGAACAAATAAAAACAAGAAACAGATTCTAAAAACTAAAGCAAAGAAGAAACATGAAATATACAAATGAAAAATGGCTTCTATCTCTTATATCCCTCTCCAAAAACTCACACGACTGTGTTCCCCGGCAACAGTGCCAAAAACTTGATGCGTTGGAACGACAAGTGTACCGGTCACACAAGTAATATAAAATGGGTAGCTTTCCCAAGTATCGATCTCTTTAAGGAACACAGTAAGGGGGAGTTAATATCGAGGAGGACTTGAAATTGAAGTCTTTAGGTCGGAGGTAACTATGGGGGTTTTGATGGTTGCGATAAAATAAAGCAAAACACTATCAACTACTCCTATGCAATGCCGCTATGCGATGCTTCGCCAGGTCGGATGAAAAACTACAAGGGCCGCTATGTATCAAATCGCTGGGCAGATGGACGAGTAGGCAAGCGTAAGAACCAGAATTTGAGGGTCATAAGAACCTCTTCGCTACGCACGCTTCTAGCAATTGCTAGAATGCCAAGAATGGATGGATGGCGGATGGAAGGATAAGCGCACCTCAAGAAAATAACGAACACATACAATCTCATAGACATGATTACACATAAACGTATATCAAAATAGCACAACTTCATCATATATAAAGAGTTCAACTAAACTATAAACAACAAGAAAAGAAAAGTGTGCGAAATCGACCGGATCCGAAGTCTTGCGAACGATTCGCGGTAGAATTCGCCGGGTTGTCAATCCGCATCCTAGCTCGGTCCTTAACTGCGTCCGGGGTGGAGAAGGTTGTCACTCACTCCCAATGAACCCGTCTTCTTCGTGTGACGAGCCGGTGGAAGATGGCACAAACTTCTTCTAGCTTGGTGGAGAAAGCTAGTTAAAATCCTTTCTTGAAGCACAAGGATGAAGGAGGAGGCCGAGAGGAAGCTCCGGCTTGGATTTGGCGTTGAATGCTTAGGCAGATCTTCTCCTCTTGGTGGAAGATGAAGGGCGGAGGTACAAGGGCGGAGCTTTGCCCTAAAAACGCAGAGTAAATGGCTGGAAAATTCGTTCTCCGAAACCCTGAAAACAACGATATAAATAGAAGTCGTGCAGAATTTTCTTAACACACGGGAAAAATGCACGAGCGCAGACCGTGCGTGAAGAAAAACGCACGGGTAAAAACAGAATTGAGTATTTTGTGAAATGATCGTGAACGACCAGCCCAAAACGTGCGTGAAGGAAACACATGACCGTATGATCAGGAATAAGTAATAAAAGCGTGCAAAAATGGTCACGCACGGTTGGAATCAACCGTGCGAGGCCAAAACGCACGTGTAACCACAGAGCACCCAGAACAAGGACAAAACAGGTAGGACATGTGATTCCTTCTCGCACGGTTTGGAACAAACCGTGTAGGAACCAAACGCATGGGCGGATCAGAAATACCAGGAAACCACTGAGTAAAACACACGATTACAATGAAACAGTGCACGAAGAAAACGGACGACCGTGCGTTTTATAGAGGAGACAATCTGTAGGCTGGGCTTTCTGACCACCTGCACAACAAACCTCACAATGGGGGCACAATCCACCAACATACAGAACAGAAAGAAAAAACTAAAAGTGAGACTTGGGGAGCACCATGTGCTTACCCCCAACAGAATAGTGCGCAATTGCACGCCACAACGAGCCAAAATGTGAACTTCATGTGGAAATAAAGCTAGAAGAAATATGAACGATATATAACTAAAAGTGAAGTGCAAATGCGTGAAAACTAACCCAGATGAGTACGAAAAACCCTATATAAATCGAACTCATCAGAGCTCAATGGAGCTTCAAGTCTGCAGTAAGGAGAACTTTGGGACCTGGAAAGAGAGGGTCAGGCAGATCATGGAAGCCTCTGATCCTAGGATCTTTATAACAGTTCAAAAAGGACCTTTCATCTCCATGAAGGTCTCTGTCTTTTATGCAGAAGTCCAGACTCCAGAGAGTTATGCTGAAATGACTGTAGATGAAATCATCTTCGCTACCTTGGTCAAGAAGGCACAGAACATCATTATAAGTGTCATGGATGACTCCACCTTCGAGAACTTGGTGCACTGCAAGACTGCCAAAGAAATGTGGGACACTTAGATTGTCTACATGGTAAGCAAAGAGGAGGATGATAAGGAAGAAGATGCCATCAGTTCATCAGATGGTGTCCTTCCAGATGCAAGAATAGAGTTCAGGCCCCACTGTCACATTCAGAGAGTGATTCAGATGAGGATGATGATGAAGTAGATGACTATAGACATTATAGGCTGATAGCCATGATAAAAGAAGAATCCTGCCAGGATAAGCCTGGTCCAGAAATGGTATATTCTCTGCCTAGTTCTTCTTATTATTCAGATTAAGAGACTAGTCCAAATTCTGATGCATCCTCTTCCAGTGATGAAGATGACTCTGAGTCTGAGGTAGATGTCAATCAATTGATTAACAAGTGTGATGAAATTTTGGATGCTTTGAGAAAAATCAAGAAGTTGGCCAAGATGAAGTCTGAGGAGATTATTTCTCCATAGCCAGCTGCTATCCAGCAGTCTAAGACAACATACCTGCTGGATCAGAAAGTGAGGGAAGTCAGCTAACTAAAGGTCATCTCAATCATCCAAATTGAGACCATAAGCCAGAAGAACAAGATCACCTTGGATCTTTAAGAGAAGCTCCTAAAAGAGAGAAAGATTATGGCTGAATTTAATAATCCCAAAAATATGTTGCCACTGATTGACTCCTTTACCTCTCAAAAAGATGAGAGAGACTTAGAGTCTAAGTGGAATTCTAGATTTTGCCATTCCAAAGGGAAAAGGAAAGGCTCCTGTAGTGCCTCAGGCCACCTTTCACAAGGTAATTGAAAGTCCACCTAGTGTCAACTATCTTCACCTATGGGGGGGGAATAGGTGACGTGCAGCATTTTTGCGGAATTTAAATTGTACCTGCACACGAAAATAAAACAACACAGCACAAAAGAGTACACAAGCTATTTATAGTGGTTCCCCGATTTGGGTACATCCACTTTCCCCCTTCGACCTATCTCCCAACAAGGGACGACTCGGTCACTTCTCCAACAGGATTGAAATCCAATCCTTGCACTATCGGAAGGAATCCTTCCACACGTAAGAGTCAACACTCCCACAACACGGGTTGCACCCAACCCTTACAACTAGGAATCAACGTTCCTTTACAACAAAAGTAAAACTACAATGTACAAGAGATACAAACTACGTTTGGAGACTAAGGTGTCCCTCTTCGTTGACGACGTGTTTTTGAAGTCCACGAAGAGTCCACAACCCTAGATCTCTCTTGGAGAGAATCTCCCCGGAACCGGCGGCGGCAAGATGGGCGGCGGCTAGGTTCACGGGATCGGCGGCGACAATGATGTGCGGCTGCTGTACTTTGGAGATCCAAACTTCGTAGCGAAGCTAGCTAGGTCTACCAACGGTCACACTAGGATCAATTGTCTCGATCGATTCGGATGGGGAAGATTTTCCCGATCAACAAATCAAGAGACAAGAGATCTCCGGTTAGACAAGTGAGACTCTAAGCTTGGCTAAGCTTCTATCGCCGGAAGATCAGGAAGAATCGCGATCAAAAGCGGCGACCAACTAGCGCGAGTGGCGACGGCGGCGGCGGAGCAGTTTTGCGATTCTAGGTCAAGGTCGGCTGCTCGTATTTCGTCTTTTTCTCTGTGTATGTTTACTGTTCAAAAATACCCATATATATATATATATATATACAAGTAAACACCTTAATGACCGTTGTGGGTCCCACAAGAAGAAATCCTAAATCCGGTTCAAAATAGTGCCATCGGCAGAATCCGGTCCAGCTTTTTCCCGAAAATTGCCCAAGTAAAAATCGGCGAGAATCACCTGTGATTCTCGTCAAATCGTCGAGAATCAAGGGTGATTCTCGACGATTCGGCGAGAATCAAGGGTGATTCTCGACGATTCGGCGAGAATCACAAAGTGATTCTCGACGATTCGTCGAGAATCACAAAGTGATTCTCGTCGAATTTGACTTGATTGCACTCTGATTTAGCCGGCGAGAATCAGCCAGTGTTTCTCGACGATTCGGCGAGAATCACTAGTGATTCTCGCCGAATCGGCGAGAATCACTTGGTGATTCTCGTCGATTCTTACTTAGATGATTTTTCGTCTTACGCCTCTGAGCTGCTCTTTGACTCATCCTTGCTCCTTGTCTGCTCTTGCATAAACACAGCCCTGTACTTGAAAGTAAGTGCACTCCAATAGAGAGAGTACACGTAGGCCAACACACTAATCTGCTCAACGAGGGATTACGTCGTGCAGACCCGTGTATATTGACCTACTGCACCCTGACATTGGTGTGCACTTAGCGTGGAATAACTGCAAGCACAACTTGAAATATTTTGTCAAAAACATTGCCTATTTACCTTAGCTTGTTCAGGGGCTTCTTCAAATCAGGTACGTTGTGGATACAATACCCAACAATCTCCCCCTATTTGAAGAAGCCTAAACCCTACAAGCTAAGGTGAATAAAGCATATGGGAATGAAAATCATAACCTTGAAATTTAGCTGAGAGAGATATTCATTACCAATACCAATTTCTTGAGAGCAAACTTGGAGCCACCTTAGCCTTAGCCGAGAGGGTAATCTCCCCCTTTTCGGCTTCTGCAAATCTGGGTCTGTAGCATTTGACCCCTTGCTCCCCCTCAGTTCTTGCATCTGTGCTCACAATGGAGTTCCTGGCAGAGGCTCCCCCTAGAGGCACGAGCCTGGAGCTTCTGTAGTCTTCATTCCTCATAGTTTAGCATCCCCAATTCAGTTTTGAAAAGACTGAACTTGGCCTCGTCTAAGGGCTTTGTGATTATATCTGCAATCTGCTTGTCCATGGGGACATAACAGAGAGAGATGTCCTTGTTCTCCACGTGCTCCCGAATGAAGTGGTAGCGCACTTCAATATGCTTCGTTCTGCTGTGCGATACCGGATTGTTGGCAATTGCAATTGCACTGAAGGAGTCGCAGTACATTGGTACTTCCTTGAACTGAAGGTCGTTGTCGGCTAACTGGTTTCTGATCCATAGGAGTTGTGTGCAACAGCTGCCTGCCGAGATGTACTCAGACTCTGTTGTGGAGGTTGCAACACAATTCTATTTCTTGCTATTCCAGGAAATAAGACTTCGTCCGAGGAATTGACACGTCCCGGAGGTGCTTTTCCTGTCATCCCTACTCCCTGCGAAATCAGCATCTGAAAAACCTATTAGCTTGACATTATTGTTTCTCGGGTACCACAAGCCAAGATTGGGAGTACCTTTAAGGTATCTTAGAATTCGCTTCGCAGCGACATAGTGAGATTCCTTAGTGTTCACCTAATATCTGGCACAGACATATGTGGAGAACATGATATCCGGTCTACTGGCAGTAAGGTAGAGCAGGGATCCAATGATGCTTCTGTATTTGGTTTCATCGAAAGGTTTACCTTTCTCATCCTTATCCATAGACATAGTGGATCCCATTGGAGTCCTCATAGAGGTTGCATTCTCCATACCAAATTTCTTGAGGAGTTCATTTGTGAACTTCGTTTGAGAAATGAAGATTCCATCCTCAGACTGTTTCACTTGAAGTCCCAGGAAATACTTTAGCTCTCTCATACTGCTCATTTCAAACTTTCCTTGCATAAGTTTAGAAAACTTTTTGCAAAGATTGTTGTCCGTTGAGCCGAATATTATGTCATCGACATAGATTTGCACCAGCAAAATCTTGTCTTTGACTTCCCTGAGAAACAATGTCTTATCTATTTTACCTCTAGAGAACTTGTTCTCAAGAAGAAAACTAGATAACGTCTCATACCAAGCTCGTGGAGCTTGTTTTAAACCATATAAAGCTTTATTAAGAAAATAAACATGATTGGGATAAGTAGGATTGACAAAACCTGGGGGTTGAGCGACGCATACTTCCTCTTTCAGGTCTCCGTTCAAGAATGCTGATTTCACATCCATTTGATAGACTGTGAATCCTTTGTGCGAAGCATACGCCAGGAACAATCTGATTGCCTCGAGCCTTGCTACTGGTGCAAAGGTCTGGTCGAAGTCAATCCCCTCCTCCTGTCTGTAACCTTGAGCCACCAGCCTGGCCTTGTTCTTTATGATGACACCATGTTCATCCAGTTTGTTTCTGAAGATCCACTTGGTGCCAATCACATTCTGCTTGTGTGGTCTGGGAACCAGCGTCCAAACGTTGCATCGTTCGAATTGATGTAGTTCATCTTGCATGACCAAAATCCATGCCGCGTCTTTGTTCGCCTCGTCGAACTTCTTTGGCTCAACCTGTGACAGGAAGCTAAGATGCAAAACTTCGTTAATAGTACCTCTTCGAGTTCTGACACCGACACGAGGATCTCCGATGATCTGATCTCTAGGATGATCCCTCACGTGCCGAAGCTCTAGAAGTCTGGCGTCTGGAGCTTCGACTACTTCTTGGGCTTCTCCTTCTTCTAAGAGATTTGTTCCATTTTGATCTTCAACATTCCCAGATGACGTGGAGGTGGAAACTTTGACGTACTTAGGAGTTTCATCTTTAGCGGTCTCATCGAGATCTAGCTGTTCAAGTCGTGCACCTGCATCTTCAAGAATACCACTGGAAGAATTGCTGTTAAGCAAACTTCCTTCATCAAATACAACATTAATTGATTCTTCTACCACTAGGGTTTTCTTATTGAAGACCCTATATGCCCGACTGTGGGAACTGTAGCCCATGAATATGCCTTCGAAGCATTTTTCACCAAATTTAGTACGCGGGTACTTCCCATTATTCAGTACATAGCATCTGCAACCAAAGATCCTCAAGTAGGACATGGTTGGTGTCCTGCCTTTCAGTAGATCGTAAGGCGTCTTACGATGATGCTTGTTGATCAATGCTCGGTTTTGTACATGACAAGCTGTATTGACCGCCTCTGCCCAGAAGTATTCTGTGAGAGAAGTGTCTGTCAACATTGTCGTGCAAGCTTCAATGAGAGTTCTATTTCTCCTCTCCGCAACTCCATTTTGCTGAGGAGTGCGCGGGGAGGAAAACTCATGAAAGATACCTTGTTCTTCACAAAACTCTGTCATAGCACCAGATTCGAATTCTGTTACATGGTCACTTCTGATTTTGACCACTTAGCAGTTAAATTCGTTCTGAACCTGCTTGACAAAGCTAGTGAAGATGTCAAACGTATCTGACTTTCGTTTTAAGAAGAACACCCATGCATGTAAACCGAGAATGATCATCAACTATCACTAGCGTATAGGACTTGCCTCCCAAGCTATGAACTTGCATTGGACCAAACAAGTCCATATGTAGAAGACAAAGACACCGGGAAGAGTCTTTGTCTGTAATGCTCTTAAAGGTAGCCCGAGTCTGTTTGCCCATCTGGCATGCAGGACAGGGGCTATCTTTGATGCACTTGATACTGGGAGCATCCCTTACTAAGTTCTTAGAAAACAGCATACTAATTGTCTTGAAATTAATATATGCCAATCTCTTGTGCCATTGATCACAAAGAGATGCACTGCCAGCTGCCACTAGGCATACGGGGGTAGATGAATCTAAACTGAGAAAATCTAAGCAGAAGATATTTCTGCTCCTAATGTCTGATAATACCGTCTCAGAAGAGGTACGTGAAATTATCAGACATTTATCCTTGCAGAACTTAACGTCATAACCTTTGTCACATAACTGACTTACACTGATCAGGTTATGGTTTAACCCTTCAACATAAGCCACGTCGGTGATAGAGATTATACCGTTGGAAATCATACCGTAACCTCTGGTGACTCCTCGATCTGACCCTCCAAAGATGACTTTGGGTCCATTCTCGACTGGAGTGTAATCACGCAGCAGGCTTCTTGTCCCAGTCATATGCCGGGAGCATCCACTGTCCAAGTAGCAGATCGACATTTTGGTGGCCTTTGGACATTCCTGCAAAACAAAATTAATTTCCCTTAGGAACCCAATCGAACTTGGGTCCTAGATTCTTGGTTAGCATACTCCCCCTCGGTTGGTTAACCCTACGAGTGGTCGGCCTCGCATTGCTAACATAGGGAGTCTCGAGATACCTTGGATTAAACCAACAATCCACGGCAAAGTGACCGACTTTGCCACAGCACCAACAGTCGAATCTGTTGTATCTCTTCCTTGGCTCCTACCTTACCCTGGGAATGGTGGGTACAGCTGGGGCCTTGGATCTGGAGGTGGAGGCCTCATGGTGATAGCAGTCACATGACTTCGTCACCTTCTGTTCCTTCAGTATAACAGGCTTGGCTCTTGGTGCCTGCTTTCCATTATGGCCGCTAGAGAATTGACCATAATTTCCCATGTGGATTTCCTCATAAGGTGCCTTGAAGGCACTCTCACCGAAGTTCCGGGGAAAGGTCCAACCATCATATCGGCTCTTTGGCTTTGCAACCGAGGGCCGGAAATGATGACCAAAGGTTGATTCAAAGTCATGTTGGTTGCAAGGAAAGCTAGGCTTTCTGAACGCAACAGGACTAAGCGGAGCCTTTCCCTTTTCATCAGCAGAGGCCTTCTTGGCGGCCTTATTCTTCCTCTGGTTCCTGTTTCTCCTGGATGAGGAACCAAATACCCCTACATGCCCCAAGCCAGCTCCTTTGGCCTGAGCAGAGAAGGTATCAACTACTGGAAGAACAGTTTTTGGCATAGAGAAGCTCTTGACGATCTTCCTTTCTGCCGCAAGTTGTTCTTCCAACTTGTCGACTTCCTCCTGCTTAAGATCAAGGAGTTTGAGAGACTCTGAATGCTTTGAAGTTAGGTCAAGGTGCTCCTGTCGGAGAGAAATCAAACTGGTGACCTCTTCCCTTAGGGAGACACACTCACCCTTAAGGAATTTCACTTCCTTTTTCTCAGCCTTCAATCTCTTACGGCACTCCTCGAAAGTGTTGAGCAGAAGCTCATACTTCTCGAGGAGCTCCGCTTTACGGGCCGAAAGGCTATCTTCAGGTTCATCATCCTGAGACTCAGGATCAGATTCAGAGTCGGAGAGAGGGGTGTGAGCTTTTACCTTCCCAGTAAATGGGGGGGCATTCTCCTTCTGAGTCGGAGCGACCCACGAGCCCGAAGTAGGCTTCCTCATCATCACTGGAGTCTGAGGAATCAGACTAACTCAGTGTCTTTGGCCTTTTGGCGATGTAGCTCCGCTCTTTCTTCTTATCTTTAGAGGATTTGTGCTCCTCTCCTTTCCATTTTTCTCTCTTGCCTTGATAGCAGTCGGCCACGACGTGTCCTGGCTTATTGCATCCAAAGCAAATAATGTCAGAGGAGCGATGTTTGTTCGGTTTAGAAGCATACCTGTCAGAAGAATAATTTTTCTTCTGATGCCTGGAGGAGGAGCCATCTTTCATTCTTTGATTCCTCATCTTGCGGAACTTCTTGAACTCTCGGGTGATGAGGGAGAAATCCTCCTCCGACAACTCTGAGCTGGAAGAGCATGGCTCGGAGTCCTCCTCCTCATCCTTTTTCCTGGCAGGGTATGATACCGCACCCTTGCCTTTTCTGGAGTGACTGGCTTTTAGAGCCACAGTCTTTTCTTTGGCTGCATCCTTCTCTGCTTCTTCTTCTGCTTTCCTGGTGTTCAGTTGAAGCTCATAGGACATCAGCTTCCCAAACAGAATTTGCGGGTCTGTTTCAGCTAGTCTGCCAAACTCTCGGATGGCGCAGATCTTTGTGTCCCATTCCTTAGTAAGGGACCTAAGAAATTTATCATTGAGTTCACCATTAGTGAACACTCTTCCGTATCCTTTGAGGGCATTGACAATCTTGAGGAAGTTCTCGAAGGTGACTCCGATCTCTTCTTTAGGCCCTTG
The DNA here is from genome assembly GCA_039583875.1 of Platanthera guangdongensis. Taxonomy (NCBI): domain Eukaryota; kingdom Viridiplantae; phylum Streptophyta; class Magnoliopsida; order Asparagales; family Orchidaceae; genus Platanthera; species Platanthera guangdongensis. The sequence continues at coordinate 38,685,106 of CM077167.1, read as the reverse complement.
TCTGAAGGCCTCATATTTCTGGTTCAGGAGGGATCTACGATCATCCCTCACTTCATCAGTTCCCTCCATTAGGATGATCAGGCAATGCCAGATCTCCTTTGCTGTCCTGCAGTTGCAGAAGTTCTGCATCATTGAGTCATCAGCCACGCTGACCAGAATGTTCTGCGCCTTCTTGTCAAGTCCCACTAGCACCATCTCGTCCTTGTCCATTTCAGAAAGTTTCTTCGGCACTTTCTTGGTAGGATCAATGGTGGAAACCTTAGTGGGGACAAAAGGTCCCTCCTCCACAATCATGAAGTGTCTAGGATCAACTGCTTCCATGTAGAATCTGATCCTTTCCTTCCAGATAGGAAAGTTGAGCCTGGTGCACACGGGGATCTTTCCTGTGAACTTGAGCCCGTCCATAGTAGATGTTTGCCTTCTTCTTGACACTAGCGGTAGGATTCAACTCAAGGTGTTAACCTTTTTGATGAGTAACCTCCCTCTGATACCACTTGAAAGTCCACCTAGTGTCAACTATCTTCACCTATGGGGGGGGGGGGAATAGGTGACGTGCAGCGTTTTTGCGGAATTTAAATTGTACCTGCACACGAAAATAAAACAACACAGCACAAAAGAGTACACAAGCTATTTATAGTGGTTCCCCGATTTGGGTACATCCACTTTCCCCCTTCGACCTATCTCCCAACAAGGGACGACTCGGTCACTTCTCCAACAGGATTGAAATCCAATCCTTGCACTATCGGAAGGAACCCTTCCACACGTAGGAGTCAACACTCCCACAACACGGGTTGCACCCAACCCTTACAACTAGGAACCAACGTTCCTTTACAACAAAAGTAAAACTAGAATGTACAAGAGATACAAACTACGTTTGGAGACTAAGGTGTCCCTCTTCGTTGACGACGTGTTTTTGAAGTCCACGAAGAGTCCACAACCCTAGATCTCTCTTGGAGAGAATCTCCCCGGAACCGGCGGCGGCAAGATGGGCGGCGGCTAGGTTCACGGGATCGGCGGCGACAATGATGTGCGGCTGCTGTACTTTGGAGATCCAAACTTCGTAGCGAAGCTAGCTAGGTCTACCAACGGTCACACTAGGATCAATCGTCTCGATCGATTCGGATGGGGAAGATTTTCCCGATCAACAAATCAAGAGACAAGAGATCTCCGGTTAGACACGTGAGACTCTAAGCTTGGCTAAGCTTCTGTCGCCGGAAGATCAGGAAGAATCGCGATCAAAAGCGGCGACCAACTAGCGCGAGCGGCGACGGCGGCGGCGGAGCAGTTTCGCGATTCTAGGTCAAGGTCGGCTGCTCGTTTTTCGTCTTTTTCTCTGTGTATGTTTACTGTTCAAAAATACTCATATATATATACAAGTAAACACCTTAATGACCGTTGTGGGTCCCACAAGAAGAAACCCTAAATCCGGTTCAAAATAGTGCCAGCGGCAGAATCCGGTCCAGCTTTTTCCCGAAAATTGCCCAAGTAAAAATCGGTGAGAATCACTTGTGATTCTCGTCGAATCGTCGAGAATCAAGGTTGATTCTCGTCGAATTTGACTTGATTGCACTCTGATTTAGCCGGCGAAGAATCAGCAAGTGATTCTCGACGATTCGGCGAGAATCACTAGGTGATTCTCGTCGATTCTTACTTAGATGATTTTTCGTCTTACGCCTATGAGCTGCTCTTTGACTCATCCTTGCTCCTTGTCTGCTCTTGCATAAACACAGCCCTGTACTTGAAAGTAAGTGCACTCCAATAGAGAGAGTACACGTAGGCCAACACACTGATCTGCTCAACGAGGGATTACGTCGTGCAGACCCGTGTATATTGACCTACTGCACCCTGACATTGGTGTGCACTTAGCATGGAATAACTGCAAGCACAACTTGAAATATTTTGTCAAAAACATTGCCTATTTACCTTAGCTTGTTCAGGGGCTTCTTCAAATTAGGTACGTTGTGGATACAATACCCAACAGTAATCCTCCCTTCCAAAAGGTATGACCAAGACTGTATGTATGGTCACTAGAAGAATAGGAATTCTCCTTGTATGAGTACAAGTGTACCTTGCAATGGAAGAATGAGGGGCATGGGTTTGAGTGCACAGAAGGCTCCCCATGAAGAAGTCCAAATGGCCCATCATGGACCATTTGTATTTGGTGCTTCAGCCCCTACACTCAAGGAGAAGATAGTGGCCTATCTCAGGATCTTCCAATAATAACCCAGACTAATGGTAAGTCAGTCAGTAAGGCTAACTTGGCTAGCTCTAAGGCCATTAATAGCATGTCAACTACAAAGAAGACTATTGTTAATGAAACTCAGAGTATGCCAAGTACTTCTACTAGCATACTCACCTTTAGTTAGATTCTTACTAAGGGAAACAAGATGAAGGCTACAACACTCTCCTCTGAACAGGAAGCTAGTGAAGGCTGACACTCTTCAAAGACTATTCAAAAGAGGAGATATAACATCCATGAGTGTTGGTGTTGTGGCAAAGTGGGACACTTTGCCAAAGATTGTTGGCACAACCCTAGTGTGCCAAGGGTAAGGGTAAGTCTTCATGACAGAGCTATTGTTAGTCTTCCTGTCAGAAAATCTGTAGGAAGGCATATGCATTTTTATGCCAATCAGAACCTAGGGCCCAATAATTAATGGGGTCCTAAGGTTAGATAAACTCTGTTTTGTAGGATAGTCCAAGTGCCCATACCCCCATGTGGTATTTGGATAGAGGATGATCCAGGCATAGGACTGGAACAAGCGTGCTATCTCAAGGCTCATACTCTAGTAAGAGATGGACCTAAGATATGCAGTTGTGACGTTGGAAATGGAGAAACAAACCATCAAGATTACTCCTACAGCCCAAAAGGATGAGAATGGTGTTGAAAGTTGCTTAATTGAAGGTTAGCTAATCACCTAGAGGGGGGGGGGGGGTGAATAGGTGTTTGAGGTTTTCTTATTTCTTTTACTGATTTCTATGATGATCTATCTAGAGCCTGTCCTTAGCACTTATAATAAAATAGAAAACAAGCACACAACAAACACACAAAGATTTACAGTGGTTCCCCAATGGGGTACATCCATATTCCCTCCCACCTATCCAACTGATTTCTTGGACTAGGCACAAACTCCACCAATATGCTCCTCAGAGCTTACACCTCAGGCCCTTAGCCTCTCACACAGGTTCACTTCTGAACCCAAACACAAAACCACAAGGGTTCCTACCTCTGAGCCCTACAGAGCTCCTATAGCTCAGTGATCCACTAATCACCTACCTAAGCCTTATTTCTAAGGCCTACAACTCAGGCTTTTCAGCCCTATAGCTTCAGGCACACAACCCTAAACTCAAAATGCTGTAACACTCCTACACTCAGTATCCTTCCAGGTACCTATAGCTCAGCCTCCTATAAGGCCTACAACTCAGTGACACACTTGTCACCTACAACTCAGTGACTCTCCAGTCACCTACCTCAGGCACCCAACCCTACACTCAGGCTTGGAGGACAGCCCTACCTCAGATCCACACTTGGATCCTACCTCAGAGAGCAACACTCTCCTACCTCAGGCAATTAAGCCCTACATCTCTGATCCACACTTGGATCCTACCTCAGTACCCCAACAGGGCACCTACTTTAGTGACTAATTGGTGACCTACCTTAGGCACAAAGTGCCCTATACTCAGATTCAGATAAACAGAACCCTACAAGAAGAATACAGAATGTTTAAGAAAAATAAAACAACTAACTCAGAGATAAATCTCTTAGTCTACTATGATGGACTGAGTAGATATCAGTCCAACACACTTGCTGTAGAAGGAATGAGTCATCTTTTAGAGCTAACTTCTTCTTTATTTCATAGGTGGGAAGCTATCTACTATTGAAGTCTGATTGCCCCTTCACACAACTAACTTCTTGCTTAAAGGTTGAATAAGCAACCTTGTTCTTCAAAGATCTATCTTGCTGAACTTGAAGAGCTTCAGCTGTCTTCCCTTTGCCTTCTAGCTATCTCTGTTGTACTTTAGCTTTCAAGCTTAATGGAGAAGAAGATGTGTAGCTGCCTCTAGTTTTCTTTTTGTATTTTCTACATTTGTTCCATTAACCCTAATCCCCTTTTCTTTTTCCTTTTTATATGCATTGATTTGAATCAACGACACAATTGTATGTGGGCCTAACCAAGGGTTGGTGAGTGCCACCTCAATCAAAAAAGGACAAAGAAACTTTCGGCGCCACTGCAGCTTTCCCGCAATGGCTTCCTGCAACTTGACTTTGATGATGTCAGCAATGGTGATGACCATCTAGAATCAAAAAAGGCCAAAATCACCACGAATCCCATTTGTAGATCCTGAAATAGAAACTACTTCAAGAATGACCAGATTTCAAGAACTTGTTAGACTCTCCACGATTAACAAAGCTAAAGCTGAAGGCAGAGATCCTTCTCAGTACTCTACAATATCATCCTACAGAAGAGAAGAGCTGAAAATGTATGAAAAGTCTAATAAGTTTTTAATGTAGATGCTAATATGAATTTGTATCCAGAGGCTGTTGTACCTAGAGCTACCTCTCTCAATATAATTGGTGTTGCTGACGTGACAATGTCTAGAAGAGAAGTAGCCAATCCTAATAGAGAAATCAAATTCACACATCTCTCTGAGAAAGACAAAGCTGAAAAGGAAAATCAAAAGAAGAGCAAATGACATTCTGTTTAGTTGTTATTTTCTGAACTATATTTGTATAAACTGTCATAAAGATTTTGAATATGTACATATATGATGAATGATTTAAATTTTCTGCCAGATATATTTATTTTGCTTTGTGATCATTTTCTTTTTATATTATTAGTGACCTCACCCAAATAGGGGGAGATTGTTGGATCCCTAGTTGGATTTGGTTTAAGTACACTAATTAGGATGTGTGACCCACAATGTATAGCCAGGCTCATGTCTTTGAGTCCTAGAGTTTTAGGCTAAGTCATTAGGTTCAACCTTGATGGACCAGCAAGCAGATGCCTCAGAAGACTCAAGACTTGAAGAAATTCAGAGTTTAAATTTTCAGTTCGAAATTCTTCGAACTCAGCTCGATGATCGTCGATCGCTGATCGACGAACTCAGAGTTAATTCTCTGATTTGAGCTCGACTATATTCGAGCTCAGGTCAACGAATTCTGTAGTTCAGCCTTCAACTAATTATTTCTAGATTACTTTCACTAAACTCTGCTCGATGAAGATAGAATCTATGCTCGATGAACTTGGACCGCAGATTAGGCACGTTTTGTCTAGAATGCAGTTTGCTGAGCTCAGGTCGACGAATAGGATTTCTCAGGTCGACGAACTTGGATCTTAGGTCGACGAACAGGATTTCTCAGGTCGACGAACTTGGATCTCAGGTCGACGAAATCTGTTCAGAGGTCGACGATTTCTATTCCAGCCAAACTTAGAGGTTTTCACTATTTTCTGTCCTTATTCCATATATTATTTAGCAATAATTTCCTGAGTAATTAATGCACATATTCTCTGAATATTGCCATTATTGGCAGCATTAATTATGGTCTTCATTAGGTTAATTACTTGCTTAATTATTGGAACAATTGTTGAAACTCATTAAAGACATTATTCTCCAGCCGATTTTTCATGCCCCAGGCAATCAGCAATTAATGTTTTGGAATTCAAAATTTAAAGGAGAATTCGACAGAGAATATAAAAGAGACTTTCTCTTTTCAGAAGACAAGAAGTAACAGACAGAGCAATATAGAGAACACAGAAACATATTCAAAAATTCTCTGTGCAAGAAAACAACCTATTTTCTACTTCATCTTTCTGAGGAAGAAGAAGAACAACAATCACAATCAAGAGTATTCTTCAACTTCAACTCCAGGAGTTTTCAAGGATAACAAACTCTGAATCAGTTAGAAGTTTCAGGAATACTTCAAGTCAAAGCTGAAGACCTACACCCTGTGCATGGCTCCAAGTTATTTCTGAAGGAGTCTCGACAACAACAATCCACTAGTCTTCTCTGTTGAATAGAGAAAGAGAATACACCATCAAATCTCTCACCCCTCCTACATAAAGGGTTTATTAACTCCCTTCAAAAATTTATTTGGTTTTTGGGCACCTGATCAAAAGCCTAAAGGGTTGTGAGATCTCTCTGGAAATAGATCTTATGGTGGCAGTCACCTGTTCAAAAAAGCTAGTGGATTCCTACCAGGGTGGTAGGAGAGTGGATGTACCAAGGTTGGGGAACCACTATAAAATTCTTGTGTTGTCTGGTTGCCAATTTTCTTTATGCTGTGATAGTTTAGTTTGTTGTGATGTGGTAGTTTTGCTTAGATTAGTTTCCCTTTTCTATTACTACTACTGGTATCATTACTTTACTCTGATGATAATTAAAACAGCCAAAAAGTTTTTTAGTTACTCTATTCACCCCCCTCAGGATATAAAAGAATTTCTGAAATAGGAGCTTCGATAACACTGTATATGGCGTATTGTTCAACCCGAGATGAATTTTGAAAAACCAGTCAGAAAAAACCCGTCATTTTTGTCGAGTGTCATCGAGTATAACTGAGTATACTCGCCAAACTAGTAGTGATATTTGACGAAATTCACTTAGAAAAATTTAGCTCATTCCAACTTGCCACTAGACGCCAGGCAGAAATCATACTCGACGAATTCGACGAGTATCAGCTAGTATACTCGATGAATTCGACGAGTATTGACTAGCTCACTCGACGCATTCGACGCCTGACCTAGCGATAGTCAGCGAATTTGACATAGAAAATCCTGAGAAGTAAATTCAAATTGACTCGACGAATTCATCAGGTATCAACTAGTATATTCGACGAATTTAGCGAGTACCGTTAGATACATTCGACGAATTCGACAAGTATATACGGGAATACTCGATGATTTTTTACTTCACAGATTTTCCAACTATCAGAGATTTTACCTCAAGTACACTATATTGAATTCGACGAGTGTTAGTAAGAATACATGACAAATTCGACGAGTATCAAGAAGTATACTCGACGAATTCGACGAATATCCCTTACATTACTCGACATATTTTACCTGTATGAAATTTCTGTTCTTCTGATTCCAAGTCCTCCTTCCTTGATTCTCCCCATGCACTTGGGATAGAAGTACACCCCAATAGAGATTACACGCGAGTCAATACATTTGCCTACACAATGAAGAATTACATTGTATAGTCGTATGTTTAAAAACCCACTATAACTGACATTGGTGTGTACTTAGCAATGTTGACCTGTAAGAACATAAATGAAAATACAACATCAAATACAATCTCAATTCATCTTATCTTAACATGACCCTTCTTCAAATCAAGGTTATTGTGGATATAATACCCAACACATGCAACACATATGCATGAAAACACAAAAGCTACATTAAGTTCAACATGCCCAACTTAATTTTGAAGGTGTTGAACTTGGCTTCATCTAGTGGCTTAGTGAAAATGTCAGTAACCTGTTTGTTTGTGGGGACAAACTCAAGACAAATATCTTATTTTTCTACATGCTTCCTAATAAAGTGATATTTAATCTCAATATGCTTAATCCTACTTTGAGACGTAGGATTTCTAGCAATAAAGATTGCACTAAAAGAATCACAAAGCATTGGGTTTCTACTTAGCTGGAGATTATAGTCATAAAGCTGATGTTGAATCTATAGTAGCTGTGCACAACAACTACCAACTGAGATGTACTCTAATTCAGCTATTGAGATGACAACACTTGTTTTCTTCTTGCTACTCCTAGAGACCAATCTTCTTCCTAGAAATTGACAGGTGTCTGAGGTTCTTTTCCTGTCTTCTCTGTAACCTACAAAGTCTATATCTGAATACCCAATTAGTTTAAAGTCGTTATTCATAGGGTACCATAGACCAAAATCAGGTGTGCCCTTAAGATATCTCAAAATTCTTTTTTTTATAGAATAATGATATTCTTTATGGCTAGCCTAGTATCTAGCACAAACACATGAAACATATATAATGTCTTGCATACTTACAATAAGGTATATAAGGGAGCAAATTATGTCTCTATACAAGATTTTATCAACAGGTTTCCCTATCTCATCCTTGTCTATTGACACATTTGACCCCCATATGAGTTTTCATTATGGAGGCTCCCTTTATTCCAAATTTTTAATTAACTCCTTGGTGAACTTAGACTGAGAGATGGATAGACCATCCTATAACATTTTAACTTGGAGGCCCAAGAAATACATGAGTTCACTCATACTGCTCATCTCAAACTAACATTGTATAAGTTTAGCAAACTTCTTGCAGAGGCCATCATCAGTAGACCCAAATATTATGACATCTACATAAATTTGGACTAGAATGATCTTACCCTTGACTTCCCTAAGGAATAATTTCTTGTCTATCTTTCCCCTTGACAATTTGTTCTCAATGAGAAAGCTAGACAGAGTTTCATACCATGCCCTAGGGGCTTCCTTTAACCCATACAAAGCTTTTCTAAGTTTAAATACATAATCAGGAAAGTTAGGGTTAATAAAACCTGAGGATTGCTCAACATAGACTTGCACTTTTAGGTCACCATTTAGGAAAGCTAACTTTACATCCATTTGGTAGACCTTGAATCCTTTATGTGCAACATATGCAAGGAACAGTCTTATAGCATCCAGTTTAGCAATTGGTGCAAAGGTTTGATCAAAATCTATACCTTCCTCTTATATGTATCCCTTGGCAACTAGTCTAGCTTTATTCTTGATTATAACATCATTCTCATTAAGTTTATTCCTGTAGATCCACTTGGTTCCAATGATATTATATCCTAGTGGTTTGGGAACCAGCTTATAGACTTTGCATCTCTTGAACTGGTTCAGTTCCTATTGCATAGCCATAATCCAAAATGGGTCTATGCTGGCATCTTCAAACCTTTTAGGTTCCAATGATATTATATCCTAGTGGTTTGGGAACCAACTTGAGATAAGAAGCTAGAGTAGATAGCTATTATGCAGCTTCCGCTCCTTTTTATAACCTATTGGCTAGCATCGCCTATGATTTGATCTCTTGGATGATCCCTCAAATACCTGACAGCTGTTGGCATTCTATTCTCAGCATTTTGAACTTCAATAGTTGGGTCCTGCTGGTCTTTACCCATTTCCTGTGTACTTTGTCCTTATTCAGGAGTGCACACTCCATCCTCTTCCTCTTGGGTAGTAGGAGAAGTATCCTTGATGGTCAGTTTATCCATCTCCAACTCCACACCTGCAGATCTTGAGGAGCTAGGCATCTCACTGTTAATCATTGATGATTCATCAAACACAACATTTACTGACTCTTCTATAACTTGATTTTTCAAGTTGTAGACTCTATATGTTTTACTATAGTTGATGTACCCAACAAAGATTTCTTCATAAGATTTGGCAGCAAACTTAATCAAGTAGGACTGCCCATTATTGAGTACAAAGCACTTGCTTCCAAAGATCCTGAGATAGGCTAGATTTGGTTTTCTACCTTTTATAATCTCATAGGGAGTCTTCTTGTGATACTTGTTGATAGAAGCTCTTTTCAAGACATGACAAGCAATGTTAACTGCCTCAGCTAGAAGTATTCTAGGAGAAAAATGTCACTGAGTAGTGTCCTGCCAGCTTCTACGGGAGTTCTATTTTTCCTCTCAGCAATCCCATTGAAAGTATCTAGCATCTACCTAAATCACATAGTGGGCGGTGAATAGGTGATGTTTGTGTCTTTTTGCAAAAAAAAAATTATCGAAAAAGTCAAGCACACAAACATAGAGACTTATAGTGGTTCCTTGTATTGGGTACGTCCACTGTCCCGCCTCACCTATCTACCACGAAGGGTACGATTCAGCTACTTCATCTTTCTCAGATTATCACAATCTTACAACTCAAAGCAATGCTCCTACACCTCGAAGAACAAACTCTCCTACACCTCGATCCACAATCGGATCTACACCTCGATCAAAAATCGAATCTACAAACTCGATATACTAACTGATCTACACTCGGAAGAACAAACTTCTTGCAATCTCGGAGACAGAGCTCCTACAAAAGTTAAAACAAATTTTACAACAACGATAAAAATTTTACTCTTTCCAATCTGGAGGCATCTTCCTCCATTCTTGCAGATATTCTGTTAACTCCTTCCTTTGTATTAGATTCATCTAACTCGGCAGCAGTCTCATCAACTTTAGGAACAATATCTGACTCTAGTCTTCTTACACGACTAAGAGGGGTAGGATCAGAAGAGGCTGATACCTGAATATTCATATACCTCCTGGACTCTTCAGCAGATGACGACAGTTCTTGATTGTGAGGCTCTTCTTCCTCAGATGAGCTGCTAGAGGAGCTGGGCTCAGTTGCAACAATCATCTTTCCTTTCATTTCCACAGCTGATGGTCCATGGGGTTGAAGAACCCTGTCCCACCTCTCCAGCATCTTGATTTCCATTCTTCTCATGTGGTGAATTTTTGCACCAAGCTTCGAGTTCAGGATCTCTGGAACTGTCTGTCGCTAAATAAGGAAAGAATTCTCCCTAAATTATGTTCAGCAAGACACTCCACTACCTTGTCAAACACTACCCTACCCAGTTAGCTCTTTTGGACAGAATGACTCTAGCCATATCCTCAAACATCTTCTTTGAGATCTTGTCATGGAACAATATTTTGCATAACAAGGCCTTCCCAATGATATTGGCCAGGAACTTACCCTTTAGTTTCAGTTCCCTTCTCAAAATGGAGCCGGAGGTGTGTTTAGACAGTCCCCACCATTTTACCGTAGACTTTATGTCTTCCTGACACCATTCATCCTCGTCAGCAGTTGCGGGAACTTTGTCAGCGTTAGTGCTTTGTCCAGCCTTCTTGGGGTTATCTTGACTCTTGTTCCACTTATTGTAGTCTTGATGTTCTCTCCTATAGTATCTCCTCTAACGTTGGACAATAATTCGAGAACTTCCCACTTCTAGAGTAAACAGGGTTCTAATAGTAGGAATTCTAGGGCAGAATTGCGGAGAAGATGAAGAACATATTGTACCTCTTAAGGAGCATCCTTGAATCCATTTCGAACAACCTCTGCTCCATCGAAGAGAAAATCTTATCCCTTGTGCGCCATTTCACCGGAGAATTTGAGAAGGCTAGCGAAAATGGTTTTTCGTCGATTCAGCGAATACAGGAGGGAGAGGGTAAGGAACAGTGGCTTTGCTTATTGCACAAGCTCTTATATTTATAGGTATTCCTAAAAAGAAGGCAAAAAGTCACAAATCTATTTTGTTGATTAATCTTGATCAATGGCTAGGATTGAAACCTGACATATATCTGCAGGCCGTCTTTTCTACATTTTTTTTGAGTAAGCTTATTTTGCTCAACATCAGTTTTCTTTAGCAATTAGATTTCAACTAGACCATAACTGATTTGGCATAACATGTAGGGGTAAGATTGTCTTGCAGTACACATTCTAATAAGTGTTCTGGTGGTGTGCAATTAGACATAATTTCAATATCCTAAAATTAATTTCAACCGAGAGTGTGTTGGCCCCCAAACTCAATTGATTAAACTTATACTGATACGTATATAACCTAGTATTGCACATGTAATATGTGACATTGGGTATGTTGAGACTAGTTAATTCTTGTGGCATAGCGAACATATGGTCCACTAACATATTTATTGAGAATAGTTGTTTAGACTAATGTTCTTACATCTTCTTAGTCATTTGTTTAAATTACCTTATCTCTAACATGCATAATCAATTCAGTAATTAAATAGTAGAATTAAAGCTAGGTGAATTCTACTAATCTCTGCCCTGTAGACTTGAAGCCTGATGGGGGTTAAAACTCCAAAAATTATTTAGGACACGCCGCACCCCGGGCGGTTTATTTAGAAAGAGGGTGTTTGGTTTTATTTAGGAAGACGGGGTGAGAAAATTTATTATTTGGATATAAAATAGTTGAAATCGAGTTTTAACGAAATGAGGCAAGTGCACCAATTGTGTGTAGTACAGGATATTCCGGTGAGAAATATCGGGGTCATATTTTTCTCGGGAACGGGTTGATTATTTCTACTCTTCCCTGCAGGGGACTATTATTTTACAGAAAATTATCTTATCGGGATATTATTTATAAATATATAAAAGCAGAAAATAAAAGCATTAAAATGGAGCCGATGAATAACTTAGTGCAACTGTATCTATAAGAATTTGTACTAAAATAAACTTTTAATAAAAAGAGATCCTAAATTTCAAATTAATTAAGGCGGAGAATTGGTCGTAGAGGTTCCACAAAAATAAGCTCACCTATCTCTAGGACTATCACTCACCTGAACATTAAGACTATTCGACCGGGCTATCGTCCGACTAGTGATTCCTATTAATGCCCACATTACGTTAAGAACCCCGCTATTGGGTGGGGAACCCAATCTGGTAGAATTTCGCGCCTCCTCTCTCGAGGGTTAGTGCGGAACTCCATTTACCAAGGGGTGATCGGTCCATATGCACGGCCTCTCAGCTAGCTAGCATATGGACTACTGAAATAGAGCCCACACATTGATATGTGGTTCTACGCGTTGTAAACCCGTGGCAAACCTTTAGAAATTTAATTAATGTAAAAAAGAGGACCTTTAATTATTTAAAGCGATTTTATCTGTCCCAATGCTTTTCGATACTGAGGGCTAGGATCGGTTAGCTACTCATCGAAATGGGGACGGGTGGAAAGAAAGCGATAAAATGAAAGCAAAAAAATAAAGCAGTAATGAAAGCGGTAAATGAAAGAAGTAAAGAATGCAGTAAAATTCGAGTCCTACTCAAACGAGTAGGCGGGAAATGAAAGCAGTAAATGACAAGTCCTACTCAAACAAGTAGGCGGGAAATGAAAGCAAGTCTTACTCAAACGACTAGGAGGAAATAAATGCACACACGCACGCTCTCTATAGAAATGAAAACACACACACACACTATAGAAAATAAAAACACACCCACACTCTCTACAGAAGTAAAAACACACCCACACACTCTACTGAAATTAAACACACCCACACACTCTACTGAAATGAAAACACACACTCACTCTTCTGAAATAAACACACACACACACACACACACACACTATAGAAATTAAAAACTTCACTCTACAGAAAATAAAATCACACGCACACACTCTATAGAAATTAAACGCACACACTCTACATGAAATAAAACAAACACACACACTCTACGGAAGTAAAAACACACTCACAAACTATACAGGAATGAAAGAAAGTGATAAACACTAACTCATACACGTACACACTCTACAGGAATGAATAAAAGCTATCAAAATTATCTCATATACGCATGCATACATACGAAAAAAGCTAAAAACAAAGTTATCTAAAAATTAAAACAACTACATTTCTAAAGCTAGAATGTTGTAGAAATTAATAAAAAGAAGACAAAAATTAAATGAGCAAAAAGTTTTGCAAATAGAAGAAAAATTAAAGTGTCTGAAAAATTAAAACAAATACATTTCTACCGTTATAATGTGTTAGAAATGCATAAAAAGAAGATAGAAAAATTAATTGAGTAAAACGGTTTTTGAAATTAAAGCAAAATAAAGGTGTTTGAAATATTATAAAAATGCTTAAAAAGTGGAAGAAAGGATAAAAGAATGAAAAGTTTTCAAAAATAAAAATACTAAGTAAAAAGAAAACAAAATCACTTTCAAACCATTTTTATAAATCTATAAGGATGGACATAAAATGCACAGGAAATTCCTAAGTCTAACCAAAGCTAAGTAACAATAATGAAAACATAAAAATATAAATCTATACTCATGCACACACACACCCATTTTAAAAGAATAAAAACAAAGATAAAATAAATAAATAAGATTGCTTAAGGGAGGTGCTTAGATCCATTCCAAAACCAGATAAGGAAAGAAAAACACATATTTTATTAAGTAATAGATGAGTTACAACGAAAGCTAAATACAAAAACTAAGGAGATGGGGAGAAATTTCCCTTATATAGCCTTGAAAAGCATCTAACAACACAACCCCTTAGGCAAAATGGTTCAAAAAAAAGAACAGAAATCCTTACAGAAATTTTCTATTTATAGGCAAAAAATTATAAGTACACGCCCTAGGTCACGGGCGTGTAGGGCGGGCGTGTAACTACTGTTGGTGAGTCTGTGCTGATATTTAATGGCCGGTTTGACTTTGCGGCTATACACGTGGAAGTCACGGGCATGACTCTGATGATACAGACGTTAGGGGGGCGTGTCAGGAAGGTGGATCTGGGGACGGCATCGTGTCAATAAGTTACCGGCGATGTCTTGTCTAGGACAGGTGAAGAAGTCAGGGTCGTGTCGCATCTTGACATAGGCGTGATAGTCGGTTCGACAAACTTTGAGCGCCAAATGTTGAATGGCGTGACACAGGGCGTGGTCACGGGCATGTTACATTGGACACGGGCATGTACTTGGGCGTGTTCAGCAATTTCTTTGCGGGCGGATGATTTCACTTGGAATTGATGTTACATACCCAGGTCACGGGAGTGACCTGAAGTACATAGGCATGTACTATACAATTTTGACAATTTTTCTGAAATTTTTTGGTAAATCAAATAAAGCTAAGTTAGCAATGTATTTACAAAAAAGAATAATTTATTAAAGAAAAATAACTAAAAATGACAAAAAGAAACTAAAAAGACTTGATTAACGTACATAAAAATACGTATATTTACAACTCATCAAATACCCCCATACTTAAGCTTTTGCTATTCTAGAGCAAAAGTTAAAGATATACTTATAAGGAATTAAAGAAATCTTAAGTTTAGCTACTGCTGGAATTTATCGAAAGAAAGATCAAAATAATTATCCGGGGTATAAGAGTTAAGTCCTAAATTATGACAAAAATTTAAATAAAGGAAGAGTTTCAGCAAAAAACTTCTGATATAATCAAATAGATAACAAAAAATTGTATTTGTTAGGTTAACAAAAATATATTGGATTATGGAAATTTTAGCTTAAAAGAATTAAAGGAAATAATGCAATTTACAAATTATGCTCTCAAAAAGATTTTAAAATTATATCTAGAATCATTTAAAATTAGCAGAGGGGGATGCTGAGGTTTATTAAGAGGGCTTTGGTTTAGAGGTGAGGTATATTTTTTCGCTCAAACCTCTAATGAATTTTTTTTTGAATATGGATGTTTAGGAAAATGAAATCTTATTTTCCATAACATATAAATTTTTTTAACAATTTCATAATAACCCAATGTATATGTATAGGAGTAATGAATTTTATCATCTTACTCCATAACATATAATCTTTTAAAATTTTGGATTCTATGTTTACGGAATGAGATCTTATTCCTATTGACATAGGATCTTTTAAGAATCAAAATCATGCCAATTATGACATTAAAAAAAGGAGATAGTTTTTTTTGAAAGAAAACTAGGTTTAATAAAAAACTTTTGAGAGCAACCTTTATAAATTAAAAGTTCCTATACTTCAAAAAAAGCTTGGAGTAAACTTAATTGAAATCTAAGGTTTTTATTTTCTAATAAAATAAATGCGCAACTATTTACATAAGTTAGAAGTGGTGATGAAAACAGGTATCTTATCTAAATAAAAAAATAAAGCATAAGAAATTCTTTAAAACTTAACACCAAATATCTAAATCTATCGATCTCCAATTAATAAACGAATAGTAAACAAAGAATTAATAAAATTTGCTTATAAATAAACTCACAGCTACATTTTTGGTGAGCGAAAAGTGGTTAAGAATGAGACATTCGATTTATTCGTTACATAATAAATAATGTTTTTTTTGGGATTTTAGGGTTTTTATCTTTTTTGTATTTTTGATTTATTATCTCTTTTTTTTTGGATTTTTAGAGTTATTTTCTTTTTTGGGATTTTGGATTTTCTAAATTTGTTTTTGAGTTTTTAGTTTTTTTGATTTTTTTAACATTTTTATCAGTTTATTTAAAAGAAATGAGAGGGAAAGATGTTTTGTTTATAAAAAAGAGGGGGAGGAAAGAGAAAGATTTTTTTACAAAAAATTTACAAAGTAAAAACAACAATTTTTTGAATTTTTTGTTTATAAGTTTTTATGGAAAGTTTTGTTTAGTTTTATGGATTTTTTAGGTTTTTAATTATAAAAACAAAAAATGTTTTTTGAGGTTTTAATTTTTAAGCATTTTTTTGTATTTTTGCTAAGTACAGAATATAAAAAGTGCAGAATAGGAAAACACCCTCATACTTAATCCAAACATTGTCCCCAATGTTACAATTTAAGTATGCGAAACGATAATAGACAAAATACAATATGTACAAAAATAAAAAAGGAGGCTAGAAGCTTTCCTGAGACGTGGTCGGGGAGGCTTGGGTTGAAACCCTACATTATTAAGAAGAAATAAAAAAATATAACAGAAAAAAGAAAAAAGATAAACTCGGCCAAAAGGTTGCGGGTGGTAGGGGGCAAGTGTTTGTGTGTGACTTGTAAGCTAACATCCTAGCTATATGAGTGTTACAGATATGCGTTCCTCTAGCGCCCACACAAGCGTGAAGTGCACCGAAGCGAGGAAATAGATATATAAGGTGGATTTTTCATCAACCCTAATCATGTTAATCATACTCAAAAATTAAGAACTTTCCCGATCGAGATTTCCCTTCGACTCTTGTATGTTTCGTGAATATCATCGGATAATGCAAGCAAAGTGCATGATTCAATCTTCCTCACCTAATTTGACCGGATCGTTGTTCTATGATGATCTCTATTCCCTCAGATCTAGTCGATTCGAGATTCAAGATCCAAGTCTTCAAAGATTTCAGATCTTCCATTTTATCCAAGATTATTCAAGTTCAACCTATTCAAAGAACGTCAGAGTGAAGACCTATATCTAAATAGGAATACTTGTAATCTTTTTTGTGTAAATCTTCTTTTATATTTGTAGGAGGATTTACCTCTGAGTTGTAGATCCGCTTGTGGATCGATTTATAGATCCGGTTTTGGATCAAGTTGTAGGAGATGTTGTTCTCCGAGTGGTAGGAGTGTCGTCTCTGAGTTGTAGGAGTTGCGGCTCTGAGGTGTAAGATTTATTGAAATCTGAGAAAGGTGAAGTAGTCGAATCTAGCCCTTCGTGGTAGATAGGCGAGGCGGGACAGTGGACGTACCCAACTCGGGGAACCACTATAGATCTATGTGTTCTATGCGTTTCTATTGTTAAAGTATTTTTATTCCTCAAAAAGAAACATACCTCACCTATTCACCCCATCAAGGTGATTTAGGTAGACACCAGATACTTTCAATTAGTATACGAGGGAGGTTTTGTTAGGTATAAGGTTAACACCTTGAACAAGATCTCCCATTTAGTGTCAGGAGATTCCGATTAGTGGATATGGACAAAAGCAAGGATATGTTTTCTATGAAGCTACCAGTGTGTACTAAAGAGAACTTTCCTGTGTGGAAAGAAAGAGTGAGATTCTATATTGAGGTCCCAAATCCCAGAATATTTCAGATTGTTGAATAAGGACCTCTTATTCCTACCCAGCCTTTTGCGCTGAATTCAGCCATCATGATCCCTAAGAACATGGTGGATCTGACAAAGGATGAAATTGCTTTGTCTCCTTGGATAAGAAAGCAAAGAATATTATAGACAGTTCAGTGGATGACTCTATGCTTCAAAACTTATTCCACTGCAAATCTGCCAAGGAGATGAGGGACTGTCTAGTTGTGCTCATGGAAGATACCGAAGAAGTTCGAGATGATCACAGATCGTTGATCAATCAAGAATATGAGGCATTCAAGCAAGGATCAAATGATACTATTGCAGATAGCTTCGAGAGATTATTTAAGATCGTCAACAACCTTAGAAACTATGGTCGCATGTTCACTAATGGCAAGCTCAACGACAAAATTGTGAGATCCCTGACAAAGGACTAGGACACAAAAGTTGTAGCCCTTAGGGAGTTTGGGAATTTGCCAGAGATTGACCCTCAAAGACGTTTTGGAAAATTGCTCTCCTATGAACTCCAGATGAATAGAAGAAAAACTGAGGAGCAAAGCAGCCAGACTTCAAGCAAAGAGAATTCGGTAGCTCTGAAGGCTGAAGTTTCGAGAAAGTCTAAAGTGGTGTCACCAGTAAGGACATGTGCTCCAAACTCCCCATAGGAATTTCAGCCAAGAATGTCAGGCTCTTAGCAATCTGATGGAGAGTTCTCACTCATATCTAAGCAGTTCAAAAGATTGCTCAACAAAAGAAGACAAATGAAGAATCAGTCATCCTACTCTAAGTTCAGAAGATCACATTGTGATGGTGATCTCTCCAAGAAGAACTACAACCGAGAGGATAAGTATAAATCTAAATCGAATAAACATTCTTCCTCTGACGTTGTGTGCTATTATTGTAATAAGACAGGACACATTATTGTGGAGTGTCCGTACAAAAAGAAGGAAGGATCCAAGAAAGAAGAGAAGAGATCCTTCAATGGCAAGAGGAAGGACGAGAAAAGCTTCGTCGCTAAGAAGTCAAATACTCTTAGTGACAGTGACTCAAGCGAATCTAGTTTAGAGAATGAAGAAGCTTACTTTGGGCTTATGGCTCAATCAGACGAGGAAGATGGCGACTCCGAGTATCACGGGAAGGTAAACTCGCACACGATACTCTCTAAATCGGAAACGTCAACTAATGGTTATAAAGGCTATTCTTTTGAGGAAGATGATTCTGACTTGATGGCTCAACATCAGGAACTATTGAAATCCTTTGACAAATGTTGTAAGGTAGTCAAAAAGCAAGAAAAATAGATAGAATCCCTCAAGGCAGTGGAGACAAGCCTGGAGGAGGAACTTGTAAAATAACTTCCTCTCAGAGATGCAGTCCACTCCTTGAAAGAGGAATTGAAAAGCTCGGCTAAGACATTAAGCCTAAAGGAGAAATACTTAGATGAGCTAGAAGAAAAGCACTTGGTGGAGAGGAAACTTATTGAAAGATACTCCATGCTGAGAACTATTCTCCCTCTCATCGATGAATTTTCCGCTCCAAAGAAGGGTAGTGGTCTTGGCCACATAGCTGAAAAAGGTAAGGCTGCTAAGAGGGTCGCGACCAAAGGTAAAGGGAAGGCACCTCAGAGTCAACCCTCCTTTAAGAAGGTTATTTTCCCCACAAACAAATATGACTTTGATACGTACTATGGGCACTTATCTAGGCCTACCTATGTAGAGCCTAAGAAGCGCTATCAAGGGTGGACCCATCCCCGAGACTTTGGGGCAAGTGTTTTCAAGGATGCTTACGAAGAGATAACTCTAAAAGAGTCTGGTCCTTATGTTTATGGACGTAATTATAATAAGGCACCAAAATCCAAACCTATTGTATACAAGGCTAAGGAGACTATGAAGTTTGCTGCAATCAGGAGACTTCCAACTCCAAGTCTATATCCCCTGCTCGACCTCAAATTAAAAAGATAAAGCAGGAGCAGAAGAGAAGGTATAACAGATTTGAGTGTTGGTGGTGTGGCAAAATTGGTTATTTTGGCTCAGATTGTTGGTTTAACCCTGCTAATTTTGAAGCTCCACAAGTTAACAGTGCAAGACCGACCAATTGCAACGTTAATGTTCCCAGTGGTGTCAAACTAATAAATAACATAGGACCCAAATATGTTGGGGTTCCTAAGGTAATATGATTTATGGTTGCAAGTATATCCAAAAGCCAATAAAATTCTGATCTGGTATTTGGACAGTGGATGGTATCGGCACATGACCGGGACAAGAATCCTACTGCGAGAATCCACCCCAGTTGAAGACGGACCAAAAGTTAATTTGGAGGGTCTAACGGGGGAATTACGAAAGACTACGGTATGATCTCCAACAACATAGTCTCTGATGGCTAAAACTCGCGGCGCCCCGTAGGTTTATTTAGAAAAAGCGGATTTGGTTTTGTTTTGGAAGGACGGGGCGCGCAGATTTATTAATTAAAAAAAGTTGAAATCGATTTTTAATGAAAGGAGACAAGTGCACATATCGTGTGTAGTACAGGATATTACGCTGTGGAATATCGAGGTCATATTGTTCTCGGGGTCGGGTTGATTATTTCGACTCTTTCCTGGAGGGGACTATTATTTTACCGATATTTTATCTTGTCGTGATATTATTTATATATAAAAAGCAGAAAATAAAAGCATTAAAAGATGGAGTCGATGAAGATCTTAGCGCAACCGCATCGAATAAAATTTGAACTAAAATAAACTTTTAATAAAAAGAGATCCTTAATTTCAAATTAATTAAGGTGGAGACTTGGCCGTGGAGGTTCCACAAAAATGGGTTCACCTATCTCTAGGACTATCGCTCACCTGAACATTAAGACTATTAGACCGGGCTCTCGTCCGACGAAGGATTCCTCTTAATGCCCACATTATGCTAAGAACCCCGCTATTGGGTGGGGAACCCAATCCGATAGAGTTGCACGACTCCTCTCTTGAGGGTTAGTACGGAACTCCCTTTACCTAGGGGTGATCGGTCCATATGCACGGCCTCTCGGCTAGCTAGCATATGCACTACAAAAATAGAGCCCACACATCGAGTTCTACGCATCGTAGACTCGGAGTAAACCTTAAGTAATTTAAATAATTATAAAAACAGGACCTTTAATTATTTAAGGTGACTTTATCTTTCTCAATGCTCTTCGATACTGAGGGCTAAGAGCGGTTAGACACACATCGGAATGGGGACGGCTTGCAATTAGAAAGCGAGAAAATGAAAGCTGTAATAGGAAAGCAGTAAAAGGAAAGCAGTAAAAGGAAAGCAGTTAAGGAAAGCTGTAAAGAAAGCAGTAAATTGCGAGTCGTACTCAAATGAGTAGGCGAGAAATGAAAGAAGTAAATGACAAGTCCTACTCAAATGAGTAGGCGGGAAATGAAAGCAAAAAATGACAAGTCCCACTAAAATGAGTGGGCGGGAAATTGCAAGTCCTACTCAAATGAGTAGGCGGGAAATTAAAGTGAGTCTTACTCAAATGAGTAGCAGAAAATAAATGCACACACACACACGCACTCTACAGAAATGAAAACGCACACACACACTCTACTGAATAGAAAACTCACACAATCTACAGAAATTAAAAACACATGCACACACTCGACAAAAATGAAAACACACACACACACACACTCTACTGAAATTAAAAACTCACACCACAAGTCCAACTCAAATGAGTAGGCGGAAAATTAAAGTGAGTCCTACTCAAACGAGTAGGATAAAATAATTGCACACACCCACCCACTCGACAAAAATAAAAAACGCACACACACGACATAAAATAAAACACACCAATGCACCCTAATTAAAGAAAGACACACACACCCAGTCTACGAGAATAAAAATGCTCACACAGAACAAAAATTAAAGTCTAACTCATACACTCATGCACTCTACAGGAAGGAATAAAAGCTATAAAAATTATCTCATACACGCACGCCCACATATGAAAAAAAAGCGAAAAACAAAGTGTTCTAAAAATTAAAATAATTAATTTTTTACCGGTGGAATGTGATAGAAATGCATAAAATGTAGAAATTAAAATTAACAGAGCAAAAGCTTTTGAAAATAAATGAAAATCGAAGTGCTCGAAAAATTAAAATAAATACATTTCTACAGCTAGATTGTGTACTTTCAAATTTTTTCCTATAAATAGTCAGCTGCTGTATGAGTTCCTGTTCTTCTTCTTTGGACCATTTTGCTTAAGAGGTGCTGCCTTCTTATAAAGAGACTCTCTCCCCTTCTCTTATGTTTGTTTTTAGCTTTTTGTAATTCTCGTTTTAGCTTAATAAAATGATTAGATTTTTTCTCCTTACGTTGTTTTGGAATGGATCTAAGCCCCTCCTTAAGCAATCTTAATTTTAGTTGTTTTATTTTTGTTTTCTTGTTCTTTTTTAATGGGTGTGTGTTTCTATGAGTTTAGTTTTATGCTTTAATAGTTTTCATAGTTTAGTTTTTAGTGCTTTTTATTTCATATTTATGAAGTTATAAAGGTATCTTAAAAGTGGTTTTGATTTTTCTTTAACTTAGGTTTTTTTGTTCTTTTTCTGCTTTATTTCCACTTTTTAAGCTCCTTTATAAAACTATAAGAATGAAAATCTCATCGTTTTAATTTTCCAAACACTTCTATTTTTGCTTTTATTTGCAAAACTTTTTGCTCATTTAATTTTTTTTATCTTCATTTTATTCATTTCTACCACATTCTAATGGTAAAAATGTATTTGTTTTAATTTTTCGAGCACTTCGATTTTCGTTTATTTTAAAAAACTTTTGCTTGTTAATTTTAATTTCTACTTTTTACATATTTCTATCGCATTCCACTGGTAAAAATATAATTATTTTAATTTTCAGAACACTTTGTTTTTCGCTTTTTTCGTATGTGTGTGCGTGTATGATATAATTTTTATAGCTTTTATTCCTTCCTGTAGAGTGCGTGATTGTATGAGTTAGACATTAATTTCTATTGTGTGTGTGCGTTTTTATTTTCATAGAGTGGGTGTGTGCATCTTTCTTTAAGTAGGGTGCGTGGGAGTGTTTTATTTTATGTCATGTGTGTGCGTTTTTATTTCTGTCGAGTGCGTGGGTGTGTGCATTTATTTTCTCCTACTCATTTGAGTAGGACTCGCTATAATTTCCTGTCTACTGATTTGAGTAGAACTTGTGTGTGAGTTTTTAATTTCAATAGAGTGTGCGTATGTGTGTTTTCATTTCTATCGAGTATGTGCGTGTGTTTTTAATTTCTGTAGAGTATGTGAGTTTTCTTTTCAGTAGAGTGTGTGTGTGCATTTTCATTTCTGTAGAGTGTATGCGTGTGTGTATTTATTTTCTCCTACTCGTTTGAGTAGGACTCGCTTTAATTTCCCGCATACTCATTTGAGTAGGACATGCAATTTCCCTCCCACTTGTTTGAGTGGGACATGTCATTTTCCGCTTTCATTTCCCGCCTACTCATTTCAGTAGGACTTGTCATTTTCTGCGTTCATTTCCCGACTACTCATTTGAGTAGGACTCGCAATTTACTGGTTTCTTTACAGCTTTCCTTTACTACCTTCCTTTTACTACTTTCCTTTTACAACTTTCATTTTCTCTCTTTCTTATCGCAAGTGGTCCCCATTCCGATGAGTGGCTAACCGATCTAAGACCTCAGTATCGAAAAGCATTGGGACAGATAAAATCACTTTAAATAATTAAAGATCCTGTTTTTATAATTAATTAAATTACTTAAGGTTTACTCCGGGTCTACGATGCGTAGAACCACATATCGATGTGTGAGCTCTATTTTCATAGTGCATATGCTAGCTAGCCGAGAGGCCGTGCGTATGGACCGATTACCACTGGGTAAAGGGAGTTCTGCACTAACCCTCATGAGGGGAGGTACGCAACTCTACCGGATTGGGTTCCCCACCGAATAGAATGGGTTTTTAGCGTAATTCGGGCATTAAGAGGAATCCTTCATCAATCGAGAGCCCGATCAAAGAGTCTTAATGTTCAGGTGAGCGATAGTCCTAGAGATATTAAAGCCAAAAAAACCAATAAAATCTAAAAACCAAAACAAGTCTTTAGGTTTGGTTTTCTTCATCAGATCTTAATGTTCAGGTTAAAACCAAAAACAACTATGAAAAAAAACCAAAAACCAAACCTAAAAAACCAAAAACCAAGCAGTGTTTTTGTTTTGTTAGGTTTTAGTTTTTTAAGATTTTTTGGTTTTTTTTGTTGGTTTTTCGGATTGGGTCTCTTTCGTAGATGAGCTTATGTTGAAGGATTACAGTATAATTTGATAAGTATAAGTTAATTATGTGACAAAGGCTATATCGTTGAGTTCTACAAATACAAGTGCCTGATAAAATCGTATGCTAATTTGGAGACCTTAACAGGCACTCATAGTAGAAATATCTTTTGTTTAAACTTTCTATGCCTAGACAACTCTACACCAGTGTGCTTTTTGGCTAAAAGTAGTGCGTCTCTTTGTGACAACTCTACACCAGTTAAGCTGTTCTTTGGAAGCTGTCAGGTAGAAAGTTCTATTTCCTCATACTGTTGTTCGGAGAGTACAATCTTCTGAGGATATTGGGAACTCGTTTCCCACAGACGGCATCAAACTGCTGCGGTCTAACTCAACGTCCCGATCGTGCCGAAATTCTTGGACCTTCTTAGCTCTCGGAACGATCTAG
This sequence comes from Platanthera guangdongensis, assembly GCA_039583875.1. Lineage (NCBI taxonomy): Eukaryota > Viridiplantae > Streptophyta > Magnoliopsida > Asparagales > Orchidaceae > Platanthera > Platanthera guangdongensis. The sequence goes on along the minus strand of CM077167.1, from coordinate 38,660,936 downwards.
TGCACACACAGTAAAAAGAGTAGGTTGATTGTACACAAATAGTTTTAGCGTGAAAAAACCCCTCAATTGTGTAAAAAACCACGTGACAGGATCTGTGCAGGTCAAAATCTACTATTTTTTGGCGGTTACTGATGTTTGTAAAGCATAGGGTGACAGGTGTAACACCTCCCCTATAATGACCATATAATATGGGTCCAGCCGAGGCCACACAACATATAGACGCCACAGCTTTAGCTTTAAAAAGTGATATAAAAGAACTACATATCTCAAAAATCATAACACAAACAGCGGAAACCCACAAACACTCGAATTTATCCACTATCACAAGAGTATCAAAACGGCCTTAAGGCCTTACAACAAACATGAGTCCAAAAACTGAAGCAACAACAACCATAACAACGTGCTTTAGCACTCCTAGGCTATCTCGACATGCAAGCCGGATTATAGCTCATGGTGCAAAGCATTCAACAAAACATAAGTATTAAACAAAGATTTCATTTCATGCGGCTTAGGCCTTTTTGGCCAGCGAGCTTGCTCCCGCTTGAGATCCTTGCCCTGTAAAAATATATGGTAACGTGGGTCAGCAAAGGCTGATCTCAACTGTATAACCAACACATCTCCTCCCGACCATCCCTAGCGGACCCCTGGGCACACCACCACCATGCAAGTCAGCACTTCGTACACAAAAGTACATAGATTAAATAAACGTTAAAAATGTTTGGATGTCTCATACAACAATCATGTTTCTATGTTGAGCATATAGTAAAAGGGGCCTACAATGCAGCATGTATGCAAAACTGGGCTTCACCCAAGCTACCCTATCATATGAATCTGACACATCATCACGCATCATTAATCGGGAACTTCCAATTTCCCCTTTTGCGTTCAAGCCGCAAACACATGGGTACTTCCAATTTCCCCTAATGGCATACAAGCCGCCACACGGAAATCTTGCCTAGGCCCCACCTGCTCGTGGGGTCTCAAAACCTGGGCTTGCCTGCAAGCCCTGACTTCTCAAGTCAGGATTCCATCATAAAAACAAACCGATACTAAGGGCCCTTGCTAGACCCCACCCGCTCGTGGGCTTCATTGCCCGGGCCTATCATTCTCGTCAGTTTCATAGAAGGGAACTTGTCTCGCTGGCACACTCTCCACACATGACTTGCACGTCACGGGCTAGCCAGCCAACCACATAGATAAACCATGCCTTCGCACATCAATCAAGAAATAGAGCCTTTCCTACCCTAATCTACCATTCATTCTCTCACGAAATAGGGTGGGGGGACAAACATCACCATGATATCTTGCCGCAAACGGATTTCTAGCACAATCTTTAACGCTCATTATGCAACATCACCGAGTCGGACTAATGGTCGTGACTACGGATTTACCCACAATGTCTAATCCTCTAGAAGAGCGAATATCTAATGAAATATCATACTGGGTATGGACACAATCAACCCGATGGCTCCTCTTGAACCATGTCAAACCGAACCTCTCTCATTTGAGAGATCCGGTGTCTAAAAGCTTGAAGGAAAGCAAGAAATAAATTTATTCCATGCGTGCATCCTAAAGGCTGAGAGAAGAAATGTCGTTACCTTATGACCCCTCTTCCTAGCCATAGAAAACTTGATTTGCACTGATGAAAATAAGCGCATTCAAGTCCTCTCCACAGATCTGTCCTTGGATCGATGATCGGAGACCCAAAGCTTCATCAATGGTGGAGAAAGGCCTTCTTCTTTCTCCTCCAAACTCTCTCCCAAGCCCTAACACTTTCTCAAAATGAGAACAAATGAGGGTTTAGAATGTTTCAGCACTCTTTATGCCCTTTGGACGGAGCGTCCTGGGCCATAGGATCAAATCCCAAGGAAAATCGGATGGCTAAAAAGCCAAACGATGGAACTGCGCCCGTGTGCTACCGCCGGGGGGTAACTACCTACTACATCGCGATAACTTCCCGAGTCGTCGGCCCTTTTAGAAATAAATTGCTATCGCCGGCGTTAACAATACCGCCGTGCGATAGCCACTCAACTCTTCGCACTCAACGCTTCCCACTCAACGCTCTCAACGATTTAGGAGCTACCGCTGCGCGATAGCATCCTACTGCCGCACGATAGCACTCGACGCTCTCAACGCCTTCCTACTCAACCCATAGCTATCATTGGGCGATAACTACCTATTGTCGGGTGATAGCTTCCAGAGGCTCAAGTTCTGGAAATACTGGGGTGTTACAATAAGCCACCTCTCATTACAACTATGGGGTGAGAGAATACTTTGCACACGACGAACAATAGGTCGTCGTGCCAGGAGTTGTTGTTGGGTATTGTATCCACAATGTACCTGATTTGAAGAAGCCCCTGGACAAGCTAAGGTCAATAGACAATGTATTTGATAAAATCTTTCAAGTTGTACTTGCAGCTATTCCACGCTAAGTGCACACCAATGTCAGGGTGCAGTAGGTCAATATACACGGGTCTGCACGACGTAATCCCTCGTTGAGCAGATCAGTGTGTTGGCCTACGTGTACTCTCTCTATTGGAGTGCACTTACTTTCAAGTACAGGGCAGTGTTTATGCAAGAGAAGACAAGGAGCAAGGATGGGTCAAGGAGCAGCTCTTGGGAGGAAAGACGAAAATTCGTCTAAGTATAATTCGACGAGAATCACCAAGTGATTCTCGCCGATTCGGCGAGAATCACTAATGATTCTCTCCGAATCATCGAGAATCATTAGTGATTCTCGCCGACTCTTTCCGGCTACCTCAAAACGGTGCCAAGTAAGATTCGGCGAGAATCACTAGTGATTCTCGCCGAACCCATCGCTGAGCAGATCATGAATTCCACGTAACTTTCGTTGAGATTCAACAAGTGATTCAGCGAGAATCACTAGTGATTCTCGACGAATCATCAAGAATCACTAACTGATTCTCGCCGATTCGTCGAGAATCACCTGCGATTCTCGCCGATTTTTACTTAGCGATTTCTCTGGAAGCTGCTGGACCGGATTCTGCCGCTGGACTATCTTGAACCGGATTTCAGGATTCTTCTTGTGGATCCCACAACGGTCAAATTCGATTTGTCTACAGTATATATATACGGGTATTTTGAACAGTAGACGGAGACAGAAAAGAAGCCGAGCACGATCAAACCCTAAAATCGCGAAACTGCTCCGCCGCCGCCGTCGCCGCTCGCGCTAGTCGGTCGCCGCTGTTGATCGCGTTTCTTCCTGATCTCTGGCGACAGAAGCTTAGCCAAGCTTTGAGTCTCACGTGTCTATCCAGAGATCTCTTGTCTCTCGATTTGTTGATCGGGAAAAACTTCCCCGTCCGAATCGATCGAGACGACCGATCCTCGTGTGACCGTTGGAAGACCAAGCTAGCTTCTCTACGAAGATTGGATCTCTAAGTTCAGCAGCCGCTCATCATCATAGCCGCCGATCCCGAAGCAAGCCGCCGCTCGTCTTGCCGCCGCCGGTTCCGGGGAGATCCTTTCCAAGAGAGACCAAGGTTGTAGACTCTTCGTTGACTTCACGAACACGTCGTCGAACGAAGAGGAACACCGTAGTCTCCAAACGAAGTTTGTATCTCGTGTACATTCTATTTTACTTTTGTTGTAAAGGAACGATTGTTCCACGTTGTAAGGGTTACGTGCAACCCGGTTTGTGGGAGTGTTGACTTCTACGTGTGGAAGGGTTCCTTCTGATAGTGCAAGGATTGGATTTCAATCCTGTTGGAGAAGTGACCGAGTCGTCCCGTGTTGGGAGATAGGTCGAAGGGGGAAAGTGGATGTACCCAAGTAGGGGAACCACTATAAATTGCCGGTGTATTCTGTGTGTTGTGCTGTTTGTTTTTATTGTGCAGGTACCGTCTTAAATTCCGCAAATACGCTTCACGTCACCTATTCCCCCCCCCATAGGTGAACATAGTTGACACTAGGTGGACTTTCAAGTGGTATCAAAGCGAGGTTCCTCATCAAAAAGGTTAACACCTTGAGTTGAATCCTGCCGCTAGTGTCAAGAAGGAGGCAAACATCTACTATGGACGGGCTCAAGTTCTCCGGCAAGATCCCAGTGTGCACCAGGCTCAACTTTCCTATCTGGAAGGAAAGGATCAGGTTCTACATGGAAGCAGTTGATCCTCGACTCTTCATGATCGTGGAGGAGGGACCTTATGTCCCCATTAAGGCCTCCACCATTGATCCCACCAAGAAGGTGCCGAAGACACTTTCTGAAATGGACAAGGACGAGATCGTGCTAGTGGGACTTGACAAGAAGGCACGAAACATTCTGGTCAGCGTAGTTGATGACTCAATGATGCAAAACTTCAGCAACTACAGGACAACACAGGAGATCTGGCAGTGCCTGATCATCCTAATGGAGGGCACGGATGAAGTGAGGGATGATCGGAGATCCCTCCTGAACCAGAAAAATGAGGCCTTCAGACAAGGGCCTAAGGAAGAGATCGGAGTCACCTACGAGAACTTCCTCAAGATTGTCAATGCCCTCAAGGGCTACGGAAGAGTATTCACTAATGGTGAACTCAATGATAAATTCCTTAGGTCCCTTACTAAGGAATGGGGCACAAAGATCTGCGCCATCAGAGAGTTTGGCAGACTAGCGGAAACTGATCCACAAATTCTGTTTGGGAAGCTGATGTCCTATGAGCTTCAGCTGAACACCAGAAAAGCAGAAGAAGAAGCAGAGAAGACGGCAGCCAAAGAAAAGACCGTGGCTCTAAAAGCCAGTCACTCCAGAAAAGGCAAGGGTGTGGTTTCATACCGTGCCAGGAAAAAGGATGAGGAGGAGGACTCCGAGCCATGCTCCTCCAGCTCAGAGCTGTCAGAGGAGGATTTCTCCCTCATCACTCGAGAGTTCAAGAAGTTCCTCAAGATGAGGAATCAAAGAAAGAGAGATGACTCCTCCTCCAGGCTTCAGAAGAAAAATTATTCTTCTGACAGGTATGCATCTAAACCGAACAAACATCGCTCCTCTGACATTATTTGCTTTGGATGAAATAAGCCAGGACACGTCGTGGCCGACTGCTATCAAGGCAAGAGAGAAAAAGGGAAAGAAGAGGAGCACAAATCCTCTAGAGATAAGAAGAAGGAGTGGAGCTACATCGCCAAAAGGCCAAAGACACTGAGTGAGTCTGATTCCTCAGACTCCAGTGATGATGAGGAAGCCTACTTCGGGCTGGTGGGTCGCTCCGACTCAGAAGGAGAATGCCCCCCATTTACTGGGAAGGTAAAAGCTCACACTCCTCTCTCCGACTCCGACTCTGATCCTGAGTCTCAGGATGATGAACCAGAGGATAGCCTTTCAGCCCGTGAAGCTGAGCTCCTCGAGAAGTATGAGCTTCTTCTCAACACTTTCGAGGAGTGCCGAAAGAGATTGAAGGCTGAGAAAAAGGAAGTAAAATTCCTTAAGGGTGAGTGTGTTTCCCTAAGGGAAGAGGTCACCAGTTTGATCTCTCTCTGACAGGAGCACCTTGACCTGACCTCAAAGCATTCAGAGTCTCTGAAGCTCCTTGATCTTAAGCAGGAGGAAGTCGACAAGTTGGAAGAACAACTTGCGGCAGAAAGGAAGATCGTCAAGAGCTTCTCTATGCCAAAAACAGTTCTTCCAGTTGTTGATACCTTCTCTGCTCAGGCCAAAGGAGCTGGCTTGGGGCATGTACGGGTATCTGGTTCCTCCTCCAGGAGAAACAGGAACCAGAGGAAGAATAAGGCCGCCAAGAAGGCCTCTGCTGATGAAAAGGGAAAGGCTCCGCTTAGTCCTGTTGCGTTCAGAATGCCTGGCTTTCCGTGCAACCAACATGACTTTGAGTCAACATTTGGCCATCATTTCCGGCCCTCGGTTGCAAAGCCAAAGAGCCGATATGACGGTTGGACCTTTCCCCGGAACTTCGGTGAGAGTGCCTTCAAGGCACCTTATGAGGAAATCCACATGGGAAATTATGGTCCGTTCTCTAGCGGCCATAATGGAAAGCAGACACCAAAAGCCAAGCCTATTATACAGAAGGTGACGAAGTCATGTGACTGCTGTCACCATGAGGCCTCCACCTCCAGAACCAAGGCCCCAGATGTACCCACCGTTCCCAGGGTAAGGCAGGAGCCTAGGAAGAGGTACAACAGATTCGACTGTTGGTGCTGTGGAAAGGTTGGTCACTTTGCCGTGGATTGTTGGTTTAATCCAAGGTATTACGAGACTCCCCATGTTAGCACTGCGAGGCTGACCACTCGTAGGGTTAACCAACCGAGGGGGAGTGTGCTAACCAGGAATCTAGGACCCAAGTTCGATTGGGTTCCTAAGGCAAATTAGTTTTGTTTTGCAGGAATGTCCAAAGGCCACCAAAACGCCGATCTGGTATTTGGACAGTGGATGCTCCCGGCATATGACTCGGACAAGAAGCCTGCTGCGTGATTACACTCCAGTCGAGAATGGACCCAAAGTCATCTTTGGAGGGTCAGATCGAGGAGTCACCAGAGGTTACGGTATGATCTCCAACGGTATAATCTCTATCACTGACATGGCTTATGTTGAAGGGTTAAACCATAACCTGATCAGTGTAAGTCAGTTATGTGACAAAGGTTATGACGTTAAGTTCTGCAAGGATAAATGTCTGATAATTTCATGTACCTCTTCTGAGACGGTATTATCAGGCATTAGGATCAGAAATATCTTCTGCTTAGATTTTCTCAGTTTAGATTCATCTACCCCCGTATGCTTTGTGACAACAGGCAGTGCATCTCTTTGTGATCAATGGCACAAGAGATTGGCACATATTAATTTCAAGACAATTAGTATACTGTTTTTTAAGAACTTAGTAAGGGATGCTCCCAGTATCAAGTGCATCAAAGATAGCCCCTGTCCTGCCTGCCAGATGGGCAAACAAACTCGGGCTACCTTTAAGAGCATCGCAGACAAAGACTCTTCCCGATATCTTTACCTCTTACATATGGACTTGTTTGGTCCAATGCAGGTTCATAGCTTGGGAGGTAAGTCCTATACGCTAGTGATAGTTGATGATCATTCTCGGTTTACATGGGTGTTCTTTTTGAAACGAAAGTCGGATACGTTTGACATCTTCACTAATTTTTTCAAGCAGGTTCAGAACGAATTTAACTGCTCAGTGGTTAAAATCAGAAGTGACCATGGAACAGAATTCGAATCTGGTGCTATGAGAGAATTTTGCGAAGAACAAGGTATCTTTCATGAGTTTTCCTCCCCGCGTACTCCTCAGCAAAATGGAGTTGCGGAGAGGAGAAATAGAACTCTCATTGAAGCCTGCACGATAATGTTGAAAGACGCTTCTCTCCCGGAATACTTCTGGGCAGAGGCTGTCAATACGGCTTGTCATGTACAAAACCGAGCATTGATCAACAAGCATCATCGTAAGATGCCTTACGAGCTACTAAAAGGCAGGAAACCAACCATGTCCTACTTGAGGATCTTTGGTTGCAGATGATATGTACTGAATAATGGGAAGTACCCACGTACTAAATTTGGTGAAAAATGCTTCGAAGGCATATTCATGGGCTATAGTTCCCACAGTCGGGCATATAGGGTCTTCAATAAGAAAACCCTAGTGGTAGAAGAATCAATAAATGTTGTATTTGATGAAGGAAGTTTGCTTAACAGCAATTCTTCCAGTGGTATTCTTGAAGATGCAGGTGCACGACTGGAACAGCTGAGTCTGGATGAGACCGCTAAAGATGACACTCCTAAGTACGTCAAAGTTTCCACCTCCACGTCATCTGAAAATGTTGAAGATCAAAATGGAACACATCTCTTAGAAGAAGGAGAAGCCCAAGAAGTAGTCGAAGCTCCAGACGCCAGACTTCTAGAACTCCGGCACGTGAGGGATCATCCTAGAGATCAGATCATCGGAGATCCTCGTGTCGGTGTCAGAACTCGAAGAGGTACTATTAATGAAGTATTGCATCTTAGCTTCCTGTCACAGGTTGAGTCAAAGAAGTTCGACGAGGCGAACAAAGATGCGGCATGGATTTTGGCCATGCAAGATGAACTACATCAATTCAAACGATGCAACGTCTGGACGCTGGTTCCCAGACCACACAAGCAGAATGTGATTGGCACCAAGTGGATCTTCAGAAACAAACTGGATGAACATGGTGTCATCGTAAAGAACAAGGCCAGGCTGGTGGCTCAAGGTTACAGACAGGAGGAGGGGATTGACTTCGACCAGACCTTCGCACCAGTAGCAAGGCTCGAGGCAATCAGATTATTCCTGGCATATACTTCACACAAAGGATTCACAGTCTATCAAATGGATGTGAAATCAACATTCTTGAACGGAGACCTGAAAGAGGAAGTATACGTCGCTCAACCCCCAGGTTTTGTCGATCCTACTTATCCCAATCATATTTATTTTCTTAATAAAGCCTTATATGGGTTGAAACATGCTCCACGAGCTTGGTATGAGACTTTATCTAGTTTTCTTCTTGAGAACAAGTTCTCTAGAGGTAAAATAGATAAAACATTGTTTCTCAGGGAAGTCAAAGGCAAGATTTTGCTGGTGCAAATCTATGTCGATGACATAATATTCGGCTCAACGGACAACAATCTTTGCAAAAAGTTTTCTAAACTTATGCAAGGAAAGTTTGAAATGAGCAGTATGGGAGAGCTCAAGTATTTCTTAGGCCTTCAAGTGAAACAGTCTGAGGATGGAATCTTCATCTCTCAGACGAAGTTCACAAATGAACTCCTTAAGAAATTCGGTATGGAGAGTGCAACCTCTATGAGGACTCCAATGGGATCCACTATGTCTCTGGATAAGGATGAGAAAGGTAAACCTTTCGATGAAACCAAATACAGAAGCATCATTGGATCCCTGCTCTACCTTACTGCCAGTAGACCGGATATCATGTTCTCCACATGTGTCTGTGCCAGATATCAGGTGAACACTAAGGAATCTCACTATGTCGCTGCGAAGCGCATTCTAAGATACCTTAAAGGTACTCCCAATCTTGGATTGTGGTACCCGAGAAACAATGATGTCGAGCTAATAGGTTTTTCAGATGCTGATTTTGCAGGGAGTAGGGATGACAGGAAAAGCACCTCCGGGACGTGTCAATTCCTCGGCAGGAGGCTTATCTCATGAAACAGCAAGAAACAGAATTATGTAGCTACCTCCACAGCAGAGTCAGAGTACATCTCGGCAGGCAGCTGTTGCGTATAACTCCTATGGATCAGAAACCAGTTAGTCGACTACGACCTTCAGTTCAAGGAAGTTCCAATGTACTGCGACTCCTCCAGTGCAATTGCCAATTCCAACAATCCGGTATCGCACAGTAGAACGAAGCATATTGAAGTACGCTACCACTTCATTCGGGAGCACGTGGAGAACAAGGACATCTCTCTCTGTTATGTCCCCACGGACAAGCAGATTGCTGATATATTCACAAAGCCCTTAGACGAGGCCAAGTTCAATCTTTTCAAGACTGAATTGGGGATGCTCAATTATGAGGAATGACGACTACAGAAGCTCCAGGCTCGTGCACGATCTGAGGTGGAGCAAGGAACTCAAGTGTGAGCACAGACGCAAGAACTGAGGGGGAGCAAGGGGTCAAATGCTACCGACCCCGATTTGCAGAAGCCGAAAAGGGGGAGATTACCCTCTCGGCTAAGGCTAAGGTGGCTCCAAGCTTGCTCCCAAGAAATTGGTATTGGTAATGGATCACTCACTCAACTCAATTTTAAATTTATATATGCTCTATTCACCTTAGCTTGTAGGGTTTAGGCTTCTTCAAATAGGGGGAGATTGTTGGGTATTGTATCCACAATGTACCTGATTTGAAGAAGCCCCTGGACAAGCTAAGGTCAATAGACAATGTATTTGATAAAATCTTTCAAGTTGTACTTGAAGCTATTCCACGCTAAGTGCACACCAATGTCAGGGTGCAGTAGGTCAATATACACGGGTCTGCACGACGTAATCCCTCGTTGAGCAGATCAGTGTGTTGGCCTACGTGTACTCTCTCTATTGGAGTGCACTTACTTTCAAGTACAGGGCAGTGTTTATGCAAGAGAAGACAAGGAGCAAGGATGGGTCAAGGAGCAGCTCTTGGGAGGAAAGACGAAAATTCGTCTAAGTATAATTCGACGAGAATCACCAAGTGATTCTCGCCGATTCGGCGAGAATCATTAGTGATTCTCGCCGACTCTTTCCGGCTACCTCAAAACGGTGCCAAGTAAGATTCGGCGAGAATCACTAGTGATTCTCGCCGAACCCATCGCTGAGCAGATCATGAATTCCAAGTAACTTTCGTTGAGAATCAACAAGTGATTCGGCGAGAATCACTAGTGATTCTCGACGAATCGTTGAGAATCACTAACTGATTCTCGCCGATTCGTCGAGAATCACCTGCGATTCTCGCCGATTTTTACTTCGCGATTTCTCTGGAAGCTGCTGGACCGGATTCTGCCGCTGGACTATCGTGAACCGGATTTCGGGATTCTTCTTGTGGGTCCCACAACGGTCAAATTCGATTTGTCTACAGTATATATATACGGGTATTTTGAACAGTAGACGGAGACAGAAAAGAAGCTGAGCACGATCAAACCTTAAAATCGTGAAACTGCTCCGCCGCCGCCATCGCCGCTCGCGCTAGTCGGTCGCCGCTGTTGATCGCGTTTCTTCCCGATCTCCGGCGACAGAAGCTTAGCCAAGCTTTGAGTCTCACGTGTCTATCCAGAGATCTCTTGTCTCTCGATTTGTTGATCGGGAAAAACTTCCCCGTCCGAATCGATCGAGACGACCGATCCTCGTGTGACCGTTGGAAGACCAAGCTAGCTTCGCTACGAAGATTGGATCTCTAAGTTCAGCAGCCGCTCATCATCATAGCCGCCGAGCCCGAAGCAAGCCGCTGCTCGTCTTGCCGCCGCCGGTTCCGGGGAGATCCTTTCCAAGAGAGACCAAGGTTGTAGACTCTTCGTTGACTTCACGAACACGTCATCGAACGAAGAGGAACACCGTAGTCTCCAAATGAAGTTTGTATCTCGTGTACATTCTACTTTACTTTTGTTGTAAAGGAACGATGTTCCGGTTGTGAGGGTTGCGTGCAACCCGGTTTGTGGGAGTGTTGACTCCTACGTGTGGAAGGGTTCCTTCCGATAGTGCAAGGATTGGATTTCAATCCTGTTGGAGAAGTGACCGAGTCGTCCCGTGTTGGGAGATAGGTCGAAGGGGGAAAGTGGATGTACCCAAATAGGGGAACCACTATAAATTGCCTGTGTATTCTGTGTGCTGTGCTGTTTGTTTTTATTGTGCAGGTACCGTCTTAAATTCCGCAAATACGCTTCACGTCACCTATTCCCCCCCAATAGGTGAACATAGTTGACACTAGGTGGACTTTCAGTTGTTACAAATTGCGCTTCGCGTCCATGGTCTTTGAATAGCCGCTTGCCGATTCAGGGTGGGAGGCGGAGCACTTGGTCTTGCAGTTGCGGGAGCCGCTTGGAACTTGAACGATTTGGCTACGTCGAGTGGCCTTGACTTGACCCCCTTATGGCTTGGGTGTGGCTCGAGTGCAGCTCGTGTGTGGCATAGAGGCGGAACGTAAGAGGAAATCAGCAGAGCTTCCTCCTGAGTAAGAAAAAGACTTGGGAGAGGAAAGATGAGAAATGAGGTGGTCCGAGTCTCATTTTATAGGCTCCGGGAGGTGGTTACGGTGGTTGTGCGGTTATCCGCACACCGAACCACCTTCATAAATGTTTTTACGATTGTTTAAATGTGTGTATCACGCTATTTGGAGACCACCATAAATAAATAATAAAATATTAATTAAATCCCCCCTCTAACCTAGTGGTTAATGGGTGGTTATGTGTGAATCGAACGACTTGCGACGACCTAAAATGATCAGACGGTGGGGGCGACTCGATATGGACGGCCGACGATCATGCTGCCTCCATCGTCACAGGCGGGGGAGGTCGCCGACGGCTGAGGAGGGCCGGTTGGCCTGGTCACCCCTCGACCGCCCGGAGGCGGCCGAGGAGGTGCGGCCAGCTTGGCCGCCACTTGGCCGCAAGGCGACAGCCAAGGAGGGGTGGTCGGCTTGGCCGCCCCTCGGCCGCATGGCCGAAAATCGGCGCCTGATGTGAAAATCGGGTGCCCGGGCGAAAATCGGGCGCCCGGGCGAAAAACGGGCGGCCGGTCGAAAAATGGGCGTCGGACGAAAAACGGGCGACCAGGCGAAAAAACCGCGATCAGGCGAAATAAGCACCCGATCGAAAAACGCGCGCTCGGCCGAAAAATGTGTGCCCGAGCGAAAAATGCGGGACCGGGCAAAAAACGATCATTCGGGCGAAACAAACGCGCACCCAGACGAAAAATACTTGCGTCGGGCGAAAAACACTAGTGTCGGGCGAAATACTTGCGTCGCGCGAAAATACGTGCGTCGGGCGAAATACGCGCCCGCGGGTGAAAAACATGCATCACAGTGAAAAACGCACACACGGGCTTAAAAACACGCGCCCGGGCGAAAAACGCGCGGCCGGGCGAAAAACACGCTCCCCGGTGAAAAACGAGCGCCCGAGCGAATAACGCGCGCCCGGGAGAAAAAATTCATGCTCGGGAATAAAACACTCGCCTAGGCGAAAAACGCACGCCCGGGTGAAAAATGGTCGAAAATGACGCCCTGAGCAAAAAAACGGGCGCTGGAGAGGAAAACGTCTCTCGAGCCAAAAAAACATGCACCCAGGCGAAAAAACACGCGACCTGGCGAAGAACGCACGCCCGGGCGAAAAATGGTCGAAAATGACGCCCTGAGCAAAAAAACGGGCTTTTGGGCGAAAAACGTGTCTCGGTCGGAATTGTCCAATTCTTATATAAATTGGAAAAAATTGTCTTTAGTTCAAAATGAATTCCACTGAAATCATTAAAATTCTAATTCCAATGTCAAGTATGCAAACGAACGATAAAATTAGAATTAGTCGTTCAATTCCAATTCCAGAAACTCAATTCCGTACAAACGAACGGACCCTTTGTGTTTATAGAGGGTTTGTTTTAAATAATTGTGAGATTGAGGATGAAGAAGAGCACCTACTAATTCCGTGTTGCACGAACCATTGTAATCAGTGTATCTTCTTTCTCAAAGATTCTATACAAAATTAGTAGAATACACTGATTACAATGGTACGGGTTGAACGGACTGATACACAATGGTTCGTAAGATTACACTTATTTCTCAAAGATTACAATGGTTCTTGTTTAACGAACGGACCCTTTGTGTTGGACGGACCGATATTCTTCGAATTCGTTGAGTATACTCTTGAATACTCGTCAAATTCTCCATGTATGCTTACCAGCACTCGTCGAGTTCGTTGTATTTACTTAGAGAATAATCTCAGAATTCCTAGAAATCAGTTGAGTAAAAGTCGTCGAGTATCATCGTGTATACACGTCAAATTCATCTAGTGTATCTGCTGATACTCGTCGAATATACACGTCAATACACGACGAATTTGTCGAGTCATCTCGACTTTACTTCTCTAGATTTCTGTAAGTGATATTCATCGAATATCACTTGGTTTCGCGTCGAATGCATCGACTCAGCTAGCTGATACTCGTCGAATTCATCGAGTATACTAGCTGATACTCGTCGAATTCATCGAGTATCTCTCCTACCAAGCGTTGAGTTATATGATCGATCTGGGTGGATTTGTCCAAGTAAAATTCATCGAGTTTCCTAGTGATTCGACGAGTACACCCATACATAGTCGACGATATTCGATGAATTATACTTAGGGTTATTTTCTTCTCTTTTCAAATTCACGACCCGGGTTCGTCCAGAATGCCATGTACTGTAATTTTGGATCTCTTGATATGGTAGGAAATTTCTAGCCATTACAGAAGGAGGTTCTCTCTCTATATATATCGGGTGGATTTCAATCAACCCAAATCGATCTTAATTGGAAAAAATCAAGAAATCTCAAGAAGATGAAACATTCTCGTCGGCGCACGATCGTTCTTCGCTACTCCGCTCGGCCGACAAATCTTTGCAGCACGATTCATTCTTCTTCAAGCCAATAGACAATATCGATGAAATCTAACGGTTTCGATTGTCTCAAATTAGTCGATCTGTGCATCCAGATCCGAATTTTTAAGACTTCGATTTTCTTATTCTTCAAGTCATTCACGATCAAATTTTCAAAGGAACGAGGGATCAAAGAATTCAGATTTGTTGAAGATTTTTATTAATCTTGTATTGTGTAAAACTTTATATTAATATTATTGTTGGATGTTTCTCACTCTGAGTTGTAGATCCTTATTTGAGGATCGAGTTGTAGATCTGTGTTTGTGGATCGAGTTGTAGGAGATGTTGTTCTCCGAGTTGTAGGAGAGGTTATTCTCTGAGTGGTAGGAGAGGTCTCCGAGTTGTATGAGTTGAGGCTCCAGGTGTGAGATTATTTGCAATTGGAGATAAATGTGAAGCAGCCAAATCTAGCCCTTCGTGGTAGATAGGCGAGGCGGGACAATTGACGTACCCAACTCGGGGAACTACTATAAATCTCTGTGTTTTCTGTGTGCTTATTTTTCAGTAATTTTTATTCCGTAAAAGATGCAAAACACACCTATTCACCCACCCTCCCCTCTTGGTGATTTAGGTTGACACTAGATACTTTCAATTGGTATCAAAGGTAGGTTGTTCAATATTAGGCTAGCACCTTGAACAAGATCTCCTATCTAGTTGTTAAGAGATACCGCTCAATTGCTATGGAAAGAAGCAAGGACATGTCTTTGATGAAATTGTCGGTGTGCACTAAGGAAAACTTCCCTAAATGGATGGAAAGAGTCAGATTCTACATGGAAGTTGCTAATCCTCGCATATTTTAGACTGTGGAAGAAGGACCTCACATTCCTTCACAGCCCTCTGCTCTGAATCGCATAGTAATGATTTCAAAGAAAATGATGGATTTAACCAAGGATGAAATTGCTCTAGTCTCCTTGGACAAAAAACAAATAATATCATTATCAGTGCATGGATGACTCAATGCTACAAAACATATTCCACTGCAAATATTCCAAGGAGATGTGAGACTTCCTCATAGTTCTCATGGAAAGGGCTAAAGAAGTTAGAGATGATTGTAGATCTCTGCTAAATCAAGAATACGAGGCCATCAAGCAAGGTGAAAGTCTTTATTTCAAGGATTGCAAAATCACCTATAGGGGGTGAATATGTTTCTAAGTCCTTAGTGACTATTTTTCTTTCTGGTAGTTAGATACTTTGTTGGTTGATTACGTTTTGCTTTCAAGACATGCTACTTGCACAAAGAAAAGTAACACAACAAATTACACAGATTTATAGTGGTTCCCCAATCTTTGGGTACATCCACTCTCCTACCATGTTGCCAACTTCCTGTTAGTCAAGGCACTTCTCCAAAATAATGCTCCAAAGAGCTTACACCTCAGATCCCTCAGGATCTCTCAGTCTCCTCCAAGACCTATAGCTCAACCACAAAGGGCCTATAACTCAGTGGTCAGCAGAGAACCTACCTCAGGCCAAAGGCCCTACACTCAGGCTGGGAGGACAGCCCTACCTCTGATCCACTAGGGATCCTACACTTAGAAAGAATGACTCTCCTATAGCTCAGACCCAAAGGTCCTACCTTAGATCCAATGGATCCTATAGCTCAGGCTAAACAGCCATACAACTCAGATCCACTTCTAGATACTACCTCAGAGCAAACTAGCTCCTACCACTTAGATCCAAAAGGATCCTCCAGGATGGAAGTGAGTTGGTGAGCTTCTTGATTGGAAACAAGAGAAATTTCTCTATGCCAATCTACCTTGGCTGAGATAGACTCAGCCAAACTTTGACTCCAGGAATATATTTCCTGAGTCAGCTTTTCTAGACTAAGAACCCCTTAGCCCTAACTACTCCACAGCAACAAGGATATATACTTGAGCTTCAAGTGACATGCAGAACTCTGTTCTGCCCCTTTCTAAACTCAACCTAAAGCCCAGCCCTCTCTTCTTCACAACAACAATGATGTAGATGCTTTGGCTTATGATGGAAGCAACTGGCAGAAAGATTTCTTCTTCTTATTTATATCCTGGGCTAAGAAAGTTCAGCCCTAACTTCTTCTCCACAGACTCCAGTAGAAGTTCTTCAGTGTTATGCATCTAGATCTGTGTAGAATCTGCTGGTGTAGATGGAAAATGCCACCAGCTAACTTTATTTAGAGATTTTCTCTTATCTTGCTGTAGTCATGGATGAAGACCAACAAATAACTTTTTGACCCTTTTGACCTCCAGTCTTCTTGCTCTATGTTCTTTTCTTCATAGCAATAATGAAGATAAAGAAGAAATTTTTTAACAGCTCTGCTTACAAAAGTTATCTTCTTCTGTAAAAGGCTTTTCCATTTATCATTTATGTCCCAACGACTCTTTGAGCTATGGGCCCCATATATTTAATGCTAGCTGCATCGTTGCTTTAACGCCCAACTGTCGTACAGTAGGTCTGTGATGCCTTGTGTCATGTAATGTAGCTTTGCCGCTAACAATTTGAATAAGGTTGACTTTTTGACATGCTGACATCAGCACCTAAGGACTTAGTCAAAAATCATGCATCAGTAGAATAGGCGTTGATTGAATGAGCCTCACTCAACACCAAAGTACTTAGACAATTCTGTCTATCTAGGCATTGACTGCGTTGGGTGAGTAAGCCTCACTCAATGCTTTTTTCTTTAACCATTTCTACATCCTTTTATGCATGCCTGACATTGAGAACGTTGAGTGAGCACACCTCGCTCAACGCCATGTGCCTTAGCCACATTCTTTAATTTAGGCATTGAAAGAATTGAGTGAGCATGCCTCACTCAACAGTTTCTGCCTTAGTCATTTCTACTTCTTCAGTATCTTAAGCATTGAGAGCGTTGAGTGTGTTCGACTCTATCATCCGCATGACGTTGAGTGAGTAAGCTTCACTCAACGCCATATCACTAATGAATATTTTCTGCCTTATGGCATTAAGAGCTCAGCTAGACAAACTCAGAACTCAGTTTGAGTTCAACGAACGCAGAACTAAATTCAATGAACTCTGAGATCAGCTCAACGAATAAATGAAAGCTAAGTTCGACGAACTCAGATCTTAGTTCGAAGAACTCAGAGCTCAACACGACAAAGAGTGAAAACAATCAATGCATTTGGACTTAGCCAAATTTCTGTGTCAAGATGAACACTTCCTTTGAGAATTAGTCAACGCAATATCACATGGCGTTGAGTGAGCTTGCCTCACTCAACGTATGTGGACTTGGTAAATATTCACAGTTTTCCTGTGGCGTTGACTGACTAAGCTATACTCAACGATTATGAAGCTATGACGTTGAGTGAGTGAGCTACACTCAATGCATGTGGACTTGGCCACTTTTCAGCTCATTTCTCCTTAGACTATTACAATATTAGCCTAACTTACAGTCTTTTGCTGTATGTCGTTGAGTTTGATGATTTCACTCAACGCATGTGGACTTAGCCCCTTTCAAAACTTATCACTTCATGGCTTTGACTGTATAAGATTCACTCAGCACTATATGTCATTTGGTGTTGAGTGAATGACCTTCACTCAATGCCTGTGTACATAGATAGTTTTCTGTCTTTCTACACCATAGGTAAGTGTTTACCTGACTTAGACACTTAGGCTATCTATCCCATCATTTCGTTAGGACATCTTGAAATCATTAAACTTGAGCACAAGTTAGATCACCACATGGGTATACATTATTTGCTAGGCCTTCTTCAAATCTAGGACATTAGGATCAATGGACCCAACAATCTCCCCCTATTTGAATAAGTCAAAACCTATGCCAATGTATACAATAACACACTTGTGCTATATATACAAAACATATTATCACATCATAAATCAGATAAGTCAAAAATATAACAAATGATAAATCAGATAAATCAAAACTATAGCAACTGATGAGTCCGACAAATCATAATTATAGTAAATGATATTTTATTTAACATATAAGGTGTTAGATCCCTAGTTGGATTTGGGCTAGGTTCACTAAGTTAGCATATTTGACCCAACATGTATAGCCAGGGTGATGGTTATCTTAGAGTATAAGCCAAGTCCTTAGAGTCAACACTGTATGGACCAACCATCAACAGACTACAAAAGACAAAAGTCTTAGAAGAATTTCAAAGTCTCAGAAAATGAGTTCGACGTTCGTCAAACTCATGTCGACGATAGGCATGCTCAGCTCAATGAACTCAGAGAAAATTCTCTGAGCTGAGCTCGACTAACTTGGTTCTCAGTTCGATGATCTATGGACACTACACTTTAACATTCCAAGTCCAGAATTCTTCTAACTAAACTCCAGTCGACGAACTTAGTTCTCAGGTCGACGATTGCTGGGTATTCTACTTCAACATCTTATTCCAGAAACATCCAAGTATTCTAAGTTCAGAATCACACTCTAGTCGATGAATTCATCTTCTCTGCTCGGCGAACTTGGACCACAGTCTTGACAAATATATTAAGTAGAAGTTAAAAGTTCTTAGCTCGACAAAACTACTTCTTAGGTCGACGAACGTAGTACTCAGGATGACGATTTCTGGATACTCCACTTCAGCATTTCATTCCATAGACATCTAACATGTTCTAAGTCTAGAAACATTTTACTGAACTCCAGACGACGAAGCCAAAATCCCAGCTCGACGATCTTGATGCAGAGTTGGCAAGGTTCCAGAGAAAGCAGTTGTCTGCTCTCAGGCCGACGATCTTGGATCTCAGCTCGAAGAATAACTATTATCTAGTGGACGAACTTGACTTCTCAGCTTGACGAACTCTGGACCCAGGTCGACGAATTCTGTTCTTCACTCGACGATTTCTGTGAAGTTCCAGACTTAGATATTTTCCTCCCTCTTTGCTTAACTTATTGCAATAATTCCTGAGTAATCAATGCTTAAATATTCTCAGAATATTACCGTTAGAACCTGCATTGATTACGGTCTTCATCAGGGTTATTACTTGCCGATTTTCTATGGGACAGTTGGGGAAGTCAATCAATGCAAATATTCTTCAGGCCGTCAGCATTAAATGAAGAAAGGAATTCAAATTTCAAAGGGAAAATATATGGAAAATATAAAAAAGGGATTTTCTTCATCTCTCTCTCGATAGAAAATATAGCAATACAGGAGAATAGAAAAACTGACATAGAGAATATACAGAACCCAGAGCTCACAGGGCAACTACATTGTCAAGAGACAAGAATCCCTAGCCCTTGACCAGAGAAAAGAACAACAAGCTGAATAAGAAGAAGAACATACATTCAAGATCAAGAGTCTTCTTCCTTCTACATCCTAGGATTCTTCAAAGGACAACAAACACTCTATCTATCAAGAAGTTCCTGGAGTTCTTCTGGTCAAAGAAAAAGTTTGAAGACCTATCACCCTACAGCAAGGCTTCAACTTCCCGAACCATTCTATATCTCAGTGGGAGACTTTGTTAACATCAATTTTCCACTAGAGTCTTCTCAGTTGCATCTGAGAAAGAGAAGACAAAATCTCTCTCTCATTCCCCACTATATAAAGGGATCTTAACTCCCTTCAAAAGTTATTCCTAGTTGCAAGTCACCTGACCAAAAGACTTGAGGATTGGTTTTTGAGCACCTGATCAAAAGCTCATTGGTGGCAGTCACCTGATCAAAAACATGAGTGGATTCCTACCAGAGTGCTAGAAGAGGGATGTACCCAGGTTGGGGAACCACTATAAAATTCTTGTGTTGTCTGGGTTGCTCTTTTCTTTTGTTCTTGATGTGGTTGTGCTTGCTTGGTTGCTGTGTTTGTGTTTTTAATTTAATTTCTACAGCACTAGTAATAGATTGAATTAATTAGCAAAAATTTTTATAAAA
The DNA here is from genome assembly GCA_039583875.1 of Platanthera guangdongensis. Taxonomy (NCBI): domain Eukaryota; kingdom Viridiplantae; phylum Streptophyta; class Magnoliopsida; order Asparagales; family Orchidaceae; genus Platanthera; species Platanthera guangdongensis. Next base: position 38,641,060 of record CM077167.1, on the reverse strand, counting down.
CCTAAATACTATATTCACCCCCCTATAGAGTATTTCAGATCTAACCCTCACTTTTAATTGGTATCAGAGCAAGGTTCCTTTGGTTGTACAAGCTAACCCTTGAACCAAAAGATCTTGAGTTAGATCTGAGTTTTATTTTTATTTCTATTAGGTTTATTTTCATAGCATGGCACAGAACAAAGACTTTGCAAGCACCAGACCTCCAGTGTGTAACCTAAATAGGTTTGCCATCTGGAAGAAAAGAATTAAATTATATATGAACTCTATTGATGAGGATATCTACAATTCCATTTTGACAGGCCCTCCTCAAACAACTGCATCTACCTCTACAGAAACATCCAACACTAGTGCAGTTCCACCACCTGAGTGGACTGAGGCTCAGAAAAAGGCTAAAGTTGCAGATATTAAAGCCTTGAATATTCTGGCTCAAACAATGTCAGATGATATTTTTCAGAAGGTGGCTGAATGCACATCAGCCAAAGCCATCTGTGGTTCTCTAAATCAAATGGTGGATGGATCTGCTGATGAAAGAAAGGACAGAAGATCCAACCTCATATCACAATATGAGAATTTCAAGAAGGAGGAAGCAGAAACTGTTGCAGATATGTACAACATGCTGAGCTTAATCATCAATGAGCTAAAAACATTGGATAAGTACATCAACCTTACTGAGGTGAATGACAAAATACTTATGTGCTTCCCAAGCGCATGAGATTCAAGGATCTATCCCATCAAGGAGGCAAGAAGCCTAAATGAGATTTCCACAAAATCTCTTTTAGGAAAGCTCAAATATTATGAGCTGCTCATTAAATCCAGAGAAGCGGCTGAGCAGATAACACCACCACCAACCAGGAAGGAGCATAATATAGCATTAAAGGCTGCAGAGGAGACAGAAGCACCAATAATTAATGAAGAGTTGATGAGTCTCTTTGCCAAGAGATTCTATAAAATGGCTAGGAAAGATTTCAGAAGAAAGTCATCCAAGTAGGATGACAAGCCAAGGAATGACAAAACACCCACTAAAGAAGTGGTGTGCTTTGGTTGCAGGAAACCTGGACATTTCCTTTCAAATTGTCTAGAGAATCAAAAGAAGGAGAAGAGAAGAGAGAAGGATTCTAGAAGACAACAAAGCAGCAGACCTTCCTCCAGCAAATACAAGAAAAAGAAGAGGCTTTGTGGTTGAATCCTGGAGTGAAACTGAAGATGAATCCACATATTCCAGCTCCAGTGAAGAAGAAGAAGAGGCAAGGGCCAAAGAAGTCTGCCTCATGGCCATTGATGCCTCTAGAAGTCATTCAGATGAAGAAGACTCTGATAGTGAAGGAGCTTCTGAATCAGAAGCTGATCAGGTATTGTCCTCTTTTGATTATAGTTCAGATTCTTTTAAAATTGAATTTAAGATAATGTGTATTGATCTAATAAATTCTGAAAAAGAAATCAAGACACTTAGGGAAAGACTAGGAAATTAAGACAATATTATTTCTGAAAAAACTAGGCTAAAGAATGAACTAAATAAAGCTAATGAACAAATTATTCTGTTAAAAACTGAGTTATGTGATGACAAATAACTTGAGGAATCTCTCAATGGAAGAAGCCTTAAGCTGATGGACATTACAAGCACTGTTAATGCCAGGCTAAATGGCAAACTAGTGATGGCGACGGCCACCACGACGTCCAACTGGGTGATGAAGACGACGTCCATGGCGGTGTTGCCGTGGCAGAAGATGACGACGTCCATGGCGTTGTTGCCGTGTCAGAAGATGACGACGATGCTCCTCCAACAAAAGACTTGCGGCGCCGTAGCGAGCACGGCTACAATCTTCGCCCACGCAACAAAAATTAAGAGTTAAATTTATTTTACTAGTGGTCTGCATTTATCTTTTATATGTGGTATTTGAAACTATGTTGTTTTCTATCATTTCATTTCGGAACAATATTTTATTTTGGGATGCTAATAGCCACATGATTTTAAGCCTTATATAAGGCCAAATTGTCATTTCTTATGGGATTACTATTGAGATCAAAGAAAAATTGCTTGCCTAAACCTAATCTTCCTTCCCTCCTCCTCTTGGCTGCCCCCCCCCCCCCCCCTCAAGGCTCCATCTCAAGGAGTTCGACCGCCTCTCTCCCTCTTTGCTTGGCCGCCCCTTCTACTCCTCGCTCCCTCTAGCAACCCCCTCGTTCTCCCATCTCTCTACCTTTCTCCACCGAAATCATATTCACCCTTTGTCATTTTCGGCCACCTTGGAGGAAAAAGGATCAAGTGCAAGGAAGAGCCAAGGTTTTGGAGTAATCATCCATGGCGTGAAAGCGAAGGAGACGAGCAAGATCTTCATCCATGGTGCGTTTCCCGTGGGTCCAAAGGAAGAGCGGTCGTCTTGGTGGATCCAAACATCTCGGATCTACATTTCCGAGCGGGGTAACGAAAAATTCCTACACAAGAGATTTTCCTTCTTGGATAGTTCTTTTGGTGGACGACTTTTGTGTGATCTATCGAATCGTTAATTTTCGCGGTGTTTCTAATAGTAGATCTGGGTTTTCATTTGGTTTTTTTTTCGAAAGATCTAATGAGAGGATTAGCACTCCTCGCTTTTGTTTTGTTGGGATAGATCCTACCACGTTTTCGAATCGTGATTTATTTTTGGGTGGATCTATTTTGGTACAACTCCAAGCTCGACCGGAATCAATATTATACCATTTAGCCAGAAAGGATTTTGGCCTATATCCATTCTCCGTTCCACTTGCGGATCGGCTACCCGTATGTTAGCGCGAATGATAAATAAAATTAATTGTGGTCGCTGCGTTTCGTTTGTGTGCGGGTTACAGAGCGTTAACATTGTAAAGGTCATAGTTCACGCCCTCCGTGTAGGATCGCTAAGGCATAGCCTACATCAAATTTGGTATCAAAGCGAGGTTATCATCAAATACGGATACGGGAAGGAGATGAATGGAAGACGGCTTTTAAATCTAAGGATGGGCTCTACGAGTGGTTGGTGCTTGGGGAAGGGCTCACTAACGGACCGAGTACTTTCTCTCGATTGATGACCCAAGTTTTTAAGCCATACATGGGTAAATTCGTAGTTGTATACTTTGATGATATCTTAGTATTCAGCCGTTCACAAAAGGATCATGACACACATCTAAGGACAATCCTATCAACCTTGCGCCAAGAAAAGCTATATATCAATCTTAAAAAATGCTCCTTTGGTGTGACATCTGTCAAGTTTCTTGGCTACATAGTGAGTTCTGAAGGCATTCATGTTGACCCAAAGAAGGTCCAAGTGATTAAAGAATGGCCTGAACATACAAATATTCGGGAAGTTAGAAGTTTTCACGGCTTGGCCAAATTTTATCGAAGGTTCATCCAAAACTTTAGTAGTATCATGGCACCGATCACCGAATGCATGAAGAAAGGAGAATTTCATTGGACTAAAGCGGCCACTCGCGCGTTTCAAATGATTAAGGACCAGATGTCTGAAGCCCCATTATTACGCTTGCCGGATTTTAGTAAAGTGTTTGAATTATCATGCGACGCATCGGGAATAGGGATCAGATGAGTCTTAAGTCAAGATGGACATCCGATAGGATATTTTAGCGAAAAACTTGCCAGTCCAAAGTTAAATTATTAAAATTCTGATCGTGAGTTCTATGCCGTGATCCGTTGTCTCCAACATTGGCGACACTATCTTATCTCAAAGGAATTTGTAATCATGTCCGATCATGAGGCATTAAGATTTGTAAACTCCCAAAGTAAGATCAGCCCTCGGCACGCCAAATGGGTCTCATACCTTCAAGAGTATACATTCATTATCAAGCACCTCAAGGGTACGTTAAATCGTGTGGCGGACGCCCTTAGTCGCGTCACTCTATTACTATCTACCATGGAGGTGTCGGTCATAGGATTTGAAAGAATCAAAGATGAGTATATACATTGTCCGGATTTTAAGGAGATATATTTCGCTGCTCAGGACAATTCCCCTTCCACTATTTCGGCGTTCTACATCCGTGATGGGTACCTATTTAAGCATACGCAACTATGCATTCCCCGCTCTTCGCTACGCCATTTTATTATATGGAAGTTACATAGTGGAGGACTAGGAGGACATTTCGGTCGCGATAAAACGATCACACTTGTAGAGGATAAATTCTTTTGGCTGGGTCTCAAGCCAATGGTCAATAAAATCGTCGGGAGCTGCCGCGTTTGTCAATTGGCCAAGGGTAACAAGACCAATGCCGGTCTTTACACCCCTTCCGATTCCGTCTGCCCCATGGGTGGATGTTAGCATGGACTTTATTTTGGGCCTTCCACTGACATTTGGGCGTCACGATTCCATCTTGGTCGTAGTGGACCGATTATCAAAAATGGCTTATTTTATCGCTTGTCATAGCACCAACGATGCTTCACACATCGCTAAGTTGTATTTTAAGGAGGTCGTGGCACATCGGGGTGTCCCCAAAACCATCGTGACCGATAGGGATGTTAAGTTTACTAGCTACTTTTGGAAAACACTTTGGAAGCTGTTGGGCACTCGACTTATGTTTTCGTCGGCCTATCATCCACTAACGGATGGGCAAACGGAAGTTGTTAACCGGAGTTTGGGTGGGTTACTTCGTTGCTTAGTAGGTGATCATAAGGGTACATGGGACCTTATTCTTCCTCACGCTCAACTAGCCTACAATAATTCTAAGAATAGGTCCACCGGGTTATCGCCAAATGAGATAGTGCATGGATATAAGGCGCCCGTGCCTCTTGACTTGATTCTGTTACCACCATCATTTAAATCAAGTCAATTTGCACAGGACTTTGCCTCGCACGTTCACACTCGCCATGAGCACATAGGCAAGATGTTAGCTAAACAATATGCCATTTATCAATCGAATGCTAACATACATAAGCGAGCAGTCCCCTTCAATATTGGCGATTTGGAAATGGTACGTCTTATCCCTGAACGGATGCCTTCGGGCACCATAAAAAAATTAGCGAATAGGAGAGCCGGTCCTTTTCGGGTCTTGAAGAAGCTAGGTGAAAATGCATATTTATTACAGTTACCCGCTGATTGGGGAATCTCCCCTGTTTTTAACATTTCAGATTTAACGCTCTATGTCGCTCCACCACCTGAACTGTCAGTCTCTCTGTTTCATATTTCCACTATACCGTCTCAAGGGGTGGGGGTGAAAATATTTCTGGACCGCTCTCCCTTTCAGATCCTTCAGGAGGTACGTTGCCTATTGATGATGCAACTTGTTTTTCTTCTGCGCCTAACGCTTTTCCAAGGTTTCCCCGGACCGATTTCTTGCCTGACAAGATTTTGCAGGATGCGGTGTTTTCTACTCCCGACGGCGACGTTCACAGGTTTTTGGTCAGATGGCGAGGTCGTCCAGCTTCGGATGACTCTTGGGTTTCTTCGGCAGAGCTGGCTCTTCTTGATGCAGATCTCCTCCACCGTTACCGTCCAGCCCACTCATCGCAATGAGTCCTTTTGAGAGCGGGGGGATTGATGGCGACGGCCACCACGACGGCCAACTGGGTGATGAAGACGATGTCCATGGCGGTGTTGTCGTGGCAGAAGATGACGACATCCATGGCGGTGTTGTTGTGGCAGAAGATGACGACGTCCATGGCAGTGTTGCCGTGGCAGAAGATGACGACGATGCTCCTCCAACAAAAGACTTGTGGCGCCGTAGCGAGCACGGCTACAATCTTCGCCCACGCAACAAAAATTAAGAGTTAAATTTATTTTACTAGTGGTCTGCATTTATCTTTTATATGTGGTATTTGAAACTATGTTGTTTTCTATCATTTCATTTCGGAACAATATTTTATTTTGGGCTGCTAATAGCCACATGATTGTAAGCCTTATATAAGGCCAAATTGTCATTTCTTATGGGATTACTATTGAGATCAAAGAAAAATTGCTTGCCTAAACCTAATCTTCCTTCCCTCCTCCTCGTGCCCCCCCCCCCTCAAGGCTCCATCTCGAGGAGTTCGGCCGCCTCTCTCCCTCTTTGCTTGGCCGCCCCTTCTACTCCTCGCTCCCTGTAGCAACCCCTCATTCTCCCACCTCTCTACCTTTCTCCACCTTTCTCCACCGAAATCATATTCACCCTTTATCATTTTCGGCCACCTTGGAGGAAAAAGGATCAAGTGCAAGGAAGAGACAAGGTTTTGGAGTAATCATCCACGACGTGAAAGCGAAGGAGACGAGCAAGATCTTCATCCGTGGTGCATTTCCCGTGGGTCCAAAGGAAGAGCGGTCGTCTTGTTGGATCCAAACATCTCGGATCTACATTTTCGAGCGGGGTAACGAAAAATTACTACACAAGAGATTTTCCTTCTTGACTAGTTCTTTTGGTGGACGACTTTTGCGTGATCTATCGAATCGTTAATTTTCGCGGTGTTTCTAATAGTAGATCTGGGTTTTCATTTGGTTTTTTTTTCCGAAAGATCTAACGAGAGGATTGGCGCTCCTCACTTTTGTTTTGTTGTGATAGATCCTACCACTTTTTTGAATCGTGATTTATTTTTGGGTGGATCTATTTTGGTACAACTCCAAGCTCGACCGGAATCAATATTATTCCATTTAGCCGAAAAGGATTTTGGCCTATATCCATTCTCCGTTCCACTTGCGGATTGGCTACCCGTATGTTAGCGCGAACGATAAATAAAATTAATTGTGGTCGCTGCGTTTCGTTTGTGTGTGGGTTAGGGAGCGTTAACGTTGTAAAGGTCGTAGTTCACGCCCTCCGTGTAGGATCCCTAAGGCATAGCCTACATCAACTAGGCTTGGGTGCTTCATCAAGTTTACCCCCCATTGTCATGAAGAACATATTAACAACCCACATCAAATTTGTTTCTGCTAAGGGGAAAGAAATAATAAACCATAAACAAACTACAGAAGAAATGCCCAAATTAAAAGGTCAAAATAACAGAAATCACAAAACCTTAGATAAAAACAAAGTTTAGCAGATTTCATCGAACTCAGATCGACGAAATATGGCTAGTTCGTCGAACTCAAGTCGATGAATGTTGAACGCAAATCTATATAATAATCATTCCTCTTACTGCGATCGATGAACTCTGCATGGTTCGTCAAGCAGAGGTCGACGAACTTGGGGCCTAGAAAATGAACATGTTCATTCTCATAGCAGAGATCGATGATCTCATCCCAATTCATCGAACTCTGATCGACAAACTCACAGCTATTCGTCAAACCCAGTCAGACTTAACAAAAATTATAATTATGGCACTAACTCTAATAAATCTAGGAAACCCTTTAACCCACTTGCTGATTGGATAATTCCACCTAGAATATATCATCCATTAGGATATAAATCACAAACAGAATTTTCTGTGATTTCAAGTTTTTCTTATCAACAAAACAAAGGATACAAGGTAACATGGGTCAAGAAAAATTAATTTTTTTCTCTGCAGGAGAAGAGCTGTCTAGTTGTAAATCAACTATGGTATTTGGATAGTGGATGCTCCAAGAACATAACTAGCAGTAAGGATAACCTAGTCAACTACAAGTCCAAGCTGGGACCAAAGGTTATCTTTGGTAATTCAAAATGTGGCAAGTCTGAAGGTTATGGAGAAGTAAGGATTGGAGCTGTCGCAATCAAAAAGGTGACCTATGTAAGTGGACTCAAGCATAATCTCATCTCTATAAGCCAATTATTTGATGAAGGTTATCAGGTACACTTTAACTCAACATCTTGTATTATTTCTAATAAAGAAAAACAAAATATTTTAATTGGAAATAGACAAGGTAATATATATATAGTAAATTTTCTTTCTGCCAACTCAGATATTTGTTTGCTTAACATTGTTTGCAATCAAAATGAATTATGGCACAAAAGGCTAGGGCATGTTAACATGAAAAATATTGCTAGGCTATCTAAAGACAACCTTGTGAGAGGTTTACCTTCTAGTCCCTACAATAAGGAAGGTCTTTACAGGGCTTGTCAACCAGGTAAGCAAACTAAATCTAGCTTTAAGTTAGTTAATAAAAGTGATTTATCTAGGATTATGTACTTGCTACACATGTACCTATTTGGACCTATTACTGTACAAAGCCTAGGAGGGAAATCTTATACACTAGTTATTGTAGATGACTACTCAAGATTCACTTTGGTGCTCTTTCTGAGATCTAAGTCAGATACCTTTAAAGTTCTTACAGATTTTCTCAGTACCATACCAATTGAGTACTCTACTCATGTTACATTGATCAGAAGTGATCATGGTACATAGTTTAAGTCTCTTCTTATGCATACGTTCTGTGAGAAGGAAGGTATCAGGCACTGCTTCTCAGCTCCTAGAACTCCCCAATAAAATGGGGTAACTGAAAGGAAGAATAGAAGCCTGATTGAAGCTGCAGACACATTACTTGCAGATGCTTATATGTCACTATCCTTTTGAGCAGAGGCTGTAAGCACAACAAATTATGTACTGAATAGGAGTCTAATACATAAACAAAAGAATAAGACTCCCTATGAATTACTTAAAGGGAGGAAACCTAAAATCACTTATTTTAAAATATTTGGTTGTATATGCTACATACATAATAATAACAAAAAATATATTAGAAAATTTGAAGCTAAGGCTGAAGGGGGAATTTTTCTAGGCTATTCCCAAGTAAGAAAAGCTTATAGGATGTTTAACAAATCATCTGTAAAAATTGAGGAATATATACATGTAACTTTTGATGAAACTAACATGGCTTACAAGGAGAAAGAGATTTCTACCAAAAGCGCCTTGTAGGTACCTCACTTGTGTGAGAATTTGGATGAATTAAGCCTCACCCAAAAGGTTCCAACACATCCTTCTCCACAAGATGAAGATGAAAGTGAAGAAGAAAGCACTGAAGTGACTGAACTTCCTCCAACAACAAACACAATTCAACAAGAGGAATTAAATCAAACTGCTGTTGCTGAACCAACTCCACCCATTGATCTTGTCACACTAAGGGATCACCCTAGATATCAAGTGATTGGAGACATATCAGTAGGTGTATAGATAAGGCATCAACTCAACCAAGATTTGATGCATGCCTATTTTCTCTCTCAAGTTGAGCCTCAATCCATACATGATGCTGAGTAGGATCCTCATTGGATCATTGCTATGCAAGAGGAACTAAATCAATTTGAGAGATGTAGAGTTTGGGATTTGGTTCCAAGACTCAAAGACTAACAAGTCATTGGAACCAAATGGGTATACAAAAATAAACTAGATGCACAAGGAGAAATTGTGAGGAACAAGGCTACGCTTGTTGCTCAAGGATATAGACAAGCAGCAGGCATATACTATGATCGAACCTTTGCACGAGTTGCAAGGTCAAAAGCAATCAGAATATTCCTTGCCTATGCTGCATACAAGAAGTTCAAGGTATATCAGAAGGATGTAAAGAGTGCTTTTCTGAATGGAGTATTGAAAGAAGAGGTTTATGTTGAACAACCTCTAGGTTTTATCTCTCCAACTTATCCCTCATATGTTTATAGATTGTATAAAGCTCTTTATGGTTTAAAGCAAGCTCCATGAGCTTGTTATGAGACCTTAGCTAACTTTTTCATAGAGCATAAATTCATTAGAGGCATTGTAGATAGAACCTTATTCACTAGGCACCATAAGGATAAAATTTTATTATTATAAATATATGCAGATGACATTATATTTTGGTCAACAGATCCCAAACTATATAAGAGATTTGCTGACCTCATGCATTCAAAGTTTGAGATGAGTAACATGGGTGAGCTCTCATACTTCCTTGGTCTCCAAGTGAAGCAGCTACCTGATGGCATTTTCATATCCCAGACTAAGTATGCTAAAGAGCTTATTAAAAAGTTTGGGATGACTGATGCCTCGGCAAAGAAAACACCCATGACCACTAATGCTGTAATAGACTTTGATGAACATGGGAAATCAGTTGATCAGAATTTATATAGGGGCATTGTTGGATCCCTATTATATCTTACAACTAGCAGACCTGATATAATGTTTGCTACTTGTCTTTGTGCTTAGGTTCCAAGTGAACCCTAAAGAATCTCACCTAATTTTTCTAAAAAGAATTTTGAGATATATAAAGAGTTGTCCTAGTCTAGGCCTTTGGTATCCTACTGAGTCAGAATTTGAGTTAACTGGATACTCAGATGCTGACTTTGCTGGATGCAGGGTGGACATAAAAAGTACTTGAGGAACTTGTCAGTTCCTTGGTATGAGACTAGTGTCCTGGTTTTGCAAAAAACAATCATCTGTGTCTACATCAACTACTGAAGCAGAATATATAGTAGCTGGCAGTTGTTATTCACAGATGCTGTGGATTCAGAATCAGCTCCTGCACTATGGTTTCAACTTAAATAATTCAACTCTACTATGTGATAACACAAGTGCTATAGCTATAGCACAAAATCCAGTCCATCGCAGTAGGACTAAGCATATAGATATTAGGCATCATTTCATTAGAGAGTGTGTAGGCAAAAATCAAATTAAACTTGTCTATATCTACACTTGATTTACAAAGAGCTGATATTTTCACCAAACCCTTGGATGAAAGAAATCACTTGTTCTTTATAAATCAGCTTGGAATGATCAATGGAGAAGCTTTAGTTTAAGTTCTATCTGCACTCGATGAATTTTCCAAAGATCGTCGAACGGAGTTCGACGAACTTGGAAAAGTTCTTGAGATATTCGTCGAACGGAGATCGACAAACTCTCTATGAGTGAAGTTGTATTCGTCGAACGGAGATCGAAAAATCTGCTTCAGAAAGGTTTCGTCGAACAGAGCTCGACGAAATGTTTTCAAATCTGCAGGTTAAGCTCGACGAATTATTTAACAATAACTTATTTCGTCGACCACTGATGAGTATGATTATGATAGGCTTTTTACTATCATAATTGTGATCATGTCTACCATTTCCTACCCCTTGTTGTGTTGATTTCATGATAATAGTAAAGAAACTATCGTATCATAGATAGAAGAGCGTATTTAGAAGTCTTTGGCAGTTCTTGTAATAAACCATTTACTGAGTCTATCATTTTTCTATTGCAGGTAATGCTAACCAATGGACCTAAAAGTCTCGGAGCAAACAGAGGAGTTCACGGAGTCTACATGGCTGATGACAGGACAAAAATTTGATGCACACGGCCAGACATACGGCCGTGTGCCTACCCGTGTCCTATGCACCTGGAGCTGAAGAATTTGGGCGCAGACGATGGAACCTCACACGGGTATGGCACACGCCCGTGTGCCTACCCGTGTCATCTTTGCACATGACTGCAGACCAACCCATGTCTGAGGAACACGGCTGAACACACGGCCGTGTCCCTACCCGTGTCATCTGACACGGCCCACGGCCAGACACGCCTTCTCGTGGGGAATCGCCCAGGAACCGCCTAGGAACCGTCCACACGGCCTGCCACACGGCCGTGTGCGACCCCGTGTCTGACCTGTTTGCAAGGGAACTATAAATTTCCTGTAGAAAAATTTGTTTAGAACTTTTGGATCTTTTCTGGATTGGAGAACTGCTGGAGGCCGAAGGGGAGCATCCAAGACAAGGAGGATTGAAGGGTATTCCTATGTATTTTCATTTAATCATTAAACCCTTTGAATCCTTCCTTTATCTTGATGATTCATCTTCAATTTATGTTTTAATTTGCATGAACCTGTCTTTGAATATTCTAGTAATCATGTATCACCTTGTTTATGTTACATTTGTAGTATTTTATTTGTGTTTATGCAATCAAACAAAGAGTTTAATCTTCCTTATGAATTACTTATTTGTTTTACACAATTTACAATTGGCTAGATTGAGAAATTGGTTATTTGCAATGATTTTGGTATGTTCATATTATGATGATAATTCCCTTTGTAATTCAAACTTTATGATCGAGAGATATTTTGTTTGGAAAATTAGAACACAAATAAAAGGATTCATGTTAATTTAGAGATAAAATTCATGAATTTATGTAGTAATAAAGGTATTTTACTTAATGCGAACTTGTGTGTTGTGAATTGTTGGAGAGAAAATTTACTATCTTAGGTTTAGATTTGGAATTGCTCGAGAGAGAATTTTGATGAAAAATTAACTTTTACATTGCACAAATGTAACAATCTTTTCATGTCATGATCGCTTAAAATTGAACTGATAAATGAGTTTGTTCATGTAATTATTTAAAAGCTTCATGTTGTTATCGTTTTTATTTCTCCAATACTGAATCATCCAAATGGTCATAGTTAGGTTAATATAGTTTAAATATCACTTTTGTTTAGAGGTATGATAATAAAGGGAGGGTGAGTACGAATAGTTGAAACGACCCTGTGGAATACGACACGAGATGTAGATTTCTCATATATTACGATTGATAGGTGCGCTTGCCTGAATGTTAATTCAATCTAGTTAAGTCCATCTACATAATTGTATTAGAATATAGAATGAAATCACTTTGAGTTATTACTTGCTAGCAAGAAAAATCATCATGTATAGATGTAGTGCTTACTTCCCAGACGATACGACAGACCACCATGCTTACTTCTGATATGTATCGATGTAGTGCTATCTTCATGTATCGTATCTTGTGTTTTTTTTATATATCTGTGTATTCAGCTCTATCAGCTATTATATATCAGTGCATTCCATTACAGCTCCTGTTTCTTTACTGTGCTCTTCTACTTATTATGATAGCAGTTTTTTTTCTTATATCATCATGAAATCACTCTATGTCCGCTTTTTACATTGCACTGAGGACATTGCAAATCTTAAGTCTGGGGGTAGAATGGTTATTCATGTGGTTACAATTGATTCTAATCTGCTTATCATAATACTCAAGTTGTTATACCCCCCCCCCTTACAAATTTTTGTTTGATCTTTTAAGCTCTTATTTTTCTTTCATTTGGGATTATAAATATTTAATTTAACTTCGCACACTGATTAAAATGAATTGATGTAGACTCATAGAGTATTCAACTTTGTTGATTTCATAATTAAGCATAGAAATTACTTTTTAGCTTAATTTTCTCTATATAATTTAATTTTAAGATTACTCTTCTATATTTGTAACTATCCAACACTCTATTTTAGAAAATATATTTATCTATAATAAAGTGAGTCGATGAGTGTAACATTTTTATAATTTGGTATTAGGGCTTTAAAATTAAAAATTACTCCATATTGATGTCTAGGACTCACCCTCTAGCATTCCTCAAAACATTACATAAGTTAATTAGTAAGGGCGGAAATTACTTAGGCCTCCTATTGGATAGCTTGAGCCTTGTTATCCCAACACCTTTAACATGATACTCTTGCACACCCAATTTGAACCTAATCCCCATCCTTTTGATGCTCTACTATTAAAATTCACCAAGGACCAAATCCTTACCTATTAGCACACCTATCATTCATGCCTGCTTGGAAAGATTTGTTCATTGTGATATGTGGCCTGAGTGCGTGTATCCTTGCACCCACTTGGAATGATCCCTACTTTGAACCAAAAAAAAGACATAGTGATATGTGGCCTGAGTGCGTGTATACTAGCACCCACTTGGAATGATCCCTACTATGGTCCCTTGGAAAAAAAAAATATATATATATATATAAAATAAATAGAGTGCCCTTCAAAATGTGGGAAATATACAAATTGCAAAGCCTGGGGGTGTTTACATAAAATTGAAATATGTTAAGGTATCTTCCAACATAAGGCTCAATCAAGATTTAGGTGTGAAAAATTCATCGAACTGATCCTTGATTACCTCACCTTTAATCTTCTATCCTAAGCCAAAAAGGCTACACCAAAATTCAAGTCCTAAGGATCCATCCTTACGAATTCTAAATTGTGCTGTGACGAGGGTGTAAAAAGGGTAAGCTCATGATTATCAGTAAGAGTACTTATAAGTTTTGAAACACTAATACGTATCTTATAGAGATTGTTATTTTCTCCTCATATTTGTTAAAGATGACTATACTTTTATTTCTAAAAGCGAGTGAGAGATAGTTAAAATGATATATTAGAGGAATTTTAAGATAAATCTATATTTAGAAAAGTCTGCTAAATTATTTCCTATGCGATTACATCATCAAAGTTCTCTTAAATTCATAGCAAGCAGTGTGCGGAGGCAAAATTATTTGATGGTAACCCAGGTGTTTGAATTAGTTTGCTTAGGGACAAGCAAACATCTAAGTCTGGGGGTATTTGATGAGTACGATTATGATAGGCTTTTTACTATCATAATTGTGATCATGTCTACCATTTCCTACCCCTTTTTGTGTTGATTTCATGATAATAGTAAAGAAACTATCGTATCATAGATAGAAGAGCGTATTTAGAAGTCTTTGGCAGTTCTTGTAATAAACCATTTACTGAGTCTATCATTTTTCTATTGCAGGTAATGCCAACCAATGGACCTAAAAGTCTCGGAGCAAACAGAGGAGTTCACGGAGTCTACATGGCTGATGATAGGACGAAAATTTGGTGCACACGGCCAGACACACGGCCGTGTGCCTACCCGTGTCCTATGCACCTGGAGCTGAAGAATTTGGGTGCAGACGATGGAACCTCACACGGGTATGGCACATGCCCGTGTGCCTACCCGTGTCATATTTGCACACGACTACAGACCAACCCGTGTCTGAGGAACAAGGCTGAACACACGGCCGTGTCCCTACCCGTGTGATCTGACACGGCCCACGACGAGACATGCCTTCTCGTGGGGAACCGCCCAGGAACCGCCTAGGAACCGTCCACACGGCCTGCCACACGGCCGTGTGCGACCCCGTGTCCGACCTGTTTGCAAGGGAACTATAAATTTCCTGTAGAAAAATTTGTTTAGAACTTTTGGATATTTTCTGGATTGGAGAACTGCTGGAGGCCGAAGGGGAGCATCCAAGACAAGGAGGATTGAAGGGTATTCCTATGTATTTTCATTTAATCATTAACCCCTTTGAATCCTTCCTTTATCTTGATGATTCATTTTCAATTTATGTTTTAATTTGCATGAACCTGTCTTTGAATATTCTAGTAATCATGTATCACCTTGTTTATGTTACATTTGTAGTATTTTATTTGTGTTTATGCAATCAAACAAAGAGTTTAATCTTCCTTATGAATTACTTATTTGTTTTACACAATTTGCAATTGGCTAGATTGAGAAATTGGTTATTTGCAATGATTTTGGTATGTTCATATTGTAATGATAATTCCCTTTGTAATTCAAACTTTATGATCGAGAGATATTTTGTTTGGAAAATTAGAACACGAATAAAAGGATTCATGTTAATTTAGAGATAAAATTCATGAATTTATATAGTAATAAAGGTATTTTACTTAATGCGAACTTGAGTGTTGTGAATTGTTCGAGAGAAAATTTACTATCTTAGTTTAGATTTGGAATTGCTCGAGAGAGAATTTTGATGAAAAATTAACTTTTACATTACACAAATGTAACAATCTTTTCATGTCATGATCGCTTAGAATTGAACTGATAAATGAGTTTGTTCATGTAATTATTTAAAAGCTTCATGTTGTTATCGTTTTTATTTCTCCAATACTGAATCATCCAAATGGTCATAGTTAGGTTAATATAGTTTAAATATCACTTTTGTTTAGAGGTATGATAATAAAGGGAGGGTGAGTACGAATAGTTGAAACGACCCTGTGGAATACGACACGAGATGTAGATTTCTCATATATTACGATTGATAGGTGCTCTTGCCTGAATGCTAATTCAATCTAGTTAAGTCCATCTACATAATTGTATTAGAATGTTGAATGAAATCACATTGAGTTATTACTTGTTAGTAAGAAAAATCATCAACCACAGATCGAATAATTTTTCATTTATCGTGGAACGAAGTTTGGCGGTTCATATTCTAAAAACCATATATCTTGGTTTTTTTCGACTTCCGTCCCGCGCTTTTAGTTCCTTTGCACTTGATCTTCATTTTTCTCTTGCAGGTACTCTAATGGCGATTACAGCAAGAAATCTTGCGGCAATGAAATTCGATACAGGCTTTGATGTGGACTTTGAATCATTCCAACATTCAGACCCAATATTCCTGGGCATCCTCTAACTCTTTGAGGAACAACAGTTAAAGACTCTATTGTCAACCAGGATCAAACTCGCCAGCGCTGAAATCAAAGAGTGGGTTTATACTTCTTCCACCGCCGATGAGAACACCATGACTTGGACAGTATCGGGTAATTCTATATCTCTTACTCCCGTCGTCCTAATAGAAATTTTTGGGTTAAGTAATGGTGAAGAAGAATTGGAAATTATATTGAGGAATATGATGTGATGCTGGGTATGATGGGTTATTCTGGAGAAACCCAAATAAGTTGCTGAAGAAACACATGCCTACTGAATTTAAATTGCAAGCAGACATTGTGGGCAAAGTGTTGCTGGGCAAGCACACTGCACATGACTACATAACCAGGCACCAATTCCTGGTTATGTGTGCTGTGGTTAATAAGAAGAAGGTCAACTGGGCCCAGATCATGTTTGATCTGATAAAGAAAAAGAATACCAAGAAAGAAGTTTGCTTTGGAAGAATATTAGGGATCTTCCTGAAGGAAAAGGCTGATGAATCCCTGGTCTCCCAGACCATATTCATCAATGCCTCTAAGAGTCTCACTTGTGCTCTCTTTGGCAGGTGGGAGAGGACCATCACAAAGCCCTCCAATGCTTCCTCCTCTGCCACCAGGGCTTCTGAGTGTACTAGGGCTGCTCCAGCCACTTCCCACCCTACTGAAGAAATCCCTCTTCCACCTCCACCTCCTCCAGCTACTCAAAGCCACTCTCAGCTACTACACCAACTCCCCTCCACAATCCCCACAATAGTACCAACTACAACACCTCCATTCTCTCCAATACACCCACCACAAACTCATATTCACTTTCATACTCCCACACCTCCATCATCCCCAATCCATAACTCTCCAATTCATGTTCCCCATGATATACAGGTTCCATCCCCCACTCATATTCCCTCTCCACATGGTACACCAACACCATCCCCACATGGTACACCCCCCTCATCTCCCTTACCTCCCCATCTAGACAACATTCCCTCATTCAATCTACTTTCATCCCCCCTCCATACTTCTTCTCCACAGAATGAAACAATGCAAGATGCTCTCCCACCTACTCCACCAACTACTACCATCCCCACTTCTGCTACCATTCTAACATCTTCTACCACACCTTCTGTAACTTTGCCATTGGACCCCTCCATCATTCCATCTCTCATTTCACTTCTTACTCCAGTCCTCCAAACCATTATAGGAGAGGCTATTTCACCTCTTGCTTCATCCATCTCCTCTCTTGCTGCCCAAATATCTGCCCTCTCCGCCACTTCTTCTTCAGATAGGGGCCTGGCTCCAGTGTACACTGAAACCAGGCAGGGGGAGATACTCCATGAAGAAGCAGCAGCAGTATAGTAAGTAATAGTAACAGTAGTAGCAGTAGAAATAACAGTAGCAGCAGCAGTAATAACAGAAATAGCAGCAGCAGAAGCAGAATAAACAACAGGTGCAGATGCAGATGCAGATAAAGAATTATTTGATTTAATTAATTTTATTGAGTCTGATATGGATTTGGATGAGCAGGTTTCAAAGGAAATAAACACTGTTGGTGATTTTATTATAAATCCCACATTTGATATCTTAAAGCTGTTAACTAATTTTGACAAAGTTTATTTTACTAATCTTCTAGAGTGCAACACTAAGCCATCTTTGGCTATAATTCCATATACCTCACCTATAAGCCCCAAAGTTGCCAAGCAACTAAAGACTAGTTTTGCAACAACAGAGGTTCCAGCCATTTCATCTCCACCAAAAGATGTTCCCCTCATTACTTCATCTCCTCCCAGAGCTGTTTTCCCATTATTTCATCCCCTCTTGCTCTAGTTTTCATTATGGATGATTCACCCATGCCAGATATTGATGCATTGATCATGGCTGACATTGAAGAAGAGAATAGAACAGTTGCTGAAAGCACTGTTGTACGTAGCTCTCCTACTCCAGTTCAAGCTCCTCCTCCAGCCTAATCTCTAGCTCCCTCTCTGGCCGATAAACTATTGATTTCTACAGAGGCTCTCAAAGTATTGGATGCACTGTATGATACTCCCCAGGATTCTTCTATTGATGATGATGATGATGATGAGGATTCAGATGAGGAACCTAAGAAAAAGAAAGTATAAAAGAAGAAAAAAGCTCCTCCACCACCTGCTCCAAAACCAAATCCAGCAAATGACACACCATATTATATACTGCAGAAGTTCACACTATATAAGGGCATGCCAACATGGATGTGGCTGTCCAAGAACCAACAAAAAGATAGAAAGAGAATAAGAAGATATTCCCCACCTCCTCAGAGATACAGAAAAGATCCTCCTCCTCCTCCTCCACCAGCTTCAGGTGCTTCAAGCTCTTCAACTCAGAGGACTACCCAGTTTCAAACCTACTAGAGGCATCAGGGTAGATCCTCAACTTCAGGAAGTAGCCAGCAAAGACAGTATTCATCTGGCAAGCAGCACCAACGAAAACAACAACAACATCAACAACAACAGCAGTATCAACAATAACAACATCAACAATTCCCTGAACATAAAAAGGCTGAGAGCCCCAAAAGACCTGCTTCCTCACCTGTACCATTTGAAGATCCAAGGACAGCTACAACAGCTAGGATGGCGAAGTTCCAGGAACTGGTTAGCCTATCCATAATTAACAAAGTTAAAGCTGAAGGGAAGGATACCTCTCAATACTCTATAATGTCCAAGTACAGAAAGGAGGAACTGAACAGGTTTGCTAAGGCTAACAAGTTTTTTAATGTTGATGATTATATGAAACTGCATCTAGAAGCAGTAGTGCCCAGGGCTACATCTCTTAATATCATTGGGGCTGCTGACAAGACAATGACTAAGGATCAAGCTACAAATCCCAACAGGAAATTAAGTTTACTCAACCTGGAGACAAAGCCAAGGAGGATAAGTCAAAGGAGCCCAAGAAGAAGAAATGAAGTTTGAACTGATTAGTTTCTGTGTTATTTTAAAAATTCATGCTTATTTCCTGAGACAAAGTTTTTCTGTATATATATATATATATATCTGCTGCACTTTCTAAAATTCGTGCCAGATATATATTTTTCTTGATTTGATTTTGTTATGAGACTCTAATTAGTGGCCTCACCCAAATAGGGGGAGATTGTTGGATCCCTAGTTAGATTTGGGCTAGGTTCACTAAGTTAGGATGTTTGACCCAACATGTATAGCCAAGTTCATGGTTATGTCTTAGATTATAGGCCAAGTCCTTAGAGTCAACACTGCATGGACTAACCATCAACAGACTGCAAAAGACTCAAGACTTAGAAGAATTTCAAAGACTTATAAAATAAGTTCGACGTTCGTCGAACTCAGGTCGACGATAGGCGTGCTCAGCTCAACGAACTCAGAGAAAATTCTTTGAGCTGAGCTCGACGAACTTGGTTCTCAGTTCGACGATCTATGGACACTACACTTCAACATTCCAAGTCCAGAATTCTTCTCACTAAACTCCAGTCAACGAACTTAGTTCTCTGGTCGACGAACTTAGTTCTCAGGTCGACGATTACTGGGTATTCTACTTCAACATCTTATTCTAGAAACATCCAAGTATTCTAAGTCCAAAATCACACTCCAGTCGACGAATTCATCTTCTCAGCTCGACGAACTTGGACGACAGTCTTGACAAATTTATTAAGTAGCAGTTAGAACTTCTCATCTCAATGAAACTACTTCTCAGGTCGACGAACCTAGTGCTCAGGATGTTGATTTCTGGATACTCCACTTCAGCATTTCGTTCCCGAGACATCTAACATATTCTAAGTCCAGAAACATTTTACTGAACTCCAGTAGATGAAGCCAAAATCTCAGCTCGATGATGTTGATGCAGAGTTGGCAAGGTTCCAGAGAAAGCAGTTGTCTGCTCTCAGGTTGACGATCTTAGATCTCAGCTCGACGAACAACTATTATCTTGTCGACGAACTTGGCTTCTCAGCTCGACGAACTCTGGACCAGGTAGATGCATTCTGTTCTTTAATCCATGATTTCTATGAAGTTCCAGATTTAGATATTTTCCTCCCTCTATCCTTAACTTATTGCAATAATTCATGAGTAATCAATGCTTAAATATTCTCTAAATATTCTTGATTACGGTCTTCATCAGGGTTATTACTTGTCGATTTTATATGGGACAGTTGGGGAAATCAATCAATGCAAATATTCTTCAGGCTGTCAACATTAAATGAAGAAAGGAATTCAAATTTCAAAGGGAAATATATGGAAAATATATAAAAAAAGGGATTTTCTTCATCTCTCTCTCGATAGAAAATATATCAATACAGGAGAATAGAAAAACTGACATAGAGAAAGAACACAGAGCTCACAGGGCAACAACAATGTCAAGAGACAAGAAGCCCTAGCCCTTGACCAGAGAAAAGAACAGCAAGCTAAAAAAGAAGAAGAACATACATTCAAGATCAAGAGTCTTGTTCCTTCTACATCCCAGGATTCTTCAAAGGACAACAAACACTCTATCTGTCAATAAGTTCCTGGAGTTCTTCTGGTCAAAGCAAAAGTTTGAAGACCCATCACATTGTAGCAAGGTTTCAACTTCCTGAACCATTATATATCTCAGGGGGAGCCTTTGCTAAAATCATTTTTCCACTAGAGTCTTCTCAGTTGTATCTGAGAAAGAGAAGACAAAATCACTCTCTCATCCCCCACTGTATAAAGGGTTCTTAACTCCCTTCAAAAGTTTTTTCTGGTTGCAAGTCACCTGACCAAAAGACTTGAGGATTGGTTTTTGAGCACCTGATTAAAAGCTCATTGGTGACAGTAACCTGATCAAAAACCAGAGTGGATTCCTACCAGGGTGGTAGAAGAGTAGATGTACCCAGGTTGGGTAACCACTATAAAATTCTTATATTGTTTGGGTTGCTCTTTTCTTTTGTTCTTGCTGTGGCTGTGCTTGCTAGGTTGCTATGTTTGTGTTTTTAATTTAATTTCTGCAGCACTAGTAATAGATTGAATTAATTAGCAAAATTTTTTATAAAACCTAAATACTCTATTCACCACCACTATAGAGTATTTCGGATCTAACACACACTTTCATAAGGAATTAATGTTTGTGTAATAAAAAAAATATCACATTCCTTAGCCCTGTAAGCAGAACTTGAAACTTCTCAAGTTTCAGGTTCCCTTATCACACTTCCACTGGCCTTGGATTTCTTAGCAAGTTTGTCTTCTGGCCCAGCTATCTTCTTTCCCTTTTTGTCTACTTCATCAGTAGCCTTAGCCTTAGTTGCTTTTTCTTTTTCAGCTTCAGCTTCAGTTCTTTTTCTGCCTTTGAAAGTAGCCATGAGGCTTGGGAAAGTTCTTAAAGGGTTCAACAACATCAGGAGTTAGAAGGTTGGCATTTCTATTCTTCTAGTAGATTCTTCTTTTTGTGTCCCTCTTCTCCATCTTGTCCCATTCCGTTTTATTATACCATTTTTCTCTGCCTGATCTCTTATTTTTGACCTGATCCCAAGCAAGCAAGATGATAGATCTGTACTCTAGGCTCCATTGCTCGAAATCTGACCTTTTCTCCATTTCTTCTCAGTATTTCCTTTTCCTTTTCCTGATTTCTTCTTCAATGTTAGCAGTTGTGATAAATTCTTTGTTCTGTAATGCTTGGTCAATAGTGGGGCTGAAAGAAGGAATTTCAACAGCAATGGACTGCACTCCCCACTAATATGCAACACTATTACCTTCTTCTATATATAATCCATACTCCTGATTATCTTCAGCAGGTTCTCTGTTCAAGGCCTCTAGCACATGAGCAGGCATCATTGGGAGGTTATCATATTACACTGGCTCTAATCCCAATGAGCCTCTCACTACATTTATTTCCCAGACCACATTTTCTGTGTTAGTCCTTATGGCTTCTCTTTCCCCCTTTTTGACTTCTTCAATAACTTCAATGGTCTGGGAGCTGCAGACCTTGATTTTTTTTTCCAGGTATTTTAATCCAGCAGTGACATGATTTTTGACTTCCAACATGTGGTCATCAAGTAGCTTGGTGTCGGCATCCATCTTTGTGAAGATTTCAGTATTCTGTTCACTCCTCAGAACTCTATCATTTTCATGGATGGTCACTGATTTTTTAGCTTGAATCTGTTGATTTTCTATGATGATGGCTATATTCTGTCTTGAAACATCCAACTTTTCCATAGTATAGTCTACATATGGAGAAACTATTGTAAAGACTTTGACTGTTTCTCCTTTCAGCAGATTTACTTCAAATCTTATAAATTTGATCTCTATTGCCAGATCATTTCTACCATCCATGAGGGCTTCATCCACATAATTTTGTAATGTCCTCCTCCGCTCATCCATCAAACCCTTTAGTTGGGCTAGGAATGTTTGTGGCAGCTGATCAACTCTGGCAGATGTGCCCTCATCTAGAGCTTCCTGTACAGGTTTGTCCCCTTTTCCTTGAGCAGAGACATTCTTAAATTGGCTATTCTCAGGATGTGAGAGGAGTGTGTTTTTTTATGACTATATCTCTCTTTCTTAGTTTCTGAAGAAACTAAATCATGTACTTCATGAGCTGGGAGATCAAATGGTATCTCCCCCTCAACCTCTACCATGACTTTATTTGCATGCAGGTCAGCAGCAGCAGCAGTCTGTACTACTATTGGAGGGACCTATAGCGGCTCCCCCATAAATAATGCTTCTTGCATTATCTCTTTTGTCAGTTTTCCCCCTCAACTGGAGCATTCCTTTCCTCTACATGGAATTCCATGACTTTGTCTAGTGGATGCTCATCTTCAGACATAACGGTCTCTTTATCTGAAGCTAGTTTGATCTCTCGCGCATTCTGAGGCCTAGGAGCATCATCATCATCAGACATAGGCAGATGCCTATCTGCATCATCCAATCTGGATAATCTTCATCCATCCTTGCAGATATCCTGTCAACAGCTTCCTTTGCCACTGTTTCAGCAACTCAGCAGGAGGCTCATCATCTTCATGGACAATATCTGACTCTGGTCTGCTTACATGAATTAGAGGGGTAAGTTCAGGAGAGGTTGATACCTAAATATTCATGTCCCTCCTGGACTCTTCAGTTGAGGATGATAGTTCTGGATTTTGAGGTTCTTCCTCCTCAAATGAGCTGCTGGAGGAGCTGGGCTCAACAACAACAATCATCTTTCTTTCCTTTCTACAGCTGATGATCCATGGGGTTAAGTATCCTCTCCCACCTTTCCAGCATCTTAATGTCCATTCTCTCATATGATGTATTCTTTCTCCAAGCTTCAAGTTTAGGATTTCTAGTACAGTCTGTCGTAGAAATAAGGAAAGAATTCTCCCTAGGTTTGGTTCAGCAAGGCATTCCACTATCCTATCAAATACTACTTTGCCCCAGTCAGTTCTTTTGGTCAGAATGAATCTAGCTATAACCTTAAACATTTTCTTTAAAATTTTGTCATGGGACCGTATTTTGCATAACAAAGCCTTCCCAATGACATCAGCCAAGAAATTTCCATTTAGATTCAACTTCTTTCTCAAAATGGAGCCGGAGGTGTGCTTCGACAATCCGCACTATTTCACTACAGACTTTATGTCTTCCTGCGACAATTCATCTTCGTCATCAGTTGTAGAGAACTTTGTCAGCTTTAGGGCTTTTGCCAGCCTCCTTGACATTACCTTGACTCTTGTTCCACTTACAGTGGTCTTGATTTTCTCTATTATATCATCTCCCCTGACATTGAAAATTTATTCCAGAACCTCCCACATCCAGAGTAAATAGGGTCCCGATAGTATGAATTCTAGGTCAGAAGTGCGTAGAAGATGAAGAACATACTGTAACTCTTTAGGAGCATCCTTGAATCCATTCTCACCAATTTCGAACCTTCGAATAGGAAATCTTGTCCTTTGGGCGACATTTTGCTGGAGAAGTTGAGAAGGCTAGTGAGAACGACTTTCTGTTGATTCAGCAACTATGGGCGGAGAGGGTATGGAATAGTGCTTTTGCTTTATGCACAAGCGTTTCTATTTATAGATGTTTTTAGAGAAGGCAGAAAGTCACAATCCTATTTGATCAATTTTGATAATGACCTGGATTGAGTCCCAGATTTATCCGCAGGTTGATTAATCAATTGATTTAGTTTAGTAGGCTTATTTTCCTCAACCTTTGACTTCTTGGTCTTAATTGATTGACCATTTCTTTAGTAATTGAATTGCCATTGACTCTTTTAGTAATATTAAATTTGTTTAGTCAGTA
Source organism: Platanthera guangdongensis (assembly GCA_039583875.1). Classification (NCBI taxonomy): domain Eukaryota; kingdom Viridiplantae; phylum Streptophyta; class Magnoliopsida; order Asparagales; family Orchidaceae; genus Platanthera; species Platanthera guangdongensis. Next base: position 38,616,772 of record CM077167.1, on the reverse strand, counting down.
GGGGTAAGATAGAGCAGCAATTCTCATTATAGTATGTGTTCTTGTTGTGTGCAATATGAACAATCTTAAACATGTCCACGTTAATTTTGAGGATTTTAAATCTAATTACATCTTGTGGCATAGTGAATGTGAGCCACTAACATCTTTATTGAGAAGAGTTGTTTAGACAAATGTTTCACATCTTCTCAGACATCTATTTCAATTAGTTTATCTTAACATGCAAATAATTTAGTAATTAATTAGTAGAATTTAAAGCTAGGTGAATTCTACTTATCTCTACCCTGTAGACTTGAAGCACATAGTAGATTCACAGTCTCTGAGCATACCAGCAACCTTGCTCTAGATCTTTAACCTTTGATGTGCATCTGGCTTTCCTTTGCTAGCTCCCCCTCAACAATTGCACTTGTCTTTGACATCTTGTTCAGGATGATTAGTTGAATCAATTCTTGCACCACGACTTAGGTTTGGTACATCTCTGTCCAAGGACCATAATTGGGTATGGCAACTTGGATTATCTTGCAAAACAAAAATTACCTTTCCTTAGAAACCCAAGCTGACTTGGGTCCTAGGTTCCTGTTAGCATAAAATGCATATGTCTACCTACAGGAATGCTGTCAGGAAGACATTTCCTTGTCTATTGCACACAAGGGTTGTGCCAACAATCTATTGCAAAGTGGCCCACTTTGCCACAACACCAAAATTCATCGATGTTGTATCTCCTTTTCTGAACACACTTTGAACTGTGCAAGCCATTTCTGGTTGCCTATTCATTGGGGAGAACTGTGGCCTTCTTCTTGTTTCTTTCAGCAAGAGCTTGACCAAATGTGAATCTGCCAGTGGGAGAACTTGGCTTGCTCTGAACTTCATTAGTAACAGCCTTCTTTGCAGCTAGCACGTTCTTAATGGCTTCAAAGACAGCCAAGTCAGCCTTACTAACTGAAGCACTTTTGTGTTGTGTTCTTGCTTGAAGAATCTTAGAATAGGACACTGCCTTATCCTTGAATGAGGGGGCTGATGCACTAAATACAAAAGGTCAAGGATGGGCTTTTTCAATTTTTATATGGGAAGCCTTCTGAGCACTCAAGCCCATGACCTCTCTTATTCCATGTAAGTATTTGTGATCTTACAAGAAATATTCACACACCTCCAGTCACCAATTACAGTCTTGGTCATACATGGGATGGGAGAATTACTTGTGAAAGCTTGACTGAGGCTAATAGAAGCTGGCCTCTTCTCTGAGAATGACGAACTTTAGAAATCCACTCAGATTCAGATTTTCTCTTTATAGCATCTATCGTAGAGAAATTGGACACAATCCTTTTCTCCTTTTCAAGTTTATTTTCAAGATCCTTGATAATAGATTCATTATATTTGATGACTCAACATGGATATCTACCATGGTCTTCAGATGAGCTACTTCCCCCTCTTTTAGATTTAGCAAAGATGAAGTTTCATCTTGCTGAGAAGCAGCCGCTGTAGTGAGGCAATTTCCCCCTGCTTGTTTCTAACAAGCAACTTACTTTTCTTGAAGGCTTTCAGGAGCACACCATGATTTTCAATTAATTAATTGATTCATCTTCTGAGGGAGGACTGTCATCATCACTTGATGAGGATGCATCAGAGCATGAGCAGGATTCATATCCAGACTCTGAGGATGAGCAAGATAGGGAATATACCTGACTTTGTCCAGGCTTCTCCTGGCAGAATTCTTTTTCTGGTGTAGCTGTCAGTTCATAACCTCTGCATTCACCTTCATTAGCCTCATCCACCTCTAAGTCACTATCTGAATGTGATAGAGGGGCCTGATCTTTGTTCTTGTGTTGGATAGACCTTGTCTTCTGCAAGAGTAGCCAAAAATCTAATGGTCTACTTATCATTTTGCTGATTTGAAGCTCTATTGATCTCCACACCTTATGGTTCTCTTTTGAACACAAGTTAAAACCCATTTATCTAACCTTGGAGGTCTGAGTTTGAGCAACCTCCCTCTGATATCACTTGAAAGTCTTTATTTCAAGGATAGCTAAATCACCTAGAGGGGGTGGGGTGAATAGGTTTCTTAGTCTTAGTGACTATCTTTTCTTTTATGTTAGTTAGATGCTTTGTTGGTGATTATGTTTTTATTTCAAGACATGCTACCTGCACAAAGAAAAGCAAACACAATAAATTACAACACCGATTGGTAGTGGTTTTCCAATCTTTGGGTACATCCACTCTCCTCCCACCTTGCCAACTTCCTGTTAGTCAAGGCACTTCTCAAAAACAATGCTCCAAAGAGCTTACACCAAAGATCTTTCAGGATCCTCAGTCTCCTCCAAGACCACATCTCAGCCACAAAGGGCCTTACAAACTCAGTGGTCAGCAAACACCTACCTCAGAAACGCAAGGCCCTACAGCTCAGGCTGGGAGGGCAATGATGTTACCTTAGATCCACTAGGGATCCTACACTCAGAGTATGACTATCCTACAGGCTCATACCAAAGTTCCGCCTCAGATCTATTGGAATCCTACAGCTCAGG